>CM064581.1:51403605-51599910 GCA_032716605.1 Paralithodes platypus | reverse complement strand
ATATATATATATATATATATATATAGATATATATATATATATACGTTTTTTTTTTGGTGGGGGGGTGGGGGAGGGTTATTTTTTATTTGTATTTTATTTTATTGTTCTAAGCGGAGCTTGATCTAATATATATATATATATATATATAGATATATATATATAATTCGTATTTATGTATTTATCTAAGTTATGCCCCCTCCCTCACCCATGATACACCCTCCCCCTCTTCCCCCATTATACCCCCCTCCCCCCATATATAATTCATTCATTCAGTCATTCATCACTTCCGAGGTTCGGGGACCCCCCTTCATTCAACCATCATCATCACCATCCTCATCAGCATCATCCGCATCATCATAAAAAAAAAAAAAAAAAAAAAAATCAATTTCTACTACATTTTGCACTACAGCTGGATATAGGCCCTCCTGGGGAAACCACTCTAAAAAAATAAACGAGGTCCAGTGCAGTACTCTTCTGGTTGGCTTGGGAAAATTTGCACATAATTTCTCGGCTTTGACACCCTATATATAATATAGTATATATATATGATATATATATATATGCTATATACTATATATATATCTATATAAATATATCCACACACCCAGACATACCCATTACCATTTACCATTCTTTATATATTGTTTTTGACAACCTTGTCTCTATATAATTGATATATATATATAGTATATATACTGTTATATATATATATATATATACTGTATATATATATATCCTAATATATATATATATATACATTACTTTATTTTATTTACGTGTACAACTAGAATTATTTCTGAATTTATTACTGAAGATCTACCCTGGGCTTTCTTATTTTGTTTTTTCAGTGTCAACCACAGGAGCCATTTCCCTTCTCGTTGGAAAGGGTTTGTATATTGTGGCAAAAGATATCCAACTGTATAAACATTCTCATATATTTTCCATAACAATAACAATGCATGGAAGACAATTGAGACATAGCTCACGAAACCATTTACGCTATATTAATTTTTATTTTCACCATTGGAACAGAGCACAATTTTCCGATTCCGGATTGATATATACAGTTATATACGTATCCGACCCCAAATAAAGCAACCACGAGGTGGGGAACAGCTCGGAACGCCCCCCGGCTAGCAATCGCCCACCCGAACAGAGGGCCTGGTGAAGCGTAACTATTCGCATTTTGGATCTTCATTTCAAATATTCATAGCGCCCCCAAAAAAGTATTTGTCCTAGGAACTTCTAGTTTTGTGTTATACTCATCAGCCATAATTTGCCGTATTCATGCAGCCTAAATTTAAAACAAATACACTTAGTAGCAACGAAAATAAATCGAAAAATGTTATAAACCATATCAAGCAAAATCATATATTTTTTTTTATTCGGTTCACTGCATGGAAACAATTGTGCATAGCTCGCGAACAAATTACGCTATATTATTTCTTGTTTTCACCATTGGAAAGAGCACACATTTTCCGATTCCGGTGATATATACAGTTATATACATATCTCCGCAGCAAATAATGACCAAACCACCAAGAGGTGGGGAACAGCTCGGAACCCGGCTACCATCGCCGCAACAGAGATGGGTGAAGCGTAAATATTCGCATTTTGGCTCTTCATTTCACTATTCATAGCGCAAAAAGTATTTGTCCTAGGAACATCTAGTTTGTTTTATACGCCTCAGCAATATTTGCCGAATTCATACACCCTAAATTTAAAACCATACACTTCGTAGCAACGAAATAAATCGAAAATGTTATAAACCATATAAATCAAAATCATATATTTTTTGTTTTCGGTCACTGCTTGAGAACTATTGAAGATAAACAATTTCTGTTTTCAGATTTGGAAAGAGGAGAGAAAAAATACTATTATTTGAGCAAAAAAAAAATATATGGTCATCACTCACAATTTAGAGCTAGGACGGTGTGAAGACAATTGCATGGGAAATAATTGTATTCCGGACTCATTTACACTTTCATATTTCGATTTATTTACATTTTGTTTTGTTTTATCATGTACTATAAATATTCCTCTTTCCACTGATATATGATACATCACAATAAACAGCATTCTGGTGGATGGAAATCGCGAAAAATGTAAGGCTTCGACAACACTCATGAGCCAAATTCAAGACCCAAAATACTTGTCAACCGCCTCCCCGGACTTATTGGAACATAATATGTCGCAAGGAGTTAACAGTGGGTAGCATAACTGATTTTAGGTGGTAACCAAAATCAGTCTGTACTCCAGTAAATGTGAAAAGGTGTGCGAACATAAAGGCCTTTAAAAAGTCACTACAAACACATTTGTTCAGGGAATGTTATGACTTAGAAGATGGCACTGTGAGACAAGACTACGAGTGCTAGATGGTTTTAAGGGCAGCTGCGACGAGCGTCACATCTAGTGACGGAGCGCGGCTGAGAAACTCCACATGGAAGTAAAGTAACTGTAGATCCTCAACTTTAAACATAATGATCTTTGCGGGGCTGGTGTAGTGACCGGAAAAAAAACACCTCATCCTCATGTAATTGGCAACAGTGTCATCACATTATGGTTGTACGATTGCGGACTCCTAATCATGATGTGTGTCGTTTAATCATCCTATTATTTACAAGGTAAGAAACAATGTAAATAAGTAAAATTTTGCCTTACCTACGTAGTGGGTAAATTGGGAGATATGTATAGGGTAATTCTGCAGTAGGCAATAATAAAATAATAATAATAATAATAAATAATAATAATAATAATAATAATACTTTATTTCAGACTCACACAGTACAGAGGGGACCATCCTGGGGTCCATATATACCTTACAGTAACATAAATATATATATATAAGCTACTGTACATAGGCTACATAAAAAAAAAATAATAATAATAATACCCAGCTTGCTATCATGTAGTTCACAGCACTGCCTCAACCAAAAACAGTGGTCATCAAACTGCTGTGTTACCAAAACCACTGTCCTAATTGTGTACAGTACCATGCCTCACATCATTTAGCTTCCGGTACAGTATGTTGCTACAGTACAGTATAGGAATATCGGTACTGTACTGCACTATGAGGTTCAGTACCGGTATGCTAATTCGTAGAGTAGCAGACCTGAAATCATTACTTAAGGTTAAATATAGAGCAACTTCCTCCAGTGTGCCTGGATCCTAGAGGTGTAGCCTATGCTTGGAGTTTGTAGCATTTTAATGATACTGTTCTCAGAAGTGTTAAGGCGCTGAATGAATTTATATGTTAGCTTTCTAATGAGTGATTGGTAACAGTGTAAGTTCATATAGGCACATAGCGTAGGCTTGTACTCTCATATTTTGAGAGCCCCAGAAACATTTTCATGATATTGTGATATGAGATACTTAGTCTATTCACTGTCATTTTCTTATAGTTCCACCATAGTTGTGCTGTATAAATTGGTGAGCAGTAGGAGTTGAACAATGTTATTTTTGTATCCCATGTGCACATATGAACTTTTCTTAATATTGAATTTCCCTGCATGTAAAGTTGCCTCGCTGACGACCCATATCCTCATCATCTGAGCGATCACTTGAAATATAGTGTCCTAGATACTTTACTTTACTTACTTCTTCTATAATTTCTTCATACAAATGGAATTTAGGTAGCTTTGATTTCAATAGAAGGTTAGATTTAAATATTATGATATTGCTCTTTATAGGATTAAATTTGACTGAATGTTCGATTCAAAAATTTTCACATAGGCCTAGGCCTACTCTTAATAATTTATCCAGTCCTGCTCCAGAGGGCGCGATTAAGGCTAGGTCATCAGCATACATGAGATGATTTACAATGGTGCTGCCAATGCAGCACCCAGTGCGAGTCTTGTTCAGCTCCAGACTAAGATCATCCATGTAGACGTTGAAAAGATACGGAGACAATATCCCCCCCTGCCTAACCAGTGTGCCAAAATTCGCCCATTTTCTTCGTGATCCCGAACCTAACATTGAAAAAATATTGATACTGAAATAGGCTAAGAGCCTGTGACTGTCCCGGGGCGGCCAGGAGCCCCGCTAAAACTGCCATTCTATTTCTACATTACACTCATCAAACGATAGTTGCTTTGCTACTACACGTACTCTACATTGGCTATGATCTTAGAACTATTATATATCCCCTGTATTGAAGTCCAAATGCAGCTACTAATGTAAATATAGACGGATAAATCCAGAGCTCGAGTCATGAGAGCGATTTGTTTACACTGTGAAAACACAACTCGTTCGGTTCGGATGAGGTGACTGACTTTAGCACCAATATAACAAATATATATTACAATAAGGAAACAGCCATCGTTCATAGAACGAACTCCTGGATGGGAGAGTCCGCTAAAACAAACAAACAAACAAACAACCAATGTACCCCTACACTCCGATGTTATATTGCGCCGAAGGGTGAGTCAAGACGAACACAACTACCGTAATTTTATTGGCACTCGAATGCTCAATAATATGTAGATTAACCCTTATTTAGCGGGTGGTCAGGTATTTTACACTGTACCGCTCAGCGGGCATAATCCCGAAATATTCGCTCAATTTCACTCGCCCTAGTGCCGTTACTATGGCTCCAATGCGAACGATCATTTTTGGAAAGAGCAACTCTTCATCTCCCCATATAAGTCTATGAATGGATGTTATGAATGAGTGTGGAGGGTGGGAAGAGGTGAGGAAGAGGAGGTACTTTTTGGTCTATTTCCCAGGCGCGTTTGGTTGCGTTCGCTTTGGCCTGACTTCGGCCTCTAGCGTGTCTAGTATTCCTTCGGTAATCGGTCTTATTTTTCTCTTATTTCTCCTTATTTCTGTATTCTCTCTCTCTCTCTCTCTCTCCTTCCTGTCTGTCTGTCTGTTTCTCTTTCTCTCTCTCTCTGGCTTGCTCGCTTTCCCTCTCTCGCGCGCTCTGTCTCTCTCTCTCTTCCTCATCCGTATATGTAATTCTCATTATTATTTTCTCTAATCTCTCTCACTCCTCCTGTCTGTCTGTCTCTCTGGCTCGCTCGCTTTCCCTCTCTTGTGCTCCCTTTCTCTCTTCCTCATCCGTATATGTATTTCTCATTATTATTTTCTCTAACTAATCCCTCTATTTCATTTATTTGCTTGTAATATTTCTGTATTATTATATCTTTTTCACTCTTTCTTCAGTTCAGTTTCTGCATTCTCTCTCTCTCTCTCTGTTTCGCTTGCTTTGCAGGAATTTTGTTTTTGTTTTATATATAATATATAATATATAATAATTTACTTATCATTACTTACTATATCGTATAAACAATAGTAGGTAGCCAACTTACCATAATACCGATACACCAAACCGATCCGCATGCGGTTTTGTTTATCACCTGTTTACTAAAGTGCCACCATTATCGATTTTCTTGGAGCCGACTAGAGCGGGAGGGTTACCAATTGAAATTAAATCCGCTAGCATATATTGTTAGATGTAAGACATGATAAATACCACTAGAAATATGAATTGGCAAAATCTATATAATATCACTTCGAAATTGTTCTGAAATTTCAAAACAAAACCGCTAGTGTAAGTCATTGCTGCTAGATCGAAGTAAAGGTCTCTAGATCTAGCGGAAGTCGCTATACGTATTGGCAGTACTGCATACTCATTCATTTCATTCATTCATTTTCTATTGAGCTCGTCCTGGAATCTTTACGACTCCTCGAATCTTACGATTGCCGACGGCTATACGTTGTTGACATTGTTGTTGATGTTCCAGTGGAGGGATGAACAAAATATTGTCCTTGTCCAATAATAGCTATTTCATAGTCCCACAGGACTTATTTTGATATATTTATCAAATTTATTGAACGCCTGAAAATAATACGCTATAAAATGTTTGCAATCAAACTTTCAAGCAATTACAAGGTCACATGCAATTATAAAAAGGTATATTGTATACCACAATCTTCGCCAAGCTTCGTTGTTGCTTGTATTATCGTGAGAAATGTACCATACACCCTGGTTATCGTGAGAAATTTACCGAACGCCTTCAAATAATACGCTATAAAATGCTTGCAATCAAACTCTCAAGCAATTTCAAGGTCACATGCAGTATAGGTAGACCCAGAGAGGAAGACAGACAGAGAGAGAGGGGAGGTCAAAAACATCTGCTAGGTGTGATTTCCCCTGGGCGGGAAGAGATTAGTTAGGGGCGTGCCCTGGCCTACATCAGACAAAGGGAGTACAAAGGAGTACAAACAAAGAGAGTGAGGACAGAGAGAGAGAGAGAGAGTAGTGATAATATAAAAATGTTACACATATATCATATAAGATATGAAAACATAATATATACGGTAGGCCTACATCTGTTCTCCACAATCATATAATGCCAAGCACAAATATTCAATCTTTGGTTGTTTGTATTACCGTAAGAAATTTACCGAACGCCTGCAAATAATACGCTATAAATGCAAAGGAAATTTCTTGTAAAGTGCAATTTTGAGGACGTAATGTGCTCTGAGAGAGAGCGGAGCGGAGATTAGGAGCATAAATTACCTCAAGACCGCTCGCCACACAGTGAATCCTCTAAGGAAATTACAGTATTTTAGGGTTTTTGCACTCTGTTTTACGATCGTTGAAAGACAACCAGTGAGCGTAAAAGGATGGTTCGGGTGTCATTGGAAAGCTCAATTTACGCACTTTTCAGGATACATACTTGTATTACGCTCTGGGTCTTGTTTATACATGAAAAAGAGCACGGAACAACCCCATGTAGGGTAAAAAAAAAAACCCGCTGGGCGGCACAGTGAAATATACTCCACCAGCCGCTCGTAAGGTGTTAAAATGCTTGCAATCACATTTTCAAGCATAATAAAATATAAATTGTACTTACCAACACCCACACCAGTATGTTCTTCGTCAGGAACGTCTCCAATTTGCTCAAGGGTCTGTCCAATATCAACCACAACATCCACCCCACGCACATTATGCTTGGTGTGAAAGCCTATGATCGGTTTATTTTCGTCTTCCGAGTCATCCACACTACCAAAACTCTCACCCAGACCTTCGATGGTTTCATCCAACAGCTTATTAGAAAGTTCTGAAGAGTTCAGCATGATATCTAGTTTCTGGGTGGTGAGCCGGGCGTGGTTAGTAGGGTGGCGCGACGCACTAGGGATTGGCGGCCACCGAATCGAACACGGGCAAATCTTGACCTTCCATTATGGCTGCTTGAGGGTCACTTCGTCACGGTCACGCAGTGGGATTGTGTGGGTGGGCCTTTGTAGTACACCGCCTGACCACCAAGTTTCGCTTTCCACCAAAATTAGGGCGGGAATACGCCCACGGACTTAAGTCCGACCCCGCCATTTAGTCCAATTTTCTCGTATCGGACTTAAGTCCGACCCCGCTAAATAAGGGTTAAAGGATAATAATAGGTATTTATCTAAAACTATGTATATATTAACTAAACTACTCCATGTGTTTAATATATTGACTAAATTTCACTGAAATGAATAATGTAAAATATTAATTTAAGTTTGAATGTTAATTTTTGATCTGATCTGATCTTAATTAAACTCCCACAAAATACACGATATTTTTTCGTATGTGCTAATTTTATGGGGTCTCTAATTTCTTAAAAATAGTGAATGAATATAAATTTTATGTGTTTGACAAAGAGCGCAAGACCTTGAGGCATAAGGTAAGCTATAAATTAGTACGATTTTATGATGAATTATTGGTTTTTCAGGGGTATATATGTGGTTGGATTAATGGAAAACAACGAACGAATATCAGCAATGTTTTCCATTGTGGTGTTTCCGAGATAATCCAATGATGACGTCAAATTAGCTTGCCGCCAATCAACTGTGGAACACTTGGAAATGTGTTAGCTGTTATTTACCGATATATTTGTGGAAAAATAGAGTGAATTAAGGGGCTGGAATATAACATTGATGTGAGTTGCGAGTGCCCTACACATTCTAAACTTGTGCATATTAATCTTGGGGAACTCATTATATATAAGGTATAAGTCAAGGTGATACTTTGGATAAACCTGACTTCTAGCAAGCACCAAACAGCAATTTTGTAAGTAGCCAAGCATATTATTTTTTCAGATAAGCCTAGGCCTACTTGTATTAGCCTAGGCCTATGATGATAATGATGATTTGAAGCAGAAATGAGTAGCCTACGCTGAGGCTAGGCATATTAGGCTTAGGATAAACCATTATCCAACAATCTTAGGACTGCCCCCACTAGTGGGGCTATGTATAATGTATGGATCGGCTTATGGAGATCCAGGGAGATTTGAGGTTAAAGACAGTAAAAAATAAGGTTAGCTAGGCAGCTGGGAATCTGGTTCTGGTAGGCTAAGACTCAGAGCCCACTCTTAACCCGGGAATGGCGAAGGTCCTCAATTATGGTAATTATTTAGAAGAGGACCTTTTTTTCTAGTTTTTAAAAGCTTACTCTATGGTGTTTATATGATATATAGAAGCAATAGAACTGTTAAAATGACCTGGGAAGTGTATATTAAACTTAGCCTAGACCAACATTCCTGTATTTTTTTTTTTTTTTTTTTGTAAGGCTAGGCTAGGCTAACCTAGCCTAGGCTACTCTTGAGTTTTGGAACACAGTAGGCCTAAGCCTAGGCCTATTTTAGATGTCTAACTTTTAAAATAATAATATAAAAATACGTAGGCTAGGCCTAGGCTAGGATTAATTTTTTTTTTATCATTATACAGAAAGTTGTATCACTCAAAAAAACAGCGTCATTCGACACCCTGGTTAGGCTATAGCCTATGACAATAACAGTTTGCCGTCATGCCGTGGGATTATAGGGGTAGACCTGTCACTGAAGAATACTTTCGCAGTCTTACCGTTTGTTTTTGTTTTCAAGGTATAGGCTATAGACAGAATAGGCTACAGTAGTATCTTATCTACTGGTATCTTATTTTATTGTAGTTTATATTATGAGTGGAAGATTTGCAATAACTTAACCTAACCAAAGTCCAAACTTAGTGTCCAAAGTGGGATCTGCACCCTGCCTCTATGTTCTCATTTTGTATATTACCGGTACAATTTAATAAGTGTACAGCCAGCAGCTAGGCCTACCGCCTACAGTGCATTTATAGATGCCCGGAATCCGGCCATGACTTGGGTATCACTAAAGAATCTTTCCGCAGCCTTATGTACAATGGTTTGTTTTTATTTCTTCAAGGAATATAGTACAGTAGTTTATTGTTCAATTGTTTATCATGTTATGAGTAGATAATTTGCATTACCTTACCCTAACCTAACTTTACTTAGTCTTAGTGTCCAAAGTGGGGGCTGCCACTATCCCCACAGTCCACACACCCGCTAACTAACATATATTATTGGTATGTCTTGTCATTACTATAACCTGACTTCATGGGGGTAACGGAGACTTGATTGAATATTTTCGGAATTAGCCTCGCAGAATCTTGAGTCTTTTAAAGTTGTGAAAATTAAAGTAAGTTTCTACGTTCCTACTGATTGTACTTAACCCGAGATGGGAATAGCCTACCCAGGTATTTTTTACTCGGCCCAGGGAAAATAATAGACAAACAAATGTTCTAATCAAAGTTTATTCTTGAAACTTGGTACCGGTATGTATTTTAACCAGTACTCTATAGTAACTCATGTATCATATGAAAGGATATAACATAAGCATGTAATAGTTCTTGGAATGCAACAAAAAATATACATGAAATCTTTATTGGACAAAAGTTACAAAACTAAAACAGGGACTGCTAAGAATAATTTAAAAACCTGTTTTCAATGCCTATATTAGTGGACCTGAAGTGCATCTCTTTGAGAATGGAGTGCGGGGAGCCAGCTCCCCAACTATCCTGATAAAACACCAGTAAACATTACATAACATCCCTTTTACTTACAATATTATTCATCCTTTTAATAAATTTTGAGCATGTATTGTGCATATATTTACCTTCACATCTCAAAATTTCTCGGCGGCCGGGGGGCCATGCCCCCCGGACCAAGTATTATGAAGCGGGGGGCTGCGCCACCCGCACCCCCCGCAGACGCCGCGCAAAGTTGATCCTTGTAAGCTTAGAAAATGATCCAGAAATGGATAATTTCTGTTTTGGCACCCTGTGCCTAACCCCATTGGTTACGGCGAAAGAGCCTGACAGGATGTTGCCCCATCTTACAACATTTGAGTAGCATACCAGAAAATAAGTATCCTAAAATATAGCTAGGCAATCCCCTGTTAACTAATTTTTCAAATAAGGTTTTGTGACACACCCTATCAAAAGCCTTACTTGCATCAAGAAAACAAGAGAAAATTGAGCTATTTAGCTTGTTGTATGTATCAATCACTTCTTTCAGCATATATGCATTGGTCTGTGCCGTGATTTTTCTTAAAGCCAAACTGATTGCTGCTGGTGACAATATATGCAGACATTCTTTCTATCAATATCATTTCAACTACCTTACTCACCAACACTAGCAAGTGCTACTGGGCGGTAGTTGTCTTTAGCTGTAATTTTACCTGATTTATCTTTAATGACAGGAACAAGTATTACGGATATCATAGACTCCGGCAGGACACCATGCGTAAATAGACTGGTGATGCAAGAACTAAGTTTATCTATTAACAACTTATCTGCATATTTAAGATGTTCTGCATATATACCATCCAGCCCACAAGCTTGTTTAGGTTAAGTTTTCTTACTACTTTTGTTTTTGTTTTGTTTTTATTAGGCCCAGCCTAGCCTATTTTTTTTTTTTTTTTTTTTTTTTTTTTATATAGGTTTTGGCCTATTATGGTGTATTTCATTGTTAGAAAGTGAGGAAAGACGTTTTTATTGCCATTTCATTGTTAGCCTAGCCTAATTGTATTCCGATGGGCTAGGGGAGAGGATTGGGAATGCGGGGTTTTGGGTGGGGGAAAATAAGGGGTGATGTGGGAATAGGGCCTAAGCTAGGCCTAACCTGAATTTGAAATATTGAAAAGTAACAAAACCTCAAAATAAGAAAAACCGGGGGGATGGATGTAGTTACCGGATGTACCACTACCGACATACAACATAAATCATCTATAGGCTAGATAGGCTACTTATAATAAAATAAATACTTATAAATCTATAGCCTAATACTAGGTTAGGTTAGGTTAGGTTGTTTGGTTAGGGTAATGTATTTTTGTATCCAAAGACAGTAAAAACTAGACGGGAACATGATGGTGAGCGTTCGCGTAGTGTAAACAAGACGGAGGTTACACCCGGTCAACTACATTCTTGCCAATCCGGCGTAAGGGTTGTGTTGGCAATCGTCGCAGACCGCAGGCGTACGGCTATGGTAGCTTTGTTTATATAGGCTACATCGCACACTCGCAGTTTAATTTCCGTTAGCATAGCCTATATTCTCTGCGTCTAATTTGACTTCTCTTTTTTGGTACGATGTTAACCTACAGGAGTCAAGGACACCCATTTGACAGGTACCACCAAGGATTTAATACATTTGGGTTGGTTCGGTTTCCTCCACGGCATCCAACACCAAGCTAGCGGCTACAACCCCCTTTCTGGTGTAACGAAACACTAAAAAAAACAATAGGGGGGGGGGGGGGGGGTGGGGGGGGGGGGGGGGTGGGGGACACTTTAATATTAAATATGAGACAAAATATAAAGAGAACTCTGTTGCATTCGTGGAAGTAGCGGCGTTCGCTTTGTTTACTTTAAACGCTCGAAGTTAGCCTACTACTGTACTGCCCTCCCGCCTTGGCGGCTCGACTTAAAATGGCGGAAGTGTGGAGGTGGTTTCTTCGTCTCTCGACCCGCAGTACTTTTTAGTGATTTTATGTCTGCTACATCATTATGTAGAGTAGCGGCGGGGGTCTGGGGGCGGGAAGACAGCCATCGGGTTAGGTTAGGTTAATTTAATGACAATATCTTACAGTTTCCTTACAGTTTCTTACAGTAGATCCTCTGGAAAAAGGCAAAACTATGCCTGTGTATCCAAGTCAGTACCAGTACTTTGCACTGCTGCGGTCGTTCACGGTGTTCACTGTGTTGGCGGCGGGCGGCGTAGCAGACGCCAAACATTTTTACTTATTCTGTATTTTTGTTTTATAATCAAAACTTCAAATCTTGTGTTTCCCCCCCCCCCCCCCATGCTTTATCAAATGGATTACTTGTCAAACCTCTACTTATTGATTCGGAATCGACTACATACTGGGGCAGTGCGATTCCCACTCATCCTTAACACACTCTAATCACCAAAAATGAGTTCCTTTGCCTTCTCAAGCCTATTTCTTTCTTTGTAAATTTTTCTTAGAGTGTCCTCTCGTTCTTGTTCCCTCGCCCTCCGCATCAAGAATGATCCCTTCACAACACATCCTCATCGTATACTCTTCCTGGACACTATCTTAAAAGTCTCTATCATATCCCCTCTCTTTCTCCCTATATGCCAGGGTCGGAAGCCCCAGTTGTCCTCAACCTCTGCTCATAGCCCGCGTTCTTGACAACGTTGGTACCAGCTTGCTAGCTCTCCTTGCTGGCACTTTTCTCCACTGCTTCTATATCCTTTTTTTTTTTACCATATATGGCAAGGCCCACCACCTGGTTCAGCATATTCCAGGTGCGGCCTAACCAGCGCTGTATAGAGATTCCTGAAAGATTTCGTTCGGTCAAGTGACACGAAATGTCCTTATCAAGCCCTACAATTCTACATTGGCTTTTTGTTTATCTTTTCCGCTAAATGTTCTGAGAAATTTAACTTTATTGTCTATCACTACTCCTATATGCCTTTTCTGCATTCACTTCCTCCATCGCTTCATACATACTGTATCCTACCTTCGTCTATCTTCTTGCTGGTCCCCAATCCGCATGTACTTGCATTTTTTTTGGATGAAAAGGCATTAACCAATGCTCAGACCATCCCTCCCTTCCTGCCCATCCACCATCTTGAAGCAAACCCAATATCTTCCTTATTCACTCACTCTTCTATACAGTTTAGTGTCATCCGCATACAGGTATACCTCAATTCCCATTAGTTATAACTGTCAGGGCAAAGTCGTTGATAAATATAAACGAACAGCAGTGGTACCAACACAGATCCCTGAGGTACCCCCACTTGTAATTTCCCTACAACCCGAGCCTATTCCATTTAACCAGTACCCCTCTGTCTCCGATCTTTCCAGGAAGGCTTCTAATCCATTTCACACATTTCTTCCCTATCTTATAGCTTCTAACTTTTCTCTATTAACCTTTTTGTGGGACCATTATCGAAGGCCTTCATAAAATCGCAATTACAACATCTATTACATCACCATCTTCTAGAATTTGCATCCAATCATCTACCACCTTAAATAGTCTGTAGTAACCGTCGTCCTCCCCGGCAAGAATCCGAACTGTCTCCCACTGAAAAGTTGGTTTGACTTCATATGATCCATTATTCCCTTCTCTAAGTACCGTTTCCATTAGTTTTAACAAACAACACTTGTCCAAAACTGACTGGTCTATAATTCCCTGCGGTCATATTTCTCTTTCCCCTTCTTAAATATAGCTGTTATGTTCGCCTCTCCTCTAGTCCATCGGGGATTTGGTCCCTGTATTAAACGATACCTCAAATAACATTTTCAAATGGCTCTAATATACATCTCCCATCCTTCCTTTATGATTCTTGGGTGTATCCAATCCCCGGTCACGGTGACTTACTTCTGTTCATTTTTTCTATAGCCCTTCTTATTTCTAGTCATGGGGAAACTCTATTAGTTCTAGTGCCGGTTGCCTGTTCTTTGATGGGAATAGTAGGCAAACTGCATCCTCCGACTTCCACTGTTAGTACCCCCCCAAAGTATTTCCCCAGCACCTCTGCTTTCGCCTTATCAGTCCTCCAGCTCTAACTCCCATCATTCAAACCCCCTACCAGCACTCTGGGGATTCCCTACTCTTCTTGTAAACTTTTCCTGAATGTACTTCCATGAATATTTTTGGATTATACCTTCACAATTTTCTAGCTATCTCTCTTCCCTCTCCTTCACCCCCCTCCTTGTTTCCCACCTTATTTTTATTGTTTATTTGTCTGCGTTCCAAGATCCACTTCCTTAGCCTCTATACTATACCCCCTGTTCTTTTTTAAAACAATTTTAATCTTTTCCCACAATCGTTTTCTTTCTTCTAATCAATATCCAAAGCTGTCTTTTCATTGGCAATTCTGGGTTAGTTCTTTCCTCAATTTTGTTTTAATCCTTATATGCCCTTACTGGTACACTTTTGGATTACAGCATTCTCCAGTTTGACTCTAATTTTCCTCCACATTCCTGCCAGCGTCTTTCCACCCGTTCAAGTACTTCCCCCCAGTCATTGTCCAAAACACCGTCTCAGCAAGTCTCATAATCTGCTCTATCATAATACATAGTATATTTTTTCTATTGCTTGCTATTATCCCTCGCTGAGTTAATGTTACAACTAAAGCTTATACAGGCATGGTCACTACGACCTATTAGGGCTATCCACATTAACATGTTCCACTATATCCTCTTCATTGCTAAAAAATCAAATCAAGTACACTCCCCTGAAATTCCCATTCTCTATATCTTGTCATTCTCTATTTTTTTTTTCATATGTTTGCTGTTTAAAAAACAAATCTCTCACGTTCTCTATAACACTTATTTTCCAGGCTAACCCTGTCCCGTCTGGAGTAGTACAATTTGCCCAGTTGATCCTTGGCAAATGTGAAATCTCCGAATCAAATTTTTATATTTGTTCTCTCTATTAATTCTATCTCCTCCATTGCTTTCAGTAGGTATCATCCTCTCCCCTGCTATTATTTGGGCTTCTATATATAGAGGCAATTAGAATTGATCCTCTTACACATTTTACTTTCATACACAAATACTCACAATTACTGCTGTCTCATACTCCACCTCATTAACCTTGAGCTCTTTTCTCTAACATAAATAAACAGTCACTCTTCCGACCTCTGCCTCTAATAGGCAGTTCTCTCATATAACTCAAAACCCTCCAAACTATATTTCCACCAGTTCCCTTTCAATTCTAGCATTTTTTGGTCTTACTTCCTGTTAGGGGCTATGACATCAGGTTTTTCCTCTTCATCCTGCAACCTACATATCAGTTCGCTTTTCTTTTGTCATGGGTAAACACATCCACATTACTAAATCATAATCCCTTATCCATCTACCATTCCTTCCGCACTTACACCATCCCGCTCCCTCCAGTCCCTACCCTACTCCCCCGTTAGCACTACTGGGCATCTGCCTCTTTGTCTCTCTGTCTCTCCCTGTGACACCTCCCACCCCGTTCTCCTCCTCCGGACAACTCCCAATCACAATTCTCTCCCCTCCCCTGAACTCCTCCCCCTCCCTATACTCTTATAAACCAACTTCCTCACTTTTCCATCCCTCACTCTCCAGTTAAAAATTTCTCTTATCCTCCTCATCCAACTTTCCATTTATTATCTTCAGCCTTTTCTTGTAATTCGTTATTTTTTTTTCCATTTGTTTCTAGAACTCAAATCCTTCCTTTAGTCTTATGTGTTTCAGTTTATCATTTGTATTTAGCCTCCAACTAAATTTGTCACAGTCTCCGCCAACTACCCTAGTTTTTACAAAACTGTACCCTTATAGGTCTCATACCTCTCCCCTTTTATATCTACCTATCCTACCCCTGACCTCCTCCACCTGCCCTTCCCATTCCATATTCGTCCTCATCCACACCTTTCAAGAAACCTCCTTGACTGTTCCTCCATATCCCTCACTTTTCTCACTCCATTATCATTCTATGAGTCCTCTATATCTCCTGGATTCAAGATTAAAACCCCTCTCCCTGTCCATGGGCCTCCCTCAGGACACTCTCCTTGTTTCTCATGACCCCTACAACTGCACTCTCAAAATTTTTTTTGGTCATATTCATTTTCTTCCTTTTGCTCTTTCATAATATCCTCCCCCCCCCCCAAATCCTTGACTTTTTTGTTACCCTACCACACGTCCATCGGCAGACTCCTTTACTATCCGTGAAACGTCCTTCGTATTCCTTCAGCTGCCCTCCTTCAATGCCATATTCTATGCTCCCAGTTCATCTACTCCTTTTCAATACCACGATACGCACGAGCGGGTGGGAGGAGCGTGAGGGTCGGCTCTGATCCGTTCGGCATGGGTCTTCCCCCGCGCGGCAAACTGCCCTCTGATCCACACACATCCACACTCCTGCCATCCCTAGACAGGAAACTTATGTAAGGAAATTACCGTATTTTAGGGAGTTTTCCTTCGATCTCTTGCATGAATCGTTGCAACGAGAACCGCCTGTGGTCGTAGCAAGAATGGTTCTGGTGTCATTGGAAAGCTCAATTATTCGCCCTTTCAGGGATACATACTTGTATTAAACGCTCGGGCTCTTGTATTTATGCATGAAAAAGAGCACGGAAAACAAGGTCTTCGTTTAGGGTAAAAACCACCCGCTTGGCGGGTAGTAGAAGCTTTACTGACGGGCCCGCATCGTAAGGCGTAATAGACTCACTCTGAAGCCTTATTTTTTTTTTTTGATAAATAACTCATTATCAAACTAATGATTCTTACGAACTCTTTGATTTTAATCTTTGAACTTTGTGTATATGGTTAATCATGATCCTGTACTTGTATTAAACCTCCAACTAACAATAAACTCAATTTACATAACCAATTTTGGTATCTTACATACAGTAGGGGAGAGAGCGGTGATGTGTTCGGGGAACGGAAGGATGGTCTTCGGAACAGTGCATTTTCCTGAGAAACGTATGGAGACCTACGGCCCCCGAGATTTTGCGTGAAACTACGAGAGTTTGTCTACTTTCATCATGCGTGATTTGGTTCTTTAAACGTCAAGCTACACTTTTTAATGCAGGTCCATTTTATGTTTTTTTTGCAACATTCCTATGTAATAGTTTTCACTTTATATCGTAAGCTCTACCCTCGCATGAATATGTCAAACCAGCGAAATATGCATTATTATGGTGAACACTATGTTGTATGCCGAAGATATTTCCTGTAAATAACAATGCTGGAAGTCGCTTGTGTGGAACGTTGAGCGTACCCATCAATTAACTATAATAGATTCGGGATGCATTCGCGACAGTTTGTTTGAGGGTGGTGATGGTTCGGACCAGTCCGACCATCCTTCCCACTAATTACCAAAAAATTACCTTATCAATTGATAACACTATTTCTTGTAAACCATCTATATTAATGAACACATAGTGAAACAAAACTCTTCCCCTCCAAACCCCGGGCTAGGGTAGATCGTGACTGTACTCTGTGACCGGGGGTTTTGAGGAATTTTGGTCCATGTTGATGTCACCTGTTTACTCCTGCAAAATCCATGACATCCAAAGTTATAAAAAAAAAAAAAAAAAAATTGCACAAACCTTCATGTGTGAGAATGCCCGTTGAGTAGAGGTCTATATCGCCAAGTGATTGCATAATGGCTGAGCGCGGGAAGTGGAGTTGATTTTTATGGCGGGAAAAATCTTCCCGCGTTCGGATAGCGTCGCCTTGCCCCAGGCCCCGGCTGGCTAACCTACTGCGCACTTAGCCACTCTTCGCGCCAGAGTTTTTACCTCCCGGAGGCCCGATTTTATTTATTGATAGTGATGTTAGTTATAGTTATTTGGAGTTCCAATGTATATAAAATTATGGTGTATTAGGCTATCATTGTCACTAAATATTTCACATTTTCACTCGATACCGTAGTTTTTATGAGTATATGAGGCTGGTTATTGTTATATTACGCACTGGATTATATTCGTTATCACAGGTGTTTATTATACTTTGGCCATCTAATATTAGTTCGTTGTGTCACTTTCACGTTTGGTAAAACATGATTGAGAGAGTGTCCACTACTGTCACTGATAATGCTCCATTTTCACTTTGGATACGGTACATTTTATTTGTAATTGAGGTAGGTAGGTTATTGTTATATTACGGCAAGTTGATTAATTCGTTATCACAGGTGTTTATTATACTTTGGCCATCTAATATTCTAACTTCGTGTGTCACTTTCACTTTGGTAAATATGCTTGAGAGAGTGTCACTTGTCACGGATTAATGCCTCATTTTCACATTGATAACGGTACATTTTTATTAGTATGGAGGTAGGTTATTGTTATATTAGGCACTGAGTATTCGTTAATCCACAGGTGTTGTTATTATACTTTGGCCATCTCAAATATTATGTCATGTGTCACTTTCACACTTAGTTATATGCTTTGTAAACGTTTTCTATATACAATTTATTGTGTCTTTGTTCACTTATTTATATATGTTTTCATAATACAGTGAACTTTTTTATATCACAATACATTGTTTTAGTTTCCACTTGTTGGCCTATATACATACATATTGTCAGTCTTTGGTACTTTCACTATGATTATTAGTTAGTACTCCTGCTTGGTGTGGTACTCAGCAAAGCACGGTATAGCACATAGTGACCCCTGGCACTCCACACACTGCAGGGTGGTCTTTTTCCTGCTTCATTCGGCCTCACCTGGCTGTTCCAGCAGACATGTGGTGGGTGGGGGGGGGACACCAGCCTTCTGCTAATGGTGACTCCATCTCGTTCCAGAGGCAGGTAACCGAGCTTGTGCACATTTAGATACTGTGCACACTGCATTGCGGTCCTGAACGGGGTGCCCAGTGTTGTGCCACTGCCCTCTGTGGCGTAGCATACCTGTCCAGGAGCTCCACCAACACCCTGTTTTTGGAACCTCCGCAGGCTACTGAACTTCCTGGGTGTGCACCAGGAATTCCGAAGCCCTGTAGATATTGTAGGCCTTCAGCCTTGACATGTCCACCATGTGCAGAAAGAACTTTTTGTATCCATCTGCACGAGGGGGTACGCAGACAGTCGATGAAGGCCCTATCTGCATGTCGGACTTGTCCACCAGCCTCATATTTATGTTGTCCGGCCATTACAGCATCGGGCTTGGTCACCCTGACTTTGGTGCGGCGATCCACCTTGCCAGTCTCATACAGTGTTCCCCCTTTGTGGACGGTGCTCAGGAGGTTGACCTTCCGCTGGTCGATGCCAGTGGATAGCCAGAATGGGTCACCGACTTCCTTCCTTGAATGACATCGCCTTTCTTGGTTTTAGGAGGGAAAGTTGGCATGCCCTTGCCTTTTTCGCTCTAACTGGTGCCGACAGTCCCCGTCTTGCGCTGAGGGAGGTACTTTGAGAGAGTGGTGGCGACGTGTAGTAGTTGTCCGTGTAGAGGACGTGCATTCTTTTTTATTCTCGAAGTACCCGTTCATCATGGCTTGAACCACCTGCTCCGACCAAAAAGCACAATGAGGGGGTCCTATTTCCAACGTCCCCTTCCTTCCCGCTTGTAGACACAGGAAGTCCAGGACATTAGCCAGTTTGGCAATCGCAAGCAGCACAGAGAACTTTATACCAAAGCGATGTCTCTCTTGAGGGCATGTACTGGCCTGAAGCTCAGCTTTCCCCCGGAACAAGCAGAAGAGACTCGTCCAATACAGACGTTGCAGAAAGGTGCGGTGAAGTATGAACGTGAAACGTTCTCGTGCATTTCATCTCGTACAACGTCCTAATCTTCCACAGCGAGCTTGTCAGAGAGATTGCATGTCGGTGTTGGTGACAAGATGGAGGCTCTCCGAGGAGGTGTCGAGGTACCGGTCCCGAGAGATGTATTTCCCGAAGGCAGGGGGTGGATATTATCAGATCTTTGGTGATCCCATAGTCAGCCAACCTTGTGCTTCTTTACATGAGGCATTAGCATGGTGGATTTGCCAGGAACACCATGAAACTCGGAGATGAGTCAACTGGGGTCCACCGCTTCATGGTGGGCCCTTGGTCACCCATTGCCCCCCCCAAAAAAGTTCACCCTGGATTTGGTTGGTGCTATTGGTTGTCACCTCGTATGACACACTCAGTAACCTCCTATTATCCAAAAAATGCCTCAAACTAAAAAGCCTCATGTGGTGGCGCATTGGGAGGCCTGAGGGGCGGGGGAAGGGAAACTTGGGGTAACTCCTTGAACCCTCCTGTACCTCATCAAAAGGGGTTACATCAGGGTCCATTTCACTTCATCAGCAGCCACACTCCTGCCAGTTGAAAATATAAAATGGGTCCTGCTGGCGACGCTGAACGAGGAGCTGCAGCTGGGGCAGGCACAGCCCACAGAACTTTGGCGGCGCGCACCCTAAGGGCGGCACAGGAGAGCGACGGCGTCCCAGGCCCAGCCCGGCGGCCAGGGCGGGCCCAGGATGCACGACGGCAATGGGCCAATGCGGTTTCTGGGTTGAGGGTCCGTAGATGTCCATAAAGGTCATCGTCCGTTAGTCGTCAGATCACGTCATCCTTGCCCTGACGGTGGACCAAGGTAATCATGGCCAGAGTTTCATCTGTGAGGTTGCCCTTACATCTTCAGAACCCCCCTCATAATCTCGCGGGGAACGATGATGCGTGGGCCGGCGTGTAGGTCGGCAAGGTTGGGGAAGGAGTGGGTGCAGGTGAGGCTCTGTCATCTTCATGCAGAGGTTCGGGGCTCGCTTGGCCTACGACGAGTTCGTAGACAGCACTGGTTCAGTGTCTGTAGGTGCAGGGATGGATGCGAGGGCAAATACAGGATCAGGAAGCTCTGTGGTAGGCTGGAGAGGTGGGGCTGGACCCTGGGGGAAAAGTTGCGGGGGCGTATGGCTGGGACCGGCAGGGGTGGAAGCCCGCGCGGAGCCTCGAACCAAGAGCGCCTACTTTGTAGCTCCTTTTTTTCACATATTTTCCTCCCTTTTTCCTTTTCTGTAGTAGTATGTTCCCTCCTCCTCGGGGGAAATAGGGGGTAAATAGGCCGAAAGTGGGGGGTCCTCAAACCCTAGGCAGTGCTGGTGGTGGTGGGGAAGAAATGGCGGGGCTGCCTGGGGGGCCAATCTTGGGTGGCGAGGTTAGATAAGGAAGAATAAATGGCGGGTCAACCTCACCCTACACGCTTCAGCCTCACTGGCACCCTCACGCACTGCTCCCTCACCAAGTTTTAGGGCCTCTTTCCTGGCTGCCGGCCTCGGCCTCGGGCCTTTTCAAGACCCTTGCTTCTTATAAAAACGTATCTTGAATGGGGATTTAGTCTGGCGAAGGGCTAGGTGTCGTGTCACTCAACCTAAACTTGGGCAGTCGCACCTAGTGCTGTGTCCCCATTCGCTCACTCTTACTTAACACTCTCATCACCATTGCACAACTATATCACGTTCGAGTACTATCATTCACTTTCATCGTCAATGCTCAAATCCAACAAATTGCGGCGTATCTTTGATGATGTTAGTATAGATCGTCTAAATCCTTCACTATAGTGAAGATTGATAAGACTCGGAGCTATCACTGCCCACAAGTCATTCAACACTATTTTGTCCCTTCACCACGTTCATAACTCCTCAAATCTATTTCAATACCTCCTGGGAGTCAACGCATCTTGTACGTTGGCCTTTGACGTTAGGGCGCGGGACGGAACATGGGCAGGCGTCGGAAAGGGAGCATGGAATCGGACACAGGGGAATCACTTTTTGGGCTAGTATCCATTTTGGCGGCAGGGTAGAGGACTGTTTTGGTGGCGTACATGGTGTCTGGTGGCGTCACCTAGCGAACCCACGGAACGAAATGTTTACGCGCGCCATTCGAAAAGCACATACGCAAGCAATGGTATCAATGTTGTACCACCCGGGTTTCCTCGGGTCAAAAAAATAATGGTACACAATTGTACCACCCGGGGTTGAAGGGTTAATATCCATCAGGGAATAATATATTTATATTTTATTATGTATTTATCTGTGCTAATACAATATAATATAAAACTAAGTCAATTATGTAATTTATTTTGAAGTAACATAGTCCATAAATCCATACCTATAAATATTGTTTATACAAATAAAGGTACTGTAATGTTTATTTGATTTATGGATAAGTACATTATCCATATTCTGGTTAAGTCTAATCCAAGTTTGTTTTCAATATTATTTGTTTACAAATATGAAGAGGTTAATTTCACTTATGAGTTTAATTTTGTATTTTAGCAATATAAAATGTCTTTAAATTGATAAAATTCTTGTTTTTAGCAATCCAACTCACATAATTTTTAAGATTATGCCAATTAATATACGTGACCGAACACATCCCACCCTCCTGACCGACAAAAAAAAAAAACCATCACCACTGGTAGCGATGGTTCGGGACGATTTAGAAACTTGTGTTTCGGGAACTATAGCTCAAAACTGAAAAGAGCTAAGGGTTTGAAATAATTAGGCTAAAGAACCAAATAACGAAGCAACATTTTAACATCAACTAGATTATACTACTGCTTAAACCAGGGTGATGGGCTGGTCTATCAGAATGAGAGCTGAGCAATCTCTGCCATACCCATAGCTTACTCTGACTGTTCCTTTTACTTATATATCTTCTAGATCTCAAGTGACGGCGTTCTTTTTCCGTGGATCGACCTCCCTGACTGCCAACCTTAAAAGTTGGCAGTTGGGAGCCAAAAGCGTCACATTTTTCCGCGTGCCCGTGCCCCCAACTTTCCCTTCATATTGCTGAGGGGCACAGGGCTTTGGGGGGGGCTTGGGTTTTCCCGGGCGTTTCCGCGCTCCCTACTCGCTCCCTCAGCTCCTGCTTTAGAGTGGCTTCGGTAAACCGGGGCTTTGCTAGTGGTTAGGCAGGGGGGGTTTTGTGGGGGCGCTCTATGGCCTTGGCCGTTGCTCGGGACCTTGGGGCTGTTCGGCCAGTCAGCCCTGCCTGGGAACAACCAACAACAAACAAATGCTTAAACATGACTTTCTACAAATATTTAAAAAAAAGTGTCCCGAACCATCAAACCGCCTCTCCCACTGTAAACACAAAATCCTCTCGGAGCTTTATTAAACACTTGTACTGTATATTTGTAGACAGAAAATTTGGATTAGAAGCTAATTCGCATAATTGAAACTGAACCAAAGAAATCTGTGAGGACATTAGAGAGGAATATCCTTTACATACAAAATTACTACTGCATAATCTTAAGGGAGGGTTAATCACTAAAGTTATGAAAATAGTAATGTACAGTACTTTCCAGGATTGGGATATATATGTATTGATATGGTGTACCCTACTGTATAATCTCTATAATTAAGGTTTAGTGACATGATTGTGTTAACAAGCCTGCAAAATATTTTAGAGTTGAATAGAGAATAAGACATCTAATAATTTCAAGAAAAGCCACAAACCAGAAACATGTCTTACCTAAGTGTCATTTCGTTCCCTCTCATTCCATGCAGCAATCAGGGCTTGGGGGGGGGGGGGGGGGGAGCGAATTATAACAACAAAAAAAATGTTTCCTAGCATAATTCGAGAAATACTTTTCGTTTATAGTTATATGTTTTCTTTCTGCCTTAAATTAACTGAAAATGTTTAAACTTTATATTTAAGAATAAGTAGTTCAGATATCTTCTTCTTCTTTGGATGTGTTCGCCGCTCTCTAGCGGCACCAAGGAGCGCGACGCCCCTCGTTATGGGTGGTGATTTGGTGCAGTAGACTGTTTGAAGCGACAGCTCGCTCCCTTGCGAGGATGGGCTCGTCTGGCACTTTTTGCAGTTCGACATCTAGGGCTCTCTTGAAGTTGTCTAACGAGATGTCCCTCATGTCTCTTACTCGCCGTGGGAGTTTGTTGAAGAGACGTGGGCCTCTGTGTGATAACCAGCCCTCTCGCAGAGAGCCCATAGCACCCCTGTTATTCATCCGGGGGATTTCGCATTCCCAGCCTCTCCTATCACTGAATTTCATGACTATCGGAGTATGTAGGTTTGGTACTAAACCCTCTGCGATTTTCCACGTGTATATTATTAGGTAACGTTCTCTTCTACGTTCCAGTGAGTACAGATTCAGTGCTCTTAAACGCTCCCAATAGTGTAGATGTTTTATCGAACTTATATGCGAAGTGAAATTTCTTTGTACACTCTCTACGTCATTTATTTCACCTGCTTTGTATGGGGATGTTAATACGCTACAGTATTCAAGCCGCGGTAGCACTAGAGATTTGAAGAGCGTTATCATAGGCAATTCACCGCGTGTTTTAAAAGTACGCAGAATCCAACCCGTTAGACGTTTCGCAGCCGCCACTTTGACCTGGTTATGTACTTTGAAACCCATATTTTCAGACATTAATACCCCAAGGTCTTTCACACTGTCTTTCCGTTCTATTATGTGGTTAGATTCTGTTAAGTAATTTGTAATTTCTTTAACACCATTATTATCTCCGTACCGTATTAATTGGAATTTTTCCTCATTGAATTGCATGTTGTTTTCCCTGGTCCACTGGAACACTACATTCATGTCTTCCTGCAGTCGGCCCGTGTCCTCTTGTGTGTTTACTATCTTGCTTAATTTTGTGTCATCAGCAAAAGACGACACCGTACTGTGTCTGGTGTTGGTATCTATGTCGCAAATTAGTATGAGGAACAGAAGGGGCGCTAGCACTGTTCCTTGGGGCACTGAGCTTTTGACATCCGAAGGCTCAGAAGTGACTTGGTTTACTGCTACCGATTGTTTTCGGTTTACGAGGAAATTGTATATCCACCGTCCGATTTTCCCAGTTATACCTTTTGCTTTCAGTTTGTGGGCTATTATACCATGGTCACATTTATCAAATGCCTTAGCAAAATCGGTGTAAATGACATCCACGTTTTTCTTTTCTTCTAGCGCTTTAAGAATTTTGTCATAGTGTTCCAAAAGTTGTGAGAGACATGATCTTCCCGCTCTGAACCCATGTTGACCGGTGTTGTGTAGTTCATTTGTCTCCATGAATGTTGAAATTTTGCTTCGCAGGACTCGCTCGAAAACTTTAATGATGTGAGAGGTTAGAGCTACCGGGCGGTAGTTTTTTGGTAGTGCTTTACTCCCTCCTTTATGCAGTGGGGCAATTATTGCGTTTTTCAAGCTATCTGGTATGTCACCAGTGTCTAGACTCCTTCTCCACATTATAGCCAGGGGTTTTGAGAGGTTTTCCTTACATTTTTTCATTAGGATCGAATTCCATGAGTCCGGGCCTGGTGCCGAGTGGGATGGCATGTTGGAAATGGCCTCTTCTATGTCTTTTGGACCGAAATCAATATCCAGCATCTGAGGGGTTTCCGTGGGGGAGGTTTCCATGAAAAATATATTTTGGTCTCTGATGACTTTTGTTTCATCAGGCTCACTGAATGCCATTTCATACTGCCTGCTTAAGAGTTCGCTCATTTCCTTTTTGTCCCCTGTGAAAGAGCCGTCCCCTTTGCTCAGTGGGCCGATGTTTGATGTTGTTTTAGCCTTTTGTTTGGCGTATGAAAAGAAGTATTTGGAATTTTCCTTTATACCTGCAATAGCTTTCCTCTCCTCTTCCATATGTTGTAGTTACTATGTTGTAGTTACTATTTAGTTTTCCCATCTAGGATGGATGAAAAATCAAAGCTCCAACAGGTATGAAAACTAAAGAAAACGAGCTTCCAACCATGATTAAGGCGGTAACTATTATAATTTTATACTCCTTTACAAATGTTCACTGTTACTGGTGTTGGTGAAGCAATAATTTTAAATGGAGATACAGTAAACCCCCGATATTTCGGACTCTTTTTACTCGGAAACCCGCACTTCTCGGAATGGCATAGGCCTCTCGGAAATATCCCTGTATATCTCGGCAATTTCCGAGTTGGACAGGATTTCTGTCCGGTTTACAATGTTCTCTCACTCGGTTTTAAGTGATTTTAGGATGAATTGAAGCCTGTGCCTGTTAATTATTGTGTTAATATTAATTACTATGTACTGTACTGTCCCTGAAAACATAATAAGGTTCGTATGATGAATTTCACATGTAAAAAAAAAAAATGGTGATCTCAATTTTCTCTGGTGAAGCGGACTTTCCTCTTCTAATTCGGAATTTTCCCTCTCTTAAGTCGGACATGAGTCGGACTTCGGACATCTCGGAAAAGCGGGCTTCTCGGAAGTGGTCTCCCCCCAATTAGTCCTAGATAGCGAAGGTTTACTGTACTTATGATCATTAATAATTTTAATTGTTGTTTTAGGTGGTGGTGCCTTCTATCCAGGAGTTCCTAACTTCCTATTGAATACAAATTAACACTAACAAATTAGGTATAGGCCTATATGTAGGGCTGTGGTGTCTGGTGGGGGGCACAGGTTTCTCATGGAGGGGGGGGGGGCACGTGCCCCCCCTTGGCTACGCCACTGGATCATGGCGGGAGGGCCGGAATCGTCAATGATTCCGGCGCCACTACTAAATATTAGGTTTTCCTTCTTACCTTCAGGACTCAAACCTATAATTTATTAGTTGACGATGCGCCTGATGTCACAAGTCTGGAGGAGGACATTTATCAAGAATATCGGAACCACTAACAAATTACTAAGGTCGAGAAAAACACACAAATTAGGATCAATGTTTAACCCAGGAGCTGCGGGAAGACTCTTAAGATCCTGGGCCTAAAAAAATCCATTTAAAACACCCCAAAAAAACTTGAACCCTTTTTTTTTTTTGCCCCTTGGCCATGCCAAATATCACTCCTCCACATCCCCTTCTTCCCCACTTCCCCCCCCCCCCACTCCTTCAATTATCACCTATTTTCCCTGTTATTCCCTTATTCTGTGGTCTATTTTCATGCTAACATTAGCGAGTTGCTAGCAGGGCGTTGTCATCAGTGTTACCAAGCGTGGGAATTAGGGGAGAAGTCAGGAAGAGAATTGAGAGGTACCTCCAGTGTCTCTCAAAGCTTCGTGAGTGGAAGGTTGGCTCACACTCACTCACACACACTCGCTTTCATTTCGCGATTTTGACAAGCCAAACACTGTTTCCACTTGTTTTTGTTGTTGTAACTGGTTAATATCTTCATATTAATGGTAAAATAGGCGCATATGAATAAGTATTAACGATATTTATGGTAAAATAACGATGTTATTGATGGGAACAGCTCAAATACGTACGCACAGGCGTGTGGTGTCTCATCCCCCCATGCGCAGCCGAGAGGTTAATAGAAAAAAAATAAAGGTAAAGGCAGCGTTCTTAAAGTAAACCTGTGGTGTTGTAATCCTTACATTTTATAGAACAGTATATTACAACACGCATAAACTATGCATATAGAATATGGCATAATATGTACAATATTTGTAGGCTATCATAAAATAAACATACAAAATATATGTACTGATGATTAGTTACACATCACATACTAATCTGGTACTCTATTACAAAAATAGTTTGAACTTAACATTAAAATATGTACCGGTACTTATAATTATTCCCAAAATAATAATACTAATCAGGTACTCCATTACCAAAATAGGATGTACTTAAAATTAAAATATGCTCCTGAGTAGACTGATGAAGTCTTAGGAATTGGGTATCCCATGAACCTTAACTTTACATAAACTGGGAGGTTTGACACTCTCCCAATACCAAAGAAGGAAAACCTTCTATTTGGTAGGTAACCTCGGAGTATCCAACGTAGAGCTATATACCTATCGTATAATTCCGTTCCGCTCTGGAGCGGACAATTATCGTAATCACTAGCGCGATTAAATCGATAACATCTAGAGTAGCACCTTACTCTCTCTACTAGGTACGTTGTACACACTCTTCTAATTCTATCTATTGCCTGGAAACCGTGACCCCCGAAGGGGTGGCCCCGAACAAACCGCCCCCATGCACCTCTGTCCCCAGTCAGTCGACGGCCCTCCCCCCCACCAGCAACGCCTTTCATTCATGTACTTCCTCCCACTCCATCCTTCCACCTCTCATTCGGTCTACCTCTCCCTCTACCTCGCTCTCGTTACCACCCTCTTAGTCATTCTCTCGCTTTTCCATACGTGTCCATTATGGCCGAAACATCTCAAGTTGTTCCCTTTGTCACACTTTGACAGCAACATCTACCTCCACACCACACCTCCTTGTACTTCCTTCATTGTAGGGCTCTGTATATCCCTCCATGTAACTCCGCCACGCACTCCTTAAGTAATTCAATTTCCATGCTCTCACTCTGGTCTTGAGTCTCTTAACCAACGTCACATGCTTCGCTTCCGTAAGTCAGTGTCAAGTTACCACCACTGTCATGCAAAGGACTTCTTCACCTTCCATACTGACCACCCTATTTCTTGTTACTTGCTTTTAGCAGTTCCTACAACCCTCTTCCCCTGTTGTACCCTCTCCAGAAACTTCTTCATCCATAGTCCCATCTTTATCAACCACACTGCCCAGATACTTAACAAAGAGTTGACGATCTCCATAGCCCAGGACCGTTCAGCTTCAACTCACACTCTGTGACTTCACCCCTTTCGAAGACCATACACCTTTGCTCTTCCACCGCATTTACCTTCAAATTCCGTTTTTTGCGCCACCACTGTTACAACCTCATTTCACCAGACCCTGCAACTCCCATTCATTATCACTCATCAGAAACTGTATGATCCGCAAACAGCAGTAATAGGTAGCTTCCATTCAATTCCCTCCCTTTTGCAGCGAGACACCAACATCCAACTGCTATTGATAGTATTTCTTTCATGACTCCATCCATATATACAGTAAACAACCATGGGGACATCACACACCCCTGTTTCAAACCAACATTCAGGTCAAAGAACTCGCTCTTCTCACTCTCCACACGTACTGCCGCCATAACATAATTGTAAGCTGATTATAAACAATTATCAATTATTAATTGACAAAATTGGAAGGAAAATATCTGCTAACTGTGTATTGCATATACTGTATATGTTATGGGTGATTTTAAATATATAAAACAAAAGTATGCATAGGCCAAAGTATGTGTCAGCTACAGAACACAGGGTCGTCCATCTACCTGTTCCCTCCCCCAGGCAAAACCCCCAGATGCACAATCAGACAAGGTTCTAGTGTGTCACTTTGCGCCAATTTGGCCGACACAAGAGGGATACAACCGCCTGAGCCTATAGTGCCCGTCTCCAGTGGAATTTCCAATCTCTCAATTCCTCTTGGACCAAGCTGGAAGCCTTCAGATTTCTCTAACTTTTGCATTATGGACGTTTTCCTGGCCAAATAGCTAAGAGAAAAATACGATCCTATCTTTCACCCTAAATCGAAGGCCTAATAGTCGGTAACCACTATCAGGCAATAGGCGTCACACTGAAAGAGTTTTACTACCATGACTAAGTAAGAAGACAAAGTATTTTTCTTCTATAGTAAATAGTACGAGTTGTACTGTATGTACTGAATGAGTCTGGTTCTCCTTTCCTCCTTCGGAATCTCCAAAAAGGAATAAAAAGGGGGGGGGGGGATGTAGAACATAAATAAGTATACAAAGACAAAGAGTTTTCTTCTATAAGGAATAAGTACGAGTTGTATGTACTGAAAAAGTATGAACAAATAGTTAATTTTTTGGTTTTTATACCAATGCAAGCAAGAAATGCGCTTGCTAACTTGTTGCACAGCTTCAGGAGCATTATAGTATGAGATGTTTTGACATTAAAGCATCCTTTCATACAAATTTTTACATCTTGTTCTCCTCAACACATTTTAAGTTATGACAATTCTTCCATCTTTCCTTCTTTATGAAGCTTCCCAGTATACCCGCCTCTTCTTTCTCTAATACAGTAATTTGAATTTCTCCCGGTGTCAGCCTATCTGTTAATTGGTTCTCTCTGGATACGTTGAGCATCTGCTGTCCCACCTCCGGTCGTGATATTCTAGGCTCTTCGTCATTGACGAAGGAACCAATACTAAATTACGGGTTTGACAACCCGTAGGGAAGGAAGGAAAACCTATTTAGGAGTGGTTCCGTAGTCAATGACGCAAAGGTTCCCTCCCACCTTCCCCTTCCCATGCACATGCCCAACTTGATATAACATTTGAGGCTGATAAACACGCTAGAAAATCTGGCATCACGTGCAAGGGAAGCATGACGACAGCACAGCTGGAGGGCTGAGGCACCGGGAGGTTTGAAATTATAGATTCTTCTTTAAAATTTTATTTCTAGTGGTATTCATTTTCAATGACGAGCCCTTGGTAAGATTTAATGGGTATTAACCAGGATTGTTTTTTATGCTATATACGCAACGGTTGTGATAAGAACTCCGGGGAATCCCGAACGGGTCCCGGAATCTCAGCCTATATATAGTATAGGCTCTTCGTCATTGACTACGGAACCACTCCTAAATAGAAGGTTTTCCTTCCTTCCCTACGGGTTGTCAAACCCGTACACTTTTCAAGACACCTTCAGTCGGCCTGGTCTACTAAGCACCGTCTGAGCAACTACAGTAATTTATTAGTGGCCCCTCCATCATTGACGAACATGCCTATTACATAAGGCATCCTCTTCAAACACTAATCCGCCGTAGTTTGAATCTACCGCGCAGAGCATTTAAAAACTGAGGAGCCTTCATCATGAGCGCACACGACCTCACTCATGGCTTCAGTCATTATGAATTGGGTTCTCACTACGAAAAAACTTCGTAAAAAATAAAAAGAAAAAGAAAATAAGAATAACTATCTAATAAGCTTTCCATCATATCGTGGATGTACTTGTGTGGATCTTTGACCAGACGCTACTGCAGGCGTCATTCTTCCTTCTCTGCTCTGCGCTCAGCCTGCCCGGACCTGTCTCCCCACGCTCCGCGGGTTCCGCATTTGTTGCGTCCCTAGTGAGTTTTTTCTCATTTGTTTACTCCGGGATGTATCGAGTAAGGTTAGGATATGCGTAGCAGGAGTGTCCTGGGCTGGTTGCCCGCAGTGCAGTGTATTGGGTTGTATGTTTGGGGCATCTATTTCGGATGTACCCTCGTGGTCTGTTGTGGACAGGTGAACTTTTTCACAGTTAGCTAGCATTGTGATGCAGGCGGCTTTCATTACACGTTATTGCTTCCTTTTATCTTTCTGATGAGGTAGCGTATTTTTGCTGTCGTTCCCAGCGTATTTTTCTTCACTTAGTGAAGTTTTTTCTGGGTCCCGAGTCAGTTCTTCCCTTTGCCGGAAGTGTTTGCTACAGTGGTGTGTTGGCGGTGGTTCCTGTTGTGATATAATTCAGTGCTTTTTGTTTATATTCCGACAATGTTACTGTTATCCGTCTGCCTAGGCCTAGCCAGCCTCTCGTAGATTTTCCACATATACAAGTGTTATTGATTGATTTTCTAAATATGTACTACTGTGTCATGTGTATCCTGGTTTAGTTGTGTATTGGCTAATTCCACGGACTATTTATGTGTCCTGGGTTAGTTGTGTATTGGCTAATTCCACGGACTATGTTGGGCCCGGCGTTAGTTGTGTTTTAGCTACGCCTCGGTCCGGTGTTGCGTTCAGATGGTATCTGGAAGGGGTGGGTTTTTTCCGGCGGGTTTTTCTCGGTTTCACCTTGATAACCCCGGCTGGTTGCCAAGCTTTGGCCACGCGTGGTTTAAAACAGGCTTGTTTTCCCTGGCGAGTGGGTGTCTGTGGCTCCCCAGGTCTGCGTCTCTGGGGTGCCTGTTTCAGGCTCCTTCTGATTCCCGGCGGGTTGGCTGTACCCATCTAACAGTGTTCATACGGACACGTGTTGTTTGTAGTTTTTTCGGTTTTGCAAAGCCAATATAAAACTATGCTGTAGTTGTATTTCCTCCCCGGCGATCTGTTTCAAAGAAGTGGGGATAGGAACAATTGGGCTTAACTTTTAAACTTTAATTCACCCGGTGGGTGCAACCTGGAAGGGTGGGATGACCGAATTTGCAAAATTCAGTTTAGTTGACCAGACAATTGAGAGATGCTTTGTGTATCGCCTCCTTCAACATACGGCGCTTTAGGGCACAATTGGGGTTAACGTTTTTTAAACTATTATTCACACCCGGCGGGTGCTTCTTGCACGGATGAGAATAACGAATTTACAATTCAGTTAGTTAACCAGACATTTGAGGGATACGTTTTGTATCGCCGCCTTCAACATACGGCGATCTAAAAAGATACTTCGGCAGAAGTTAGATCTCGTATATTTGTCAGGCTTCCCAGTTTTTGATCTACGAGATAATTCGGGGGCGGCGTCTTTTTTATTTTTTTTATTTTTTTTCCAAAGTTTAATCTGGAAACAAACACCACCGGAAAGACTTAATCACTTATAAACGCCATGATGGTCTTTATATATTATGTCAGAGGGTATTCATAAATCTTTTGGACAAATTAAGATATTCTGAAATCCTTTACTTAGGAAACCCCACCGCGTAGCGAGCTGTAGTCGTTGAGTATTACGTCTCGTTACCCGGCGGGTTATTTAACACCTGTGTGCGAACATGAGTGGGTTAACCTTATGAGCATCAATTCCTGGAAATTTTATTTTGCCAGAGCTGGGTCCCGGCGGGTCTATGCAGAACCTGGAGTAAGTTTCCCTCCAGTCTCTGTCATGGCTACCTTTGCCCCGGTTTTTGCTTTATGCATTACGCCCTCCTGTTCAGGTATCCCTAATTTTGCGCACACCCTTTGTATAAAATGTGTTAAAATGTCTCGTTTGGTGGGGGTTACCTTTCCGGCGTTTTTCTCGTTGCTCCGAGAACACCGTTTTTGTTTACCGAGTTTTAGTCAGGATGGCTAAAATAGGTAAGTTACCCCGACGAGTTTGGTCGCTTGAGGGCTCATCAGAAACTGCGTTTTCTGTGGTCGAGCCTGGGATCAGGCTTCCTGTGTTATTCATTGCTTTATGCATTACGCCCTCCTGTTATGTCTCGTTTGGTGTGGGTTACCTTTCCGGCGTTTTTCTCGTTGCTCCGAGAACACCGTTTTTGTTTACCGAGTTTTAGTCAGGATGGCTAAAATAGGTAAGTTACCCCGACGAGTTTGGTCGCTTGAGGGCTCATCAGAAACTGCGTTTTCTGTGGTCAAGCCTGGGATCAGGCTTCCTGTGTTATTCCCGGCGAGGGGGGCTCCACACAGTTATTTTGTTTGGTCTTTCCCTCCCGGCGACCTTTTTACAAAGAGGTCTGGGGCAGGTATAATTGGTTTGACAATGCATATAAAACCCGGCGGTTGTACCTTCGGGTGGTTATATTAACGGATTTGCGATTCGCGATAATTTGCCAAACAATTGATTGATACAATAGGGTATCACGGCCTTCAAGACGGCGATCTATGAGGGCTTCTGGCAGAAGCCGGATTAGAGATTAAGATAGGCTTAGACTTTTTATGGGATAAAAAGATGCCTGAATCTTACTAGTGTTTCAAGTGTAAAGGGATACTTGAAGGACTTCATCTTTAATAAAGATATGTTTCATCTTTATGAGGATTCAGAAGTTATGCTTAATTCTTTCGAACAGGTAAAAGATATGCTGAAATCCTTAATAAACAATTGGAACAATGTTGTTTGTTTGTTTAGTCTTTCCCTCCCGGCGACCTTTTTACAAAAAAGGTCTGGGGCAGGTACAATTGGTTTGACATTGCATATAAAACCCGGCGGTTATACCTTCGGGTGGTTATATTAACTGATTAGCAATTCGCGATCATTTGCCAAACAATTGATTGATACAATAGGGTATCACGGCCTTCAAGACGGCGATCTATGAGGGCTTCTGGGAGAAGCCGGATTAGAGATTAGGATAGGCTTAGACTTTTTATGGGATAAAAAGATGCCGGAATCTTACTAATGTTTCAAGTGTAAAGGGATACTTGAAAGACTTCATCTTTAATAAAGATATACTTCATCTTTATGAGGATTCAAAAGATATGCTTAAAATCTTCTGGACAGGTAAATATATCCTGAAATCTTTAATATGAAACTAAAGGAAAACGAAAAGTAGTGGTGGAGTGCTACGGTTCGTTGACCGGCGGTCTTGTGACACATATTTTGTACCATTTTTTGGGTGTAACCCTATGAGCATTAATCCCCGGAAAATTCTCTTTCCAGGGCGGAGTACCGGTGTTGCAACAGGTGACCAGGTAGTTCCCAGGGGCGGGGTAGTTTTCCCCCAGTCTCTGTCATGTCGGCACTTGAACCTCTCATTGCTGTATGTTCAACGCCGTTAAGATCAGGTATCCCTATATTATTTTTATCTGTTAATGAAATAATTTAATCACTGAATAATAATAACCATATATATTTTCTATGATTATATTAGGATAATATTGTGTTTATTTATAGTAATTTATTTTAATACAATTAAATATAAATTAAATTAATTAGTATACTTTATGATTTTGCTCACCAGCTCTGCTTTCAATGTGTTAATGAGCTATGGGAGCTTTTAATTATCATAAACCTTTACAGGGCTCTCTTTCAGAGAGTATACCGAGCTCGCAAGCGAGGGACAGCCACAGCCAAGGTGTATGGCGATACTCACAGTCCTGGCAGGACAGAACACATCCCTTTGTGACTCAACTAGTGCTGACGTCCACGGGATGCCGATGTACCATCTTCTACCCCAGTTTTAACATGGCAACATGTGTAGGTCCCGGCTTCGGCGGGATCTTCCCATGATAAGCCAGACTTAACGGATGAAGAACAACGATCTCTGGTCTCAGAGATGGAGGTTGAAGAGTCCAGTCACCTTCTAGGCGACTCTCAGGGTACTGTCGAATCTCCACGGAGTTCGTCATCGGCTAGGTATGTACCGGCGGAAGAGATTGATGGACTACTATTGAATGCACTTAATAGGTTCTTTGGCCCTACGCCGGAAACTCCTTCTGATACGGGAGATCCCGCGATGTCGACGAATGTGCGACCTCTGGCTACATCCTTTGCTTTAGCTAAAATACCTAGCCATCCGCTTGTGTCAGACCCAATTTCCAATGTGCCAGGCACAGCAGCTCTCACTACTTCCACTGTGCGAGTCATATCAGACATATCTCCCCCTCCTTTAGACAAGGCGCCAGTCAAAAACAGGAGCTATGCCTCTTTTTACGGGCCTGATGAGTCAGGGGTAGCAATGTTACGGAAATGTTTTGGATGTTCATATTAAGGACATTCCAAGTTATTATAACCATGACTTATTCTTACCACCAAATCCCTCCAGAACGCCATTCTTGGTTTTCTCTTCCGGTTTTTGGTGCCGGCGGAGTCCCCTCTGCTTGGCTGCCATTAGCACGCCTTCCCCAGCTTACCTAGACCGCGAGTTTAGGTTAAGAGGAAAAGCTTTTAAACTGTTTTCGCAATATATGGTTCCCAGCAAGTAACAAAGTCTCTGTTACGCTCTTCTCAGGCAATAGAAGCCGCGGAAGTCAGGAAAGCCATTGAACTTTCCCGGCGCTTGCTTCTCCAGACTTCCATCCAAGTCTTTAGGAGATATTCGGACGACCTTATTAGAGGCAGTTCGAGCAAGGCAGGATCTGAGGATGTTCTTAGTGAAGAAACTTCTTGACCGTATTGCAAGCCAAGTAGTTCTGTCTCCAGTTCTAATTCCTTCTTTGATTTCACCAGCAGTTTGGAAGACTGTTTTCAATTTGGCACAAGCATTCAAGCAAGGTCCCCGCAAGCCCTGATGCCCTTGTTAGAACAAGGGATCAGGGTCTGGTGGTATCTGGGCGACTAACTGGTGGTGGCAGAAACAGAAAAGTTACGCATCAGTCATGTCTACGTTACGTTAAACCATCTCATATCTCTAGGATTCAGGGTCAACTTAGTAAAAGTCACACCCTTGTTCCCCCACGAGTATTTCAGGGGATAGGGCTGGTCGAGGACACAGCTTCTCTCACTCTGAGTCAGAGTGTGGACACTCGAAACAGATTTCGCAAAAACTGTTTATGTTTCTCCACAGTCTGAATACGACACAGAAACTTTGGGAATCTCTAGTCGGTTCTCTCAACGGGGTTCAGCTAACTGTGAAGTTGGGCCGGTTGAAAGTCTAACGTTTAATCTTGGAGGGCAACAAATTTTTCCCACTATTACCGGCGGGGATAGTATGGCCTATCCCAACGTTATTACACAACTTACTAGCGGTTTGGGCGACGAGAGAAAGGTTGCACGCAGTCATGTCAGGAACCTCTCCTCCGCCGTCGGTATGGGTGGACATGGATGCGTCAGGCACGATAGGTTGGGGCTTTTAGTCAAACCTCGGGCATCAGGGTCAAAGGTTTTGGTCCCATTTAGAAATCTTCCACATCAATGTCAAAGACTTACTAGTCCCCTTATCTGTCCTTCAGGCTCACGGCTCTGCTTTACGGGGCTAGTCGGTGGCCTTCAGAATGGACAATCTGAATGTGGTTCACTGTATTCAGAAACAAGGGTCAATAAGATCTCGGAAGTGGCTAAACGTGTCAGAAAAGATTTTTATACTAGCCAACAGGCTGAACATTCATCTTCACACATCTTATCTCCCAGGCGTTGCAAACGTCTGGGCAGACGCTCTGTCTCAGAGACAAAGCACTTCAGTGGAATGGGCGCTCTTGCGTGTGCGGAGCATTACCATCCACAAGTGGATTTGTTTGCGTCTGAGAAGACTTGCAAACTCCCACTGTACCTCACCCGCCGGACGATAACGCCGGCGGGCGGACCTGACGCTCTGATGACGGACGAGAACAGGTTGAGTTCCATTTATCTATTTTCCGCCGCCAGACGCGTCTCTAATGTGCCACGTAGTCAACAAACTACAGGATTAGCGAGGCGTAGTCTCGCTAATCGCGCCCCTGTGGCCGGTGCAGTTTGGTACCAGCATTTGTACACGTGGTGCCCGCACCCAGTGTCACTCCCGGTCGGGTTGTTCCACTTAGAACACAATTGGCAACCTAGAAACCTCGCGGACTTGTTCATTATGGACATTCAGGAGGCCAAGTGGCTAGCACCATATGGTAGCGACGTGACCAAGATATTCACGAATCAATATACCCAGTCTACAAAGCGACAGTTTCAATCGCATTGGCAAGCTTTTATGTCTTGGATTCTTAGAACAAACCAAACTGTGCCCTCGGTGGCATTGGTTGTTAATTATTTAATGTATCTGTTCATGCAGAAACATTTATCTGAAATTGATTTATGAGGGCAGGTTTTAAACTTCGCCCACCTCCCCGTCAGCTCAGGCCTACATGGTCTTGGACAAAGCATCGTAGTTATTCTCGTTCCCGTATGTACCAAAGACTGCAGATTTTACAAAAGGGCAGTATTCCTTATGGCTTTGGCTACCGGGAACAGAGTATCTGAGCTGGCGGCGATGAGCAACACACCTATTTGCCTCAGGTTTGATAGGCTTCATGAGTGTATTCACATTGCACCTTCCCCAGGATTCTTAGCCAAGAATGAGCACAGTGAACACGTGTTTTCAGAGTTCACGGTGCCGGCGTTAAAAAGGGGAAAGGTGCACCATCTTTTTTGCCCAGTGCAAGCTCTAACCAAATATTTAAGAGTGGCACCTCTAAATCACCAGGGTGCTTTATGGGTCGCAAGTCCGGGTGAACGCTTGATGGAGCGTACACTGGCTTCTCTCTTGGTCAAGGACTTTAAAGAGAAGAATCCCGGCGTTGTGGGTAAGACCCACGATTTACGCAAGGGGACAGCCTCTTTACGTTTCCTTAATAATCTTTCGGTGGAAGTTATTAAGTCCACACAGTTGTGGGCCTCTAATCAGGAGTTTTTTGACGCGATACCTTTCAGTAGCTCTGGACAAACCTTCCTTGCCATGTATAGCTTTACGGCAGAGGGTCTAGGTGGCCCTTTTAGTCACGTTTTGTTTAATTTCAAGAAAAAGGGGGGGGAGGGTGCAGTCAGTGTGACATAGGACACCCTAGACCCCTCCGGAGTATGTGTTCGGAACATACGAGCTGGGATACTGTTTGTAGGCATTGTTTTATAAAATTTCTCTGTAGTATTTATTGCAGGAAATTGTGCTAAAGGCCAATAGTAGTGTTACAACAATTCTTGTTGTAAGTAGCTTTGGCTGTGAAGCAATAGATTTTTGAGAAATCTCGGTAGTTGCAACTACGACTTTTACTTTTGAAGTAATTACTTCTCCATAAGTACACGAGTTCAGTACTTCTATGAATGTACAAGAATTAATTTATGTTTGGTTATATTTTTAGGAATATATCCACTAGTTAATGGGGTTTATATGTGCACATGTAAACTTATAAGTTTTTAGTTTTCACCACTTACTTTAACCCTCCAGCCCCGGGGGCTATAGCTTACGACTGTGCTCCGGTACCGGGTGTTTTGACGATCTTTGGCCTATGTTAACTACTCTGTAAGTCAATGAATATGTCATGTAATGTTGTGAATAAAAAAGAATAATGTTCCACAAACCTTTCTCTGTTGAATGGCGTTGAGTAGAGGTCTCTAGCCCCTTTGGTTGCATAATGGTGAGCGCGGGAAGACGAGTGCTTTTCGGCGGCAAATTCTTCCCGCGTTCGGACGCGTCGCCCCGGCCATGGCTACGACGCACCTAGCCGCTCGTCGCGCCAAAGTATTTATCTCCCTTAGACGATTTTAGTGTTTGATATTGAGAATGTGATGTTTATTTGATATTTTCTAGTTATTTTGAGGCCAATTATATAAAATATGTTTATTAGGGTATCACTGTCACTGATATTGCTAATTTTCACTCGATACCGTACATTTTATTAGTAATTGAGGTAGCTTATTGTTGTATTAGGCACTGATTATTCGTTATCACAGGTGTTTATTATACTTTGGCCATCATATATTAGGTCTTGTGTCACTTTCATTTTGACAAATATGCTTTAGAGAGTGTCACTGTCACTGATAATGCTCATTTTCACTCGATACCGTACATTTTATTAGTAATTGAGGTAGGTTATTGTTGTATTAGGCACTGATTATTCGTTATCACAGGTGTTTATTATACTTTGGCCATCAAATATTAGGTCTTGTGTGACTTTCACTTTGACAAATATGCTTTAGAGAGTGTCACTGTCACTGATAATGCTCATTTTCACTCGATACCGTACATTTTATTAGTAATTGAGGTAGGTTATTTTTGTATTAGGCACTGATTATTCGTTATCACAGGTGTTTATTATACTTTGGCCATCAAATATTAGGTCTTGTGTCACTTTCACTTTGACAAATATGCTTTAGAGAGTCACTGTCACTGATAATGCTCATTTTCACTCGATACCGTACATTTTATTAGTTATTGAGGTAGGTTATTGTTGTATTAGGCACTGATTATTCGTTATCACAGGTATTTATTATACTTTGGCCATCAAATATTAGGTCTTGTGTCACTTTCACTTAGTTATATGATTTGTAAACGTTTTATATACAATTTATTGTGTCTTTTTTCACTGATTTATATATTTCTATAGGTTCTAATCATATGAATGTCACTTGGTATATACATATGTGTCACTTTCACATATTATTATGGTGTAATTGTATTTGTATCAATGTTCTCATAATACATGACTTTTGTATTACAATACATTGGTTTTCTTCCACTTTTTGCCTATATATAATTATAGTGTACATATTGTCATTTTATTTGGCAATTTCAGTATGATTATTAGAACTCCAGCTTGGAGTGGTAATCAAAGAAGCACTCTAAAGCACAGAGTGCCACCTTGCACTCCACACACTCCATGGTTGACTTTTTACCTGACCTCGGCTTCACCCTGCTGTTGTAGCAGACATGGCACCGCTTCTGCTGTGTTCTTCCTGATTCATTCTGAGGCAGGGAACCAAGCCTGTGCCTAATCAAGTATTGAGCACACTGCAAGCGGTCAATAACGGCGGGCCCAGGATGTGCCACTGCCCTCTGTGGCATAGCATACTTCTCCAGGAGCTCCGTCAACACCTGCTTTTGGAACCTCCGCAGGCTATTGAACTTCATGGGTGTGTTCACATTCCGAAGCTTGTATATGTTGTAGGCATTCAGAACTGACATGTCCACCATATGCAGAAAGAACTTTTTGTACCATCTGCACGAGGTACGCAGGCAGTCAATGAAGCCTATCTGCATGTCGGACTTGTCCACCAGCCTCATGTTGATGTTGTAGTCCAGGACAGCATCGGGCTTGGTCACCCTGGCCTGGGTGCGGCGATCCACCTTGCCAGTCTCCACCATTTCCCCCTTGTGGATGGTGGTCAGGAGGTTGACCTTCCGCTGGTCGTGCCAGTGGATAGCCAGAATGGGCCCCGACTTCTTCTTGAACACATCACCTTTTTTGGTCTTTGGAGGGAAAGGTGGCATGCCCTTCCTTTTCCCTCGTACTGTGCCTACAGTCCCCGTCTTGCGCTCATGCAGGTACTGTGAGAGAGTGGGGGACGTGTAATAATTGTCCGTGTAGAGGACGTGATTCTTGTGAAAGTAGCGGTCCATCATGGCTTGCACCACTGCTCCGCCAAAGCCAATGAGGGGGTCCACAAGCAAGTCCCCTTCCTTCCCGCTGTAGACCAGGAAGTCCAGGACATAACCAGTTTGGCAGTCGCACAGCACAAAGAATTTTATGCCAAAGCGATGTCTTTTTGAGGGGATGTACTGCCGGAAGCTGAGTTTTCCCCGGAACAGCACAAGAGACTCGTCAATGACGACCTTGCGGAAGGGCTTGAAGTAGGAGGTGAAGCGTTCTCGCATCATCTCGTACAACGTCCTAATCTTCCACAGCTTGTCTGGGAGGTGGACGTCAAGGTTGGTGACAAGATGGAGCGCTGCGAGGATATCAAGGTACCGGTCGCGAGACATATATTTCCCGAAGGCAGGGGTGGATATCAGATCATTGGTGATCCAATAGTCAGGCAACCTATGCTTCTTGACATGAGGCATTAGCATGGTGAGTGCCAGGAACACCATGAACTCTTTATGAGTCACTGGGGTCCACTGCCTCATGTGGCCCTTGGTCACCTTTCCCAAAAAGTGGACCTGGAATTGGTGCTGCTTATTTGTCTCTTTGACAACATAGCCTACCACCTCCTCATCAAAGAAGGCCTCAAATAGTTCGTGTGGTGGAGCATTGGGGCCTGCAGGAAAATTGGGGGTAACGCCTGAACCTTCCAGTACCTCATCAAAAGCTGGCACATCAGGGTTGTATGCATCCTCATCAACTACGTCTTGCCACTGAAAAACGTAGAATGGGTCTTGTCTACGCTGACGAGGAGCTCCAGCTGGTGGCCCAGCACGCCCACGGCCAACTCGGGAGGCGCGCGCCCTAGGGCGGCGAGGGCGGCGGCCAGGGCGGTGGGCAGCACGACGGGCAGCACGACGCCGGGCCAAGCGGATGGGTCGAGGGTCGTCGATGTCCATATAGTCATCGTCAGAGTGGTCATCTTGCCCTGACGGTGGACCTATGTAATCATGGCCAGAGTCTTCAGAGAGGTGCCCTTCATCATCAGTGGCCCCCACATAATCTGGCGGGGAACCAGTGATGCGTGGGCGGCGTGCGGGTGGGCGAGGTGGGGAAGGAGTGGCAGGTGAGGCTGTGTCCCCCGAGGTCCCGGGCTCCTTGGCCTGCGACGAGTGACAGAAAGCAATGTTTCACTGTCACTAGGCCCAGGTATTGGTGATGCGAGCTCAAAGACTTCTTCAGGAAGACATGTTGAAGGCGGGAGAGGTGGGGAGGACCGTGGGGAAAGTTGCGGGGACGTATGGCTGGGGCCGGCCGGGGTGGACGCCGCGGGAGCCTCGAACAAAACTCTCTTACTTTTCTTAATTTTCTTGGTATATTTCCTACCTTTCCCCTTTTCGGCAGCAGTATGTCTCCTGTCGGGGGACCTAGGAGGCAAATAGGCCGAAAGTGTGGGGTCCTCAACCCTTGGCAATGGTGGGGGTGGTGGGGAAGAATGCGGGGCATCCGGGTCATCTTGGGTGGCGTGGGTAGATAAGGGAGACAATGGCAGACGAGAAAGGTCACCACGCTGACTCTCACTCACAGCCTCATCCTCACCAAGTAGTTTTGCTTGTTCCCTAGCTGCCGCGGCCGCCTTCTCAAGTATTTTCTGCTTATACAAATGTAGCTTGAAAGGCGATTTACCTGGGGAAGGGCTTGGCGTCGTGTCACTTATGCGAAATTTGGTGAGTGACCTTGAACTCTCCCACTCACTCTCTCAAGTTCACTGTCTTTAGGTAAACCAGCTTCCTCAACAACTGGTACATCACCTTCATCACTCTCATCACTGTCATGTTCTCTCGCAAATCCCAGGAATTGCTCTTCTTTGTCACTCTCATGGCCATAATCACTCGACTTATAATTACTGGAGTCGTCACTGACTTCATCATCAACATTATGCTTGGCATCAGCTCGCTCATAAAGTCTCAATGTCGTCTCAATACCTCCGGGAGATAACACATTTAGGCGATGGCGTCGGGGTAAGGCGCGACGAACAAGCAAGGGCGTCTTAGGAAGCACGGTATCGGACACAGCGGAATCACTATTTGGCGTACTGTCCATGATGGCGTCGGGGTAGATACTGTTGCTGTGGCGTAGTTTACGCCTGGTGGCGCCACCTACCGTCCCACGATACCGAAAATGTACGCGCGGCATTCGAAAGCACGCACGCAAGCAATGGGCGTTCAAGAGCCCTTCCGGGTTGCGCGGGCCGAGGTTGTTATGGGCGTTCAAGAGCCTTTCCGGGTTGGAGGGGTTAAGTGGGGTGCCTTCTTAACTAGCAGATCTGTGTACAGAGTCTGAGAGTTAACCCTTTTTCAAGCAGGCTTCTTTGAAGCACGCTCCTGCTTGTACCCCTTTTTGAAGATTTAGGCTGTATAAAGTTTATGCACCCGAATATCTCTTTTTTACAAGAGTAAGAATACTATGTGGTTGTTTGATTATCTGCTTTTCTAGAGTTATGATATGATTACGAATGTCCCCCTCCAGTCTTAGAAATCAGGCATGTTCGTCAATGATGGAGGGGCTACTAATAAATTATAGGTTTGACTCCTGTAAGGAGATAAAGAAAACCTAATATTTAGTAGTGGCCCCGTAATCATTGACGACTGGGGCCCTCCCGACCATCCCCTTCCCATTCGTTGATGTATTCAGGATTTTGGTTTACTTGATATGTCAGTGAAGGAAGAATGACGCCTGCAGTAGCGTCTGGTCAAAGATCCACACAAGTACATCCACGATATGATGGAAAGCTTATTAGATAGTTATTCTTATTTTGTTTTTGTTTTTATTTTTTACGAAGTTTTTTCGTAGTGAGAACCCAATTCATAATGACTGAAGCCATGAGTGAGGTCGCGTGCGCTCATGATGAAGGCTCCTCAGTTTTTAAATGCTCTGCGCGGTAGATTCAAACTACGGCGGATTAGTGTTTGAAGAGGATGCCTTATGTAATAGGCATGTTCGTCAATGATTACGGGGCCACTACTAAATATTAGGTTTTCTTTATCTCCTTACAGGAGTCAAACCTATAATTCTACTGGGAGGGCTCAGTAATGCATGTCATAGAGTACTTAATGTAGACCAAGCGCCGGCAGGGCCTTCCCAATCATTCGATTGAGATGGCTCTGTTAGGTAAGTCATCAAGGACTCCACGGTGGTAGTCCATACTTACGGTGACCTACCCCTCGTGACTGGCTTGCCTCTTCTATAAGGAGAGATGGTTCGTTATTTGTAAAGTCCACGGTGGCAGCACGCCGGGTTTCACTAGATCCCGGCGCCATCTTCAAGACAGTAGACACGGCCGTGGAGCCTCCACCGGGTGTCACTGGATCCCGGCGCCCCTCCTTAAGACTGTATTTACCTAATTGTTTACCTAATTGTAGTTTACAGGAGTTGAGCTAAGCTCGTGTTGTCCCGTCTCTCAGTCTACTTTTTATCAAATTTTTTCTTGAAAATATGGATGTTCCTTGCCCCTACCACCTCCTCCTCCAGCCCATTCCATTTGTCAATACATCTATAGGGGAAGCTAAACTTCCTGATATCGTTCTTGCAGGTAGGTCTTTTTACTTTGTAGCTGTGGCCTCTAGTTATTCCTGTTTCCATAATTAATATATCCTCCCTATCCAGCCTCTCCAGCCCCCGGGTGCATTTGTACATCATTATCATGTCTCCCCTCTCTCTCCTCTCTTTTAGACTCGGTAGATTTAATTTGTCTAGCCTCCCTTCATATGGCAGTTCTCTGAGACTTGGAACCACTCTAGTAACTGCTCTCTGGATTCTTTCTAACTTGTGAATATGCTTCTTTAGATGCGGGGACCACACCACTGCTGCATATTCCAATCTTGGTCTAATCATACTCTTCATAATTTTCGCTACCATGGTCTCATCCAAGTAGTTCAGAGCAACTTTCATATTCCCGGCCATTGCATACATTCCGCTAAAGAGCTTGTTAATATGTTTCTCTGGCGACAAATTATCTTGTATAATCAACCCTAAATCCTTTTCTTTTTCGGCCTTGCTAATTATATTATCTCCCATCCTGTACTCCCAATTTGGTCTATTCACACTTCTTCCCTCCCATATTTAACACATGGCATTTACTTATATTAAATTTCATTTTCCACTTGGTGCTCCATTCGTATATTTTATCTAAATCCCCTTGCAGCTCCTCACAACTACTTTTATTTGTTATTTGTCTCATAATTTTAACGTCATCTGCAAACATTGACATGTAGGAGTTTATGCCTATCGGCAGGTCATTCACGTACATAAGGAACATGAGAGGTGCCAACACAGATCCCTGCGGCACACCACTCTCAACTTTCCGCCATGATGAGTAAGTTCCTCTAATGTTGGTCCTCATTTCCCTATCTGTTAAATAGCTCTCCATCCATTTCAGCAAACTCCCCCTGACACATCCTAGCGTCTCAAGCTTAGATAACAATCTCTTATGTGGTACCTTATCGAATGCTTTGGAAAGGTCTAAGTAGACGCAGTCCACCCATCCGCCTCTTTCTTGGAGTACATCTATCACCCTACTGTAATAACATAGCAAACTGGTAACACAAGATGTCCCTTCTCTGAATCCAAATTGCTTTGGGGTTATTATCTTTTTTCTCTCCAACATTTTCATCCATCTCTTCCTAATTAGCTTTTCACAAATCTTGCATACAATACTAGTAAGTGAAACTGGTCTATAGTTTAGAGGGTCCTCAGGGTTTCCATTCTTGTATATCGGAATGATATTAGCTCTTTTCCATTCAACAGGAACCTGTCCTTTATCTAAGGAAGCTTGAATTATGTCCCTCACTGGCTCCACTAATTGCTCTGCACACTCCTTTAAATCCCAGGCAGACACTTCATCCGGTCCCATAGCTTTCCTTACTTCAAGTCCTCTCATCGCAGATAACAGCTCATCTCTAGTTATTTCAATCTTACTAAGACCACTCTCCAGTACTCCCGCCTGTGGTTCGTCAAAACCTTCCTCTAGTAAAAACTGACCCCAATTTGTTATTCATTACCTCACACATGTCCGATACCTTTTCATACGTCCTAGCATCAACTCTTAATTTAGTCATTTGTTTCTTTACCTTCAACTTACTGTTTATATATTTATAAAATAATCTAGGGTCACTTTCACATTTATTTACTATGTTCTTCTCATAGTTCATTTTAACTTGCCTAATTATGTTAACATATCTATTCCTCTCCTGTTTATATTTATTCCGATTACTCTCAGTGTTCCTTCTTCTTAATCTAGCCCAAGCTGCATCACGCCTACCCAAAGCTCTTTTGCATTTCAAATTAAACCAATCTTTCTGCTTAGTAAAATTTCCAGTTTTATATCTTGGGACAAACAGATTGGTTCCTACTCTATAAATTTCGAGGAATCTGCTATATTTACCTTGTACGTCCTGTTCCTTCAAAATAAGATCCCAATCTACTCCCTCTAAATATCTTTTCAAGGATACATAATCAGCTTTACTATAATTTAATCTATCATTTATGTAGCTATTGTCTAATCTATTGGCATTACTCGAGGTCAACTTCCATTTTAGTAATAGGTGATCACTTTTACCTACAGGACATAGATAGTTTATATCATTAATTTCGTGAGGATCTTTTGTAAAAATCAGATCGAGTTTAGAAGGTTCGTTATTACCCCTCATTCTTGTATTTTCCTTCACATGTTGTGTAAGTACATTTTCTGTAACCTACTCCACTAGCCGACTTCCCCAAGATCTCTGATTTGGCCCTGCATCTCCCGATTCCCAATCAACCTCACTACAGTTGAAATCTCCTACCAAGATCAATCGATTCTTCCTTAAAAGCAATCTTCTCAACGACTGAATCATATCCTTGACCATCTCCGCAAACTCCAACTCCCTCCATGCTCTGGTCTTTGGTGGCATGTAAGCTACTGCTATGTCTAGCTTTTTTCCTTCTATATCATTGAGTTCAACTGCCATTATTTCTGCCTTGTCATTATTTAACTCCACGTGCTTTGCTGTCATAGGGTTCTTAACTAATACTGCCACTCCACCTCCCCTTTTACCCTTCCTATCATATCTCCATATATTATATCCTTCACTAAACACTATGTTGCTGTCAAAGTCCTGGTTCAGCTTTGTCTCCGTCAAACAGACTATCTGTGGTTGATCTTTTCTTAATATATCATCTAACTCTACCTTTTTACTGATTATTCCATCTATATTAGTGTAGTAGCACAGTATATTTGAATCCACCTCCTTGTTTCTCTTCCCTCTCTGCCTCCTACCAGGTTCACCTCCTCCTCCATCCCTTCCCTGACCCAGTTCCACCTCCCCTGCTAATTCTATTCTCCTCCCCCCCCCCTCCACAACCTCCCATACCCCCTCTCTCTCCCTCTGTTCCACCTTCTCCACCACATCCTGGCTCTTTCTCCGGTCCCCTGCTCCCTGCATTATCTCTCGCTCCTTCTCCTTGCTTTGACCTCGTACTTGTCTCTCTGTCTCTTTCCCTATCACTCCTCTTACTTTCGGTTCTTGGTGGCTCCTGATGTACCACTTCCTTACTTGCCCTTCCCTTATTCTCCAAAAAAAAAATCTTCTTTTGCTCTTCAGACAACTTTCCATTCTCTTCATCAGCCTTAGCTTGGAGTTCCCTTAACTGATCTCGTTCTTCTACACTTAGGTCCTTTTTTACCCTTATATGATTCAGCTCTGTCGAATTTAATTTCCAGCTCACATTGGCTACTGCTTCTGCTGTTGATCTAAACTTTAGTTCCACTCTTAGTGGTCTCATCTCGCCCTTCTTATATTTTCCTAACCTTCTCACCTCCTCCAGTTCTTTTACCCATCCATGTATGGGCAGCCTTCTGTCAGTTGACCCTAATGTAGAAGTTTTTTGGGTAATCAACAATTCTTGATATCCAACATATCTTCTCTCATTAGTTTGTTTTTTCGCCCCGGCGTGCGCCGGAAAATGGCAGAATAAGATATAGGTTGGTTGTTTCACCCAAGTGGGTCCCCAACACCCGCAGTGAGGTACTTTACAATAAGTTGGGGGGGGGGGTAATCTAGCCTTGGGCAGGACCAGATTTTTGTATGCCAGATGTGTTCTGGCTCCACAGTCACTAACTGAGCACGATATTAACAAGTTCCACGAGCAGACACTGGTTAGGATCGCATTCCCTGTACCAGTCAGGCGGTGTTCATCGAGAATAATGGAACCAGATCGACCTGAAATCTTCAGGCTCGCTCACATCTATCTATCTATCTATCTATTGCCTGACGCCGTGATCCCCGAAGGGGTGGCCACGAACGAACCGCCCCCATGCACCTCTGTCCCCAGTCAGTCGACGCCCCTCCCCCCAACCAGCACCGCCTTCGTTCATGTAGTTCCTCACTCCATCCTTCCACCTCATATTCGGTCTACCTCTCCCCCTCTGTCCCTCCACCTCGCTCTCGTACACCCTCTTAGTCATTCTCTCGCTTTCCATACGTTCCATATGGCCGAACCATCTCAAGTTGTTCCTTTTCACACTTTCCAGCACATCTACCTCCACACCACACCTCCTTCTTACTTCCTCATTAGTCTGTCTATCCCTCCATGTAACTCCGCACGCACTCCTTAAGTAATTCATTTCCACTGCTCTCACTCTTGGTCTGAGTCTCTCAACCAACGTCCATGCTTCGCTTCCGTAAGTCAGTGTCGGGATTACCACACTGTCATGCAAGGACTTCTTCACTTCCATACTGACCACCCTATTTCTTGTTACTGCTTTTAGCGTTCCTACAACCCTCTTCCCCTGTTGTACCCTCTCCCGCACCTCTTCATCCATAGTCCCATCTTTACTCAACACACTGCCCAGATACTTAAAAGAGTTGACGATCTCCATAGCCTGACCGTTCAGCTTCACCTCACACTCTGTGACTTCACCCCTTTCGAAGACCATAACCTTGCTCACATCCCCTTGGATAATTCATTCAGGCCTGATGTCACAGGCCCTACGTGGCAACTGGAGGGGGTCTCCCCCCCCCCCCTTATAATATTTTGTTCCTAAATGGGGTAACGTGTTTACGGCCAGTACTCACGCTCCTCCCCTCCACCCAAGCACAATGGGGATCGCGCCGGAGGCATGGACCCGGGAATATCCCTGGTACAATAGATACATTACCGTTGCCCTTGGCACGTTTCTCCTCTACCGGCTCAGTTACTAATAAACCGTGCGTTTGACTATATTTTGGCAGGCTCCCGGAGTTTGCGGACATCGAACTAGCCACCGGCGTAATAGATCCGGTGCCTGAGTTCCAGGCAAGTTAATATGATTAGCCCAGCCTAGCCAGCCTAGTCCTTTCATGCGTTATCTTCCCTCTCTCTTTCTCGCTCGCCCAATCTCTCTATGAGCCTCGTTTCGCACGGGGTCTGAAGGTATGGTACCTTCTGAGTATACTGTGTTTTAAAAAAGGGGGGGGGGGAGGGTACTAGAGGACCATGACCTTCAACCCCGCCGGACTGGTAATACGTAGGTCAGTACAGACAAGAACAGACCGAGAAAGTGTTTGCAACAACAATTTTTTTTTTCTTTTGGTCCCAAGTATGATTGGACAATCCATGCAGAGGATCTGTCCTCGTTTAGAGACGGAGTCCTTTTACTCCCGCCGGCCACCAATGGGCCGTCTTTTTCCTTAAGCCAGTTAGAGTTTTTTACCCCTCAAGGGACTGAGAAGGAAGCACACACACACACACATACGCCGGATCGGACGGAGTATCAGGCTGGATTATTAAAGAAAATGCCAAGGAACTGAGTATACCAATATATGATATAATGACCAAATCATTGGACACAGGGATAGTACCTACAGAATGGAAAAGAGCAAACATTATTCCTATATTTAAGGGAGGAAGCAGAGATAAACCACTGAATTATAGACCTGTATCACTATTGAGCATCCTCATGAAGATTCTGGAAGGATTAATAAGGGACAAATGGGTGAACTACCTGGAATCCAAAAGATTAATTACTGACCGACAATTTGGATTCAGAGGAGGCAGATCATGTGTAAGCAACTTGTTGAGTTTTTACTCTTAGAGTAATAAACACAGTGGACCAGAGGGAAGGATGGGTAGACTGTGCCTACCTAGACTTTAAAAAGGCATTTGACAAAGTTCCACACAAGAGATTGCTGTGGAAATTAAAACATGAGGGAAAAGTAGGAGACAAACTGCTGAAATGGATGGAGAGCTACCTTAGCGAAAGACAGATGAGAACAACAGTAAGGGGGAAATCGTCAAACTGGACTCAAATTACGAGTGGAGTACCACAAGGATCTGTCCTAGCCCCAATCATGTTTCTAATATTTGTAAATGACTTACCTGAGGGACTAACAAGCTACATGAGCATGTTTGCGGACGATGTTAAGCTGCTTAAAACGATCAGAACCCAGGAGGATTGCCTTGAACTCCAATCAGATTTGCAAAAGATCCATGAATGGAGCATCAAATGGAATATGGAGTTCAATGCAGGAAAATGTAAGACTAGAAATGGGTAAAAGCAAGTACAGACCTAGAAAAGATTATAAACTAGGAAACGAAGTGATTCCCAAAGCAGAAAAAGAAAAAGACTTGGGGATAGAATTTAAGGATAACATGTCTCCAGAAAGCCACGTAAATAAGATAGTGAGAGAATCACTAGCACTATTGGCAAATATCAGGATGTCTTTCAATTATCTTAATGAAAACACCATGAAACAAATAATAACGGCAATAATAAGACCCAGGATGGAATATGCATCTGTAGTGTGGTCCCCTCATATGAAGAAACATATCCACTAAATTGAGAGGGTACAGAGAGCAGCTACGAGGATGATCCCAGGTTTGGAAAATTTGGAGTACCAAGAGAGGCTCGAGAGATTGAATCTACCTACACTGGAACAGAGAAGGAAACGAGGACAGCAATTCAGATATACAAATGTGTTGGAGGTATTGACAAAATCGACCAAGAAAACTTTTTAGATAGGGATGGAGGTGAGAGAACAAGAGGCCACAGCTACAAACTGAAAGTTCCTAATAGTAAATCTGATCTGAAAAGTAAAAGATTTCCTACCAACTCGATTAGTGGGTGGAACAAATTGCCAGCCGAAGTAGTGTCTGCACCATCAGTGCATAGTTTCAAAGCACGGTATGACAAACATATCTTAGGAGGCGGGAATTAACGAGCATGCTCACTCCCGCAAATACAGCTAGTGTAAGTACATCAAGCTTTCTTCTCTCCTTTTCCTTCAGAGCCCATGTCTCAGCCCCATACATCACTGGTGGCACAACAATTCTTTGATACATTGCACTTTTTACTTTCATTCCGAGATTTCTCGTCTTTCACGTACAATACTGTACTTCTCATTGCTCCGAAAACCTTCCTTCCTTCACACACTCTCTGTTTTACCTCCATTTCCATACCTGAGTTTATTATATGTGTTTTATCCGTTGCAAACATAGGCTATATTACCACCCTCATTCTTAACTCCTGGTGAGGATTCAGGACTGAGAAAAAGGGCTGTGTATTTACCTAATTGTAATTTACAGGAGTTGAGCTAAGCTTGTGTTGTCCCGTCTCTCAGTCTACTTTCATCCAATTTTGTCTTGAAAATATGGATGTTCCTTGCCCCTACCACCTCCTCCTCCAGCCTATTCCATTTGTCAATACATCTATAGGGGAAGCTAAACTTCCTGATATCGTTCTTGCAGGTAGGTCTTTTTACTTTGTAGGTGTGGCCTCTAGTTATTCCTGTATCCATAATTAATATATCATCCCTATCCAGCCTCTCCAGCCCTCGGGTGCATTTGTACATCATTATCATGTTTCCCCTCTCTCTCCTCTCTTTTAGACTCGGTAGATTTAATTTTTCTAGCCTCCCTTCATATGGCAGTTCTCTGAGACTTGGAACCATTCTAGTAACTGCTCTCTGGATTCTTTCTAACTTGTGAATATGCTTCTTAAGATGCGGGGACCACACCACTGCTGCATACTCCAATCTTGGTCTAATCATACTTTTTATAATTTTCGCTAACATGTTCTCATCCAAGTAGTTCAGAGCAACTTTCATATTCCCGGCCATTGCATACATTCCGCTAAAGAGCTTGTTAATATGTTTCTCTGGCGACAAGCTATGTTGTATAATCAACCCTAAATCCTTTTTTTTTTCGGCCTTGCTAATTATATTATCTCCCATCCTGTACTCCCAATTTGGTCTATTCACACTTCTTCCCATATTTAACACATAACTGAGCATTGGTTAATGCCTTTTCATCCCAAAAAATGCAAGTACATGCGGATTGGGACAAGCAAGATAGACAAGGTAGGATACAGTATGTATGAAGCGATGGAGGAAGTTAATGCAGAAAAGGATATAGGAGTAGTGATAGACAATAAGTTAAATTTCTCAGAACATTTAGCGGAAAAGATAAACAAAGCCAATAAAATTGTAGGGCTGGTAAGGAGGACATTTGTGTCACTTGACGAAGAAATATTCAGGAATCTCTACAGCGCTGGTTAGGCCGCACCTGGAATATGCGAACCAGGTGTGGGCTCCATAATGGTAAAGGGTATAGAAGCAGTGGAGAAAGTGCAGAGGAGAGCTAGCAAGCTAGTACCAACGTTGAAGAACGCGGGCTATGAGCAGAGGTTGAGGACACTGGGGCTTCCGACACTGGCATATAGGAGAAAGAGAGGGGATATGATAGAGACTTTTAAAGATAGTGTCAGGAATGTATAATGAGGATGTGTGTGAAGGTATCTTCTTGATGCGGGAGGGAACAAGAACGAGAGGACACTCTAAGAAAATTTACAAAGAAAGAAATAGGCTTGAGAAGGCAAAGAACTCATTTTGTGATAGTGTGGTAAATGAGTGGAACGCACTGCCCCAGTATGTAGTCAATTCCGAATCAATAAGGAAGTTTGAAAGTAATCTTGATAAAGCATGCGGAAGACAAGATTTGAAGTTTGATTATAAAGCAAAATTACAGAATAGTAAAAATGTTGCGTCTGCTACCGCCGCCGCCAACACCGTGAACGACCGCAGCAGTGCAAGTACTGGCACTGAGCTGGATACACAGGCCTAGTTTGCCTTTTTCCAGAGGATCTACTGTAAGAAACTGTAAGATTTACTTATATTAAATTTCATTTTCCACTTGGTGCTCCATTCGTATATTTTATCTAAATCCCCTTGCAGCTCCTCACAACTACTTATATTTTTTATTTGTCTCATCATTTTTACGTCATCTGCAAACATTGACACGTAGGAGTTTATGCCTATCGGCAGGTCATTCACGTACATAAGGAACATAAGAGGCGCCATCACAGATCCCTGTGGCACACCACTCTCAACTTTCAGCCACGATGAGTAAGTTCCTCTAATGTTTGTCCTCATTTCTCTATCTGTTAAATAGCTCTCCATCCATTTCAGCAAACTCCCCCTGATACATCCTATCTGTTAATAGATATACGGAAGCAACCGCACTCACTGAAATCCTGGAGATAACTGCCGGTCGTTCGCATGGACCAGCCGACCATACTTCCATCCAGCCGATGACGTCATCAGCCAGCCTACGACTCGGCGGCCTGCCATTGGCTCGAGGCGGACGAGCTTAGTGCAGGTCGAGCCAGTCAACCTGCGCCACTTTGGCATGACTGTGCTAATATATTAACACACTCGCTATTTTATTTTTTTTCTTTGCGGGTCCCCTTAAGTACATACAACTATGTACATTCGTAAGTTCGCCAATGTACATAATTACATTTCTTACATGTTGCTGCTTGCGGGCAACACCTAATCCCGACTGACTGCCTCCCGCAGCCGCTCCGTCGACGCGCCCTTCTTGGTAAGGCAGTCTGCCAGTTGTCTTGATGTTGCCACCCATGTTACCTCCTTTAATTCCCCTTTTTCCAACATATCTCTAAGCACTGATATATCAATTCGCAGACGCTTGTTGTCCACCAATTTATAGGAGTATAGGGCTTCCACTCGGCTGCGGTTGTCTACAAAACACTTGATAGGGATACTCCCACATCCGGAGATCTCCTGCAGAATACTCGCCACATACACAGCAGTACTAGCACCATCCAAAAGTGCCAGGGTCTCTTCAGCAAGAGTTGACTTTACCACCCGTCGAACCTTCCTTGATTGCCAGTAAACAGGGCCTCTCACATTATCAGTGTTGCACAGAAAGATGATAAAGCCTCCTTGAGACCCATGGTCCTGCAGGTTGGCGAATGATGCGTCAGCATAGCACTCAATGTGGCACTCTTCTAAAGGTCCAATCTTCGGAATAAATAATCGTACATTATCCAATTTCACAAGCCCAATCACCTTATTTAATAGTGGCCCCTTCGTCATTGACAAACTGCCTTAACCCCTTATTGGCGGCGCTCGACTTAAGTCGTGCACCAATTTGCAGCAAGTTAGGAGCATTATTAAGGCTTTTAAATGGTTAAAATCGAGTGCAAATGGCCGGGAGCGCAGCGGGCCAGACAGCCGACTCCCAGGGCTTACCGCCGCCCATTAACTCATGTTCCCTGTGTTCTCGAGAGGCTGGCAGTGTAGCCAGTAGTGAGCATAGCTGGGAAAAATATACCGCTATATGCTAAACTCCCATGTTCGTGGCACCACTGCAAGAGAACCACGAGTGCTACGTAGCTCGTTCTGGTCTCATTTTGAAGCTTTTAGCGCCTAGTTTTTTGCTGAATACATTTCTTTTCATGCAGATACTTGATTGATCATTCAGGAGGGCCTGAATATGCCCAAATGAGCCCAAAACACCCCGCTAGACAAGGGTTAAAGGAAGGCACCCCTTTCAAACTCCATGCGTTCGCACATTTGAAATGCCCGCGCAGGTAGCTTGATGGGGCCCGCATCATAAGTGCACACTTAATCTCTTATGGAATCGCCATAATGATCGGGTACCACTAAAGAAAAAACTTTAGAAAAAATAAAAAATAATAATAATACTGTACACTAAAGTTGTCAAAAACAGCTTCCAACAATCGTGGATATTCTTGGTGTGCGCAGCCTGACGTCGGGACCCCCGCGTCATTTCGTCATTCTTCTACCTGCGACGATACCGCTCGGACGTGTTTTTAGTGAGCTGCTGTATTCGTCGTCCCCTTTCGTCTTCTCGTGAGTCCTTACTCATTTGTATTAACCGAGACGTTCTGTGACAGGTTTAGATTAGCTAGCTTACTAGACCGAGCAGTATTATTGCAGGGAGAGTGTATTATAAGGGTACTTTTTGAGCGTCCAAGCAGCCCGATTGGGTGGACGCCTCGCATGTCTAACTTTTCTTTTTCAGTTTCCGTGTTAACTTAAACTAGTTAGGAGGCTATTTTACTGGGGTTTTTCCTGCTGAAGATGTTCCCAGGTTCTGTGCGTTTTGTGCGGTGTTTGTAGGCTCTAAAAGTTATCACACGTAGTTGTCACACGTAGTTGTGGGACTTCGGGAGCCTTGCCCTGCCCCTGGGCCAACGTGTGGTGGCATCGTCGTCGTGGGAGCCCCTCTGCGGTTGCCCAAGGCCTCGTGGTCTGCCTCTGTTAGGGGTTTAGCTTGTTTAGGCTAAGTTTATTACTTTATGATTATATATTGTGTATTATAGCCTTGCTTCCTCAGTACTTGTTGTGTTTTGGCAAGTACGAGGATGACAGGGGACGCCCTGTTTATTGTTGTGGTTGTGTTTTTCGTCGCCCACTGGTCTGGGTACTTAACACAACGGGTTGGGTGTCCTTTCCCGGCGCTCTCACTGCTTAGTGACCGCCAGGAGTCTGCTTCGGTGGACATTGGACAAGTCCCAGTTCCCATAGTGGTCTAATACCACTTTTTTTCCCGGCGGGGGGTGTCAACCTCCTGGGGATATTCCGGCGTTGCCGGGAGGACTAGCCTATCTCGCTAGGGTCTTGTTCCCGGCGGGACACACAAGGTTGTGACTGTTTTTTGTTTTGGTTTACTATCAAGATTAGGTAGTATACGAGCCTCTCACTACTGTGTCTTCGCCCCGGCGAGTAGGTAGGATGGAAAAACAATAGTCAATGGGTTTATTGATACTACTAAAAATTATAAGTGTCATTATATGCAACCCTGTGTGTTTTTTCTTTTGGGTTACTATCAAGATTAGGTAGTATACAGACCTTATCACTACGTCTTCGCCCCGGCGAGTAGGTAGGACGAAAAAACAATGGGCAATGGATTTATTGATACTACTAAATATCAGTGTCAATTATATTACATTTAGTCCTCACCCCTCTTTTTGTGCAACTTCAGGCATGATTAAGAGTGTGGCCCAGTCGGGAAAATAGACTGATCCTGTTAGGACGCTCTGTTTTCTCGGCAGGGCAGGGGATATCAAATAACATATGTGAATGTTTCGGTTTATCCTTATGAGCATTGATTCCTGGAAATTATTTTCCAGATCACCACCACTTCCGGCGAGGAGCACGGACAAGGGAACAACCAATCTGGCTGGGGGGTTTGTCACTACCATGCCCTTTGTACCTCTTTGTGTTACTAAATCTTGTTATGAGTTTCCAATTTTTAATCACTCACATTGTATCCGGTGTGTGCCATGCCTGGATCGTTCTCGTGGGACCTGGTGGTCCAAGAAGTGCAAGACCTGCACTGAGCTCCGGCATGGCTTACTGGTTGACAAAGATAAATTTTGCTTAATTTCTCTGAATGCAATCAGAATTGCTTTTAAGAATTACTGTACTGAGGTCGCACATAAGTCTTTGATGTGTGACGACCTAGAATTGTGGGAATACTTAACTGTCAAAGAACCCCCTGCCCCTCTCTTGCCTAAATCTCGCAGGGTTTTCACCAGTAAATCTCCCAAAGATAGTAAAACTAAACCTAAGTTTCTGTCAAAGGAACATATTAGCTCAAGTGACAGTAGTGACAGTGAAGGGACTGAACCCCCCAGCCACAGCCGCCAGCCACAGTCCAAGTCGCCGGGGACTAGCAAGACGTCCTCCCCGACTCACCGGACCAAGACATCCTCTTCTAGCCGGAAGAGAAAGGTGGAAGAGTCAACATCCTATTCTCGGAAGTCGTCCTCCGAACGACATAGCAAGAAATCTCGTTCAGGGTCTGCTGATGTTGGTTCCCGGCGTAGAACCGAGCATAGTAAGTCTTCCTCAGCTTCCACCTCCGCTAAGCCTGACATTCAATCCGGCAGCTCGGTGGTGGGACCGGAGGATGAGGCAGCAACTCGGGGTGATTTTCTCAATGTGCTTACTACCTCTAAGTTAAACAAGCAGGACTTTGTAATCCCACAGGTTTCTAGTCATGCCAAGGTTCACGGTTTGCCACCAAAAGTGTTAGCAGACGAGTACCGGTGTTATAGGGTGGTGGACGAGTCGGATACTAGCGTCTCTTTAGATAATAGAGGTGAACGCCTATCTAGTGGTTGTGTGGGGCACCAACGGGTATTGTCTCAGTCAGTGTTCCCCCAAGCAATTGTTAATCCTCCACCAATACCTACACATGTACCTACTCCTCAGGAAATACCGATGCTTGATCTTAATCCTCAAGATATGCTTAACCATGTCACTAATCACCCCACGATACTAGGGGCCCCATGTGATTTTTCCGCAGCTCCGGACTTGAACCTGGACGCTTTGGACTCTGTGCACCCCAGCGAGGTGGAAGCGGAAGGTGAGTCGGATGTTGCATATATTCCATCCGCACAACCTAATGAACACACTAGTAACCGACCTCAGAGTCGCCTCAATATGTCTATTACACACAGCGGGTCAGATAGGGGGTCCATTTCTTCCGAGTCTCGTTTTGTTACCAAAGATTACCTAGAGCAAGCTTTTGAGGGTATGTTAGCTAGATTGATGGCTCATAACGATCCTAGTAATTCTGCTCCTAGTACTTCCCATACGTCTGTCGGTTCGGGTGTGCCAGATGCTCTCCCGCCAAAGCCAGTTCGTTCTCTTGAGCCAGCCCCTGTGCCGGCGAAACAGGAAGTAAACGTAACGCTACCTCATAGTCTGTCAACAGCTAGTACCTTTGTTACGCAGTCATCACCTATCACCACAACTAATGTACAACTGATATCTGATGTCATTCCTCCCACTTTAGACAAAATCCCTACCCATCTGGGACCTATGCCCCATTTGTATGGTCAGGATGTCTCATGGTCCAAATTTTGTGCTCTCAATCCGGCGCTGGCAGTAACTACTTTGTCGGGAGAGCAACCGGTCCCTGCTGAGTGGGAAATACAAATTAATAAGCATAAGAAATTACGAGCTCTGGACTCGTCTGGTAGGACCTTAGATATAACAGTTAAGGCAGTACCCAATCTCTTTAACCCTGATTACTTCATTTATTCCTCGGCCCCGGCCCTTCCACCTGCCTCGTCAGCTAAACTCTATGCTGATTGGTCACGCACTGATGGCATGAATGACGTCAAAGCGCTGTCCTCATTAACCCAGGAGTTGGATACAACCCCGCAGCTTGATCCTTTTGGTCACCCGGTCTTACACATAGGGCAGGCAGGGCTGGGGCCTTGGGTGGAGTGGCAGTCAGAGTTGAGACAGTATGCCTCGACAATTACTAACAAAGCCTCACATCAGATCCCCAAGGAAACTCATGGTTGGTTCTCACTTCCGGTGCTCAAAGCCGGCGGAGTCCCAGAACCTATCCTCACTTTCATTTCTGCCCCACGTCTCCAGATTAGAGACATAGATCCCTTTTGTACTCCTCCTCAAACTCAGCTCGAAAAAGACTTTCGTTTGAGGCAGAAAGCGTTACGGCTATAGTCGCAGGCACTGTTATCTCGTCAGCACTCCCAATCCCTGCTTAGAACCATTGCGGCGATCCGAGACGAGAATGCGTGTAAGGCTCTGGAACTATCACGTAGAATCATGCTCCAGAATGCAGTTCAATCTTTGGGAGACATCAGAGTCGCCTTGTTTGAGGCGGTTCGGGCTAGACAGGACCTAAGAGTCCATTTTGCTAAGAAATTACCGGAAGCTATTGCCCGCCGAGTTCTTATGTCTGAGGTTTTGACACCTTCATTGCTATGCCCTGATGTCTGGAGTACGGTTTACAACCTAGCCACGTCTCGGACCGCCGCAAGTTCGGCACCTAAAGAGTTCAAGTTTCCAAAGCTTTTCTCCAAACCAAAGCAGCAATTTAACACCTAACGAGCGGCCTAGGCGGTAAATAATATGTAGCCACCAGCGGGGTGTTTTTACCCAAAATAAGGTTGTTTACGTGATACTTTTCATGCCTAAATAAGACCCAGAGCGTAAAACAAGTATCTATCCCTGAAAGGGTATAAACAGAGCTTTCCAATGACACCCCAACGATCCTTGTATGACCGCTAGTTTTCTTGCACCAATCGCGCAACACGAGTGCAAAAACCATGTAATTCGATACTTTCCCTACATAATTCACTATGTAGCGAGTGTGAGAGGGTGGAGGAGGGTGGGATTCATGTCAGTTGGTCCACCGCGGTGGTCTGGAGCAGTCATTCGCTCGCTACTCTCCTGTCACCACTTGTCTCTCTCTCTCAGCAACATTACGTGCTGAAAATGCCACACGACTTATGTTGTGAGCCGCCACATAGTCCAAATTTCTTTCACTCGACATATGATGCGCACCGCCAGTTAAGGGTTAAAACTCCCCATCAAGGTAATAATTTTTTTCCCCCTAAGCCACAGCACTCCAAAGGCACTGAGTCCTCTAAGAGTAAAGGTGGTACCAAACCTGGTAAGTGGACCAAGCCATACCATAAATATAAATCAGGTCAGGGTTCTACCTCTAAATCACAAGGTTCAGCCTCCGCTAGCCAGGCGTCCAACCCCACACCTACCCAGTCAAAAAACTAAATCTTTTGCCAGTCTCCAATCACACTTTGGACAAGTTAGGTCAAAGCTCAGTAACGCCGGACAAGTCTACCCTCACAGGGACTTTCAGAGTACCGGTATGTCACAAAGCATGGCCGCGGCGGACTTGGGCTCGGACAGTGGCCCGCAAGGGCATCACCTGGAGGTGGATCAGACGACCTCAATTGCGCCTCCCACGAGCAACCACTCATGTATCTCTAGAAATAGAGCCGCTCCTCCAGGAAATGATCTCCAAGCAGGTCATTGTCCCAGTAGAACCAACTTGCCCAATTTTTACCTCTCACCTTTTTCTAGTGCCGAAGCGGGACAGTGTTCAGAAGCGACCGGTCGTGGACTTGTCGCGTTTGAACGCTTACATTCACAACGCGTTCTTTCGGATGCTGACAGTGAACCAGATAAGGCTTACACTCCCACCGCAGGGGTGGATGTGTTCTCTCGATCTAACCGACGCCTACTGGCATGTCCATGTGAACAAACGTTATCAGAAATTCCTAGCGATCAGGCTTCTCAATCAGACTTATGGCTTTCAAAGAATGCCATTCGGGCTCAACTTAGCACCACGAGTATTTACAAAACTTGTTCGGCAGGCTTTAGTTCCACTATTAAATCAGGGAATAAAGGTGTTGTGGTATCTGGACGACTGGTTAGTGGTAGCGGATTCGGAGGAGCTATGTCTTTCTCATGTCCACAAAGTTATGACTCATGTAGCATCCCTCGGCTTCAAGATCAACCTGGCAAAGTCCAATCTTGTGCTGACGAGGGTGATTCAGTGGATAGGGCTGGTCTGGGACACAGCACATCTCACTCTCAGTCAAAGTGTGGACAACAGAAACAGATTTCGAAAGAAACTTCTGTTTTCTCCACAGCTCGACTACGACGAGACGGATGTGGGAGTCCCTGGTCGGCTCTCTCAACTGGATCCAACTAACTGTAAAGTTGGGCCGGTTGAAAGTAAAGAGATTAATACTGGAAGGCAACAAACATTTTCTGCTCTTGCCGGCGGGGGAGTTATGGCCTATTCCAGGGTTTATCCTCAACTTACTAGCGGTCTGGGCGAAGCACGAGGCACTCTATTCAGTAACAACATGGACCTCTCCTCCACCGACGGTGTGGGTAGATACCGATGCATCAGGGACAAAAGGCTGGGGTTATCAGTCAAGCCTAGGCCATCAGGGTCAAGGTCTTTGGTCCCAATCCCTAGACTGTCACATCAATGTCCAAGAATTACTAGTCCCATTGTTTTTCCTCCAGGCACATGGCCCGGCGTTGTGGAGCAAGTCCATCGCTTTCCGAATGGACAATCTGAACGCAGTATCGTGCATTCAGAAGCAAGGGTCAACGAGGTCTCGGGCATTACTCACGCTATCAGAGGAGATTTTCACACTGGCAGACAGTTTAGAAATTCATTTACACGCCTCGTACCTCCCGGGCATAGCCAATGTCTGGGCAGACGCGCTATCCCGGCGAATGAGTACGAAGGTCGAATGGTCAATAAAGCAAACCATCTTCAATCAGGTGATTGCTCCAATGTACCTTCCACAAGTGGATTTGTTCGCATCCAGGGAGACTCACAAGCTCCCTCTTTACCTGACCCGCCAGGAACCAACCCTGGCGAGGGGACCAGATGCATTGATGGTGGACTGGAACAAGTGGAGTTCCATATATCTGTTTCCGCCTCCAGACGCATCACTCATGTGTCAGGTAATTCACAAGCTACAGAGCTATCGGGGCGCAGTCTCGATGATTGCGCCTCTATGGCCGGCTCAGGTGTGGTACCACCAGTTAAAGAAGTGGTGGCGGGCCCTGACATCACTCCCGATATCGTATTTCCACTTGGACACAATTGGAAACCTAGAGACCTCGCTGACTTTTGCTTTTTGGACATTCAGAGAGCCAAGTGGCTGCCCCAATATGGCCAGAGTGTAACTGCTAAATTGATAGGTCAATATACAGAGTCTACCCAGCGACAATACTCTTCTCATTGGCGTGCTTTCACTACTTGGGTTGTAGAAACCTCTCAGACAGACACTTCGGTTGCATTAGTTTTCAAATACCTGGATTATTTGTTTGAACATAAGCGTCTAGCAGTTAACACTTTAAAAAACCACTTGTCAGCTATAAAGATCCCCCTTTTTGATCTAACAGGTTTATCTATACCGCCGGCGGAGGAAAAGGGTTTCATGAGAGCATGTTTCAGGCTTCGTCCACCACCCCGCCAGCTCACACCTACCTGGTCACTCGAGAAGACTTTAGCATTGCTTTATTCCCCCAAATACACCAAGAACCCACCTTTTGAATTAATTCTTAAGAAAGCCGTGTTTTTGATGGCTCTTGCCTCAGGTAATCGGGTATCTGAGTTGGCGGCGATGTGTAACACACCTAATTGCCTTAGATTTGGGTGGCGCAATGCTGATGTACAGATTGCTCCGTCTCCTTCTTTTGTTGCCAAAAATGAACATCAGGATCATGTTTTTACTTCCTTTACTGTACCTGCCCTTAAACGCGGCGATACTCACCACATTCTATGTCCAGTACAAGCCTTGATTAAGTTAATCAGAGCATCCCAGCCTAAGCAACCGGGAGCTCTATGGGTATCTGAGAAAGGTACATGGGTTACAAAGCGAAGGTTGGCGGCCCTCCTCGTAGAAGTTATCAGGGAAAGCAATCCCGGCTTAGTGGTAAGAGCCCATGACATTCGTAAATGGGCGGTGTCCCTACGCTTTTTACATAATTATTCGGTAGATGATATTGCCGAAACTAATTTATGGGCCTCCAATCATACCTTTCTATCTCGCTATCTGTCAGTACACCTAGAAAGACCAAAGCACACCTGTGTGGCCCTCCGGCAACGGGTGTAAGATCTTTGTGCTAGTAGATTTAAGCTGTTGTTTTCAAAACAGGGGGGGGGGGGGGGGGGGGCATGTGTAACTACAAAGACACTAACACCCCTTCTCCGAAAACTTGTGATATATATGCAAATATGTAAGACCAAAGATTGTGATCTCTATTTACATTGTAAATCTTCTTTTTCGCTAGTACTGTAATTAAGAAAGATATATTTTTCTAGTCAAGAAAGATGGGATAACATAGGCTAATGTTTTGATATTATTTAAGAGTAATATGAGTGATATATACTAAAATACTATTACCTATGCAATTTTCACAGCATACCTAAGTTATGGTTGCAATATTAAGAACAAGTGTCAAATGTCACATACTTTATTTTGTACATAGTCGGAGTCACAAGCCTAGTGACATACATTATATGTTCAGTAACTCACGCTAGTCGTGATTTTGTGTACTCGGTTAAGCAGTCACCCTGTGCGGGCCGTATAATCTGAGTCAATAACGTCACACTCTTAGTGATATTATAATCTAAGTCATGTTGAGAATCAGGTATTCGCCATCAAGGTGGGTTATACATAAGCAGTATCTTTAAGCACACATCTGCTTACTCTTTCATATTTTTATATCTGTAAAAGCATTTACATATTGAAGAATACACGTTATTGTAAGTATACAATAAATATTTGAGTTGTCTTGGTGTTTCTGTGAAACCTTTGGATTTTGAGTTGGGAATACTTTCGGAGAGCGGGTTTTTAACCCTTCAAACTCGGATGGTACACGTGTGTACCATTAAGTTTTTCCCCGAGGAACCCGGGTGGTACAACATTGTACCAGTGGTTGAAAGCCTGTGACCTTGGTGTGTGAGGCGTCGGTCCGACGCATGTAAACAACAGCCGGCTGGACCGACGCCCCGCATCTCCGGCCACAAGAAGGAGAGCGTCGCTTGTTCGGGTGTGCCTGTATGTTGTTGTTAAGTATCGAAAAGTAGTGTAAAGTGGCTGTTTTGGCCATAAAGTTATCTCCAATGAAATCATCATCACAAATCAACCACTTGACTTAGAGAGCTCTACTTAACGCCATTCTACAGGTAAATAACACAGCTACGCTTGGGGATGCGCGGGAATGCGGGAAGCAGTCAGCATAACAATGATGCGGTAGCCTAGCCTAGACGTTTTTCGGCCAAAACACCCGTGTTTCGGGCAATATTTATGTAATGCGTAGCCGGGGCTGGAGGGTTAAGGGTCATCAGTACGAATGTCCCCCTCCAGTCTTAGAATTCTGGCAGTTCGTCAATGACGAAGGGGCCACTATTAAATTATAGGTTTGATCCCCAAGGGGAAGAGAGAAAACCTAATATTTATGAGTGGCCCCGGAGTCATTGACGAGTTCGGCCCTCCCACCATCCCCTTCCCATTCGTTGATATTTTGAGAAGTCTTGATATATCATTGAAGGACGAAATGACGCGGGAGTCCCGACGTCAGGCTGCGCACACCAAGAATATCCACGATTGTTGGAAGCTGTTTTTGACAACTTTAGTGTATTATTATTATTTTTTATTTTTTCTAAAAGTTTTTTCTTTAGTGGTACCCGATCATTATGGCGATTCCATAAGAGATTAAGTGTGCACTTGTGATGCGGGCCCCATCAAGCTACCTGCGCGGGAATTTCAAATGTGCGAACGCATGGAGTTTGAAAGGGGTGCCTTCCTTTAAAGCAGTTCGTCAATGACTCCGGGGCCACTCATAAATATTAGGTTTTCTCTATTCCCCTTGGGGATCAAACCTATAATTTAGTCTTAATATGTCAGACACTGTAGCCTTTGGAAGTGAAACACTCAGTTCGCACACATCGAACGCTATATCTGGGCGAGTGTGAATAGCCATCCAATTCAGTTGCCCGATCAACGCACGAAATTTCGTTCTCTCCTGGTCTGACAAATCACTAGTCTTCTCTATTGCTCGACGCTTGCTCAGCGTAACCGGAGTCAATGATGCTCCATACTGAAACTGGTCGATTGTGACACTGCCATCCTCTGTGGTAACTACGTTGAGCCCCACATATTTAAAGCACTTGGAATCTGAAGTCCCGACCTGGAAGGTCCTGCGCAACTGGTTTATGACTTGCTGCTCAAAATTCACAGTACCAGCCCACAAGAAGTCATCCACATATATGCAAATGATACCTTCTGTTCCACCACTTCGACTCCACGAAAATAATGCAGGGTCCAGGGACGAGATTTTGGCACCTAGACATATCAGCTGTTCCTTCATCCTCATGTACCATTGCCTGGCTGCATCGCATAAACCATACACCGTCTTCCGCAGACGCCACAATAAACCATTGTCGAACTCGGGAGGAGGTCGCAGGTACACTTCACGCTCTATATTGTTCCCTTGTAGGTACGCAGCTTGTATATCCATGGTGTGGCACAACCAACCATTAGCTGAGGCGAGGGATATCGCCAAATGGACAGCCTCCTTTGAGCAAGTGGGAGAATTCTTCTGCAGCTCTACAGTGTCCTCCTCAAAGCCCCTGGCCACCAAACGTGCCTTCACAATAGTCTTCCCATTCTTCAACTTCTCTGTGACCACCCAACGTACAGATATGGCACGTTGACCCACATCATCCACCTCGTCATACACCTCATTGTTCCTCCAATTCTCAATTTCTCTTTCCTTAGCACACACCACTTCATCCGTATTAAAAAACACAAGCATTTCTGTCGCCTCGTCCACAGTTTCCCACGACGTAAGATCTTTGTCCAGATCCATCCAATTAATATTACCATCTTTGTCACTCTTAATGTTGTAGCAGTTGGGGTATTTACCAGTCATCTTCCCAGCACGACTAACGATTTTGCCTGATATCCACTCACCACTCGCTTTATCAATACCCTTGATCCTTTGACCCACTTTAACTTTCACTACATTACGTTCAGACACACCAGAGGCGATAGCACCGGCATCCGTCTGACGTATGTCACCGGGGGGGACCTCCACAGCAACCTGACCCCCACCACCCACAACATCAACAATGTTACCAGGATGTTCGTACCAGGATGTTCGAGTCTAGGTCTGAATCTACGAATCTAGGCACCACATTACCACGTTCACTAGGTACGTCCAGAGTATGGGGAGAAGAATGGGGCACATCCTCACCATTTGACACGGCAGCAGTATCAACACTGGTAGGTGCCATGGCAATTCGACATGTGTGTACCCTAATACACATTCCACCGTGCTTCACCAAAAACTGCTTCCCGTCTCTCCCTATTATTGTACCAGGTCTGCGCCACTTATTACTGTCTAGACGCTTGTAGTAAACATCATCTCCGTAGTGTAGGTCTCCAGGGTCGCTTTCCCGCACATTATGACGAAGTGCTCTAGTCAGCCTTTCACTAGATTCCGCTATGGTAAATGCTCGTCTTGCAGCGTGAAGGGCAGTCAGGTTAGCCTTAACTATACCAGCAGGTGTGGCCTCGCTGTCTAGCGCTGGCAGGTTATCATAAAAAGCTCCAGGAATCCCAGGGTTCTGGCCAAATACCAACTGGTTAGGCGAGAAACCTGAGAAGGTTGACAGTGCGTTCCTGGCAGCCACAGCCCAAGCCAGAGCAACATCCAGACTACAGCTAGGACAATCCGCCAAAATATTGCTAACCATTCCACCCAACACAGCATTGAGCCTCTCACAAGCACCAAGGGCTTTCAGCTGCCGTAGTCAGTATCTTAACGTTAAATGACTCACCCAGAGACCTCATGTCTGAATTATTAAATTCACAGCCATTATCTGACAATATTTTTCCTGGGGCACCAAATAACACAACCCAACTGAGAAATACCCCACGAATAATAGTGCCTGCATTCTTGTCATGAATAACCACAGATGTACAATATCTTGTATACAGGTCCACTATCACCAAAAAATACTTCTTACCCCACGACTTAAGGTCCATAGCAATCACCTCATTAAATCTGTGAGCCATCGGGACACCTACCACTGGTCTCGGGCTCGGTTTCTTATACCTTCTACACACTGAACAATCATTTGTAACTTTATCGATCCTCCGTTCCAAGTTTGAGTCCCTGATATCGGCATCCCTTACAATCTTCTTCAATTTCTCTGCTGTAGGGTGTCCAAACTGACAATGAAGTTTCAAAGCTTTCTTCTCTAGGTCCCCGTCTTTGGATAATGCCAGAGCCACAGTGATAACAACTGCCCCGTCTAGTCAAGCCGATAGCGGCAAGAGATAGTGTTCTGATGATGAGGTTTTCAAATTTACGATTCTTTTCTTTCCATTCACTTTGATCTGATTTGTTTCACAATTTATTACCATTTTGGCTCTTTTCATAGAAGCCCTACTCAGTAACAACGGTAAATTACATCTCACCACATCAGTAGTAATAGTGGCACGCATATCCCCTATACAACAGGGAAACGTAACTTTCTTGTAGGAAGTCACGGAAATACCATTGCCAAAAGTGAAGCTGGAATTAGAGCATTTCTCCTTCACAAGCCTGCGCTCATGGTCAGTCAACCCCTGTATGTACTCGTCGAGCCATCGTGAACCACACACAGTGTTTGTACAACCCGTATCTAGGACAGCACACCCTTTTGATTCACTCACTAGTTTCAGTAATTTGTCTTCACTCTCATTATCATTCACATAGCCCATGAATAAGTTCACTGGTTCCTCATCGTACCCACCATGTCCCCCTCTGTTCTCGTAGGCATCAGGGCAATCACGTGCCCAGTGATATATTGATTCATAAATAGCACACTTGGTTATTTTACCAAGTGCCCCCACTGGATTTTTCTTCCTCCTGTCCTGTCGTTGACGTCCTCTATTACCACGCACACGTTCATAGCCTTGCTGTCCACGCCAACCACGTCTACCTCGACTGTTTCCGCTCACATACAGGGCTTCCTCACTTTCACCAGCATTGCCATCATATCCCACAAATAAAGGTTCCGATTTTACCTGTATGTGGGCGCCAAGTCCCATCGCACCACTTGAAAAGATACGGTTGAGCGTCGCCTTCATATTTGCGTACGATACCACTTGGGTTGCCGACATGACTAATTGCTTCTCCCTCTCCTCCAACACACAGGAGGCCAATAACATAAAGGCCAACACTGAATCATCAAGCTCCAATCCTTGTTTGGTAACTCTGTGGTACGCATGTTCGAATTCTGACACAAATTCCTTTATCTCTACCTTCTCTTTCCTCCGTAGGCTATATAAGGCCTCAAATGCTGCAAACTTCCTTCTACCTTCATCGACCAGGAATACGTCATTAAGCTTTTTCAATAACACTTCCACGCCATCGTCGGCCTCCAATGTGGTCTTATCTATTTCAGAAGAGGCAATTCTAGCCCTCCCGGAAAGTGACAGATGGATCGCCAATGCCCTCTTTTTCTTATCAATCGTTGTAAGTCGACACCAAACACCCACATCCTCCTTCCACATTTCGTATTCTTCATCACGCTCTAATTTCGGAGGCCATTTCAGTGAGCACGCCATAATGCCCGAAACTACGCTCTGCTACCAATGTTAATAGATATACGGAAGCAACCGCACTCACTGAAATCCTGGAGATAACTGCCGGTCGTTCGCATGGACCAGCCGACCATACTTCCATCCAGCCGATGACGTCATCAGCCAGCCTACGACTCGGCGGCCTGCCATTGGCTCGAGGCGGACGAGCTTAGTGCAGGTCGAGCCAGTCAACCTGTGCCACTTTGGCGTGACTGTGCTAATATATTAACACTATCGTCTCAAGCTTAGATAGCAATCTCTTATGTGGTACCTTATCGAATGCTTTGGAAAGGTCTAAGTAGACGCGGTCCACCCATCCGCCTCTTTCTTACAGTACATCTATCACCCTACTGTAGTAACATAACAGACTGGTAACACAAGATGTCCCTTCTCTGAATACAAATTGCTTTGGCGTTATTATCTTCTTTCTCTCCAACATTTTCATCCATCTCTTCCTAATTAGCTTTTCACAAATCTTGCATACAATACTATTAACCCAGTGAGACCCAGCGTCGCACGTGATGCGTCGGCAGTGTTTGATCACCAACTCCCAGCGACGCATCACGTGCGTCCGACATATAAAAACACTTACGTGGCTCGTAAGGTAGGAAATGGCGGGAGAATAGGAGGGGGAGGTACCGTAGTGTGTGTGGGAGCCGGGCCAGTAGGTGTGAGCGGGCCGAGACAGCCGCGCGGCTGGTGGTGGTGGGCTTAGTGGGGATACTTTACACCCTTAGTTCACCGCCACTTTGAACCTTCATTACTCCGGTCGTATGGGAGCTAGAGGCTTGAGATTTATGTGAGACACTCCTTAGGATGTATGCCGTACAATGCCATACTCAGTTTTTACCCTAGTGCTCCCGGGCGGGTGGTCATGCGGGGGAGACGAACTTTTGACACCCCCCCCCCCCCCCCCCAAATGACCGAAATGATTTTTTTTTCTTCATTTCTCACCATTCTCTTCCATTTTGGCTCAACAAATTTTTTTGAGGCTTCCCCCCCCTCGCCCCACCGGCCCCCCCCCAAAAAAAAATATGTCCGAGGTGATTTTTTGTTTTTTTTTCATTTCTCATCCTTGTCTTCCATTTTAGCAAACAAAAACAAGAAGTGAAAATGGCTTGGGACTGGGGTGAACAAAATATTATAACTAGCCGGGGCTCAACGGGTTAAGTGAAACTGGTCTATAGTTTAGAGGGTCCTCAGGGTTTCCATTCTTGTATATCGGAATGATATTAGCTCTTTTCCATTCAACAGGAACCTGTCCTTTATCTAAGGAAGCTTGAATTATGTCCCTCACTGGCTCCACTAATTGCTCTGCACACTCCTTTAAAACCCAGGCAGACACTTCATCCGGTCCCATAGCTTTCCTTACTTCAAGTCCTCTCATCGCAGATAACAGCTCATCTCTAGTTATTTCAATCTTGCTAAGACCACTCTCCAGTACTCCCGCCTGTGGTTCGTCAAAACTTTCCTCTCTAGTAAAAAACGACCCCAATTTGTTATTCATTACCTCGCACATGTCCGATACATTTTCATACGTCCTAGCATCAACTCTTAATTTAGTAATTTGTTTCTTTACCTTCAACTTACTGTTTATATATTTATAAAATAATCTAGGGTCACTTTCACATTTATTTACCATGTTCTTCTCATAGTTCATTTTAACTTGCCTAATTATGTTAACATATCTATTCCTCTCCTGTTTATATTTATTCCGATTACTCTCAGTGTTCCTTCTTCTTAATCTAGCCCAAGCTGCATCACGCCTACCCAAAGCTCTTTTGCATTTCAAATTAAACCATTCTTTCTGCTTAGTAAAATTTCCAGTTTTATATCTTGGGACAAACAGATTGGTTCCTTCTCGATAAATTTCGAGGAATCTACTTTATTTACCTTGTACATCTTGTTCCTTGAAAATAAGATCCCAATCTATCTATCTATCTATCTATCTATTGCCTGATGCCGTGATCCCCGAAGGGGCGGCCACGAACGAACCGCCTCCATGCACCTCTGTCCCCAGTCACTCGACGCCCCTCCCCCCAACCAGCACTGCCTTCGTTCATATACTTCCTCACTCCATCCTTCCACCTCTCTTTCGGTCTACCTCTCCCTCTCTGTCCCTCCGCCTCGCTCTCGTACACCCTCTACTTCCTCTAAATATCTTTTCAAGGATACATAATCAGCTTTACTATAATTTAGTCTGTCATTTATATAGCTATTGTCTAATCTATTGACATTACTCGAGATCAACTTCCATTTCAGTACAGTAATAGGTGATCACTTTTGCCTACAGGACATAGATAGTTTATATCACTAATTTTGTGAGGATCTTTTGTAAAAATCAGATCGAGTTTAGAAGGTTCGTTATTATCCCTCATTCTAGTATAGACCTTCACATGTTGTGCAAGTACATTTTCCGTAACCAACTCTAATAGCCGACTTCCCCAAGATCTCTGATTTGGCCCTGCATCTCCCGATTCCCAATCAACCTCACTACAGTTGAAATCTCCTACCAAGATCAATCTATTCTTCCTTAAAAGCAATCTTCTCAACGACTGAATCATATCCTCGACTATCTCCTCAAACTCCAACTCCCTGCATGCTCTGGTCTTTGGTGGCATGTAAGCTACTGCTATGTCTAGCTTTTTTCCTTCTATATCATTGAGTTCAACTGCCATTATTTCTGCCTTGTCATTATTTAACTCCACTTGCTTTGCTGTCATAGGGTTCTTAACTAATACTGCCACTCCACCTCCCCTTTTTCCCTTTCTATTATATCTCCATATATTATATCCTTCACTAAACACTATATTGCTGTCAAAGTCCTGGTTCAGCTTTGTCTCCGTCAAACAGACTATCTGTGGTTGATCTTTTCTTAATATATCATCTAACTCTACCTTTTTACTGTTTATTCCATCTATATTAGTGTAGTAGCACAGTATATTTGAATCCACCTCCTTGTTTCTCTTCCCTCTCTGCCTCCTACCAGGTTCATCTCCTCCTCCATCCCTTCCCTGACCTAGCTCCACCTCCCCTGCTAATTCTATTCTCCTCCCCCCCCCCCTCCACAATCTCCCATACCCCCTCTCTCTCCCACCTTCTCCACCATGTCCTGGCTCTCTCTCCGGTCCCCTGCTCCCTGCATCGACTTGGTACTTGTCTCTCTGCCTCTTTCACTATCACTCCTCTTACTTTCGGTTCTTGGTGGCTCCTGATGTACCACTTCCTTAATTGCCCTTCCCTTATTCTCCAAAAAAATGTCTTCTTTTGCTCTTCAGACAACTTTCCATTCTCTTCATCAGCCTTAGCTTGTAGTTCCCTTAACTGTTCTCGTTCTTCTACACTTAGGTCCTTTTTTACCCTTATATGATTCAGCTCTGTCGAATTTAATTTCCAGCTCACATTGGCTACAGCTTCTGCTGTTGATCTAGTCTTAAGTTCCACTCTTAGTGGTCTCATCTCGCCCTTCTTATATTTTCCTAACCTTCTCACCTCCTCCAGTTCTTTTACCCATCCATAACCCTCGTCTAAGTATTCCAGTATCCCCTTGACTTTCACATCATCCCTTTCCTTTCTTACCTTCATATCTGCCAGGTGCTCTTCCACATCTCCAAAGATTACTACACACTTACCTCTTTCTTCTTTAAAACTTGCACTACATTTTTTCAAACTCTTTCTTTTCCTTTTCTCTCTCTTCCTACAATTTTTTCAAGGGCTACCATCGTGGCATTCTCTACCCTTGTCCACTAATTTTTTACCTCACTAATTACTTTTACTTCCTCACTCAGGTGGCCCTCATATTCCTTAAGCTGAGCCTTGAGTGCCACATTTTCCGCCGCTAACTCGTCTACTCTGGCCATCACTGCCTCTAGGCTGTCACTTACTGGCCTAGGCCTATCCACCCCGCTACCAGCGCCACACACATCGGACAAAACTTCTACTTTAGCCCCTAACTCTTCCTCCAATTTTCCATCACTCCCCTCCATCTCACAAGACCCATCAACTGTTTTTTCATACTTGCCAACTGATCATCCTTGTCCTCGGTGATAAAGCCTTCGAACTCGTACTTCTCCTCATCAGCAGCTACGCTTTCACGCCTTCCCGCCATCGCGAGGTGGTCGTCTGCTAGCCTAGCCTATAAACAAACAATCCCAACACTATCCCTTCTCATTCCAGGAACGGTTTTAATTAATCCATATTTTCAACTATATTGGAATATCTAATTGATTATGAAATGCTCATAAAACATCTAATTGCTTATGAAATGCTTATATAATTATCCGGGACAACACTTTAGACACTCCTATTCACTTCAACCAAGGTAACTCATTGTCGGAGAGCAGCTGCGAGGTGTTGACAGCTCGGAGGTCGGTGTGTGTCTATACATACATACATACACATGCATACATACATAACATTTTAAGACTGAGTGCTCCACACATACATGCAGTTTCAGTCTCTTGTCCTAATGGCGGCGTTCCAGGCAACCCTGTTAAGGGCTGCTTCACTTGTCAAGTTTTTGGATTTGAGATCGGCACGTATAGTCCGATCCCAGGTCTTCCTCGGTCCACCCCTTGGTGCAGCTCCCTCCACAATCACAGACCTGCATTTTTTCACCCAATTTCGTTCAGCCATTCTCTCCACATGTCCATACCATCCCAGTCTACTTTTACGCATCACCTCGCTAATACTCTTTATACCTAAACGTCTCCTAAACTCATTTGTTATTCTATCCTGCAGCCTGGCCCCACACATCCATCTCACCATTCTCATCTCATTACATTCCATTCTGTTGACATCCTCTACTTTAACGGCCCATGTTGCTGAGGCATACGTCATTGCACTTCTAACACATGAGGCATACACCTTTCCCTTCAGGGGGAGAGGCTTTCTTTTCATGGTCAGAATTGGCAGCAGTTCTCTGAACTTCCCCCAGCATAATTCTAGCGACAGTGGCAGCCTCGGCCCCACCACCGGCAGAGATGGTATCTCCTAGGTAACAAAAGTTGTCCACCAGCTCCAATGACTCATTTCCAAAGTTCACAGCCACAGGATCATCACTTAACACAAGCTCGCCTTTGCACACATCGCACTCAAATTTCTCTATTTCTGACTTATTCTTCGGCAGGGGTCTTTTTATTCTACTACAGCGCTTACTCCCATGGTGTACCCAACATCGACAGATGCTACATCGAATCGAGTTAGCGCCCACACCCTTTCCACACACTGCACATGTGTATTCACCGCTCTTTTCCACGTTGCCTTAAAGACCGAGTGTTCCACACGAAGCGCGGTTCCGGTCTCATGTCCTCTGAAAGAATGCATGACACCATAGATTTTAAGGCAAAATATAGAGTTAAGAAAGAACATGAGAGAAGTTGTACAATTAAAATGAGAAATTAAGTATTATTAAGTATTAACCCCCCCTGGGGGTTAGGGAATAGAATATGCCCCACGTGCCTTCTGCGTGTCGTAAGAGGCGACTAAAGAGGTTGGGTCGGTGGGCTTGCGACCCCCACCCGGAAAAAATATCTAAGCAAAGAAAAACGAACGAACAGCCTCGGATGCGGACGGAACCAACGTTGACGAACCACGACCGACTAAGGACATGCCTTCGGACATTCTGAGAATGGCTACGTGGAATGTTAGTGGCATGAATGATGGCACAAAAGAGAGAGAGGTTCTGGAAGTGTTAGTGAATGCCAGGCTGGATGTATGTGGAATGACAGAGACCAAATGGAAAGGTTCAGATGTGAGAGAATGGGAATGTGGAATGGGTGTGTGTGCTGGAGTGAGTGAAGGAACAGCGAGAGAAGGTGCATGTTTGTTTGTAAGTAGCAAATGGAAGGAATGTGTAAGAGAGTATGGGTCTGTGGGTTCAAGGATTGTGTGGGTGAGAATGAAAGTAGGAATACAAACGTGGGTGATTGTATGCGTGTATGCCCCGACAGAGGATATACTTGAAAGAAAGAAAGAGGAGTTCTGGATGAATGTGGAGGCGTGCCTGGAGAAGTTTGACAAGAACGAAAGAATATTTCTGATTGGGGATATGAATGGTAAGGTGGGTGATAGGAAAGTTGAGGGAGTGGTGGGAGGGTGGGGGGTACCATCAGAGGTGAATGGGAATGGTAGTGCACTTGTGGACGTATGTGTGGGGAGGAGGCTGTGGATAGCCAACACCTTCTTCCGACACAGAATGATCCACAGGTACACGTGGAAACGGATGTTGACGATGAAGGATAAGACAGTGGTGGAACGAAAGTCATTGATTGATTATGTATGTGTGGATGAACGAATGAAGAAATCTGTGATGGATGCTAGGGTGTATAGGGGTATTGGAGGGGGTCTGTCTGATCATTATGTAGTGGTAGCTAAGGTTAGGATACAAAAGAAGTGGGTGAGGAGAGCAGGAGGGAGGCGAGAGGAGGGTGGAATGGTGAGGAGGGTGGAGAGAGGTTGCAGGAGGAGGAAGTCAGGGAGGAGTACAGGAGAGCAGTGGAAAGACGACTAGGTGGGTTCGACCTGGAAGTTATGGAGGAAGTGGAGGAGATGAGCAAGGTGTTTAAGGATGAGATCTGTGCAGCATGTGAGGAGGTGTGTGGAGTGAGGAGAAGAGGGAGGGGAGTGAAAGGTACAGCATGGTGGACAGAAGAGGTAAGAATAGCTGTGGAAGAAAAGAAGAAAGCATATAGAGAGTGGTTGGGTAGTAGAGGGAATGAAGATTCCGAGAGACAGAAACGAGCGAGGTACGTGGAGAGTAAGAGGGTGGTGAAGAGAGTAGTGAAGGAAAGTAAGAGAAGAGTAGATGAGGAATTTGGAAGGAATCTGAGTGTAAAATGGAGGGAGAGTAAGAAACTGTTCTGGAAAGAAGTCAAGAAAGTTAGGGAAGGTAGCAAGGGAAACAGTAAGGGTGTGAAAGATAAGAATGGGAGAATGCTAGCCGAGAAGCAAGAGAGAGTCGACAGATGGAGGGAGTACTTCAGTGAGTTGCTAAATGAAAGGAATGAAGAGCCAGCAAACATAGCTGGATATGGTATGGGAGGGAGAAGAAGAGAAGTAGTGGAGGAGGAGGTGGGGATCAGGAGGTCAGAAGTGTGGGAAGCCATGAAAAGAGTGAAGTTGGGGAAAGCACCAGGAACAGATGGAGTGTGTGGGGAAATGTTGAGGTATGGTGGTGAGATAGTGATAGAATGGGTATGGAAAATGTGCAAACTAGCATGGGAGAAGGGGAGTGCACCCGATGACTGGAAGACTGGCATAATAGTCCCCCTATATAAGGGCAAAGGGGAAAGAGGAGTGTGTGGTAACCACCGAGGAATATGTCTTCTAAGCGTAGTAGGGAAGGTATACAGTAGGGTAGTGATTGAGAGAGTGAGAGTGAGAACGGAGAAATGGATAGGCGACGAGCAGGGAGGTTTTAGGAAGGGAAGAGGATGTGTAGATCAGATTTTTACCCTGAATTGTGTTGTGGAGAAGTATCTGGAGAAGAAACAAAAGGTGTATGTTGCCTTTATGGACTTGGAGAAGGCCTATGACAGAGTGGATAGAGAAGGTTTGTGGAAAGTACTTAGAATATACGGAGTAGATGGCAAGTTGCTGAAAGCAGTGAATAGCATGTATGAGGGTGCAAAGGCGGCAGTACGTGTGGAGAGTGAGCAGAGCGAGTTTTTTTACCTGAATGTTGGTTTGAAACAGGAGTGTGTGATGTCAGTTGTCACCGTGGTTGTTTACTGTATATGTGGATGGAGTCATGAAAGAAATACTATTAAGAGCAGTGGATGTTGGTGTATCGCTGAAAAGGGAGGGAAATGAGTGGAAGCTGCCTATACTGATGTTTGCGGATGATACAGTTCTGATGAGTGATAATGAATGGGAGTTGCAGGGTCTGGTAAATGAGTTTGGAACAGTGTGCGAAAAACGGAATTTGAAGGTAAATACGGGGAAGAGCAAGGTTATGGTCTTCGAAAGGGGTGAAGTCACAGAGTGTGAGGTGAAGCTGAACGGTCAGGCTATGGAGATCGTCAACTCTTTTAAGTATCTGGGCAGTGTGTTGAGTAAAGATGGGACTATGGATGAAGAGGTGCGGGAGAGGGTACAACAGGGGAAGAGGGTTGTAGGAACGCTAAAAGCAGTAACAAGAAATAGGGTGGTCAGTATGGAAGTGAAGAAGTCCTTGCATGACAGTGTGGTAATCCCGACACTGACTTACGGAAGCGAAGCATGGACGTTGGTTGAGAGACTCAGACCAAGAGTGAGAGCAGTAGAAATGAATTACTTAAGGAGTGCGTGCGGAGTTACATGGAGGGATAGACAGACTAATGAGGAAGTAAGAAGGAGGTGTGGTGTGGAGGTAGATGTGCTGGAAAGTGTGAAAAGGAACAACTTGAGATGGTTCGGCCATATGGAACGTATGGAAGCGAGAGAATGACTAAGAGGGTGTACGAGAGCGAGGTGGAGGGACAGAGGGGGAGAGGTAGACCGAATATGAGGTGGAAGGATGGAGTGAGGAACTACATGAACGAAGGCGGTGCTGGTTGGGGGGAGGGGCGTCAACTGACTGGGGACAGAGGTGCATGGGGGCGGTTCGTTCGTGGCCACCCCTTCGGGGATCGCGGCGTCAGGCAATAGATAGATAGATAGAAGAGGTAGAAAGTTTCAAATATTTGGAAGCTGTACTGTGCAAATATGGGAAAATGGAGAGAGATAAAAGAGAGAAAAATGCAAGGGAGAAAGGTAGTTGGAGAACTTGACTGTATTCTGAAAGGAAGAATGGTTAGTCAAATATTTTGGTCTACTCTTAACTCATTCAAATCCAACTTCACTACTGCTTCATCCATTCCACCATTAATATCTCCGACTGGCAATCTTGTAAGTGACCCACGAGGTAAAGCTAACCTTCTTGCGGATATTTTCTCCACCAACTCAACCTTAGATGAAATAAATCAAGATGTCCCTGTACTTAATTTTAATTCGCCTGAAATTCCCTCACTTAAGATCCACACCAGACATGTCAAAACTATTTTGCAGAATCTCTCAGTAGATAAGGCTCCTGGTCCAGATGAAATTCCTCCAATAGTACTTAAGAATTGCTCCATGGTGCTCGCTCCTGTATTGGCAAATTTTTCCGTCTGTGTACTCATACCTCATGCTTCCCAGTACCCTGGAAAGAAGCAAACATCCATCCAGTTCCTAAAAAAGGTGCCTCTTCAGATCCATCAAACTACAGACCAATAGCTATAACTTCCACTCTTGGTAAAGTCTTTGAAATTATATTAAATAATCACATAATTAAGCATCTTGAGAATAATAAATTAATCAGTGATAGGCAATATGGTTTTAGATGATGTCGATCAACTGCAGACATTCTTTGCCTTCTTACGCCTCAAATCAACCAAGCTACAGACCAACATGGTGAAACACATACAATAGCACTGGATATATCAAAGGCATTTGATAGAGTCTGGCATCAATCCTTATTGTCGAAGATGTCACACTACGGCCTTGCATCATTAGTTCCACTAATTTCTTCTTATCTTCATAACAGAAAAATATGTGTAATGGTAGATGGCCTTTATTCTCAATTTAACTCAATAAATGCTGGTGTTCCCCAGGGATCAGTTATGGCCCCACCTCTGTTCCTCATTCATATCAATGATCTCATATCTACCACTCATAATCCAATACATTCCTACGCAGATGACTCAACACTCCACAGTTCCTTCACATTTACCAATTCTTTCACCCAACCCGATCTTATAAATTCAAAAATAAACACTGCAATTTCTCTGAACCAGGACCTTTCTAGAATTAATGAATGGGGACAAAAGAATCTAGTTTCCTTTAATGCACAGAAAACCAAGTACAGTAAACTTCCGTTAATCCGAAGGGCAGCGGACCGGCCCTCGTTCGGATTAGTGGATTTTTCGGATTATCGGACTTTACCCCTATGAACCTGTGTATGACGAAAACATTGAGGCATTAGGCCACCCAAATGACACAATGGTGCACACACACATATCATATGTTCATGAAATCACTTCAAAAGTTTACCATTGTCATTGTAGCCTATTACCTACTTCAAAACATTCAGATTAATGGTCAAAGGAATCTGCTGATATAAACGTAAACACCATATGTCCGCATCGTCGTCTTCTTCTTCTTCCGTCTACTAGCGAGTTTGTCTTGCTCTTGAAGATCAGATCAGATGTGGTTCGGGAAGTAATGCCTTAACAACGGCACTTCCCTGAGAGGTTCTTGTAATTTTCCTTTTGTGACGTGCTCTATTATATTATATTGTATTGAAAGCACCCTTGTCTTGTTGTCTTGAAAGCACCCTTGGGACGCTCCGATCACTGAACTATAAATAGTAGCGTATCGGAACGTCCAAAGGTGCGTTTTCAAGCTCAAGACTGAATGCGCTTGCAGAAAATGCGGTGCAAGCCAGTAGCGCATCGGAGCGTCCCAAGGATGCGTTCAAAAGCAAAACAAACTCTCTAGCAGACGATGTGGAGTTTACGTTTATATCAGTAGCTTCCTTTGAACATTAATCTGAATGTTTTGAAGTAGGTAATAGGCTACAATGACAATGGTAAACTTTTAAAGTGAATTCATGAACATATGATATGTGTGTGCTCCATTATGTGTCATTTGAGTGGACTAATGCCTCAAAAAGGGGACTTTGGGACTTCTTGAAATTCGGACCATCGGGTGAATTCGGATTTGGCCTCAAATTGAAAAATTCAGACTATTGGGAGATTCGAATCATCGGTCGTCGGATTAAAGGACTTTTACTGTACATTCAGACTTTTACTGTACATTCAATTTTCTAACCGACAGAATCTCACTGACTCCCATATATTTTTTAATGATGTAAATATTCCCACTTCCCCTAGTATTGACATTCTCGGTATAACATTAACTACTAACTTGAGCTGGACACATTTTGTTAGAAGCATTGCTAAGAATGCCTCTAAAAAACTGGGACTCCTGTACAGAGTTCGAGAATTCTTCACTGACGAGCAGTTGGCCGTAATATATAAAAGTCATGTGCGTTCTCAGATGGATTACTGTTCACCTCTGTGGGGTGGAAGTGGAGTGGTTGCATTGAGGCAGTTGGACAAAATTCAAAATAGAGCTGTTAGATTAATAAATAACCCTGCAATCACACAGGACCTTCCTACATTATCCATACGAAGAAACGTTGCATCCCTTGCATTATTCTACAGATATTTTCACAGCAATTGTTCCGAGGAACTTGCTTCAATTGTGCCGCCTCTCCACATCTTTCCCCGTAGAACTAGGGCAGCTGAGAGCGCCCATGAATTTACACTTTCTCCTCCACAATGCAGAACTTCTGCTTATCAGAATTCATTTATCCCCAGAGCTACTACTCTTTGGAATTCACTTCCCTCGAATTGCTTTCCACAAACTTACAATCTACAAATGTTTAAATCCAGTTGTTACAAAAATTTTATGAATGGAGGATGCCTTTAGGCACATGGACCTTTATGTTTTATCTGTGTTTTTCCTTCCTCCGTTCATTGTCTCCTTAAAAAAAAAAAGTTACTGAGAAACAGTATGATGCTGTCAACAGTCATATGGAAGTGAGACATGGACAGCAAGTGAAGAGGACCTCTGCAAACTGAGAGCTGTGGAGATAAGCTTTTTCAGAATGGCAGCTGGCGTGAATAGGCTAGATGGGCCGAGTAATAGGAAAGTGTGTGAGTCTTTTGGAACGGAAGTGCAAGCTTTGGGCATTGAATGTGGAGTGGTTGAGTGGATAAAGAGAAGAACTTTGAGGTTGTATGGTCATGTTCAGAGAATGGATGAAGACAGAATGCCAAGAAAGATATATGGGAGTCAGTCAGCTGAGTGGAGCAGCTAGTAGTGGAAGACCACCTATGGTATGGGAAAATAAAGTGGAAAAATATATTGAAGAAAAATTTCCACATAGTGGAAGGGGCATTGTGGCACGGGCAATGGAAGCATGTCTTGACAATGTAGTCTGGAGGCGTTTCTGTCGTGGCCATCCTTTAGCGGGGGTTTCCCATGGGGAAGCAATACGTCGAAGATGATGATGATGAAGACTGAAGATAAGATAAGACTGAATTGTGGGCTCTCGTTCACAATTCAGTCTTACCGGTATCTTGCTATCCTTCATGCTATATTATTCTGTTTTGAAGTTTGTTAGTGTTTTCTTGATTTCTCTTCCTTGCATCTTTGATTGTTAGACATCAATAAAAAGGCCCATTGTCTCGTCCTTGTGTGCTAAAACAGCCTGGTATAACACAAAATTTACCAGTCTCCTTGTGTAGAAACGCTCGCCAGCTCTGTACCTAATGTCCAGGTAGATTTTTGTTTAATTTTGTCAAGTGTCTTGATGTCGCAAACAAATGATGAATAGGAGCAGTCCACTACCAAATTCTGTGGCAATATTATATAATACAACATTTGTGTGGTTTTGCCACCAGATGCGTGTGAATGCCCTGGTGAAGCGTGGGTCCCTGTTCATGCAGGACGAAAAGGTGGATGACAGCTTGAGAGACTTTGACAAGGCAGCTCTTCTAGACCCATCTAACTCAGATGTCTTCCACCACAGAGGACAGGTACGTTATAAACACTTCATGTCACAACCCACCATTTTTTTTGTTTTTCTTATAACAGTGGAGCCCCCATCTTAGCTCCTAATCGGTTCCGCAGAAATCGAGCTAAGATTGAAACAGCCAAGATCGGGGAACTGTTCTTACGGGGAAAATTCTAATTGGTTCAGTGCTCATTTTAAAAGTTGCACTTTTTCCCAGTTTTAGCCTTTGAAAACATGTTTTTTGTTTTGTTTTTTGTAAAAACATTGTTTTTAAAGTAGGCCTAAATCTAGGTTCTAAATTCGTCCAGTCACCCCTCAAGTACCCATTTCGCCCCAAATACATCCAATAAATACATATTATGAGGAAAATATGTATAAATACATATTATGAGAAGATAACTTACCACACAGACTTTATTTTAAATCATTGTCATATTTAGCCTAGCCTAACATCGTCTAGGCATTTCCACCGATTTCGTCTGACATGCTCTGTGTTTTGAGCATGAATTTCCTTCATTGCTACCACCAGGCCCAACCAGATGCACTAGAGGTTATAATAAAGGTGAGAGATAAGGGGTTCAGGCACAAAAAAGCTTCAAACAGTTGTTTTTTCAACACAAATACGGGTGGACTGTAAGCGTCTGCCTAATGATGACGTGTAAAACTTACCAAATTCATATTTTAATGAAGTTAAACATAGGACCTGAACAAATATATTAGCTAACTAATGTCAGGACATAAGATAAGTCCTCTTATTTGAATGTAGAGAACATCATAGAATATTTCAAATCATAATGTGTATGTATTATATGTATGTATTTACCTATTTGTATTTACCTATTTGTAGTTTACAGGAATTGAGCAGCGCTTTTTTGAAGATCCTGACAACTTTCTATACAGGTGACCTTCTTCATGATCTTAGCGTCATCCGCAAACATATTCATATGACTATTCAAGTTTTCTGGCATGTCGTTTACATAAAGTAGGAACATTATCGGACCCAACACTGATCCCTGTGGTACTCCGCTCGTCACACTCCTCCACTGTGAATATTCGTCTCGTATCGTGGTCCTCATTTCTCTTCCTATTAAAAAGTTTTCCATCCATTTTAACATCCTACCATGTACACCTCCAACAACCTGCAATTTCCACAATAACCTTTTGTGAGGCACCCTGTCAAAGGCCTTTTTCAGGTCCAGGTAAACACAGTCAACCCATCCCTCTCTCTCCTAACATCTACAACTCTGCTATAAAAAGCTTAATAAATTAGATACACAAGATCTCCCTTCCCTGAATCCAAACTGTTTCTCGCTAAGCACCCCCTGTCCCTCAATGAAGTGTGTCCACTTTTTTCTTATAATTTTCTCACAAATTTTACAAACAATGCTGGTGAGGGACACCGGTCTGTAGTTAAGCGGATTTTCTCTGTCTCCTCCTTTGTAAATTGGTACTATGTTAGCTCTCTTCCATTCCACTGGCAGGTCTCCCTCATTCAGTGAAGATTTGATGAATTCATAGATTGGTTCCACTAACTCTTCCGCACATTCTTTGAGGATCCATCCAGCCACTCCATCTGGTCCCATTGATTTCCTCACATCCAAATCCTGCATCAATTTCAGCACTTCACTTTTTGTCACTTTCATTTCAGGCATCTGTGGTGTTCTCATTTCTCTATCAGGTTCTATAAACTCCTCTTTTACAAACACTGACTGAAGCTTTTCATTCATAACTTCACACAATTCTTTATCTTTCTCATAGCTGTTTGTTCCAACTCTTAGTCTGACAATACCTTCTTTTGTTTTTATTTTTCCATTTACAAATCTATAAAATAGTTTTGGCTCATTTTTGCACTTCTCTACAATATTCCTTTCATATTTATATTGTTCCTCGCGTCGTATCTTTACGTATTAATTTCTTTTCTCCTTGTACTTATTCCAGTTATTTTCACTATGTCTCTTCCGTGCTATATTCCAGGCTCGGTTTCTTCTATCCTGTGCCTTACTACATCTCATATTGAACCATTCTTTTTCCTTCTTTACCCCTGATTGGAACCTTGGGACATATTTATGTATCCCTTCTTCATATACTTTCAAGAAAAGTCTATATTTGTCTTGAACCATTTCCAGGCTTTCTAGTTCCTTCCAATTTATACTTTGGAAATAATGTTTCAATGATTTAAATTCAGTTTTAGCATAGTTGTATCTATTTATTTTATGTCCTTTATTTCTCTCCTCATTTTTTCCCAAATCCATCTCCATTTCTAAAATCTTGTGATAACTTTTTCCCAAGGGACAACGATAATTTATCTTTCTAACATCATGCGGATCACTGGTGAAGACTAGGTCTAGCCTGGATGGTTCATCCATCCCTCTGATTCGTGTGTTTTCTCTAACATGTTGTGTTGTTGTTGTTGTTGTTGTTCCCCAAGCTGCCTGGCCGAACAGCCCCAAGGCCCCGAGCAAGGCCAAGGCCATAACCGAGCGCCCCCACAGAACCCTCCCTGCCGACCACAATAAAGCCTGGGTGACCGAAGCCACTCCATGGCGGGGAGCTGAGGAGGGTGCGGAAACGCCCGGGAAACCAAAGCCCCATCCAGGACCCTGTGCCCCTCAGCAATTATGAAGAGAAAGTTGAGGGGCAAAGGAAAAATGTGACACTTTGGCTTCCAATCTTGGTAGATTGGGAGGTCAATCCACGGAAAAGACGCCGTCACTTGAGATCTAGAAAATATATAAGTAAAAGGAACAGTCAGAGTAAGCTATGGGTATGGCATGGCAGAGATCGCTCAGTTCTCACTCTGATAGACCAGCCCATCACCACATGACTAGAACCCAATCCTCTTAGCATCAGCTAGGAAAAGCCCTAGAAAGCCGCCTTTGGCGGGGGGATAGCTCCCCTATCTAACATGTTGTGTTAACATGTTTTCTGTTACTAGATTCAGTAATTTACTGCCCCAAGATTCATTATTATTTCCCGCATCTAACCCTTCCCAATTGACTTCCTTACAATTGAAATCACCTGTTAATAATAATGTATTTCTCCTATTAAAAAGTATTTTTAGTGCATCTAGAGATTCCGTGATTAGTTGATCATATTTTTCCCGCTTCCATGCTCTAGTTTGTGGTGGTATATAAGCCACTGCTATATCAGTTGCTTTGTTGTCCTTGTCTTTTATTGTCACTGCTATAATTTCTGATCTATTATTGCCTAGGTTAATCTCACTTGCTTCTATATTTTTGTCAGTCATTATTAACACTCCACCGCCCACTTTTCCTTCTCTATCTTTTCTCCACACATTGTACCCTTCCCATCCCAACACTCCCAATTCAGTACCACCTCTCAACTTTGTTTCTGCTAAGCACATAATATGTGGTTTATATTTCTCAATATAGTCATTCAATTCTAATTTCTTAGACAGCAAGCCATCCACATTACTATACATCAGCTTCATCTCCCCCCTTCTTACACCTTTCTTTTTTTCTCTTTCCCTAATATTCCCAGACTCTACTCCCCCCCCCCCCCCCCCCCCCGCTTCCACTCCACCTTCTCTCCCTTGCTCCCCCGTGCTCTCCACCTGCCCTGTTTCTCTCACTTGTTCCTGGTTTACACCAGTCTCTCCCTCCTGTCCTTCGGTACTGGTACTCGCTTCCCCTGTCCGACCGTTCATACCTAAGTTCTCTGTTTGCCCCTCCGTCTTCCTCTGTGGGCTTTTGATGAACCATTTCTTCTTCGTTCCTGCCAGTCTCCAATAAAAAAAATCCACTTTTTGTTCTGTTCTTTTGGCATTCAATTCCTTCACCTCATCCCTCAAACTTTTCATTTTGTTTCTTTCATCTAAGTCCAAGTCTTTTTCGATGTAAATATGCTTCAGACAATCCTTATCTTTCAACCTCCATTTATTATTCATGATTTCCTCTACTATTCCTACTGTGCGAAACTGCACTTTCATTGGCCTAGACAGGCTAGACTCTTGTTTATATTTTCCAATTCTATGCATGTCTTCAATTTCATTCTCCCACTCTCTCACACCCTCGTCCACTACCTGTAGAATCTCTCTCACTCGGTCTCTCTCTATCCTACTTCTCTCCTCTCTCTTTACATTGTGTTTCTCCTTATCTCCTCTTATCACAATACATTTCTTTCTTCCAGCAGTCTCCCTCACTAGATTTTCCTTCTGTCTAATTACCTTAACTACATCCTTTTCAAAGTTACCTCCCTGCCTATGTATCTGTTGCTCCTTTACTATCTCCGAAAATTTCAAATTCCTTACCTCCTCGTTCTTTTGAAATTCATCCTTCTTTAATTCAACATCCTTCATATCTTTCTTCATCCTGTCCATTTCTTCCTGCATTTCGCTAATACAAACCCTTAACATGTAATTCTCATCCTTCAGAATACCAATTTGGTTTGCCATCCGTTTTTCTCTTCGTTCATAATCTAAGCTTTTGTCTCCTGTTCCTCTAGCTTCCGCTCCAGTTTATTCAACCTCACCGCAAATGCAGATATTGCTACTCCCTCCTCTGAGAACCCTGAAATATCAAATCCCTCATGATCACGATCATAAGGGTCTCTGGTTACCCTGCTTGGGGGCAGGCTGAGCCGGTTCCTCCCACCGCTGGCCATACTGCCAGCTGGCCTTTGTTTACACCTGTTCGGCTCCACAAGTTTCGGTGGGAATATCCATTACTTTTTTCTTTCTTACTCAAATCAAACTCAACTCTCACCTTTTTTAACTAGGGAGTATATTCACTAATTGCATTTAAATTATAATTTATAAACAAAAGGACAACACATATGAACACTACAAAAATACCAAACCACCAAACAGGCGCTGGGTGAATCAGCTGTCTCAAGCACGTCCGCCCTCCACCACGGTCTGACGGTGTATGTATGTATGTATGTATGTACTGTATATACTCAGGCACATACCTCATAGCTGGGGGTGGCCGACTTGAGACAGAGCCCGAACAGGAACAACACAACTCAACAAAACACAAACTTAAACACATCTAGGTCGCCCAGGAGAAGACCCAGAGAACAAGGATCTCTAAGGGCCTCCAGCACTCCCATGGCCCCAGACCTCCCGGAGAGGTTCCGGTCTTAGCCGGCAGACTCGCAGCGAAGCACAAAAACAATGCCGGCCCACCTCACATCCAGGCATGACCCTTCATATACACCAGCTCCCTGGGCCAGCACCTGACAGACTATTATCTAGTCCAACTGGCGCCCGACCCCCTCTCCCAACGACCGCGTTATCACTCATCTATTCACAAGCATTCTCCATTCATTCCTAATTATTATCACTTCTCTTACTTATTCTACAGTCATCTCTCTATCTTCCAACACTTGTACTACACAAAGTCTCCATCTAAACGTAGGTCTTCCTACCAGTCTACCTCCCCTTGTGTCAAACTCCTTTACTCTCTTTGTAAGCCTTTCATCTCCAATTTGCTCAATACGTCCATTAAAACACAGCACCCTTCTGTCCACTCTGGCTGACAAAGGTTCCTGCTGTCCCACTCTCCTACGTACCGGTACCTCTTAATTCCTCGATCTGTCTCTACGAGTCACTCCACATATACTCCTCAAGCAGTTAATCTCCATCACATCAAGGTTTCTTCTCTCTGGTGCCTACAGAGCCCATGTCTCGGCACCATACATCACTGTTGGTACAACTATCCCTTGATACATTGCATGTTTAACTTTAATTCTAATATTTCTCACCTTCCACATACTTCCCATTGCTACAGACTTTCCTTCCTTCACATACTCTCTGTTTTACCTCTATTTCCACACCTGCGTCCTTGCTTATCACTCCTCCTAGATATTTAAAACACTCCACTTGTTTCAGAATTTTCCCATCCAGCCGCACATCTAGATTCACCCTACGAGCACCTATATTACACACCATCACTTTACTTTTCTTAATGTTCTCCCTCAGCTTCCTCTTCCCACATACCACACCAAAGTCTTTGACTACTCGCTGAAGTTTCTCCTCAGAATCCGACACCAACGCTGTGTCATCAACAAACAGCAACTGGTTCAACTCACCAACCTCTACCGTTCTTTTTTACTAAACCCAATCCTCTACCCATAGTTATTATTTTTCGCCTCCCTATCCTCACCATCCATATATACATTAAACAACTACGGTGACATTACACAACACTGTCGCAGACCTACAGTATGTTTACCTCAAACCATTCACTCAACTCAATTCCTACTCCAACGCATGCTCTGCTCTCTTCATAAAAACTTGACTGCTGTTAACAAATTTCCTCCATTTTCATAAATCCTTAACACCGTCCACATTGCTTCTCGATCCACACGATCATACGCTTTTTCTAAATCCATAAGAGCCCAAAATATCTCCTTATGCTTCTCTAAATACTTCTTGCATAGATGTCTTATTGCAAAAATCTGATCCACACACCCTCTTCCCCTCCTAAAACTGAACTGCTTTTCTCCTATTGCACCTTCTGTCCCCTTTATTTTCCTCTCTATCAACACCCTGCCATACAGCTTTCCAACAATTGATAATAAACAAATACCTCTGCACTCCTGCCGGTCTCCCTTCCTTTTGTACAATGGCACAATACATGTACTCCTCCAGTCTAGTGGAACCATGGACACAACTAAGCACACATTAAATAGTCTCATCACTCACCAGCCAATCTATTATCAATCTATTATTCCTCAGAGCTCTCTCAGTGTATACCACTCCCTCTTCGTAGAGCACGTAGCACAAGTCTTACAACACAATCCCACCCCTAAACTCCAAACCAAGAGTGAAACGTTATTGTCAGTCTTCTATTCAACAGATGAACTCTGGAACTCTCCCATAATCAGTCTTTCCCTCTTCCTATAACTTAAATTGCTTCAAACTGTGTGTCCAGGCATTTAGGTTCGAACGTCCCTTGATTTTGGCCCTGTCACTCTTTTAACTCTGGGGGAGGCACTCGCTACAGTCAGTTCTGCCTTTTGTCCCCCTCACTCACATAGACAAAAATCATCTCTACCCTTCTTAATACATACTAAGTAGCCTATTATGTAGGCTACTGGTGTAATCGTAAGAGTAATCATGATTATGATTACTTTTTGAGAATAATGGATTACGATTACATCCCCAAATATAAGAAAGTAATCAATTACGATTACGATTACTTAGAAAACTGTAATCGATTGTAATCGATTACGATTACAGATTACGATTACCCTATGCCTGGAACAGAACCTGTTCGCTAACCGAGAGTCTACTGTATATTCTCAGACACATACCCTATAGCTGGGGAAGGCCAAATTAGATTTAACTTTATTTATGGTTTTAATTGACAGTAATATTTAAGAGTGAAAAATTCACTGTGCCATAAACACAAGATGGAAAACTAAAACTACACATTGAAAATAGTTTGTATTGTAAAACATTGTTTCGGCTCATTTAAAGCCCTCTTCAGATAATGTTTACATATATAATCCCCATGGATATTATTTTACTGTACTAGAAATGTATGTAACATAATGATATGTGATTTTTCCCTGATTCCAAACTCTCTCTCCTTTTTAGATCCACCTGCTTATAGGGAAGGTAGACACTGCCATGTCAGACTTCAAGAAGGCCGTTGAACTTAATTCCAACTTCCCTATTGCATTTGTTCAGCGCTGCTACACAGACTACAGGTAGCTTCTCTCAGTTTGGTAGCTTTGAAAGGGAAAAATAAGTGTATTGGCTAGTATCATTTAAGGCTGCGTACGGTGGGGGCATTGCCCCAGGGGTGCAAGCCCGTGGGATGAGGATCCCCTCCCCCACTGCCCTCTCAGAGACAGATCTCATCTCTCCGTGGTCCCTTTGGGGGCCTGAGCATCCGGAGCGGCTTCGGTCTACCGGACTCAGGACTGATCGGCCAGACAGTCTGGGGAACTACAACAAGAAAAACAACTTGTTATATAATTCTGTCAACTAGATTAATTTATCTTCCAGCCTAGTTTCTGATACTAATGCAAAAGGGATCTTTTCCACTGGTTTCAGAAACTAACTTTGACCATAGAAAATTGACAATTATAGTTCTGTGTGATACCCCTTAAATTTGCCATGTATATACTCTGTACTGTATGGAGAATGAAACTCAAAATGTGAATACAGTACAAGACAGTGCTGTAAACTAAACTTACAGTACAGTACTGTCATGTGCCGAGATGTAGAAGTTGTCGTCGATTTAAAGATGACTTGTGATAGTCGGTTGGGGGGCCGAATCTGTTTGTTCTCGAGTGAATACTGAGCTGAAGAAGGAATTTAGTATGTTTGTTATTTCCATGTTGTCTGATATTAGTTGACCCTTGTGTGATGGGGGCCCAATCCCGCTATTGACGTACTGTATTTGTTACCGTTGACGTATTTGAAGAAGCGTTTAGGGTTAGTGCGGCTTGTCTCGGCTACTCCTTTCTCATAGTTCTTTTGACAGGTCTTAATCAGTTTCTTGACTTCTTTTCTACTGTTTTTATACTCTTCTCTCGTTTCCTTGCTGCAGCCAGGGTCTTTGGTCAGTTTGTGGAGTTCATCTCTGTCTTTGATAGAATTGGCTATTGTACTGCTATACCATGGTTTTCTGTTACTGTTTTGAGAGACTACTCTTCAGGGGGACGTATTTAGATTGGGCTGCTAGTAGAACCGAGCTGAATTGTTTCCAGGCGACATCAATATGTGTCTTTGCGTCTAGTTGTTGTTGTTGCTGTTCCCCAAGCTGCCTGGCCGAACAGCCCCAAGGCCCCGAGCAAGGCCAAGGCCATAACCGAGCGCCCCCCACACATCCCTCCCTGCCGACCACAATAAACCTGAGTGACCGAAGCCACTCCATGGCGGGGAGCTGAGGAGGGTGAGGAAACACCCGGAAAGCCAAAGCCCCACCCAAGGCCCTGTGCCCCTCAGCAATTATGAAGAGAAAGTTGAGGGGCAAAGGAAAAATGTGACGCTTTGGCTTCCAATCTTGGTAGATTGGGAGGTCAATCCACGGAAAAGACGCCGTCACTTGAGATCTAGAAAATATACAAGTAAAAGGCACAGTCAGAGTAAGCTATGGGTATGCCAGAGATCGCTCAGTTCTCACTCTGATAGACCAGCCCATCACCACATGACTAGAACCCAATCCTCTTAGCAACAGCTAGGAAAGGCCCTAGAAAGCCGCCTTTGGCGGGGGGATAGCTCCCCTATTTCAACCCCTTTCGGGGTTGGGCACCCGCCCAACATATTAAACATATTAAAACAGTTGGCTGAATGGGGCCGAATAGATACAAGCCAGGGAAAGAGAGAAAAGGAGAGAAAGATAAAAGAAAAGCTGGTGACCCCCCTTAAAATGTACTAGGGAAAGAGAGAAAAGGAGAGAAAGATAAAAGAAAAGCCGGTGACCCCCCTTAAAATGTACTAAGAGATTCTATACACTTCTATTGTCGACCTTTACTAAAAAAAAAATGCACTCGCAAGTAATCATACTAAATTATCCCAAGAGTTTGGGAATGAGCTAAAAAGAAAACACTATTACAAATAATATCTATCCACAATAATCAATCTTTTGAATATCATTAAGCCTAACCAACTCTCTTTGGACATGCTTTGGTTTACATCAGGTTTTCCAGCAAAAGAATTTGCCAGCCTTATCTAAATTGTTCTAAATCTAGAACAATTCTAAATCTAAATGGATAATTTTGCGTCTAGTTGAGAGAATTCATTTTGTAGTGCTTGATTTAGTCCTGGAAGATTTGCTTTTTTAAAGTTAGGTATCTTTAGTTTGGATATGACTACTGTATTGTATGTGGGAGATCGATACTACAGCGGATGATATTATGATCTGATGATACTTTAAGTTCTCCGACCGCAAGATTAGAAATTATATTTTCTTAAGAACAGGTTATTAGATCCAAAAATTTATTTTCTCTGGTTGGTTCAGTGACAATTTGGTGGAGAAAGTTATTCTGTATAAAGTCTATCATTTTATTTGAAGCTATGTTTTTGGAGTGGACCAGTTCCCAATTGATATTTAGTAGATTTGCGTCTCCTAGGATGATGCTGTCGTAGCTGTTAAGAGTTAGCTGTAGAATATCATGGAGAAGTTTATCTTCATTTTCACTATACTGTAGTTGGGTGGTCTATAGAAGGTAGTCAAGTTAATTTTCTTTTTCTTGGTGGTTATTTGTACGCTTATGGTTTCGGTATGGTTCTCTGGGAGTTTTATTTATTTCGGTTGGAGGTAGTCCTTTATACAGTAAAAGTCCTTTAATCCGACGACCGATGATTCGAATCTCCCAATAGTCCGAATTTTTCAATTTGAGGCCAAATCCGAATTCACCCGATGGTCCGAATTTCAAGAAGTCCCAAAGTCCCCTTTTTGAGGCATTAGTCCACTCAAATGACACATAATGGAGCACACACATATCATATGTTCATGAATTCACTTTAAAAGTTTACCATTGTCATTGTAGCCTATTAGCTACTTCAAAACATTCAGATTAATGGTCAAAGGAAGCTACTGATATAAACGTAAACACCACATCGTCTGCTAGAGAGTTTGTTTTGCTCTTGAACGCATCCTTGGGACGCTCCGATGCGCTACTGGCTTGCACCGCATTTTCTGCAAGCGCATTCAGTCTTGAGCTTGAAAACGCACCTTTGGACGTTCCGATACGCTACTATTTATAGTTCAGTGATCGGAGCGTCCCAAGGATGCTTTCAAGACAACAAGACAAGGGTGCTTTCAATACAATATAATATAACAGAACACGTCACAAAAGGAAAATCACAAAAGGAAAATTACAAGAACCTCTCAGGGAAGTGCCGTTGTTAAGGCATTACTTCCCGAACCACATCTGATCTGATCTTCAAGAGCAAGACAAACTCGCTAGTAGACGGAAGAAGAAGAAGACGACGATGCGGACATATGGTGTTTACGTTTATATCAGCAGATTCCTTTGACCATTAATCTGAATGTTTTGAAGTAGGTAATAGGCTACAATGACAATGATAAACTTTTGAAGTGATTTCATGAACATATGATATGTGTGTGTGCACCATTGTGTCATTTGGGTGGCCTAATTCCTCAATGTTTTCGTCATACACAGGTTCATAGGGGTAAAGTCCGATAATCCGAAAAATCCACTAATCCGAACGAGGGCCGGTCCGCTGCCCTTCGGATTAACGGAAGTTTACTGTACATATACAAACCCCGCCACCTTTTCTTCAATCTTGTCTATTTATATAAAAGAGTTTGTATCCTCTCAGGGTATATTCAAATAGAAAGTCTTTATTTAGTAGTAGCCTCTACGTCTCCAACGTAGAGCTATATACTTATCGTATAATTCCGTTCCGCTCTGGAGCGGGCAATTATCGTAATCACTAGCGCGATTAAATCGATAACATCTAGAGTAGCACCTTACTCTCTCTACTAGGTACGTTGTACACACTTTTGAGGCTACTATTTTAAAGGAAATTAAAATATTGATGAGAAAGAAAAGAGAAAATTGCAGAACATTATCCATCCTATCTGGCTCCTTAAGCCGTTGTCACGGGTCCACCGCACAACCCGACCGGGTTCATTAGATCATTCCTTTTCGCGCTACACTCTATGACGCACACACTTTTTCTGGTGCTCTGTTTTTGTGCCTACCACTCCTGTCACCTCCCCTTTGGGGGAGTTGTGGGCCTTATTTAAGGTACCTGTGATTCTAGACAGATGATACGTGCTGTAGGCACACTAAAAAATGGGCTCAAATGTGTTTTTCTTGGAGTGTAGCATCGAAACTGGAGGTTACTTAATTTTTTGCCATCTGCGCATGCGTCGCCGCTTGGGCGACACTCGTTCATTTAGGCTTTGCCTTTTGTATTCATTTCACTTGCGGTGGCTTTAGTTTTGTCTTTAGTAAGCTTCTTGTCATTATAGTTTTTTGTCACTGCCTTTATTTTTGCTTTTCTTTTTGTGAAATTAGGCCTAGGTTTACTTGTGCCCTTCTAGTTGGATGGCGGGGCGCTGACCCTTGTAGGGCCGATCCCTTTTGGTGGTCTTTTTACTTGTTGCTGCCTCTCTTCAAGAGTGCAGGAACTAGTGCGCCTGGTAATTTCATATATTACTGCCTCAAGTACCGAATAGGCTAACTTCCGAGTTTTGGCCTAGCCTAGGGGGGGGCGTTTGGATTTCACCACTGTGGCAACCTCAATCTGGCATACAATGCTCACTTTTTGATTGACGGACCCAGTGCTCTGTCTCCCTGGATACAGTCCCACAAAACCGCGAACATAGCCCGTTCTGATGAGTTTTTGTCTGACAGTTTTTGTTCTGTCTACTGCCCCTCCTACGGTTTTGATTATATCCCTCATCAAGGGTACAGTACCTGGTGGCGCCTTGTAATTTCATATATTACTGGCTCCAGAACCGATTAGGCTAACTTCCGTTTTTAGCCTAGCCTTGATGGGGGGCATTTTGGTTTAGACTGCGACTCTGCGGCCTCCTCAATCTGGCATACTCTGCCCCTGTATTGATATTACGGCCCCAGTGCTCTGTCTACCTGACGCTTCGGTCACTTGTTGCTTACCCTCATCAAGGGTACAGTAACTGGTGACTCCCTGTAATTTCATATATATATACTTCATTTTTAATCTGACTCAGGTACCGAATAGGCTAACTTTTTTAGCCTAGCCTAGAAGGGGGGGCGTTTGGTGTACAACTCTGTGGCCTCCTCAATCTGGCATATATGCCCCTGTATTGATCGGCGGCCCCAGTGCTCTGTATTCCTGTCGCTACGATCCCTTGTTGCTTACCCTCATCAAGGGTGCGGTACCTAGTGGCTCCCTGTAATTTCATATATTACTGACTCAAGTGCCGAATAGGCTAACTTCCGAGATTTGGCCTAGCCTAGGGGGGGGGGTGGTTTTGGCTTTCAACACTGTGGCAACCTCAATCTGGCATACAATGCTCACTTTTTGATTGACTGCTCCAGTGCTCTGTCTACCTGGCCTCAGTCCCACAAAACCGCGAACGTAGCCCGTTCTAATGTGTTTTTATCTGATAAGTTTTTATTCTGTCTACTGCCCCCCACTACGGTCGTGCACTTGATTACCCACAGGCTCTCCCGCGCCTGATGTGACTTTAGGAGGGTTACCTTTGGGCCCCTCCGCTTTTGGAAGGGACTTTTATTTTACTGGCCTTCCTGGGTGCCACAGACCTTTCAGACGTACCGATGGGTTGCCATCCTGGGTCGGGTACTCCCCGCTCTAGGTCGGACCTTTCGTTTACGGTCCCATGGTCTCACTGGGCCCCTCCGATCTAGAACGGGACTTTCCGTTCTATGTCGGAGGTCTGTTTTCTATGTCGGAGGTCTGTTTTCACGCTGTCTGTTACCCACAGACGCTCCCACGTCACCTTTCCTGGGTCCTCGGCTTACGGCGGGGCCCATTTGGGCCTCTCCGCTCTCGGACGGGCCTTTTCCCTCACGCACTACTGCCGTCTCATACCACTTCCCGCGCCTGAACGTACGAGTCCGTATACGGACGATTCCGCCCGCCTTGTAACGCGGACGTTCCCGCTCGATGTCGGTACTTTTCCGCTCTCGAACGGACGTTGCCGTTTATGGTCGCGCTACTCTTGCCTCAGTTTAGGCCTAGACTGGTCGTCCTGCACTTCCATTAAGACATATTTTAATGCTCCTTTTTACCAGGCTGTGCTTTCTGACCTACAGGACCTCTTCACTGATACCGGCCTTAAGGGGACCGACCGGTTAATTACAAACTTCCAGGTCTTACTTTCAATTTAAATGAAATTTGGCACAGGTGTATATGACAATAAAACTAGAAATTTTTATAAAAAACTTTTTATATATTTTGTTTATTTGTTCGATTTAGGTGATTACGGATTCAGGCGAATATATTTATAGAAAATTACAACTTTGACGACATATTGTGAAAACAAAAAAATACTAGAGTAAATTGACTTTATAGGCCTTTTAGTGTTTTTAATTACCTTTCCAATGGTATATACACCATTCCTATAGGTCCAATAATAACTGTAGAATAACATCCGATAGTGCGGCAATATAGGTTCTGAGAAAAACAGGTGAAAGTCTAAAGTAATTAGGTGAACATTTTTACTTTTGTTTTTTAGATTTACAATATTTTACACAGGAACATGGCAAAGTAGAAGATAAAGAGTATGGGAGGTTGTAGAGTAGCTTACGCTCTTTCGATTTATATAGGTATGCTCCTCGTACGACCAGTAGTTACTGAGCATGTTAATTTCAAAGTTCGCTATATAACGTTTTTAGAATTACAGGAAAAGTTTGGAAAACATTAAAAAAAACTATTTCCAATGGGTTTTCACTAATAACATTTGACTGGCTTATGAAGGGATGTTGACTCTTGTTGAGTAAACACCTATTGGTATTTTCAGGATTTTGATTTTTTTAAGCCTAAATTAACCAGTCGGTCCCCTTAAGGTATCGGTCTCCATTATATTTTGGGGTGGGGTTTCCTTCGGTTCTTCAGAGGCTTGAGCCTACCCCTTGGTTTTTTCTGACCTGGGGTTTGGGGCTCTTTGGCCTGTTGCTGGTTCCCCTATGGCCTTCCTGATCGTCCTTTTGGAGGGTTCTCTTCAGCTTTAACTTCCAGGGGGACATGGGGGGGGGGGCACTCTCCTTCATTGGATGGGACTCCAGTCTCTAGGCCTAGTGAGAGCTTTTAGGCTACTCCCTGACCTGGTGCCTGTAGCCTATTCTGGGATCTCTGATCTTTATTTTGTGCATGACCTCATGACATACTCCTGCCGGGCCTCCCATTTCGGGGGCACTCTTTGGCCTTCTTCTTAACCCTCCGGGCCCGGGCTGGTACGCCGAAGGACGGTCGCCCGTACCCGGGCGAAATGGCCGAAAAACGTCTAGGCCTAGGCTACCGTATTTTGGTTTATTTTAACTGCTAGAAATTTCCCACGCATCTATAAACGTAGTGTGGTTTTCAATCTGTAGACTGGTGTTGAGTAGAGCTCTGTAAGTCAACTGGTTCAGTTGTGATGACGATTTCAGGGGAGCGAATTTTGCCGCGATGTTGACAATATCGGAGCTTTTCACACACTAATTTCGTCTTACGTCACAACAATAACATTGATCCGACGTCTCCTTCTTGTTTAAGGGCTCCTGCCCTTATTTTGTGGTGTCATGTTAATATGACACCCGGGTAGGAAGGGTTAAGGATTCATCGACTTTCAGTGGTTTTTTCGTGGTGTTTTCGTCTTGCCTCTGCCAATGACATACATGCGTGCATTGCCATGGCCTTTATTTTCATGGAGCTTACAAACAGGCTTTATTCATGTTACTGTCGATGACATACATGCATGCCTTCCCATGGCCTACACGGGGTCTTCACAGTTTTTTTTTCTTCTGGTTCCAGTGTAGTATGTCTACTTCGCTCTGCTCTCGCCACGGGTTCCTCACCGGGTGGTGAGTTCCACCCATCCTACATTCGTCCTACATCCTACATTCCGCTCCAGAGCGGATTTCCGCCCCCGAGCGGAGCGGCTCGTTCTGGTCCACTCCTCTCTGGGTCGGTGCTAGGGTGCTTTGCTTTGCCTCTGTATAGGGACTCGGTTGCAGTAGTTCACAGACTTTTCCTTTTCATCAGATTGTGCTCCCACTCTACTCTGATGGTACCCTTGGGCGTCTTCTTCTCTTCAGTACCTTCAACCTTTGGGTATTATTATTATCCTCTTCCTTTATAAGGCTTTTCATGCCTTCCTTCTCGGGACTTGCACGGGGTTCTTTGCACTTGCTGGTTCGCCTGGTCTCTCCCTGACCCTCCGCATGGGGGGGTCCCTCTTCACCCCTCACCATGCACAAGGGGGGGGGGGGGGGGATACTCACTTTCATGAAAGGTGCTCCATTTGCAGGGTGTAGTGATCACTTTTGTGCGTTTTTCTGCCCTCGTGCCTGTTTCGAAGGGCCCCCCTTTTTCGTCCTTCCCTGCCTCAACAGGGGAAGGGGGTACTCTCCTATCAAGGATTCAAGTTTTTTTTACCAATATTGTGCTTGCACACATTTCCTGTGCTTCATACATGGGACATCAGTATCTTTTACTTTCCAATTGCGATGTGGATGTCACTTCCTCCTTGCGCACGCCATAGGCGTGCGCGTCGGAAGTCTTCAAGGCGCCAGATCGCCTTTCCTACGAGTGCCTCGTTCAGGCGTCCTGGCTGTTTCCGAGGACTCCGCAACGAAGGTGGGTCGTCGCTCTCCTTCACCATCCTGCCGACGATCTCCGACTCCTCTGTCCGGTTCAGGCCGTCCATGTGGCTCCACCCAAGGCTCAGGAGGCCACCGCTGACCGGTTTTGCCTCCATCCGCCCCATGCTTATGTACATGGCGGTATTCTTGGGACGCTCTACTACCGTCCCTCCTATTTACCTGTGGTAACTCTTTGTGGCCCGCCTGCTTTCTTCCCCTGCTCTGCCTGGGGCGCTTCATACATGGGCCATCGGTATCTTTTTCCTTTCCGGTTGCAGTGAGGATGTCGTTTCCTCCCTGCGCACACCGTGGGGGTTCCCGTCCTGCCATGCCCGTTGGGACATGGAGAGTCCTACCCATGTCTCGTGCTCCAACCGCGATGGGTTTAACCCTCGGAGGTGTAGAACGTGTCTCGTCGATCTTGACCTTTGGGTCTCGTCCTACGTTCCCGGACGCTGTAGAGGCAAGGTCTCGCCTCTGCGCTCCATGATCGGGGTTTCGCTCTCTCTGTCAAGGACCACCTCCGTCGGTTTCCGTGCTTCCTAGACGAAGGGGTGCGTGCCATGCTTCCCCTTTCCTCTGCTGTCTCCCTGGTGCCTGAATTCTTTTCCCCCGGTGCCTCGTTCGGACGTCCCTACTGTTTCCAAGGACGCCGGGTCGTAGGGGAGACGCCGCTCTCCTTCACCACGTCGCCGACGGTCTACGGCTCCACTCCGCCCTGTTTCTTCCCCTGTACGATCTCCGGGCGTGCTTCCGTACTGGGCGGTGTTCTTGCCTACGTAACCTGCTCTACCTGTGGTTGCTGCTCCGGTTGTCCATCCTCCCACTCGCTCCCAGGCGGCATCGACTTCTTTAGTCATGCTCCCTGCGTGTAGCCTGGGGCTGGTTGGCCGGCCTGTCCACGTTCCGTCCCTCGGGACGTTTCAGGTCCCTAACGGACGTCGCTTCCCTTCCCTTTACGGGAAGCCGTCATCGTGGGGGAACGTGGCGGCATCCCGCCCGGAACGAGCTCTTACACATGCACAAGGGGTGTGCCCGGTGCCTGCGAGTTGGCAGGTACAGCTCGAAGCCTTTGCTCGACACGACGTACATGTCGACGCTCCCACTCTGTCGGCATCGTATGAGTTTCAGTAGTGTCATTCCATAGTTTATCTTTTACTGTTCCTTGTGGCTGACGGAGGGCGTCGACTTCGGGGTTCGGTCGGAGATGGGTTCTTCACCACTCCCTCCTGTCGGCTGCTCCTCCGTGTCGAGCCTCGTCATGCCTTCATCCGGGGTTTCACCTCCATTTTGGGCCTGGTTCTTTGCCCCTCCGTTATCTTTCTGAACGTATGCCACGTTCCTTCACGCCACCAGAGAAGGGTGCCCTGGAACGTGTCCACAAGCCCTGGCGGCGCACTGTTCGCATGCTCTCCACCCTCTTCGAGCGACTGCACCTAGCTCGGTTTCCCCTCAGGCTTATAGTAGCCCCACCGACTAGGGTGCTCGGGAAGGGTGGGGCCCAATTCGGGCGTGTGCGACTGCAGCTCGCCATCGCCTCCGTCGGCTTCATTCAGTGTCCCTTCCATGAGGCTGCGCGTTGTCGCCAGTCTCTGTGTTTTTCCTTCTGTACACTGGCGCCGGCTGCGGTCCGCACGTCGCTGTTGCTTTTTGCGCTCCCTCCGGAGGGGCTCTTCTCTGCCCCTGCATGGCAGGGGTCTTCCCTCTTTGCTGCTGCGGGGCTCTTCGCTCCCCGTCCGCCTGGGATGTCCCGACCCTCCTCAACCGCTTCCTCTTCGTTGAGGTCGGCAGACCGGCTCGTAACGAGGCCGCCAGACTCGGGGCCCCTACCGGCTCTTGCGTCCCCACTCTCGGTTTAGCTTCGCCGTTCGTGGGCACGCCGGGTAATACGGCGGGGTCTGTCCTCGAGGTGCCGGTCCATGTTTCCACTCCGGCGACCTGCGTGACATCGGCCTGTCTCCCCAGACGTCGCCTCTGTTATTCTGTCCATGCACGTGGATGGGATTCTTCGGGAAGTCTCGCCTCACCAGCGGGGCTTCCTGTCGCATGTCTTTCTGGTCTCCGTGACGGACAGCGAGGCGTTGTGACCGGTGGTCGACCTGTCGTGCCTCGTATTGATGACTCTCATTATATCACATTCGGCGGTTTACCCTTCGGTCTCCATGTCGCCCCTCGTGTCTTTACGACCCTCGACGGACTGGCCTTGCCTCCCCTGTTCACTCGGGGTTTTCCGCTCCTCTTTTCCTTGGTGGGTGGGATCTTCTCCGCAACCTCTCCCGCACACTGTGTACACGCCGCTCTCCTTGTTCCTCCTCGTTCCTCGGTTCGGTTTCCTAGTCGCCGTTCCCGAGTCCTGCCTTCCACCGTCGCACGCTGTGCCGTGGGTGGGCCTCGACTGGGACAGGTCGAGCACGCCTGTCACCCTGAGTCAGGTGACTGCATAGTCTTTTCGTTCTTCAGGACCTGGCGGGGTACCTGTTTTGCCACACACTCCTTTCCACCGTCGCACTGCGTGTAACCTGCCTACCCGGGACTGCTGACCTATGGGCGGTTGCTCTGTCGATGGGACAGAGCACCCGGGTAGTTTGGTCTTTCCTATACACCGTATTCGATGTGTTTCCGCCACCCGATGCCCTTTTTGATGTGCAAAGTCCTCCGCAGGCTGAGTGGGTACATGGACTTTGTTTGGTTGTTCACTTCCATCTGGCCGGCACACGCCTGGTCCGCTCAGCTGGCGGTGGCGCTCGAGTCCTGTTCCCCTACCGTTCCCCGATTTCCACTTGGGATCGATTGGTGGCCTCGGGACCTCGTTGGCCTTCACATCGTGGATGTTTGTGAGGCAGGGTGACTACCGACGTTTAGTCGATCTTTGACTGTCAAATCCTCTCCACTGGACACATTCTCAGTGGCAGACTTCCGTCTCTCACTGGCACGGTTTTCCTTTTGGGATGACCAACACATCACGGACACGCCTGTCGGTGGCGTTCGTGTTTCCCTACCTCATTTGGTTATTTTTGAGATGCGTCCCAACATATGCACCACGCTTAGGACCCGCCTGTTGGCCATTTGGGTACCGTTTGAGTCATTCACGGGGTTGGTCGTTCCTCACAGGGCATTGGATTTCCTCATGCGGGCCTGCTTTGGACTTAGGCCTACCCCGCGTCAGATTCCTCCTCAGTGGTCTCTGGCGGAGGCTCTCCCACTGCTCTCGTCTGCTTCTTACACTATTTACCCCGCGCCTGAACACTTCCATGCCATGACACTGTTCCTTCTGGCTTTGGCGGCGGGTGACGGCGTCTCGGAGATGGCTGCCATGTCTAGGACCCGGCATTGCTTACGTTTTCTCCCGTCCTTGGGTCAGTTACTTTGGCTCCGTCTGTTCGTTTTGTAGCTACAACCGTACGCGACACTCCCGTTTTTAGGCCTTTCCTGTACCGGCTTCCACACGTGGTAGGGTTCATCGTCCGTTCTGCCCGGTTCAAACCCTGCATACGTATGTGTACTCGGCCAGGCCAGTGCCGGGGTTGACATTACGGGTGGCGCCTACGTCCGATAGGAGACTTGATCGCCGTGCTGTGGGATTTCGCCTGTGTCGGGTTCTTCGGGCCAGTAACCCGTACGTTCAGGGCACAGCTGATGCCGTCCGTTCGTACGCTGCTCCATTCAGGTTTTACTTGCTTTTTCTCGCCCGGACTTTGCCGACACAGGGCTTTGGTCTTCCCCCACCACGTTTGTCTCCTCCTCTCTGTCGTTGTCCACCGACAGACCGGGTATTTGTAGTGCGTTGGGCCTGCAGGTTCCCTCGGGGTCTACCTGCGGGGTTCCTTCTGTCTCTTGTCCTTCTCCTGTCCTGTCCTTCCTTATTGGGGGTTGGGGGGGGGAAGGGTATTGCACTATACCCATACTTGCACCAATGTTAAAGATTAATAACTGGGCTAAGCTTTTGATATACTTTCTAGTCTTAAGTATACTACATTCTTTCGGTATGTCTTGTCCTCATACTACTGAACTTTTCTCATATGGCTTTTAGTGCTCGTCACTGACACTGCTTATGTAGTTTCTCGTCCCATCCTGTACGGTACTCCTATTCGGCGTGTGCCGGTATTTACTCGTTACAGTATGGGTCGTCCTGCTTTCTTCCGGAAGGAGGGGGGGGGGGGGGGCGCATCCTGGAATTTATATTCATCATTATGAAATGCATCATTCTTTGTCTTAGGCTAAGTTATCTCATGGAATAAGACTTGACTGTACTTGACCTCTCTTGATATGCACCTGTCTGTACACTCTTTATATAAACTCTCTTGTTTAAGTCGGTCTTTCCATGGTCCTGATATTCCTAAGGGCTAAGTTTGTGTTTTTTCGCTTGGATGTCCGCCTCCAATTTGTTACTCTAGCTCTACGTTGGAGACGTAGAGGCTACTACTAAATTGGGAGGTTTGACACTCTCCCAATACCAAAGAAGGAAAACCTTCTATTTGGTAGGTAGCCTCGGAGTATCCAACGTCATAGTATCCCGCCCTCACGCTGTACCCCTGCCCATCCAATCTTGTCTAATTAACTTGATACCTGGATGATCTAATGAACCCGGTCGGGTTGTGCGGTGGACCCGTGACAACGGCTTAAGGAGCCAGATAGGATGGACAATGTTCTGCAATTTTCTCTTTTCTTTCTCATCAATATTTTAATTTCCTTTAAAATAGTAGCCTCAAAAGTGTGTACAACGTACCTAGTAGAGAGAGTAAGGTGCTACTCTAGATGTTATCGATTTAATCGCGCTAGTGATTACGATAATTGCCCGCTCCAGAGCGGAACGGAATTATACGATAAGTATATAGCTCTACGTTGCATATTCCGAGGCTACCTACCAAATAGAAGGTTTTCCTTCTTTGGTATTGGGAGAGTGTCAAACCTCCCAATTTATGAAGTTTAGATGGGTTTCAGTTACAGTATACAGTACTTATAATGTGAATGTTTTTAAGTTGCAGCATACATTTAAGTTCATCTAAGTTGTTTCTCAACGATGCAACATTCAGGTACAGTATATTTAATTTATGTTCATTACACATAATGTTGCGGTGGAGATGGTTGGTTTGAGGAGGATTATGGGGACTTTGATTAGTTACTGGTCTCTTTTGTATGGGAGGAATGAAGTTCCTCGAGTACTGAGAGTTTATGAAAGGACTGATCGGATTCTTTAAAGCCGTGAAATGCTTTGTCTTCTGGCACGTTATCTTATGGTACTAGATGGGGAATGGGTCAGGTAGTGGAGGGGCTTGGGGTGTTGGGATAGGGGGGTGGGGTTGGAGATTGGTGGGACTCTCGATGAGGGGTTGAGGGTTGGTGTTATTGGTAGGTGTTGGGGTGGATAGAGGCAATGTCGGAGGGGGGAGGTTGGGAGGAGAGGGGATAGTTAGTGGAGGCAGCCGGAGTTGCTCTGAGCTGAAATGGGTTTGGGGGAGTAGGGTAAGGGCTATAGGGAGTGGAGGTTCATTTTGGTGGAGGATATTCCAAGGTTGGGAGGAATGGTTAATAGTATACAGTAGTTGAAGCACTGAAGGTTGATTTGCATTAATGGTGGAGGACGAGCAGGGTTAGTGGAATTGGTGCGGGCATGGTGAGCGTTGAGTTCCAGGGGGGGAGAGGAGGTTGTCTCTGATGATAGGTAGGGGCGCTTGTGGTTGCGCACCTCGTGTGCTATAAGAGTTTGCGACTGGACTGCGTTCGACTCGCGATGTGGGTGTCTTGAGCAAGGGTAGGTGGGGTGTGTGGGCTGCGGCTGTTGGTCCTGGGCCTCCTCGAGGGAGCCTTGGCACCTGGTTGATCAGGGCCTGATGCGTATGATGTCTCCGACCTTTCAAGATTTTCCGCCAGCAATTTGCTCCCGGATGGTGATAGGTGCACTCCGTCACGGGTGAAGTGTTTTTGGTTCGTGAAGAAGGAACAATCGTAAGTGGCAAACCTTATGTCTTCCCTCGAGCACAGGGACTTTAGGTTTTGGTTCGCTAGACTTGGCCTCTGCTGCTGGTGCCGGGTCATTCTCACTCTTAGCAGAATCTTGCATATCACTACTCTGTTAGTATTGTTTTTTGCTGCACTGATGAGTCCCAGGGATTCGCGGTTTATTGATTGTAGAGGCTGATTGTTCCCGTAGCCTCGCCCGAAAATATTTTTGCCACTCGCCATCATAACTAATGTATGTCCTGCCTCCATCCTGGTTTGGAGGATTTTCTGGGTGATTGTTACCACATCTGCACCAGGGATTACGTCGACACTTCTCTCGCGCAGGTTTTTGGATAGGAAGTGTTGACTTGTGTGTTGCAGTAGTGAGTCTCCGACAACACGAGTGTGCCTCTTGTTCTGGTGAGAGGTTTCAGTAGGGAAGCTGGTGGGGTGGCTTTTAGGTTGGTCTCCGGACGGTGGTCATCCGTGTGAGTCTTTTGGGGTCCCCTATTGTGGAGCTGATTTTGTAGTTGTCTTACCTGATTTCCTAGATCGGCGACAGTAAAATTTAGTGAAAGGATTTGGTTGTTTTGTCTTTAAATTTAGTTATATTGATGGTCTATATTGTTTGTTAGGTCCCTCTCCACGTTACTGTAGATGTCGCTAGTGCAACTAGCTCTGCTGTATGTTGTTTAGCTTTGACCTTTAAGTTGGTTATCTCCTTAGTTAGGTCGGCCAGGGCTTTCTCTGTACTGCATTTAAAACAGGTTTCTGATGGACGATTTGCATGGTACAGTATATCCATGCCAGGTAGAATGGGAGGTTTGACGTACCTCCCAACCTACCAAATAGGAAAACCTACTATTTGGTAGTTGTCTTGGAAAATCCAACGTCAAGGCTATTAACCTAATTGCAATGACGACTTGTCTATTTTGACTACTATGTTGTCATCCCAACCGCGGTTAAAAAAGAAAACGTCTAGAGTCTACTCCTTAACTTGCTCTAGGAGACGTTGTACATTAACCAAAACTACCACCGAAGGTGAAAAACGCATAGAAGAGAAGAAAAAGGGATTTACCTGAGTTACAGCTGACAGCCCATACCGTCTTCTGTCCATGTTGACACCTGGTCGAACCTGAGCGCATGCGCCGTTTTCCAAGCATCATTATTCCACGTAGATAGAGGAGCGAGGATGGGCAGGGGTCCGGCTTGCGTGAGGGTACTATGTACGTTGGATTTTCCAAGACTACTACCAAATACTGTAGTAGGTTTTCCTATTTGGTGGGTTGGGAGGTACGTCAAACCTCCCAATTTGTTAGTAGTCTTGGCAAATCCAACGCCAAGGCTGCGTAACAAATTGAAGGCGGACATCCAAGCTCAAGTACCAAATACAGATGCAAAACAAAAATATAAATGACAAAGAACACAAAATAAACAAGAGAGTTTAATAAAAAGAGTGAAAAACTGAGGAGTAGTTAAAAAGAGCAGTTTTGTCAGTGTGACTTTGTCATTCATAGCATCGGAGAAAACTTGAAAAATCTACAACTATAGGTTTGAGTCCCGGAGGGAAGAATGAAAACCTAATATTTAGTAGTGGCCCTGAAATCATTGACGATATGCCTATTAAATATTACCGTATTTTTTGGCTTATAGGACGCGATGTTTTATAGGACGCACCCTAATTATACAAGTAGAAATTTGGAAAAAAAGTATAAAGCCATAAATCCAACCTCGTAATTATGAAGAGCCATTTGCATGCTTTGCAAATACATTATGGTACACAATGCTAATATAATTGCCCAATAATGTATATAATGCTTATTGTTTGGCATTATGAGTATTGTACATATCAGTAATGGGCGAAATTGTAAATAAACCTACTATCCTGGAGACGCCATTTGCATGTTTACATTTAGGCGTCCCTGTTCAGTCAAACAATACGGTGCAGCTTCTGTTTTGGTACGCAATACTGTAGCCTACTATTTTGGATACTACCAAAGTATTCATAGTTCGTAATATTTTATGGGATAAATAAAAAGCAATATCAAAGTTCATTTTATTTATTATAATAATACCATAATATATTATGTGGATACAAATTTGTAGCCTACGAAGTAGAAAAAACCGAAAAGGTGACGATATCGTTACTGTACCGTAACGTCAGGCCATAAAGTAAACATGCAAATGGCCTCTCCAGGATAGTAGGGTTTATTTACAATTTCGCCCATTATTGATACCAGTATGTAGACTCGATATATGTCTAAAAATTTCAACCTTTGTTTTGTAAGACGCTGGTTAATTTTAGAGGCCTAATTTTGGGAGAAAAAAACCGCGTCTTATAAGCTGAAAAATACGGTAGCTCCCTTTCAAACACCCGCGGTCAGCCTGTTTGAAACACCCGCCGCAGGGGAAAGAGTACTAACATCATAAGTGCATCGCTAATTCTCCTATGGAATCGTCTTTATGATTGGGTACTACTCACTACGAAAAAACTTCGTAAAAAATAAAAAATTAAAATTAACTTAATAATTGTTATACTGTATTAAGGCTTTCCACCTCGTGGATGACTTTTGTGGATTCTACCAGAGACGCTGAACCAAGCGACGCCATTCCTCCAATGATATATCAAGATTAAACTCAAGACATCAACGAATGGGAAGGGGATGGAAGGGAGGGCCCTACATCGTCAATGATTTCGGGCCCACTACTAAATCTATTTTTTATTAATTTCACCACACCACCAAACACCTCAATGAAATTAATGAAAGCATATATGTGATCCACCGGGATTCGAACCTGGGTTATCACGCACAGATTTTTAGACACCTTAACCATTACACCACCAAGACGGTTAAAGGTTTATGCACACGCCTACGATTTATTATCCATTCTCGAATACTGGATATTAATCTAATCATGTTCATATTCCCACCGCACTATGGTAGCCTAATGTTTAAGTGAGAGGAAAGAATGTTCATGGGGCACAGATCATATAGAACGGCCTCGCTACGAAATATCACTGAACCTACTGATAATCTATTTTGTATTCATTTCACTACACCACCAAACACCTCAATGAAATTAATGAAAGCATATATGTGATCCACCGGGATTCGAACTTAGGTTATCACACACAGATTTTTAGACACCTTAACCATTACACCACCAAGACGGTTAAAGGTTTATGCACATGCCTACGACTTATTATCCATTCTCGAATACTGGATATTAATCTAATCATGTTCATATTCCCACCGCACTATGGTAGCCTAATGTTTAAGTGAGAGGAAAGAATATTCATGGGTTTTCATTCTTCCCTCCGGGACGCAAACCTATAATTTATTAGTGGCCCCTCCATCATTGACGATATGCCTGATATCTCAAGTCTGGAGGGGGACATTCGTGACAATATCTAAATTACTAACAAATTACCATAGGTAGAGAAAAAGAACCATATAACAATCTTAAGTTTTATTGTTTACATACAATATTATAGAAAAACGGAAAGAAAAGCAGTGCGTTGCTTCGAAGAAGTTCTGCTCATAAGTAACCATACAGGTACATATGTTAAAGAATATCACATTGAGATTCAATAAAAAATATTTTCCAAGAATGTCTTTTATTCATGTCCAACATTGTAAAGGCACAAATAAATAATTTGATTATATCTTTTGTCCTTAACCCTTTCATGCATTTATGATGCAGAGATTGCCAGATTAGCAATATGAAATAGAGTTCTCTCACTTGTAATTACCTCTCCAAAATTAGTTTTCTGCCCACAGCTAACTCAAAGACAACTGCAGAGGTTGAAGTAACTAAACTAAAGGTTTCTAAATACCCCTGATGGTAACAAAGGCTTTAAAGTACAGTATCCCCAATAGGCTCAAAATCGCATCATATGTCGGAGAGGGTTAAAATTAATTTTTACATATTTTATATTTTGTACAACTTAAACTTAATATCCTATAGTTGCAACTATTACAGATATCTTACAAAAATAAAATTTTGAGCTGTATAACCAGCTCGACTCATCAAGTATCACAGCTCGTGAACTTATCACATAGTCCGGCGGAGGGTCTAGGGGTCTTGGCTCTCCAGCACCCCCCCCTCCTTTTCGCCATTAAGATTAAGATTAACTTTAGTAGCACACAGACCAACTAGACCCGCTGGCGCAAGGCCACACAGGTAAATTTTGGTTTATCCAAAGCCACAGATAGGTATCGCATCATGAAAGTATGATTGAAAGCCCATAACTTTTGTTTTTGTTTTTTTGTTTTTCTATGTGATTGAGGGAGGCCAAAGGCAGAACTGCCTATAGCGAGTGCCTCCCCCACAGTTGAAAGAGTGACAGGGCCAAAATCAAGGGACGTTCGAGCCAAAATGCCTGGACACACAGAGTTTGAAGCAATTTAAGTCATAGGAAGAGGGAAAGACTGATTCTGGGAGAGAGTTCCAGAGCTCAGCTGTTGAGTAGAAGAAAGTTTGAGAGTAACGTTTCACTCTTGGGTTGGAGAGTTGCACAGAGTAGGGGTGGGATTGAGTTGCAAGACGGGTACCACGTGCCCTACGTAAAGGAGGTGGTATACACTGGGAAGGCTCTGAGGAACACTTGATTATTATAGTAGCGATAGAATAGCGAGAGAGATGCAACATTGCGGAGGAGAGAGAGAGATTGCAGAGAGTTGGTGAGTGGACGGGAGTTAATGATATGAAAGGCCTTCCTTTCAACTTTTTCTAGGAGAGCAGTGTGAGAGGAACCTCCCCACACATGTGAACAATACTCAATACAAGGACGCACTATGCCCCTGTACAGAGCAAGAAGCTGTGCAGGGGAAAAGAACCCCCTAAGGCAGTTGAGCACACCCAGCTTCTGGGAGGCTGCCTTAGCAAGACTGGTAATATGGTCCTTCCAACTGAGAGCAGAAGAAAAAGAGACACCAAGAATATTGAGAGAAGATGAAGGATTGATTTTTGTATTGTTGAAGAATAAGGGATAGTCTGCTGGGAGTTCCTTACGGGTAGATAGATGGAGAATGGGAGGTTTGACACTCTCCCAATACCAAAGAAGGAAAACCTATTTGGTAGGTAGCCTCGGAGTATCCAACGTAGAGCTATATACTTATCGTATAATTCCGTTCCGCTCTGGAGCGGGCAATTAAATCGATAACATCTAGAGTAGCACCTTACTCTCTCTACTAGGTACGTTGTACACACTTTTGAGGCTACTAATTTAAAGGAAATGAAAATATTGATGAGAAAGAAAAGAGAAAATTACAGAACATTGTCCAGCCTATCTGGCTCCTTAACCCTTCCTGCCCGGTTGTCATTTTAAAATGACACCACGAAATAAGGGCAGGTGCCCGGGTGTCCTTTCAGGACTTTTAAGCTTGAAAGCCTATTCAGCTTGGTCTGAATGCCGTGCGTCCTACGCATGTAAACAAAGCCGATCGTTGCGCCACCGCACCTCCGAAAACAAGAAGGAGAAGACTCGTTTGTTATTGTATGTCTGTATGTCGTTGTTTCAGTAGTGAAAAGATTGTCGTATTGCTAACATCGCCTGAAAATGCTCTCCACTGAAATCATCATCACAACTGAACCCGTTGACTTAGAGAGCTCTACTCAACGCCAGTCTACAGATTGGAAACCGCACTACATTTATAGATGCGTGGGAAATTTCTAGCAGTTAAAATTAACAAAAATACGGTAGCCTAGGCCTAGACGTTTTTCGGCCAGATCGCCCGGGTAGCCCACCCTGTCCTTTGGAGATACAGCCCGGGCCAGGAGGGTTAAGCCGTTGACACGGGTCCACCGCACAACCCGACCGGGTTCATTAGATCATCCAGGTATCAAGTTAATTAGACAAGATTGGATGGGCAGGGGTACAGAGTGAGGGCGGGATACTATGACGTTGGATACTCCGAGGCTACCTACCAAATAGAAGGTTTTCCTTCTTTGGTATTGGGAGAGTGTCAAACCTCCCAATTTAGTAGTAGCCTCTACGTCTCCAATGTAGAGCTAGAGTAACAAATTGGAGGCGGACATCCAAGCGAAAAAACACAAACTTAGCCCTTAAGAAATATCAGGACCATGGAAAGACCGACTTAAACAAGAGAGTTTATATAAAGAGTGTACAGACAGGTGCATATCAAGAGAGGTGAAGTACAGTCAAGTCTTATTCCATGAGATAACTTAGCCTAAGACAAAGAATGATGCATTTCATAAAGATGAATATAAATTCCAGGATCCCCCCCCCCCTCATTCCGGAAGAAAGCAGGACGACCCATACTTTAACGAGTAAATACCGGCACACGCCGAATAGGAGTACCGTACAGGATGTGACGAGAAACTACATGAGCAGTGTCAGTGACGAGCACTAAAAGCCATATGAGAAAAGTTCAGTGGTATGAGGACAAGACATACCGAAAGAATGTAGTATACTTAAGACTAGAAAGTATATCAAAAGCTTAGCCCAGTTATTAATCTTTAACCCTTAACTGGCGGCGCCCGGCTATAGCCGGGCGCCAATTTGCAGCAAGTTAGGAGCATTATTAAGGCCTTTAAAGGGTTAAAATTGAGTGCAAATGGCTGGGAGTGCAGCGGGCCACACGTCCGACTCCCAGGGCCTACCGCCGCCCACTGACTCACCCTCCCTGTGTTCTCGAGAGGCCGGCAGTGTAGCCAGTAGTGAGCGTAGCTGGAAAAAATATACCGCTATACGCTAAACTCCCATGTTACTGGTACCACTGTATGAGAACCACGAGTGCTACGTAGCTCGTTCTGGTCTCATTTTGAAGCTTTTAGTGCCTAGTTTTTTGCTGAATACATTTCTTTTCATGCAGATACTTGATTTATCATTCAGGAGGGCCTGAATATGCCCAAAACCCCCCTGCTAGACAAGGGTTAACATAGGTGCAATTATGGGTATAATGCAATACCCTTCCCTCCCCCCCCCCCCCTAACCCCCAACCCCCAACCCCCAATAAGGGAAGGACAGGACAGGACAGGAGAAGGACAAGAGATAGAAGGAACCCTGCAGGTAGACCCCGAGGGAACCTGCAGGTCCAACACACTACAAGGACGCCCCGGTCTGTCGGAGGACAACGACAGAGAGGAGGAGACAAACGTGGTGGGGGAAGACCAAAGCCCTGTGTCGGAAAGTCCGGGCGAGAAAAATCAAGTAAAACCTGAATGGAGCAGCGTACGAACGGACGGCATGAGCTGTGCCCTGAACGGACGGCATGAGCTGTGCCCTGAACGTACGGGTTACTGGCCCGAAGAATCCGACACAGGCGAAGTCCCACAGCACGGCGATCAAGCCTCCTATCGGACGTAGGCGCCACCCGTAATGTCAACCCCGACACTGGCCTGGCCAAGGACACATACGTATGCAGGGTTTGAACCGGGCATAACGGACGATGAACCTTACCACGAGTGGAAGCCGGTATAGGAAAGGCCTAAAAATGGGAGTGTCGCGTACGGTTGTAGCTACAAAACGAACAGACGGAGCCAAAGTAACTGACCCAAGGACGGGAGAAAACGTAAGCAATGCCGGGTCCTAGACATGGCAGCCATCTCCGAGACGCCGTCACCCGCCGCCAAAGCCAGAAGCAACAGTGTCATGGCATGGAAATGTTCAGGCGCGAGCTAAATAGTGTAAGAGGCAGACGAGAGCAGTGGGAGAGCCTCCGCCAGAGACCACTGAGGAGGAATCTGACGCGGGGTAGGCCTAAGCCCAAAGCAGGCCCGCATGAGGAAATCCAATGCCCTGTGAGGAACGACCAACCCCGTGAATGACTCAAACAGTACCCAAATGGTCGACAGGCGGCTCCTAAGCGTGGTGCATATGTTGGGACGCATCTCAAAAATAACCAAATGAGGTAGGGAAACACGAACGCCACCGACAGGCGTGTCCGTGATGTGTTGGTCATCCCAGAAGGAAAACCGTGCCAGTGAGAGACGGAAGTCTGCCACTGAGAATGTGTCCAGTGGAGAGGATTTGACAGTCAAAGATCGACTAAACTTCGGCAGCCACCCTGCCTCACAAACATCCACGATGTGAAGGCCAACGAGGTCCCTAGGTCACCAATCGATCCCAAGTGGAAATCGGGGAACGATAGGGGAACAGGACTCGGGCGCCACCGCCACAGCTGAGCGGACCAGGCGTGTGCCGGCCAGATGAAAGTGAACAACCAAACAAAGTCCATGTACCCATTCAGCCTGTGGAGGACTTTGCACATCAAAAAGGGCGTCGGGTGGCGGAAACACATTGAATACGGTGTGTTGGAAAGACCAAACTACCCGGGTGCTCTGTCCCATCGACAGAGCAACCGCCCATAGGTTGGCAGTCCCAGGTAGGTAGGTTACACGCAGTGTGATGGTGTAAAGGAGTGCGTGGTAAAACAGGTACCCCGCCAGGTCCTGAAGAACGAAAAGACTACGCAGTCACCTGACTCAGGGTGACAGGCATGCTCGACCTGTTCCAGTCGAGGCCCGCCCATGGCACATCGTGCGATGGTGGAAGGCAGGACTCGGGAACGGCGACTAGGAAATCGAACCGAGGAACGAGGAGGAACAAGGAGAGCGTCGTGTACACAGTGTGTGGGAGAGTTCGCGGAGAAGATCCCACCCACCAAGGAAAAATAGGAGCGGAAAAACCCGAGTGAACAGGGGAGGCAAGGCCAGTCCGACGAGGGTCGTAAAGACACGAGGGGCGACATGGAGACCGAAGGGTAAACCGCCGAACGTGACATAATTAGAGTCATCAATACGAGGCACGACAGGTCGACCACCGGTCACAACACCTGGCTGTCCGTCACGGAGACCAGAAAGACATGCGACAGGAAGCCCCGCTGGTGAGGCGAGACTTCCCGAAGAATCCCATCCACGTGCATGGACAGAATAACTTAGGCGGCGTCTGGGGAGACAGGCCGATGTCACGCAGGTCGCCGGAGTGGAAACGTGGACCGGCACCTCGAGGACAGACCCCGCCGTATTACCCGGCGTGCCCACGAACGGCGAAGCTAAACCGAGAGTGGGGACGCAAGAGCCGGTAGGGGCCCCGAGTCTGGCAGCCTCGTTACGAGCCGGTCTGCCGACCTCAACTAAGAGGAAGCGGTTGAGGAGGGTCGTGACATCCCAGGCGGACGGGGAACGAAGAGCCCCGCAGCAGCAAAGAGGGAAGACCCCTGCCATGCAGGGGCAGAGAAGAGCCCCTCCGGAGGGAGCACAGAAAGCAACAGCGACGTGCGGACCTCAGCCGGCGCCAGTGTACAGAAGGAAAACCACAGAGACTGGCGACAACGCGCAGCCTCATGGAAGGGACACTGAATGAAGCCGACGGAGGCGATGGCGAGCTGCAGTCGCACTCGCCCGAATTGGGCCCCACCCTTCCCGAGCACCCTAGTCGGTCAGGCTACAATAAGCCTGAGGGGAAACCGAGCTAGGTGCAGTCGCTCGAAGAGGGTGGAGAGCATGCGAGCAGTGCGCCACCAGGGCTTGTGAACTCGTTCCAGGGCACCCTTCTCTGGTGGCGTGAAGGAACGTGACATACGTTCAGAAAGATAACGGAGGGGCAAAGAACCAGCCCCAAAATGGAGGTGAAACCCCGGATGAAGGCATGACGAGGCTCGACACGGAGGAGCAGCCGACAGGAGGGAGTGGTGAAGAACCCATCTCCGACCGAACCCCGAAGTCGACGCCCTCCGTCAGCCACAAGGAACAGTAAAAGATAAACTATGGAATGACACTACTGAAACTCATACGAGGTCGACAGAGCGGGCGCGTCGACATGTACGTCGTGTCGAGCAAAGGCTTCGAGCTGTACCTGCCAACTCGCAGGCACCGGGCGCACCCCTTGTGCATGTGTAAGAGCTCGTTCCGGCGGGATGCCGCCACGTTCCCCCACGATGACGGCTTCCCGTAAAGGGAAGGGAAGCGACGTCCGTTAGGGACCTGAAACGTCCCGAGGGACGGAACGTGGACAGGCCGACCAACCAGTCCCAAGCTACACGCAGGGAGCATGACTAAAGAAGTCGATGCCGCCTGGGAGCGAGGGGGAGGATGGACAACCGGAGCAGCAACCACAGGTAGAGCAGGTTACGTAGGCAGTGGTCACTGCTTGGAGTCAGCTGATGTGTACTTCCTCACTCCATCCTTCCACCTCTCCTTCGGTGCACCTCTCCCTCTCTGTCCTTCCACCTCGCTCTCGTACACCCTCTTAGTCAATCTCTCGCTTTCCATACGTTCCATTTGGCCGAACTATCTCAAGTTGTTCCTTTTCACACTTTCCAGCACATCTACCTCCACACCACACCTCCTTACTTCCTCATTCGTCTGTCTATCCCTCCATGTAACTCCGCACGCACTTCTCAAGTAACTCATTTCCACCGCTCTCACTCTTGGTCTAAGTCTCTTCCCGAACGTCCATGCTTCGCTTCCGTAAGTTAGTGTCGGGATTACCACACTGTCATGCAAGGACTTCTTCACTTCCATACTGACCACCCTATTTCTTGTTACTCTCCCGCACCTCCTCATTCACAGTCCCATCTTTACTCAACACACTGCCCAGATACTTAAATTTAAGGTAAAGAAAGGTCTAATTTACCATTGATATGCTATATTTATCATTAACATTTGTTCTTGGTATGTTTGTGTCAGTATAAATAACGATATAAGGAAAGATATGTGTGCTATATGGAGGACCGATCGACCAATTACGTTTTCCCCCATAGGATATGTTGTTCACATAGTGCGAATTCACATAGTGCGACGCACTGTATCGATCAATTTCTCGCTCTATGCGGGACCGAGCTGTATATGAATGAAGGCTGTGCTGGTTGGGAGGAGGGGCATCGACTGACTGGGGACAGAGGTGCATGGGGGCGGTTCGTTCGTGGCCACCCCTTCGGGGATCACGGCGTCAGGCAGCAGATAGATAGATAGATAGACTTTTCCGCCGGGCGTTATCAGTCAAATCATGCCCCGTGAGGGTATCGGTTTGGGCGAGTTCACTTGGCCGGGCCGACATTACTCCCTTAGGAATCTGCCCTCCCGCCGGGAGTCTAGTGGTACACCACACCATGCCGGGTTTATTGGACTTTTCCTTTCTCGCCTACAAGGCGAGCATCTGGCATCAATACACAGAAAGATCGCCGGAATAAAAAAACTATTTTGAAGGTACCGACTTGACTGAGTAAGTCAGCCACCAACAAAAACCCACCAAATCATCCTGACACCCTGCTTAACATGTATAATGACACCACATGAAAGCGAGGGTCACATCTTAGGGCTAATACGCAGTAATTTATTGGTGGCTCCTTACGTCAATGACATAAGAGCCTATGATAATATGGCCTCGTTCCGGGCTCCTCAGAGCCCGGGTTAACCTCGATCACGACGGTCGAGAACCAAGATCATCTTAGGGGGTACCCCTTAATTATTCCTATGGTACGTCATTGAGACGGAGCCACTGAAAAGTAGGAAATAAAAAAGAAAAGTCACTTTCACTGCTACTCACTAACTCTTTTGAAAGAATTTTGGGCTTAGCTTTAGATTTGGAACTTGACTTAGAAGGTGGAGATTGAAGCACTGGTGACTTTATAACAAGATGGACGGTCCCACAGAGCCTCATCACAATGTAATGCCTTATGGGCAATGTCTTTGGAATAGGCATTAAAAATGTTCTTAATCTCTCTCAGTGCCACTAGGCATGACTGGTCTCTCTTGTTAAACAATTCATTACGGAGGTCCGAGCAAATAGGACACCTCGTAGAAACCCAAAGGCCCCGAGACCTATCAGGGCATTTAACGCACTTACCACAGAGTTTATGTGCAAAGACCGGAATCAGAGAGCAAGTGGGTGTAGCACAAAGAGTAACTAATGGCATGATGGAGCTATAAACGACCCCCCCCCCCCCCCCCACCGGGATTGGCCCCTTCCCCTGTAGACCTGTGCTGTGATCTGGAAATAAAAATTTCCAGGAATCAATGCTCATAAGGATAAACCGAGAGGTTCACACATCATAAACACCCCAAATACGCTGGATAATTAGCTGTCGTCCAACTGCTACTCTAATCTTCTGTTGTACACTTGTTTGTGAAAAGGCCGTGATGACCCTTTCGTTTTGAGAACTGCTTACCTGTCACTAAGTGTCACCGGCCCATATTAACCATTTAATTAACTAACTAATCGTCTGTCAGGACCTGAGTGATAGTTAATTACCTCACTGGACTTTCCGTGATGGCAAAGAGGTTGGGTCGGTGGGCTTGCGGCCCCCACCCGGAAAAAAAAAAAATACGTAGCAACGATAAACGAACAATCAACCTCGGATGCAGACGGACCCTGTGTTGACAGACCCCGACCGACTATGGACAAGCTTACGGACATTCTGAGAATAGGTACCGTCAGAGGTGAATGGGAATGGTAGTGCACTTGTGGACGTATGTGTGGGGAGGAGGTTGTGGATAGCCAACACCTTCTTCCGACACAGAATGATACACAGGTACACATGGAAAGTGGTGTGGACGAGAAGGATAAGACAGTGGTGGAACGAAAGTCACTGATTGATTATATATGCGTGGATGAAAGAATGAAGAAATCTGTGATAGATGCTAGGGTGTATAGGGGTATTGGAGGGGGTCTGTCTGATCATTATGTAGTAGTAGCTAAGGTTAGAATACAGAAGAAGTGGGTGAGGAGAGCTGGAGGGAGGCGAGAGGAAGGTGGAATGGTGAGAAGGGTGGAGGGCTACAGGAGGAGGAAATCAGGGAAGAAGAGCAGTAGAAAGACGACTAGGTGGGTTCGACCTGGAAGATATGGAGGAAGTGGAGGAGATAAGCAAGGTGTTTAAGGAAGAGATCTGTGCAGCATATGAGGAGGTGTGTGGATTGAGGAGAAGAGGGAGGGGAGTGAAAGGTACAGCATGGTGGACAGAAGAGGTAAAAATAGCTGTGGAAAACAAGAAGAAAGCGTATAGAGAGTGGTTGGGTAGTAGAGGGAATGAAGATTTGGAGAGGCAGAAACGAGCGAGGTATGTGGAGAGAAAGAGAGTGGTGAAGAGAGTAGTGAAGGAAAGTAAGAGAAGAGTAGATGAGGAATTTGGAAGGAATCTGAGTGTAAAATGGAGGGAGTGTAAGAAACTGTTCTGGAAAGAAGTCAAGAAAGTTAGGGAAGGTAGCAAGGGAAACAGTAAGGGTGTGAAAGATAAGAATGGGAGAATGCTAGCCGAGAAGCAAGAGAGAGTCGAAAGATGGAGGGAGTACTTCAATGAGTTGCTAAATGTAAGGAATGAAGAGCCAGCAAACATAGTTGGATATGGTATGGGAGGGAGAAGAGGAGAAGTAGTGGAGGGGGAGGTGGGGATCAGGTCAGAAGTGTGGGAAGCTATGAAAAGAATGAAGTTGGGGAAAGCACCAGGAACAGATGGAGTGTGTGGGGAAATGTTGAGGTATGGTGGTGAGATAGTGATCGAATGGGTATGGAAAATGTGCAAACTAGCATGGGAGAAGGGGAATGCACCCGATGACTGGAAGACTGGCATAATAGTCCCCCTATATAAGGGCAAAGGGGAAAGAGGAGTGTGTGGTAACCACCGAGGAATATGTCTTTTAAGCGTAGTGGTGAAGGTGTACAGTAGGGTAGTGATTGAGCGAGTGAGAGCGATAACGGAGAAATGGATAGGCGACGAGCAGGGAGGTTTTAGGAAGGGAAGAGGATGTGTAGATCAGATTCTTACCCTGAATTGTGTTGTGGAGAAGCAACAAAAGGTGTATGTTGCCTTTATGGACTTGGAGAAGGCCTATGGCAGAGTGGATAGAGAAGGCATGTGGAAAGTACTTAGAATATACGGAGTAGATGGCAAGTTGCTGAAAGCAGTGAAGAGCATGTATGAGGGTGCAAATGCGGCAATACGTGTGGAGAATGAGCCGAGCGAGTTCTTTGACCTGAGTGTTGGGTTGAAACAGGGGTGTGTGATGTCCCCGTGGTTCTTGTTGTTCCCCAGACTGCCTGACCGAACAGCCCCAAGGCCCCAAGCAAGGCCAAGGCCATAACCGAGCGCCCCCACAGAACCCTCCCTGCCTACCACAATAAAGCCTGGGTGACCGAAGCCACTCCATGGCGGGGAGCTGAGGAGGGTGCGGAAATGCCCGGGAAACCAAAGCCCCACCCAGGGCCCTGTGCCCCTCGGCATTTATGAAGAGAAAGTTGAGGGGCAAAGGAAAAATGTGACGCTTTGGCTTCCAATCTTGGTAGATTGGGAGGTCAATCCACGGAAGAAACGCCGTCACTTGAGATCTAGAAAATGTATAAGTAAAAGGAACAGTCAGAGTAAGCTACGGGTATGGCAGAGATCGCTAAGTTCTCACTCTGATAGACCAGCCCATCACCACATGACTAGAACCCAATCCTCTCAGAATCAGCTTGGAAAGGCCCTAGAAAGCCGCCTTTGGCGAGGGGATAGCTCCCCTATTTCAACCCCTTTCGGGGTTGGGCACCTGCCATTCCCCCCCCCCCCCCTGTGGTTGTTTACTGTATATATGGATGGAGTCATGAAAGAAATACTAGGAAGAGCAGTGGATGTTGGTGTATCGCTGAAAAGGGAGGAAAATGAGTGGAAGCTGCCTATACTGCTGTTTGTGGATGATACAGTTCTGATGAGCGATAATGAATGGGAGTTGCAGGGTCTGGTAAATGAGTTTGGAACAGTGTGCCAAAAACAGAATTTTAAGGTAAATACGGGGAAGAGCAAGGTTATGGTCTTCGAAAGGGGTGAAGTTGAACGGTCAGGCTATGGAGATTGTCAGCTCTTTTAAGTATCTGGGCAGTGTGTTGAGTAAAGATGGGACTATGGATGAAGAAGTGCGGGAGAGGGTGCAACAGGGGAAGAGGGTTGTAGGAACGTTGAAAGCAGTAACAAGAAATAGAGCGGTCAGTATGGAAGTGAAGAAGTCCTTGCATGACAGTGTGGTAATCCCGACACTAACTTACGGAAGCGAGGCATGGACGTTCAGGAAGAGACTCAGACCAAGAGTGAGAGCGATGGAAATGAATTACTTGAGAAGTGCGTGCGGAGTTACATGGAGGGATAGACAGACGAAAGAGGAAGTAAGAAGGAGGTGTGGTGTGGAGGTAGATGTGCTGGAAAGTGTGAAAAGGAACAACTTGAGATTGTTCGGCCATATGGAACGTATGGGAAGCGAGAGAATGACTAAGAGGGTGTACGAGAGGGAGAAGTAGACCGAAGGAGAGGTGGAAGGATGGAGTGTTGACGTACAGCTCGGTCCCGTATAAAGCGAGTTAAAAAAGGTGCGAATTTCGATTAGTGCGAGCAATGAAAATATTAAACACAAAATTATCAACCAATGCGAATACGATCTTTTATTGCGAGTCGGGTGGCAATATGGGTTAAATACGGGGAGTTTTCTATTAGTGCGGCCAAAATGTGTACAGTGCGATAAATTTCCTGCCTGACTCGTGACATCACTGGTGTTTGAGCAGCTTGGGCATGGAGGGAGGCTGGTCAGTCAGAAATTTTTTACCCCATACTGTGTGACGCTATCTCGCATTCTCGGGTTTATGATCATATCAAGTGTAGAATTTAAGGTAAGGAAAGGTCTAATTTACCATTGATATGCTATATTTATCATACATTTGTTCTTGGTATGTTTGTGTCAGTATAAATAACGATATAAGGAAAGATATGTGTGCTATATGGAGGACCGATCGACCAATTAAGTTTTTTCCCATAGGATATGTTGTTCACATAGTGCGAATTCACATAGTTCGACGCACTTTATCGACCCATTTCTCGCTCTATGCGGGACCGAGCTGTATATGAATGAAGGCTGTGCTGGTTGGGAGGAGGGGCATCGACTGACTGGGGGCGGTTCGTTCGTGGCCATCCCTTCGGGGATCACGGCGTCAGGCAATAGATAGATAGATAGATAGACTTTTCCGCCGGGCGTTATTAGTCAAATCATGCCGCGTCATGGTATCGGTTTGGGCGAGTTCACTTGGCCGGGCCGACATTACTCCCTTAGGAATCTGCACTCCCGCCGGGAGTCTAGTGGTACACCACACCACGTTTATTGGACTTTATTGGACTTTCCTTTCTCGCCTGCAAGGCGAGCATCTGGCATCAATACACAGAAAGATCGCCGGAATAAAAAAACAATATTTTGAAGGTACCGACTTGACTGAGTAAGTCAGCCACCAACAAAAACCCACCAATTCATTCAGAACGTCTCCTGACACCCTGCTTAACATGTATAATGACACCACATGAAAGCGAGGGTCACATCTTAGGGCTAATACGCAGTAATTTATTGGTGGCTCCTTACGTCAATGACATAAGAGCCTATGATAATATGGCCTCGTTCCGGGCTCCTCAGAGCCCGGGTTAACCTCGATCACGACGGTCGAGAACCAAGATCATCTTAGGGGGTACCCCTTAATCATTCCTAAGGTACGTCATTGAGACGGAGCTACTGAAAAGTAGGAAATAAAAAAGAAAAGAATTAACACAGTTTGAACACCGCGCCTACGCGAATTCCGATCTTCATGAGCTGTTTCCCATACCTTGCCCGGTACCCCCACCCCCACCCCCAGGTGCGTTCTCTCTCGATCGTCGCCCAGCCAGATAGGACGTTTTTTTTTTCCTTACCTCCCTGTCAGTTTTACATAGCCCCTCTTAAACGCATCAGTTTTTAGTCCCTAGTGAGTCAAATTGCAAATTGAGTTACATATGCATTTAGGAATGTATTTATTCTAACTATTTCACTTGTAAACCTGCATAAGTAAGGACTCAGTTCTGGGCTGGTCTACGATCGTGCTTTTCAAGGACGCCACTTTCGCTTTTTTTTTTTACTTAGTGTTTTTGTTTCTTTTTTTTCGGTCATACGAGCCTCGGCTCATTAGCTGCAGAGTGTCTCTTTTTTTCTGTGAAAGTGTGTTTTAACATTGTAGCTTGATATTAATTCCCTTAAGTGTTGAATTCTATGTTAGTGTCAAATTCATAGATCTTTAATTCTTTACATGTACCCCCCAAGGTTGTGTGCTGGCCAGGGGTTACTTGTCTTACCATTGTTAAATTTTTATTAAAAAACTAATTCCCAAATCCTAATTTCGAAAATGTTTTTGACCTATTTTCATTCAATGCTTCACACCATACCAACTACAATACCTTCAGCATTAACTCCCAAAGTTTTCTATGTGAAGGTCAATACATATTGCTTTTACATTAATCAATCAAGAGTGCCTCATCACATATATTTGCCTTCAAGACATTTTGTAGGGCATTATTTTCAGTGAGAACCATCAAATACTTACAGCTGATGGTTTTATATTGTGATGCTAAATTTAAGTACAACATTCTAATAATAGCCTATATTGAACGGCTTATTTAGGCACTCGTATGTTATTATTTTCAAGGGTATCAAGTAGACCTACAGCCAATGAGTACTCAAATAATATCTTGATTGAATATATCTCACTGACTTACAATCCCGGAACGATGTAAGAAACATGTACAAAGTTACATAATAATCGCCATTATCACTCGTGCCCTAGTAGGCCTACCCTTACGAGTGCAAAATATGGCGTGTTGAGAATTCTCAAGTCCCCGGGTACCCTAGACCTTATCTCAATAAGGCCCGGGTACCAGGACTGCCGGGTATGGAGACAGTCCCGGGTACTCAGATGGGCGGGGATATTATAATACCATACAAGTACAGTAAAAGTCCTTTAATCCGACGACCGATGATTCGAATCTCCCAATAGTCCGAGTTTTTCAATTTGAGTCCAAATCCGAATTCACCCGATGGTCCAAATTTCAAGAAGTCCCAAAGTCCCCTTTTTGAGGCATTAGTCCACTCAAATGACACATAATGGAGCACACACATATCATATGTTCATGAATTCACTTTAAAAGTTTACCATTGTCATTGTAGCCTATTACCTACTTCAAAACATTCAGATTAATGGTCAAAGGAAGCTACTGATATAAACGTAAACACCACATCGTCTGCTAGAGAGTTTGTTTTGCTCTTGAACGCATCCTTGGGACGCTCCGATGCGCTACTGGCTTGCACCGCATTTTCTGCAAGCGCATTCAGTCTTGAGCTTGAAAACGCACCTTTCTTGAGCTTGAAAACGCACCTTTGGACGTTCCGATACGCTACTATTTATAGTTCAGTGATCGGAGCATCCGAAGGGTGTTTTCAAGACAACAAGACAAGGGTGCTTTCAATACAATATAATATAACAGAGCACGTCACAAAAGGAAAATTACAAGAACCTCTCAGGGAAGTGCCGTTGTTAAGGCATTACTTCCCGAACCACATCTGATCTGATCTTCAAGAGCAAGACAAACTCGCTAGTAGACGGAAGAAGAAGAAGAAGACGATGCGGACATATGGTGTACGTTTATATCAGCAGATTCCTTTGACCATTAATCTGAATGTTTTGAAGTAGGTAATAGGCTACAATGACAATGGTAAACTTTTGAAGTGATTTCATGAACATATGATATGTGTGTGTGCACCATTGTGTCATTTGGGTGGCCTAATGCCTCAATGTTTTCGTCATACACAGTTTCATAGGGGTAAAGTCCGATAATCCGAAAAATCCACTAATCCGAACGAGGGCCGGTCCGCTGCCCTTCGGATTAACGGAAGTTTACTGTATTTGAGAATTCTCAGTTTGAATTCTCAAGTTCCCGGGTACCCTAGACCTTATCTCAATAAGGCCCGGGTACCAGGATTGCCGGGTATGGAGACAGTCCCGGGTACCCAGATGGGCGGGGATATTATAATACCATACAAGTATAAAATCAGGCCCGGGTACATGTAGGCTATTGCCAGTTTTCCCGGCTGACTGTTAAATCTATGACAAACCCTGGCACCAATATTCACGGGCGGTATTACAATAACATAACAAATATAAAGTCAAACCCGGCCGGGTACCAACAGGCTATTACCGGTAATACCATAACAAATATAAAGTCAGGCCCGGGTACATGTAGGCTGTGGCCAGTTACCCGGGAAACTGTTAAGACTTGTGATGTTTAAGTGCGTTTCATACGTTTACTAGTATGCGTTTTCATACTCAACCTTGAATGTTTACACAGATCAGCTGGACCAACAGTGACCATGTCATGTAAGGGTTCTCTTGTTATTTTGCTCTGTTTAGGTTAAGATTTATGAGGAGCACTAATATTTCCGGGTAGTATTATAACCCAATACAAATATAGACACAAGCCCGGCCGGGTACCAGCAGACTTTTTCCGGGTACTCTGACAAACTGTCAAGACTATGACAGACCCGGGTACCAGTATTCCCGGGTGATACTCTAATGGCTATAGCAGGTTACTCTGGAGGCTGCTACCCGGCCGGTTAAAGCTATGACAAACCCGGGCACCAAGATTCTCGGGTGGTATTACATTACCATATAAAGTATAAAGTCAAGCCCGGGTTGTTGTTGTTCCCCAAGCTGCCTGGCCGAACAGCCCCAAGGCCCCGAGCAAGGCCAAGGCCATAACCGAGCGCCCCCACAGAACCCTCCCTGCCGACCACAATAAAGCCTGGGTGACCGAAGCCACTCCATGGCGGGGAGCTGAGGAGGGTGCAGAAACGCCCGGGAAACCAAAGACCCACCCAGGGCCCTGTGCCCCTCAGCAATTATGAAGAGAAAGTTGAGGGGCAAAGGAAAAATGTGACACTTTGGCTTCCAATCTTGGTAGATTGGGAGGTCAATCCACGGAAGAGACGCCGTCACTTGAGATCTAGAAAATATATAAGTAAAAGGAACAGTCAGACTAAGCTATGGGTATGGCAGAGATCGCTCAGTTCTCACTCTGATAGACCAGCCCATCACCACTCAAGCCCGGGTACTTGTAGACTATGGCCGGCTACCCGGGCACTATAATACCGGGCGGTATTATAATCCACAACAAATACAAAGATAAACCCGGCCGGGTACCATCAATTTATTACCAGGACAGACCCGGGTACCAATACAGTCCCAGGTCCCAATATTCCCGGGTTGTATCATAACAACAAGCATAATGCCATAACAAGACCCGGCCGGGAAGCCAGTTACCGGGTACTCTGGCGACTGTTAAAACGATGGCATATTATTTTCCGGGTACCCTAAACTTTGTCATACTTTAATAAAGACAAACCAGGATTCCAATAATGGAATCAAATGGAAATTATTGCCGGGTACTCTAGGCTTGGTCATACTATAATAAAGATGACATACAATTAAGGCAGATATTATTTTGTCGGATACTCTAAGCATTGTCATACTATAATAGGACAAGCCCGGGTTGCAATAATGGAGGCAAATATTAATTTTACCGGTTACCCTAGGCTTTGTCATACCATATTAGAGACAGGCCTACTATCAGAATTACGTGAAATACGAGAGCTTAAGTGACTGGTTACACTTAGCCTCTATGTTGCCAAAGATACAAATATATTAGTCTTAGCCTAAGACTAGGCTATACCTGAAAAAAAAAAAAAAAAAAAAAAAAACGAGTAATTATATCCAGTGATGCCGGGTAAGAATTCACTAGGCTATTTCTTACATAAGCGGCAACTATAGTTTATTTAAAATAAACGATACAAGGGTAGTTCCTATTTTTTTTTTTGCCAAATTTAAGTAGGCCTAATAATTCCGGTATTATTCCCACTATGCAACATTGACTCCTTGGTATTTTTCACAGGCTCAGGCGAGCTGCTGCTTTACCACAGAAGAATCTTTTCAACGATTAGAACGATCTCTTCTGGCCAAGTGATAACCACGAGAGGATCCAAACAGTGTTCCAGGTTGGGAACTGTGGTGGACCTTACCGTCCTCTCACCTGTTGTTCCCCTCGCTCGGCTAAAAACCCTATAATTTTAGGTGAGTTCATTTTTTACATAACACTAAACGTTTTCCGGTTCACCTGCTAAGTGACTAAGTCACTAATCATATTTTTGTTAATAACCATGACCCAAAAACTATTTATACCCTCGGTCACATGCAAACAAGTGTTATTATCTGTGTGGGGTTCGGTAAAGTCGTACATTTCAGATACTTTAAACTAAATCTCCAGGTATTATGTAGGTAAAATATGTAAGCTTTTTAGAAATATCCTTTCTATAACCCCTAGCTCCTCCCCATCTCCTGACAAAAAAATGTCTGGATCTAGCAGGAAAAGACATAGAACATAAGAAAACGGGAGTCTGCAAAAAGCCGATCGGCCCACACAAGGCAGATCCCTGTCACACCCAACCCCAATTACATAACAACATAAGGTCATAAGATCGCGGGAAACTGCATATGGCCATGCGGCCCACATGAAGCAGCTCCCATTCACACCCAGCCCATATCACCCATATGGGAATCCAACTTATGCTTAAAGCTTTCAACTGTTTCTGAGCTAATTACTGTTTTGGGCAGTGCATTCCACATGTTAACAACTCTATTACAACTCTATAGGTCGACCAGCTCAAAGTCTTCCAGTAAATAAACAGAAGAAAGTGAGCAAATCTCAAACTAAAAGACGACCTGCTAAGTACCAAACTTCCCCAACTCGACTCGCAGTCATGATTTCAAAATCCTGCATTCTACACCACATATCCCCAGACTGTTGACATTGTCTAATGTGGTCAGTCACCCAGCTAACCCTGTTACATCAAAATACATAAATTACCTGTCTCATCTACTTCCTTGACTCTGGAGGGTGCCCGACCCCGAAAGGGGTTGAAATAGGGGAGCTATCCCCCCGCCAAAGGCGGCTTTCTAGGGCCTTTCCTAGCTGATGCTGAGAGGATTGGGTTCTAGTCATGTGGTGATGGGCTGGTCTATCAGAGTGAGAACTGAGCGATCTCTGCCATACCCATAGCTTACTCTGACTGTTCCTTTAACTTATATATTTTCTAGATCTCAAGTGACGGCGTCTTTTCCGTGGATTGACCTCCCAATCTACCAAGATTGGAAGCCAAAGCGTCACAATTTTCCCTTGCCCCTCAACTTTCTCTTCATAATTGCTGAGGGGCACAGGGCCCTGGGTGGGGCTTTGGTTTCCCGGGCGTTTCCACACCCTCCTCAGCTCCCCGCCATGGAGTGGCTTCGGTCACCCAGGCTTTATCGTGGTCGGCGGAGAGGGTTCTGTGGGGGCGCTCGGTTATGGCCTTGGAATTGCTCGGGGCCTTGGGGCTGTTCGGCCAGGCAGCTTGGGGAACAACAACAACAACAACAACAACAACTTCCTTGACTGATCCAAGTTATGAGGGTGTCAGTCCCCCTCCACTTTCCCTAGTACAGTTAGCTGATACTATTGAACAGCAATCTGATTAAACCCAGTTGCTTGCTCCACCCACATTAATTCACCCTAAACTGATTCAGGTGAATATGGAAGCTGAAGTACATAAACCCATACACTAATCACCTGTTCAGCCTTCTACGGACTTACCTGTTCGTTTAGATCCTTCTCTGGCAACTCCAGACATTTTGGTTACAGTACGGTTGGGATAATACGGGAAAAAAGTGCTTCCTAAAGATACCCCAGAACCTTTGGTCATAAGCAATGCTATGGTAGGGTGTTATGAATTGGAAACCAGTAACCATACTGAGGAGGGTTGGAGTGAGAATGAGTACCATGGTTCTCCATTAGAACAAAGTGAAGAAGAGTTTCCTGATATAGTCCCTACTCAGAGCCCGCCTGGTGGCTTGGTGGGTGAACTTCAGGTATTTTCTTAAATCTATGCATGAGTTGACAGACAAAATGGAACAGAAATTTAAGTCTTTAGATAAGGCTATCCGAGATCTCCAAGTAGGTCTCTTGCTCCACTCATGTTACAACATGCCATACCAGACACAGTTCCACTGTCTCATTTACCTGTCCAGCCTAAACAACCTGCTCATGAAATGTTCAAGAAGCCTCCCCCCCCCCCCCCTACTAATTGGTGAATCTCGATACTGGAAACAATTACCAGGGTAGCACCTACTATTGCTGACACAGGTCATTCAGACTTGGTGCCAATACCAAATGAGTGGATTATTAAAACGGACGAGCTTAGGCATCTACATACAAAAGATGCACAAGGCCGATTGCTGGACGTAATCATAAAACCCTTCCCATCTCTGGATGCTAAGTACTTTACTTACACACAGACACCCACAGTGCCTTCGGGTAAGCGCTTCAAACCATGGTCTGATGTGAATAAGGCGGATAGACATAATGCCATTAAATCTCTCTAATCTCTCAAAGTCCGTAGGTAGCTCCACAAAAAAAAATTGAGAACAAAAACTCCTATTTCGGAGGCACCCACTCTAAGTTATGGTCCATGGGCTTAAAGGGTGACTGAGGCAGAGAAATTGGCCTTGTTCTTGGGGTGATGCCCCCCCCCCCATAAACTCCCATTGGAGTATCACCATTTTGCTACTATATATGTATACAACTCCGACTCTAATTCCCCAGGACTTCTGGGAATATCTCAGATCTCCAAAAAAAGAGTTTGTAAACCAGCTAGTCCGTCCGTTCCGTTATAAAAATCGCCACCTGTAAGTGGCACCGATTAGCATGTCGCCCATCGGTAATTTGTGTAGGGTTTTTTCCCCTAGATAGGTTGCCCGCCAAGGCTATCGAGTCCCATCCACCCAGAAACACCCCTTTCAGATACCAGAGACACCCCTATTACAGGGGGACCACACCCCTATTACAGGGGGACCACACCCCTTTTAGATACCAGGGGGACAGCTATCACCAAAGACACCCCTATTACAGGGGGACCACACCCCTTTTAGATACCAGGGGGACAGCTATCACCAGAGACACCCCTATTACAAGGGGACCACACCCCTTTCAGGTACCAGGGGGACCACTATCACCAGAGACACCCCTATTACAGGGGAACCACACCCCTTTTAGATACCAGGGGAACAGCTATCACCAGAGACACCCCTATTACAAGGGGACCACACCTCTCAGATACCAGGGGGACAGCTATCACCAGAGACACCCCTATTACAAGGGGACCACGCCCCTTTCAGATACCAGGGGGACAGCTATCACCAGAGACACCCCTATTACAAGGGGACCGCCTAACACCATAGACAACCCTAACCTATAGGGGAAGAGTGGAGGAGGAGATGTACCCGAACTCTTCTGGGGAGCCCAGGGACCCTGACTCAAACATCAGGGGGAGGAGGGTGTAGGCTGTGCCATTCAGGGCTGGGGACTAGTCAGTGCAGGAAAAGGACCTTGAAGCCTCACACTATGAAGGGAACCGCAGTGCGCAAGAGGGCCATGGAGGACGAGGAGTTCAAGCAACCCGACTCCTCTGAGTCCCCCAGGACTCCCTCACACACCATAGCTAGGCCCTCACCATAACCAATACCAATCCCCACACCACCTACCCCCATGATTAATACACCTACCCCTGCACTGATTGACAAAGACTTTAGACTGCGTCAAAAGAGCCCATAGGTTGCTGTCAAATTTTATCACACAGCAACAACGTGCACAAGCCATGAGGCAAGTAGCAGATTCTATCCCTGAACAAACTCCAGGTCTGCACTTCATCCCTGAACAAAACTCCAGGTCTGCACTTCATTTTATCAGAAGAGCTTCACGTGGTAATTCTCGGATGACCACTGGTAATGCCAAGATTGCAATTTTTGAGGCAACTAGAGCTAGACAGTATCCACTCATCCAATTGTCCAAGAATATGCCCAAAGATATTGCTACTCTGGCTCTCTTTTCACCTCGATTCACATGCAGATTGATTCCCCAAGCGACCTGGAATGAGGTTCATGCTCTGTTGTTAAGCCCTCAGAGGGACATGTTGGGCTGTTTCTGGCAAACAAGCTAACCCCTCCTCAGAGCTCAGTCCAACAATGGACAACTATCTCTAGAGTTTAAAAACATTAATGAACCAAATGTTGACAGACAATGTTGTGACTTAGGTGCCAGAAGGCATGCCAGCTTTTCTATTACACATGTTCCTCTCCCCAAAAAGGGACAGTCTACAACTAAAGCCTACGATAGACAGGTTCCTCCTAAACAAATCAATTCACAATATGAAGTTCAGGATGTTAACTATTTCCCAAGTAAAGCTAATTCTACAACCAAAGGTCTGGATAATTACTCTAGATATAGAAGACTCCTACTGGCACATCCCAATAGCAAGAGGTACCAAAAGTTCCTAGCTATCCCATTCAGAATCAAAGTGGCGATGTTCACCATTATTCCTTTCAGCTTGAACATAGCTCCTAGAATTTTTCACCAAGATAGTGAAACAATCTCTCCTCCCTCTACTCAAAGACGGTGTAAAAATACTGTTTTACCTTCAAGATTGGATGATTCTGTGGTCTTCCCCACGCCATTACCAAGAAAAAACCTTGATAGTCATGCAACATGTGACAAAATTGGTTTTCAGAGTAAATTTAGAGAAATCAAAATCTCACTCCTACACAATCAGCAGAATGAGTAGCATTAATCTGGGATACACAAGTTCAGACTATAAAACAAAGTCCAACCAATGCCAAACGTCTTCAAATAAAACTGTTCAGAGTATTGCATACCAAGACCATAACCAGGAAACTTTAGGAATCTCCAATAGGCCCTTTAAATTGGGTTCAAAATTACAAGACCCCTAGGCTTCCTCAGGTTGAAGGAACTAATCCGGCCAGGCAACAAAGCCTTCCCTCTAACACCTCACAATTCCCCTCTCTTCATCCCAAAGAGAATTCTACATCACCTGTCGTTGTGGTAAACCTCAGGTAAAGGGATCATTGACACATTGGTCAGATCCACCTCCCACTCTATGGGTGGACACAGACACCTCGAGTCTGATAGGATGGGACTATCAGTCAACGGAAGGTCATCAGAATCACGGGAAAGGGACAACATTAAGTCAGTGTCACATCAATACCCAAGAGATAACAGTCCCTCTAATTTTCCCAGAGTTCATGCAATGTCATTGACCTCCAGGTCAATGGCACGCCGGATGGACAACATGACCACTGTAATTTGCTTGAGGAAACAGGTCCCCACCCGGGCCAGGTTTCTCCAGGATCTCTCGGGAAAAGATATGCTTTCTAGCCCAAAAAATATTCCATATTAATCCATGCAACATATCTACCAGGGGTCTCCAACCTGTGGGCGGATGCTCGGTCCAAGGGAAAGATTACTTCAGCGGAATGGGCTTTCAAACAAAAGGCAGCCAACCACTTAATTCTCCCATTTTTTTTACACCAAACCGATCTGTTTACATCTCGTAATATCAACGAAGCTCCAGTCGTACATATCTCGGAATGACATAACACGAGAAAGGGGCCCAGATGCCCTCACAGTGAATTGGAACAGGTGGATATAGATTTATGATGTGAGAATCATTCATCACCTCAGGTTTTGCCAGTGTCAAATGGCCCGGGTTACCCCTATGTGGCCTACTCAGGTGTGGCACACTCAACTACTCAGTGGTACAAAAAACCTCTGCATACCAGGGGGACAGCTATCACCAGAGACACCCCTATTACAAGGGGACCACACCCCTTTCAGATACCAGGGGGACCACTATCACCAGAGACACCCCTATTACAGGGGGACCACACCCCTTTTAGATACCAGGGGAACAGCTATCACCAGAGACACCCCTATTACAAGGGGACCACACCTCTTTCAGATACCAGGGGGACAGCTATCACCAGAGACACCCCTATTACAAGGGGACCACGCCCCTTTCAGATACCAGGGGGACAGCTATCACCAGAGACACCCCTATTACAAGGGGACCGCCTAACACCATGGACAACCCTAACCTATAGGGGAAGAGTGGAGGAGGAGATGTACCCGAACTCTTCTGGGGAGCCCAGGGACCCTGACTCAAACATCAGGGGGAGGAGGGTGTAGGCTGTGCCATTCAGGGCTGGGGACTAGTCAGTGCAGGAAAAGGACCTTGAAGCCCCACACTATGAAGGGAACCGCAGTGCGCAAGAGGGCCATGGAGGACGAGGAGTTCAAGCAACCCGACTCCTCTGAGTCCCCCAGGACTCCCAGGACTCCCTCACACACCATAGCTAGGCCCTCACCATAACCAATACCAATCCCCACACCACCTACCCCCATGATTAATACACCTACCCCTGCACTGATTGACAAAGACTTTAGACTGCGTCAAAAGAGCCCATAGGTTGCTGTCAAATTTTATCACACAGCAACAACGTGCACAAGCCATGAGGCAAGTAGCAGATTCTATCCCTGAACAAACTCCAGGTCTGCACTTCATCCCTGAACAAAACTCCAGGTCTGCTCTTTATTTTATCAGAAGAGCTTCATGTGGTAATTCTCGGATGACCACTGGTAATGCCAAGATTGCAATTTTTGAGGCAACTAGAGCTAGACAGTATCCACTCATCCAATTGTCCAAGAATATGCCCAAAGATATTGCTACTCTGGCTCTCTTTTCACCTCGATTCACATGCAGATTGATTCCCCAAGCGACCTGGAATGAGGTTCAGGCTCTGTTGTTAAGCCCTCAGAGGGACATGTTGGGCAGTTTCTGGCAAACAAGCTAACCCCTCCTCAGAGCTCAGTCCAACAATGGACAACTATCTCTAGAGTTTAAAAACATTAATGAACCAAATGTTGACAGACAATGTTGTGACTTAGGTGCCAGAAGGCATGCCAGCTTTTCTATTACACATGTTCCTCTCCCCAAAAAGGGACAGTCTACAACTAAAGCCTACAATAGACAGGTTCCTCCTCAACAAATCAATTCACAATATGAAGTTCAGGATGTTAACTATTTCCCAAGTAAAGCTAATTCTACAACCAAAGGTCTGGATAATTACTCTAGATATAGAAGACTCCTACTGGCACATCCCAATAGCAAGAGGTACCAAAAGTTCCTAGCTATCCCATTCAGAATCAAAGTGGCGATGTTCACCATTATTCCTTTCAGCTTGAACATAGCTCCTAGAATTTTTCACCAAGATAGTGAAACAATCTCTCCTCCCTCTACTCAAAGACGGTGTAAAAATACTGTTTTACCTTCAAGATTGGATGATTCTGTGGTCTTCCCCACGCCATTACCAAGAACAAACCTTGATAGGAAGTTGGCCAGCCACCGTTTTGTGTTGTTGTGCATGTTTGTGTTGTAGATTTTGTTTGTTAGGTTGTGGCGGGGGATGGCATCGTATCTTTTGCCGGTCAGTCATCTAAAATCAGAAACTTTCCAAACGGAGTCCCACAAGGATCCGTCCTATCGCCCGCACTCTTCAATCTGTACATGCACGATATAACTACACCCAATACGCCCCAAATAAACTTAGCCTCCTATGCAGATGACATAACACTCACATGCACACACCATGACCCAAAAAGAGCAACAGATCTCCTTCAACCCTATCTCAACACACTACATGGCTGGTGCACTACAAACAGACTTAATCTAGCCCCAGCCAAATCCACCGCAACCCTGCTCACAAGTTGGACAGGAGAACACGAATACATCCCTCAACTCACCATAAACAACACACCCCTAACACATACACACACACCCAAAATCCTAGGAGTAACATATGATACTCATATGACATTCAAACAGCACACCACAAACATTAAAAAGAAACTGACACCCAGACTTAACGCCCTCAGGTCACTTGCTCACACAAAATTTGGACACAACAAAGAAACTACCACCACAGTATATAAACAATACATAAGATCAGTGATGGAATACGCAAGCCCAGCCTGGGCTTCTAACCTAGCTGAAACACATCATAAGACCTTACAGACTATTCAAAACAAAGCCCTGAAGATCATTACAGGCTGCACAGCTACTGCACCCACAGATCACCTACATCAAGAAACCAAAATCCTCAAAGTCAAAGACCATCTGGACATGAGAGGCACTCAATTCCTGGCAGCAGCCTCCACGAACCAAGACCACCCACTAAACTACATGGCAACACACCCACAGACACCAAGAAATATCAAAACAACACCCAGCACACGGTATCACACACAATTATTGTCCTCTCTCCCTCCCTGCCCACCCCGAACCAACATCCAGAAGCACATCCATACTCATATCTCTCACCGATCCATCCACTCACTCACAGACAACACACAGCTGCATGCACGACCTCCCGAAATCCATCCTTCCGAATCCTCCCTTCCTCGCGAGGACAGAGTCCACCTGGCCAGGCTGAGATGCGGACACCATCCAGCTCTCCTGAGCTATCAGAAGAGACTGGATGACTCCGTTGTCGACGCCTGCCCGGGATGTAACACAGCACCCCATACCATTAAACACATCATAGAAGACTGCATTTCACACAACCACTTACGCCAACAACACAATCTACACTCAATGAGAGCTCTGTGGGAAAGCCCGATCGTGGCCATGGCCTTTCTCAGGGACTCGGGGCTGTTCGGCCAGGCAGCTTAGGGAACAACAACAACAACAACAACAAACCTTGATAGTCATGCAACATGTGACAAAATTGGTTTTCAGAGTAAATTTAGAGAAATCAAAATCTCACTCCTACACAATCAGCAGAATGAGTAGTATTAATCTGGGATACACAAGTTCAGACTATAAAACAAAGTCCAACCAATGCCAAACGTCTTCAAATAAAACTGTTCAGAGTATTGCATACCAAGACCATAACCAGGAAACTTTAGGAATCTCCAATAGGCCCTTTAAATTGGGTTCAAAATTACAAGACCCCTAGGCTTCCTCAGGTTGAAGGAACTAATCCGGCCAGGCAACAAAGCCTTCCCTCTAACACCTCACAATTCCCCTCTCTTCATCCCAAAGAGAATTCTACATCACCTGTCGTTGTGGTAAACCTCAGGTAAAGGGATCATTGACACATTGGTCAGATCCACCTCCCACTCTATGGGTGGACACAGACACCTCGAGTCTGATAGGATGGGACTATCAGTCAACGGAAGGTCATCAGAATCACGGGAAAGGGACAACATTAAGTCAGTGTCACATCAATACCCAAGAGATAACAGTCCCTCTAATTTTCCCAGAGTTCATGCAATGTCATTGACCTCCAGGTCAATGGCACGCCGGATGGACAACATGACCACTGTAATTTGCTTGAGGAAACAGGTCCCCACCCGGGCCAGGTTTCTCCAGGATCTCTCAGGAAAAGATATGCTTTCTAGCCCAAAAAATATTCCATATTAATCCATGCAACATATCTACCAGGGGTCTCCAACCTGTGGGCGGATGCTCGGTCCAAGGGAAAGATTACTTCAGCGGAATGGGCTTTCAAACAAAAGGCAGCCAACCACTTAATTCTCCCATTTTTTTTACACCAAACCGATCTGTTTACATCTCGTAATATCAACGAAGCTCCAGTCGTACATATCTCGGAATGACATAACACGAGAAAGGGGCCCAGATGCCCTCACAGTGAATTGGAACAGGTGGATATAGATTTATGATGTGAGAATCATTCATCACCTCAGGTTTTTCCAGGGTCAAATGGCCCGGGTTACCCCTATATGGCCTACTCAGGTGTGGCACACTCAACTACTCAGTGGTACAAAAAACCTCTGCAACCCCCCCCCCCCCCCTGACCTATTTCCACTTGAAAGAAATTGGAAACCTGCAGACCTCGCTCAATTTTACTAGGTGGACATTCTCAAATCCAAGTGGCCACCATCCTACGACAAGGAAATCACGGATACGCTCACTAGTCAATACACAGCGTCAACTTAAGACAGTATAGTTCACACTGTAAACAATTTACAACTTGGAGTGTAGAGTCAATCCATCAGTCTCCATCGATTGCTTTGTTGCTGAAGCACCTAAATTTCTTAATTGGTTTTAACCCATCAGACCCGGTTAGGCTCTGAGGCACCATAACAAACGCGGCCCGCGGACCCCGGAAGTGCTCTGAGGCTCCGGCAGCTTGAAAGCCTGTAAGCTTGTTTTGAAAGCCGTCCGTCCGACGCATATAAACACAGTCGGTATGCCCGACGCCGCGCACCTCCGAACACAAGAAGGAGAGGCGTCGTTTGTTTGTGTGTGACTGTATGTTGTTGTTTTAGTAGTGAAAAGTGGCTCATATGGCTGACATCGCCACAAAGTTCTCTCCACGGAAATCGTCATCACAACTGAACCAGTTGACTTAGAGAGCTCTACTCAATGCCATTCTACAGGTACGAAACACATCTACGCTTGGGGATGCGCGGGAATGTGGAAGCAGTCAAAATTATAGAATACAATAGCCAGGGCTGGAGGGTTAAAAAACTAACAGTTAACACACTTATAAACCACGTATCGGCATAAAGCAACCCTTCTTGTCGCTTACTGGTTTATCTTTGCCCCAGAAAGGCGAACAGGGTTTTATGTAGGCTTGCTTTAAGCTCAGACCCCAAATTGTCATTTGCTTCCTCAATGGTCAATCGTGAGGGTCCTAACTTGGTCACAGTCTAGGTCTTATCCTGTGAGACCTCACATAGACAAGATACTTAAAAAGTGTGTGTTTTCTGACGACCCGGGCTATTGGCCATAGGGTCTCAGAATTGACAGCCATAGCAAGGTCTACTAACTGTCTAGGTTTTGCTCCTAACAACTGGGTTCGAGTCCACGGACTGCCACATGTGTTTGTTAAATGTCATTAATCAATTTTAGGAGTAGAGTTCGTTGTTGGATAGAACATAATAAATGACTCTGTACATATTGTTACAGCACCAGAGTCATCACAAAAAATGAGCACCAGGAACATATCCCTACACCTTTCTCTATTCCTGCCTTGACAAGAGCAAAGATACTCCATGCTCTATGCCCTGTTAAAACACTATATACCTACTCTAAGTCTGTTATTCCTAGGAATAAGACACAATTGTGGTTTTTCCCAGATGATTCAATAAGGTTAGGAAAGAAAGTGTTAGCATCCTTTTTTTTGCAAAGATAATTAACCCTCCGGATCCGGGGGCCTTCATATAAGGCGATCGTCGTGTCCGGGGGTATTCCAGAAAAATGGCTATCGTCATAATTCGATATCTACTGATTGAGACCACCTAGAGCAGTCAACTAAATTGCATAGTGTAGAACCAACCTTCGTCTGTAGACTGCCGTTAAGTTGACATCGCTACGACAAGTGGTTGCCGAGATATGATGATGGGAATGGAGGTAATTTCCCACGTATTTTCGCCTGTGTCCGAACGCTTCGCCGCGGCCCTGGCTAGCACGCACTAAGTCACTCGTTGCTTCGGTGGCTTTGGTACCGGTAGACGATATTATGTTTGTATGGTGATAATGTCATAGTTATTGTGTCATTTATTTCTTTTACAACCAATATTGAGTTACGTGAAACTTTTTATAACACATTTTCGGCACTTTCACTGTTATTGGATATTATTGTGTCACTTTCACTCTTATTACTCTTCTTGTTACGAATTATTGTCACTCACTGTTATTATTACTTGTTATACATTTGTGTGTCACTTTCACTTACTAGGCTAGGCTAGGCTAGGCTAGGCTAGGCGAGCGTATGGTACCGCATCTTCACTAACCACTTCTTCATCGTCAAAGTCACTCCCAAGTTCACTCAGTTCACTATATTCACGAGTACCGCATTCACTATCGTCATTATCCTCGTCATTATCGTCCTCATCGGTACTAATAAAGCCCAGAAACTCTAATCCATCCACCACTTCACCCTCATCTTCACTAACCACTTGTTCTTCGTCAAAGTCACTCCCAAGTTCACTCAGTTCACTATACAGTGGTGCACCAAGTTTCGCGCCCAATAGAGACCGCCGAAAGTGCCGCGAAAGTGCGATTCGCGAAAGTTGGGGCATTGAGCTAATGGGAATTAATTTATTAGGGACCGGGCATGAACGAAAACTCACTCCCAAGTTGAACAAACCATCATGAAATACATATTATATAGAGTACACAGTAGATAAGCATATAAATGATAGATAAATATAATGAAACACAAATAAAACTAACCATAGACAGCAGTGTTAAGGGCTTGATGGGCTCGATGGTAGGGGTTATCCGAGGCATTGGGTAGGGCTAGTTGGCCCCACCACTGCCTCCACCACCTCTCTCCTCACCACCAGCATCCTCACCACTCATCTGCGCACATCGCCGTAGCACATCCATTCGGTGTTGGTTTTCCCCTAAAGCCTGCTCCTCAACAAAGCCCGAGAAATCATCGTCGAACATGAGGTTTGCCAAGGCTTGGGGATCTGGTCGGTTGCCTTGTTCAGAGGAACCTTCAGCCTGGACTGGAACCTCTACCTCCCTAGGCTGCTGGGGTCTCGGCGGCTGCAGGTAACGAGTTATCAAAGCCTGTTGGCCTTCATTAACTTGTTTGTTGAAAACTTCACTAAGAAGGGAGATGACTGACTGAAGATTCTCCATTATTTTTTCTTTGTTGGTGATTGAAAGCTGCTCGGTCTCCTCAGCAATTGACTCGCAGGACACGATGGTGCGGGAGAGGAAGGCTGTGGTGGCAACTTTCACTTTTTCCTCTTGTTGTTTGCCATGTTGTTTGCCATCTTCAATTTCCATCTTGTCAGCTTCCATCATATCTTCTAGCGACTCCTCTTGCGTGTGGCCGATCAGGTCTTCAAGGTCTTCGCTCGTTACCTCAGCAAAGCCAGGAACAGGGACCTGCCTTATTATGTCTAGGGTTTGTGCTAACAGCCGTTGACGTCCCTCTCGGCCTGGCTGGGTGGTGATGAGATGTGGCAACAGATTTTTCCAAGCGTGAGTCAAGGCGGCCACCGACAATGACTCCCATGCCTTCACAAATGCCTCGACGGCCTGACGGATGTTTAATTTTTTCCAGAAAATCTTGACAGATATTGTCGATGATGAAGCAGCAGGGTCGTTTTGATCACTCTCGCTACCAGAAGTTGAAGCCTGGATTTCTAGGAGTTCTTGTTGTGTGTCCGTGGCTGCCCTCATTCGATTGTGGATGTCCTTGTAAAATATGAGTTTGGTGTTTGCGATGACTTCCTGGTCCATCGGTTGGATCTTTGAGGTGGTGTTGGGAGGTAGAAACACTACCTGTACTGCAGGGTGCCGCCCGACAAGGAAGCGGGCATGGCCAGGAGCATTGTCCATAAACAATATGACACGGAAGGCTAGGTTGTTTTCTTCGCAAAAAGCTTGCGCATCAGGAACAAAATGGTTATCGAACCATTCAAGAGAAACGGTGCCAGTCATGTAACCCTTAGCATTTGCCTTCCATATGTACCCCCTCAGGTTATCCATATTTGCATGTTTGTATGCCCTTGGCCGCTTTGCATGGTAGAGGATAAGAGGGCGCATCCTGTGAGTGCCTGTAGCGTTGGCAGTCAGGAGCGCTGTAAAGCGATCCTTAGCCATCTTGATGCCCCTGGCCTGCTTCTCTGACTTAGAAATATAGGTTGAACGGGGTGAACGCTTCCAGTAAACACCAGTCTCATCATAGTTATACACTTGAGCTAGGTTGTAATTTCCTTCCTCGATCATTTTTTCTGCAACAGGGATGAAGTCAGTTGCAGCTTCGGTATCTGCCGACTGTGCCTCGCCATGGTAGGTCGCATGCTTGACTTTGGCCCTGCCTTTGAACCTTTGCAACCATCCTCGTGAAGCAGTAAACTCGGGGGGCGATGCAATATTGCGTTTCTTAGCAATAGCATCATAATACAGGTCTTGTATTTCCGGACCTGTAACACCTTCCCTAGACCTCCTATTTAACCACCTTAGTAAATAATGTTCAGCCACTATCATAATCGAACTGTAATCACTCACAGTCTTCACTCTTCTACCTGTACTTCCACCCTCTACACCTGCTCCAAAATATTTCTTGGCTAGGGCTAGATTGGTTTTAAGTTCATTCTGCTGCTTTCTCATGCTCCTAACTGTAGACTCTGACACATTAAACATTCGGCCGATTTCAGAGTTACGAGCACCTTTCTCTATTTCTGCAAATATTTTGTTTTTCAGTTCATCATCATACTTGCGCTTCGTCACCCCCTTCCGATAGTCTCGCTTTGTCTTCACTTTTCCTCCTGCTTTAGGCCTTCGATCGTCATTATTACTGTCATCTGGACCATCCCTCATTCCACTTGCACTAGAAGATGCCATAATTAAAGCATATATGGCGGGACAGCAACGAGAAGGCACGATGTGGTTGATCACAGCACGTAAACTACACTGAACCAAGCGCGGGAGTAGGTCAACTGTTTACTGGCGCTGTCTGGTGGTGGCCAGATTTCGAAGCTAGGGCGCGAAACTCTGATTTTTTACCGCGAAAGTCAAATCGGCGGAATATTTAGAGACTGCCGCGAAAGTGTGATTCGCGAATCGAGATGTCACGAAACTTGGTGCACCACTGTAATCACTCAGTTCACTATATTTGCTTAGTTCTTCCAAAGTGTGTGCAACACCATCGGGACTAAGCACTGTTTTCTTGGTCGTTTTAGCCTTGCTTTTGTTAGGCGTACGGTACGCGGCGGCGGGCGGCGATTCGGACACAGCGATTTTTTTTTTATTACCTCCATCCATCTTGGATGCGCACTAAGAACTGATGCTGCCTGTTAGTTTGTGCTTGGTGGCGCTGCGGTAGCCCACGCACAAACAAAAATCCGCCCGCGCGATTTAAACCCTTTGATTTTGCCTCATATGAAGCCTCCCGGACTCCTAACCAAAATACGTTTTGCCTCATATGAGGCCTCCCGGATCCCATGGGTTAAGGAAGCTGAGCCCCGGTTGTTTGCAAAAGCCCATGATAGGCACATATGGGCCACTACCATTAGTTTTCCTCAATGGTTTTTCAGTGGAAGATATAACTCAGACGGTCCTTTGGTCCTCTAGCAATGCGTCCCTAACCATATGCTTGTCGGTACATCTGGAGAAGATCCAAATTACCAAATATAGCGTTAGGGCGGGAACATGCCCCCTGAGGCCAATAAGTATATGAATATATTTATTCAATGCTTTTATTATCAGTGTTATAAGGTAATAGAAGGTGTGTCCTACCATTCACCTTGTATGAAAAAGGAGGGGGCGTGTTAAGTTCCATGACGAGTTGGCAGGACACACAATCCGGAATGGATAGCAGGAGTGTTATTACTACACTAGATCTGTTACATAGCAATATCTATACATTATTGCAACTATAAATGTGTAACTTTATTTTTAATTATAACTTTGTGATATACGATTACCAGTATTCACACCTCAGTAGTTCTGTCTTTCTGAGAACCAGTATTCACAACTCAGTAGTTCTGTTTTTTCTGAGATAAGGCTTCTTTAATGGTACCCGCCTTATACATCTTTTTCTTACTGCTATACTCTTATATTTAAACACATGTCACAGTTTTCGTTTGGTCTTCCTAATAGATTCTCGCTTTTTAGCTTTATGAGCATATGAAGGTCCCTCCACCGGTCGTGATATTCTAGGCTCTTACGTCATTGACGTAAGGAGCCACCAATAAATTACGGTTTTGACAACCCGTAAGGGAAGGAAGGAAAAACTAATATTTATTGGTGGCTCCTGAAGTCAATGACGACAATTGCCCTCCCACCATCCCCTTCCCATACACATGCTCAACTTTATATAGACATTAAAGAATGCACCTGGGGGGTGGGGGTACCGGGCAAGATATGGGAAACAGCTCAGGAAGATCGGAATGCGCGTAGGCGCGGTGTTCAATCTGTGTTAATTCTTTTCTTTTTGATTTCCTACTTTTCGGTGGCTCCGTCTCAATGACGACCTTAGGAATGATTAAGGGGTACCCCCTAAGATGATCTTGGTTCTCGACCGTCGTGATCGAGGTTAACCCGGGCTCTGAGGAGCCCGGAACGAGGCCATATTATCATAGGCTCTTACGTCATTGACTTCAGGAGCCACCAATAAATATTAGTTTTTCCTTCCTTCCCTTACGGGTTGTCAAAACCGTATTAATTAAGCAATAAAAAATACCCCTAGCCTACTAAGAATACCCCTACTGAGGCTGGCCAACGAGGCTCATGGTAATAATTGCACTGAATATGTTACCCTTACCTCCGTAGAAGACACAGCAGCAGCGAACGCAGAAAACCCCACGCCCGAGGGATAAAAGAGCAAACTCGGATTCTGGAAAGTTCCACACCACGTGTGGCAACTCTTAAACCAGAACGTCTGCTAAAAATAAATAAAATGCAACTCCCTCATAGAGATGGCTAGAAGCACAGTTCCGCGGATGTACTTAGCCTCCTAAATAACTAGTATAAAGCAAAGCTAAGGCACAGAAACAAGAACAAATACACAAGGCGCGCGGGCCCAAAGTGGACCGACATGGCGCCTACACTTAAGTACCCTATTTTAACACTTCCCTACTGACGTACCAATGGGGCCGTCTGTCCTAGCTAGTCTAAACCTATTCTATAACAACTCAGATAAATACAAATGAGCAAAAGACTCACTAGAGTTGAACGAATGACGAATAAAGCGGAGCACTGGTGAGGCACCTCTACACAGTACGGCCGCAGGGGAAGGAAGGAGGAATGGCGTCGCTTGGTTCAGCGTCTCGGGTAGAATCCACAAAAGACATCCACGAGTTGGAAAGCCTTAGTATAACAATTATTAAGCCCACATCAGTCCTCGGTGATACCCACACAGCCGGCACCACAGACTCCACATATGTGTGCCAGGAGTACACCGGGCATCACACAAGGCGAGCACGGCCACGTCGGAAAGCCAGCGGCAGCCAGTCCCGCCACCCGACTACCAGAAACCAGTGCCACGATGGACAAAGGACTCCCGAGCAACAGCCCCGGCATCGCGTCCTGTGTGGATATTCGCGACGCCAGAAGGTCCAAAGTACAGTCCAGAACCCACAGAGGAGGGGGCTGGCGTGGCGGCGGTTGTGCCCGGAAGGCAGTTTTCAGGAAGGAAACCAGCACGGTCGGTGGAACGACCAGCCCAGCCAGAGACACAAAGACCACCTGGATAGTAGACAGGCGGCAGCGCACAGAGCAAAACACGAAGTGACGGGCGCGGAAAAAGCAAAGCAAGCAGCGCTAAAGTCTTATGTCCCGCATCCAGAGCGGAAGAGATGTCCAGCGGGACACGGAAGACCATGGAGAGTCCGACCAGGAACGGGAGAGGAAGGCAGGAAGGATCCGTCTGTGGACCGGGAGCCACCGAGCCCGCGAATGTCAATGAGGGCGCAAGGTCGCCAACTCGGCCTAAGAGGAATCGCTAGACAGGCAGGGGCACCGGAAACGAGCACCCTCACCGCAGCCGGGCTCACCAAGCCTGTGCCAGCCACGGGGGCGACAATAATCAGACCTAGCTGCGGAACTGTCGTAGCTTCAGGGGGACGTCGCACAGCAAGAGTGCGACCGGAGGAGGAATACGAAGAACGCCGCCACCTTGCCCCATACGTCCGCGAATGCAACCAGAACCATTGCCGGGGTGCGAGACCGGAGGGAGAGGGACAAAGGCAACGTGTGCAGCCCCCAAGAGGCGAACAAGGAGAGCCCCGGAATGCCCCAAGAAGCAGTCAGGCCGATGAAGACAGGATGCGTCAGCGTCCACTCTACCAGAACAGCCTGTCCGTACAACAGGCAGTCACGGGCAGGTAGGAAGCGTGCAGGGACACTCAGTGCCGGTCCGCCAGGTAGAACAATGGCTCTATGATCCCAGACAGAGTATGAGACCTGGGGGACCCCAGCACGCGGAGATCATGGACCTCCGACTGACTGAACGTTCATCCTGAAAGCCACCGACTCGCCCGAAAGAGCGAACGCGTGAACCCACAGGAAGAAGAACGGCACCAACAGGCTGATAGCATCGACGGGTAGGGGCGTGTGCAAAGATCGGCAGCCCAGACGGTGATGCCCCATGGACAACCGGGAGCCCTAAGCCACCTCGCACGACATATCTGCGACCACCCAGATGGACGGCAGAGGGGCAGGCCAGGGCATGGCTGCATAGAGCGTGCCCCGAGTGACCCCGTGACCGAAGAGAGACGTGGAGGGCCCCAGAATGCGGAGACAATGGACCCTCCGGCAGAGTGTCCACCCCGAAAGTCACCGACTCGCCCGAAGGGCCAGTGTGTGAACCCTCAGGAGGAACAACGTCACCAGCAGGTCGAGAGCATTGACGTGTAGGGGCATGTGCCCGACCACCAGCACTGACATTGAAGTCCCATGGACGAGTGGGAGTTCCAAGCCTGTGCTGTGCCAGGGTGTTGGAGACTATCCGCCAAACGTCCAGGTAAAACAGGAGCTGGATACTGTCTCGCAGGAGAGGATCCAGAGCCTGTATCACCAGCATAGTGCCAAAATGCACCCGGTAGCTCCAGCGACATCACAAATGACAGAGGTCGCAGCGCCAGTCGGACCAGGAGTACCAACAGCACTGGAAACAGTGCGCTCACGAGAGAACTGGCGAGGGCCAACAGAACCAGCACCGGACTCAGCGTGTCATAGGCAATCTACGGTGGTAGTTTACCTTGAGTTGATTGATTCGGCCCCCTCAGCGACCTTGGAGAGAGGGAGTGTCTAATTTGCTCCCCGGTATAGGGCAATTTACCAGGAATATAATGGAGATAAATAGATAGACAATACTTCGCAAGCGGATCTAGTTCGTCATAGTGAATAAATTGAGTGCAACAAATATTAAATTACGACCAAGCAAGTGAAGAAAAGCCTGTTTTAGTGTTGTTTCCAACGGTTTCTCAAATAGGTGCCAGTGCTCTGATGCCAGGAAGAAATGCTGACCTCGCGATAATCAAATTACCACTAACGTCAATCGTAATAATTTATACGCATTTCCTCTAAACATATATCAAAAGTGGTTTATAAAGTAGTATCAATAGCTAAATTGAAAGTGAGATTCAGTTCTGTTAAAGTGTTAAAAGTTATCAAGTGAAAATAAATGAGAATCTAGATTAACCCTCTCACCACGGAAGGGCTCTTGAACGCCCATAAAAAAGCATATAACAGGTACCCGGAAGGCCTCTTGAACGCCCAGTGGTTGAAAGCCTGTGAGCTTCGTGTGCGAGGCGTCGGTCCGACGCATGTAAACAACAGCCGGCTGGACCGACGCCCCGCATCTCCGGCCACAAGAAGGAGAGCGTCGCTTGTTCGTGTGTACCTGTATGGTGTTGTTAAGTATCGAAAAGTGGTGTAAAGTGGCTGTTTTGGCCATAAAGTTATCTCCAATGAAATCATCATCACAGCTCAACCAGTTGACTTAGAGAGCTCTACTTAATGCCATTCTACAGGTAAATAACACAGCTACGCTTGGGGATGTGCGGGAATGCGGGAAGCAGTCTGATTAACGAATATACGGTAGCCTAACCTAGACGTTTTTCGGCCAAAACACCCGGGTTTCGAGGAATATATATATAATACATAGCCGGGGCTGGAGGGTTAAATAATACAGACTACCACTCAGTCAAGGTGTTGTGCGAACTATGTGGTGCGTCGGGTGGGGCAGGGAATAGGCTTAGTGAAGGAAGCGAATGTAGGCCTATTTCGGAAGTTAATAATAACCTAGAGATGATACTAAAAAGGGTAGAGAATTTGGGAGCAGAGAATATGGCATTAAAGGAGCACCTGAAGGAATACGAAGGACGATTCAAGGAAGTGAAGGAGTCAACTGCATGGACGGTGGTAGGTGAACAGAAAGTTCAGGATTTGGAGGAAATTGTGAAAGAACAAAAGGAGGAAATGAACAAGACAAAAAAAAGTTTTGAGAGTGCAGTCGTAGGAGTCATGAAGAACAAGGAGAGTGTCGTGAGGGAGGCCATGGACAGGGATAGAGGTGTAATCATGCATGGAGATATAGAGGCTCATATGAATGATAATGGAGTGAGAAAAGTGAGAGATATGGAGAAAGTGAAGGAGGTCATAAAAGCTGTTGATGTAGATGGATGTGGATGGGATGGGCAGGTGGAGGAAGTCAGTAGGATAGGTAGATATAGAAGGGGGGGAGATGAGACCTATAAGGGTACAGTTTAAAACCAGGGCAGTGGCAGAGACAGTGACAAATTTTAGTTGGAGACTAAACACAAATGAAGAACTGAAACATATAAGATTAAAGAAGGATTTGAGCATAGAACAAAGACAAAAAATAAAGGAACTACAGGAAAAGGCTGATGAGGAAAATGGAAAGTTGGGTGATGAGGATAAGAAGAAGTTTTTCTGGAGAGTGAGGGACGGGAAATTGAAGAAGTGGTTTATACGAATAGAAGGGAGAAGGAGGTTTGGGAGGGAAGAGAATGTGATAGAAGTTGTGGCAGAGGTGGAGAGCAGGGTGGAAGCGTCTCGGGGAGAGACAGGAGAAGAAGAAGCTTCAGACACAGTACCGGTAGTGTGAGGGGGGGAGTAGGGCACGGACAGGAGGAGCGGGATGATGTAGCTGCTGAAGGAATGGTAGAAAGATTAAGGATTATGTTTAGCAATGTTGATGTGTTTACCCAGGACAAGAAAAGAGAACTGATATGTAGGTTGCAGGATGAAGAGGAAAAACCTGATGTCATAGCCTTACAGGAAGTAAGACCAAAAAATGCTGGAATTGAAAGGGAACTGGTGGAGTATAGTTTGGAGGGTTTTGAGTTGTATGAGAGGAATGCTATTAGAGCAGAGGTTGGAAGAGGACTGTTTATTTATGTAAGAAAAGAGCTCAAGGTAAATGAGGTGGATATGAGACAGCAGTATTGTGAGTATTTGTGTATTGAAGTAAAATGTGCAAGAGGGTCAATTCTAATTGCCTCTATATATAGAAGCCCAAATAATAGTAGGGAAGAGGATGGTAACTTACTGAAAGCAATGGAGGAAATAGATAATAGAGAGAACAAATATAAGATTTTGATTGGTGATTTCAATTTGCCAAGGATCAACTGGGCAAATTGTACTACTCCAGCGGGACAGTGTAGCCTGGAAAACAAGTTTATAGAGAAAGTGAGAGATAGTTTTTAACGCAACATATTACAGAGATGACAAGATATAGAGATGGGATGCAGGGGAGTGTACTGGATTTGATTTTTAGCAATGAGGAGGATATAGTGGAACATGTCAATGTGGCAGGTCGTAGTGACCATGCCTGTATAAGTTTTAGTTGCAATATTAAAACAGAGAGGGATAATAGGAACAATAAAAAAATATACATGTATGATAGAGCATATTATGAGCTGCTGAGAAGGTGTTTGGACATTGACTGGGGGGAATACTTGAACGGTGAAGACGCTGAATGAACGTGGAGGAAGATTAGAGTCAAACTGGAGAATGCTATATCCAAATGTGTACCAGTAAGGGAATATAAGGATAAAACAAAATTGAGGAAAAGAACGAACCCAGAATTACCAATGAAAAGAAAGCTTTGGACATGGATAAGAAGAAAGAAACGATTGTGGGATAGACTAAAAGTGTTAAAAAAGAACAGGGGGTCTAGTATAGAAGCTAAAGAAGTGGATTTGGAACGTAGACAAATAAACAATAAAATAAGGTGGGAGACAATGAGGGGGGTGAAGGAGAGGGAGAGAGAGATTGCAAAAAACGTGAAGGATAATCCAAAAATATTCTGGAAGTACATTCAGAAAAAGTTAACAAGAAGAGTAGGTATCCCAGAACTGATAGGAGAATTGGATGATAGGAATAGAGCAGAAACTGATAAGGAGAAAGCAGAGGTGCTGGGGAAATACTTTGGGGAGGTACTAACAGTGGAGTCGGATGATGCAGTGCCTACTATTCCCATCAAACAGGCACCGGCACTAGAACTAATAGAGTTTTCCCATGCTAGAATAAGAAGGGCTATAGAAAAAATTAACAGAAGTAAGTCCCCGGGACCGGATGGGATACATCCAAGAATCATGACAATCAAGTCGGCATTAAAATTTGGACTGAAAGTGCGATGTCATTGGAAAACAGTTAAGTTATCAGTCAAAACGTGTAGTGATAAGAAAGAATTCTCGTTAAAGACGTAAAGGAGAATTCCACGATTAACCCGCTGAGCCCCAGCTAGTTAGTAATAAATGTCCCACCAGGGCCCAGAGGTATGAATTTTTTTTTTTTATTCCAGAAACAATTTTTATCCCCGAAAACGGATTTTACAAGAGTAAAAAATTGAAGGCAATTTCCCCAAAAAAACATGTTTTTGCGCGCTCACGCACACGCGGTTGGACTTTGAGAGTTTTCAACCATCGGCATGGGTGCGTGGGATACTTACACAGTTCCCATACAAATCTGAGCCCTCGGGGCGCCATAGGGCCGGAGTAATTAGGACCGGACCGGCCAGGACGCAAACGTTGCGTCGCTGGGTTCTGGTGATCGAACATTGCCGACGCAACACGTGCGACGCTGGGTCTCAGCGGGTTAACAGTAATGTTGAAAAGGAGAAATAGTTAGAATTATAACACTCGAGTTTAAGAGTACTGTACTGGAAAAATGGCGATGGTGAATAGGCCTAGGCCTATTCACGAAGTCTGGTGACCGCTAGACAAAAGCTATTGGAGCCTAACTAACATAGCCTAATCGATATAACATAATAATTTCAACGATTAACAGTAATGTTGATAAGAAGGAATAGTTGGAGGTAAATATAAAAATATCGCGATAGCATAAAGTCTGCCATTAAAAAGTGGACTGAAAGAGCGATGTCATTGTTAACCCTCCCGCCCCGGCTACGCATTACATAAATATTCCCCGAAATCCGGTGTTTTGGCCGAAAAACGTCTAGGCTAGGCTACCGTATCATTGTTATGCTGACTGCTTCTCGCATTCCCAAGCGTAGCTGTGTTATTTACCTGTAGAATAGCGTTAAGTAGAGCTCTCTAAGTCAAGTGCTTGATTTGTGATGATGATTTCATTGGAGATAACTTTATGGCCAAAACAGCCACTTTACACTACTTTTCGATACTTAACAACAACATACAGGCACACACGAACAAGCGACGCTCTCCTTCTTGTGGCCGGAGATGCGGGGCGTCGGTCCAGCCGGCTGTTGTTTACATGCGTCGGACCGACGCCTCGCACACGAAGCTCACAGGCTTTCAAGCAATGGTACAATGTTGTACCACCCGGGTTCCTAGGGGCAAAACTTAATGGTACACACGTGTACCACCCGGGGTTGAAGGGTTAAACAGTTAGGCTATCAGCAAAAATGCGTAGTAACAAAAAAGAAAACCTGTAACGGCGCAAAAGAGAATTTCAATGATTAACAGTAATGTTGATAAGTAGGAATACACTCGACCCTCCATTTAATGGACAAATGCGTGCAAGCACCTGTCCGTTCCTGCTAAATGTCCGTTGCTGCTAAATACTGTCAAGTCCGGATGTAATCCGGAAATTCCTTGAGAAAAATCCGGTGTTGAGTACAGGTGTCCGGATCGGATCGTGACATTTAACTGTTATGCATCATTTTTTTTACTGTACCTGAAATAAATCCTGGTAATCCCTTGTGCTACACCCTATTGATAATGCAAAACTATTGAACACACTTAAAAGTGTATATTATTTGGTCTCTATATAATCTGTGAATCATTTCCGATATGATAGAATTAAAGATTTTATTTTCCACCAACTCATAATCAGCAAAAACGACACAAATGTCAATTAAAAACATGTTATAATATTTCCCCATCATTTTGTGTATACCGTGGGAAAAAAAAAAAATCTATCAAACGTAAATCTCCCATCTGGGAAGCTCAGCGCCTAGACGGAGGGGAGGGTTGAAATATTTTTTTGAGTATCTCATTTATTATTTATCTATGTCCTGGAAGGATTTTATATTTTTCAATTCCATCACATTAGAAATTATTCAAAGATTACAAAAAGTCCAAATAAGACATAGTTATGTTAATGTATAAGGGATTTAGGTAGATGAATTAGAGAGATAGATAGATAGAAAGAGTGTGTATATCGAGGGAAAAAAACAAAACAAAAAATCTATCAAACGTAAATCTTCCGTCTGGGAAGCTCGGCGCCTAGACTGAGGGGAGGGTTGAACTATTTTTTTGACTATCTTATTTATTATTTATCTATGTGCTGGAAGGATATTATATTTTTCAATTCCATCACATTAGAAATTATTCAAAGATTACAAAAAGTCCAAATAAGACATAGTTATGTTAATGTATAAGGGATTTAGGTAGATGAATTAGAGAGATAGATAAATAGAAAGAGTGTGTATATCGAGGGAAAAAAACAAAACAAAAAATCTATCAAACGTAAATCTTCCGTCTCTGCTGGCACGGAGGGGAGAGTTGAAATATTTTGTTGACTATCTTATTTATTATTTATCTATGTGCTGGAAGGATATTATATTTTTCAATTCCATCATATTAGAAATGATTCAAAGATTACAAAAAGTCCAAATAACACATAGTTATGTTAATGTATAAGGAATTTAGGTAGGTGCATTAGAGAGATAAATAGATAGAGCAACGGACTTTGCTCCAACTTTTTTATAGCAACGGACTATGTCCGTTGCTGGGTCCATTGTCCGGCCTACATTTTGTGACCGTTATTGCCGATATCCGTTAAATCGGAATCCGTTAAATGGAGGTTAGAGTGTAGTTAGAATGATAAAACTCAAATTTAGGAGTACATTACTGGAAAATATCCTATGATAAATAGGCCTAGGCCTATTCATGAATCTGGTGACCGCTAGACAAAAGCTAACGGAGCCTAGAATAACTGAAATAGAGGCATTCTAACAGTAACATAGCCTAATTGACATCACGGAATAATATAAGAAAGAAAAAGAAAGGAATAAACAATAATAATATATACAGTAGGGTCCCCATTTGTGCGTGTTCGAGTTGTGCGAGCTACCAAAAATATTAATTTAATAATTCCAAACTGTGCTAATATTGTTCGAAGTGTGCGAGCGCAGGAATAAAGGTAAGCAAATCCGTGGAGAAACCCAAATGTACGAGTTTCTTCACAGCTATGCGAGATACGTCATGCGTCACAGCCAGCTTGGGTACCGGGTGGGAGGGGGTAGTCGGCAATTTTTTTTTGCCCCCGCTCTAGTGCACGCAGAGCTCCGTGAGAAATTCGTATACCTTGAGCGGCTGACCATCACACTGGAACTAAAGCAGAAAGTTATCGAGTTAAAGGATGCTGGAAAAGGAAATTTAGTTGTAGCCAGGCAGTTGGGACTTACCGAGTTGAATGTTAGAGCAATTTATAAGAAAAGCGGAGACGGGGCTGGGGCCGGGGCCGGGGTAGCATAGCTGCACTCGCCCTGCCACGGGGGTTTGCCTCGGAGCCCCCTAGCTTAATGTGAGTAAACAATGACTTATTATTGTTTAATTATTGCTTACTTTTATTTATGTATTGAATATGTGTCAGTTAGTGTTGTTTTGTATAGGTAATATGAAGTTGAACCCTTAAACTCTGGACCGTCCATCCACCAAATAAATTATTTCCCATAAGATACATGTTTCGAGTTGTGCACCCTCATTCATCCACCAAATTCTCGCACAATTGGGGACCCTACTGTATAACAAGAATGGTTGTGGCATTTGGCGCATTCCACGGGAGAATCTCAGCTCTCTCTGAAAAATGCTCAATACGAAATACATATCTATGACGCCTCCTTACTATAAATTAACATATACTTCCCAGAAGAGGCAGCAGGAAACGCCCGCAGACGAAAAGTAGCACATCCCGAGAGCACAAAACAAGCACAACCTCCCATGTGGAACGCGACCACACAAAGAACGATTATGGCTTACAATGGCGGGAGGCGGACGCAAGTTTTTGAGGCTCCGGCATATGTTCATGGGAATGGATAAGTAATCACGGAATATCGAGTGCATACGGGGCTAGCAAGGATTCGTGAAGTGTTTGGAGGATATATTGGTGTGGTGGAGGGGTGATATATAGTGTAATAAGAGTGGAGTGACGGGACAGCGGTAGTGTTGTGAGTTGTTGAGATTGTAAACAAACATGGCGGAGGGAATTTCGGGATTGACGGAGGCGGAAGAAAGGCTACAACGTTTTCGTGGGTTTAAGAGCACAGATAATAAGTTAGAAGAGGTTATTAATGTTGTGAAGGATTTGGAAAAGTGGAAGAGTGATACGGAGAAATGGAAGGGGGATATTGGTGAGAAAGTTAAGGTAATGTGTGTACTGTGTGGTGTGTCAGGTGGGGAAGGGAATAGGCCTAGCGAAGGAAGTGAATGCAGGCCTATTTCGGAAATTAATGATAGCCTAGAGATGGTATTGAAAAGGGTAGATGAACTGGGAGCAGAGAATATGGCATTGAAGGAGCAGCTGAAGGAATACGAAGGACGATTCAAGGAAGTAAAGGAGTCAACTGCATGGATGGAGGTAGGTGAACAGAAAGTTAAGGATTTGGAGGATATTATGAAAGAGCAAAAGGAAGAAATGAATATGACCAAAAAAAGTTTTGAGAGTGCAGTTGTAGGGGTCATGAAGAACAAGGAGAGTGTTGTGAGGGAGGCCATGGACAGGGATAGGGGTGTAATCATGCATGGAGATATAGAGGCTCATATGAATAATAATGGAGTGAGAAAAGTGAGGGATATGGAGAAAGTGAAGGAGGTCATGAAAGGTGTGGATGTGGATGGATATGGATGGGATGGGAAGGGCAGGTGGAGGAAGTCAGTAGGATAGGTAGATATAAAAGGGGAGAGATGAGACCTATAAGGGTACAGTTTAAAACCAGGGCAGTGGCAGAGACGGTGACAAATTTTAGTTGGAGGCTAAACACAAATGAAGAACTGAAACATATAAGACTAAAGAAGGATTTGAGCATATAACAAAGAAAAAAAATAAAGGAATTACAAGAAAAGGCTGATGAAAATAATGGAAAGTTGGGTGAGGAGGATAAGATTTTTTTTTACTGGAATGTGAGGGACGGGAAATTGAAGAAGTGGTTTATATGAATAGAAGGGAGGGGGAGATCAGGGAGGGAAGAGAATGTGATAGGAGTTGTGACGGAGGAGGAGAACAGGGTGGAGATGTCACAGGGAGAGACAGGAGACAAAGTTGCAGACCCAGTAGTGCTGAGGGGGGAGTAGGGTATGGACAGGAGGAGCAGGATGGTGTAGTTGCTGAAGGAATGGTAGATGGATTAAGGATTATGTTTAGTAATGTGGATGTGTTTACCCAGGACAAGAAAAGAGAACTGATATGTAGGTTGCAGGATGAAGAGGAAAAACCTGATGTCATAGCCTTACAGGAAGTAAGACCAAAAAATGCTAGAATTGAAAGGGAACTGGTGGAGTATAGTTTGGAGGGGTTTGAGTTATATGAGAGGAATGCTATTAGAGCAGAGGTCGGAAGAGGACTGTTTATTTATGTAAGAAAAGAGCTCAAGGTTAATGAGGTGGATATGAGACAGCAGTATTGTGAGTATTTGTGTATTGAAGTAAAATGTGCAAGAGGATCAATTCTAATTGCCTCTATATATAGAAGCCCAAATAATAGTAGGGAAGAGGATGATAACCTACTGAAAGCAATGGAGGAAATAGATAATAGAGAGAACAAATATAAGATTTTGATTGGAGATTTCAATTGCCAAGGATCAACTGGGCAAATTGTACTACTCCAGCGGGACAGTGTAGCCTGGAAAACAAGTTTATAGAGAAAGTGAGAGATTGTTTTTTTACGCAACATATTACAGAGATGACAAGATATAGAGATGGGACGCAGGGGAGTGTACTTGATTTGATTTTTAGCAATGAGGAGCATATAGTGGAACATGTCAATGTGGATAGCCCTATAGGTCATAGTGACCATGCCTGTATAAGCTTTAGTTGCAATATTAAAACAGAGAGGGATAATAGAAGCAATTATAGGTTTGACTCCTGTAAGGAGATAAAGAAAACCTAATATTTAGTAGTGGCCCCGTAATCATTGACGAACATGCCTATTACATAAGGCATCCTCTTCAAACACTAATCCGCCGTAGTTTGAATCTACCGCACAGAGCATTTAAAATCTGAGGAGCCTTCATCATGAGCGCACGCGACCTCACTCATGGCTTCAGTCATTATGAATTGGGTTCTCACTACGATAAAACTTTGTAAAAATTAAAAAACAAAAAGAAAATAAGAATAACTATCCAATAAGCTTTCCATCATATCGTGGATGTACTTGTGTGGATCTTTGACCAGACGCTGATTCAGGCGTCATTCTTCCTTCACTGACATCAAGTAAACCAAAATCCTTAATACATCAACGAATGGGAAGGGGATGGTCGGGAGGGCCCCAGTCGTCAATGATTACGGGGCCACTACTAAATATTAGGTTTTCTTTATCTCCTTACAGGAGTCAAACCTATAATTTATTAGTGGCCCCTCCATCATTGACGAACATGCCTGATTTCTAAGACTGGAGGGGGACATTCGTAATCATATCATAACTCTAGAAAAGCAGATAATCAAACAACCACATAGTATTCTTATTTTGTAAAAAAAGAGATATTCGGGTGCATAAACTTTATACAGCCTAAATCTTCAAAAAGGGGTACAAGCAGGAGCGTGCTTCAAAGAAGCCTGCTTGAAAAAGGGTTAACTCTGAGACTCTGTACACAGATCTGCTAGTTAAGAAGGCACCCCACTTAACCCTCCAGCCCCGGGGGCTATAGCTTACGACTGTGCTCCGGTACCGGGTGTTTTGACGATCTTTGGCCTATGTTAACTACTCTGTAAGTCAATGAATATGTCATGTAATGTTGTGAATAAAAAAGAATAATGTTCCACAAACCTTCCTCTGTCGAATGGCGTTGAGTAGAGGTCTCTAGCCCCTTTGGTTGCATAATGGTGAGCGCGGGAAGACGAGTGCTTTTCGGCGGCAAATTCTTCCCGCGTTCGGACGCGTCGCCCCGGCCATGGCTACTACGCACCTAGCCGCTCGTCGCGCCAAAGTATTTATCTCCCTTAGACGATTTTAGTGTTTGATATTGAGAATGTGATGTTTATTTGATATTTTCTAGTTATTTTGAGGCCAATTATATAAAATATGTTTATTAGGGTATCACTGTCACTGATATTGCTAATTTTCACTCGATACCGTACATTTTATTAGTAATTGAGGTAGCTTATTGTTGTATTAGGCACTGATTATTCGTTATCACAGGTGTTTATTATACTTTGGCCATCATATATTAGGTCTTGTGTCACTTTCACTTTGACAAATATGCTTTAGAGAGTGTCACTGTCACTGATAATGCTCATTTTCACTCGATACCGTACATTTTATTAGTAATTGAGGTAGGTTATTGTTGTATTAGGCACTGATTATTCGTTATCACAGGTGTTTATTATACTTTGGCCATCAAATATTAGGTCTTGTGTCACTTTCACTTTGACAAATATGCTTTAGAGTGTCACTGTCACTGATAATGCTCATTTTCACTCGATACCGTACATTTTATTAGTAATTGAGGTAGGTTATTGTTGTATTAGGCACTGATTATTCGTTATCACAGGTGTTTATTATACTTTGGCCATCAAATATTAGGTCTTGTGTCACTTTCACTTTGACAAATATGCTTTAGAGAGTGTCACTGTCACTGATAATGCTCATTTTCACTCGATACCGTACATTTTATTAGTAATTGAGGTAGGTTATTGTTGTATTAGGCACTGATTATTCGTTATCACAGGTGTTTATTATACTTTGGCCATCAAATATTAGGTCTTGTGTCACTTTCACTTTGACAAATATGCTTTAGAGAGTGTCACTGTCACTGATAATGCTCATTTTCACTCGATACCGTACATTTTATTAGTAATTGAGGTAGGTTATTGTTGTATTAGGCACTGATTATTCGTTATCACAGGTGTTTATTATACTTTGGCCATCAAATATTAGGTCTTGTGTCACTTTCACTTAGTTATATGATTTGTAAACATTTTATATACAATTTATTGTGTCTTTTTTCACTGATTTATATATTTCTATAGGTTCTAATCATATAAATGTCACTTGGTATATACATATGTGTCACTTTCACATATTATTATGGTGTAATTGTATTTGTATCAATGTTCTCATAATACATGACTTTTGTATTACAATACATTGGTTTTCTTCCACTTTTTGCCTATATATAATTATAGTGTACATATTGTCATTTTATTTGGCAATTTCAGTATGATTATTAGAACTCCAGCTTGGAGTGGTAATCAAAGAAGCAATCTACAGCACAGAGTGCCACCTTGCACTCCACACACTCCAGGGTTGACTTTTTACCTGACCTCGGCTTCACCCTGCTGTTGTAGCAGACATGGCACCGCTTCTGCTGTGTTCTTCCGGATTCATTCTGAGGCAGGGAACCAAGCCTGTGCCTAATCAAGTATTGAGCAGACTGCAAGCGGTCAATAACGGCGGGCCCAGGATGTGCCACTGCCCTCTGTGGCATAGCATACTTCTCCAGGAGCTCCGTCAACGCCTGCTTTTGGAACCTCCGCAGGCTATTGAACTTCATGGGTGTGTTCACATTCCGAAGCTTGTATATGTTGTAGGCATTCAGAACTGACATGTCCACCATATGCAGAAAGAACTTTTTGTACCATCTGCACGAGGTACGCAGGCAGTCAATGAAGCCTATCTGCATGTCGGACTTGTCCACCAGCCTCATGTTGATGTTGTAGTCCAGGACAGCATCGGGCTTGGTCACCCTGGCCTGGGTGCGGCGATCCACCTTGCCAGTCTCCACCATTTCCCCCTTGTGGATGGTGGTCAGGAGGTTGACCTTCCGCTGGTCGTGCCAGTGGATAGCCAGAATGGGCCCCGACTTCTTCTTGAACACATCACCTTTTTTGGTCTTTGGAGGGAAAGGTGGCATGCCCTTCCTTTTCCCTCGTACTGTGCCTACAGTCCCCGTCTTGCGCTCATGCAGGTACTGTGAGAGAGTGGGGGACGTGTAATAATTGTCCGTGTAGAGGACGTGATTCTTATGAAAGTAGCGGTCCATCATGGCTTGCACCACTGCTCCGCCAAAGCCAATGAGGGGGTCCACAAGCAAGTCCCCTTCCTTCCCGCTGTAGACCAGGAAGTCCAGGACATAGCCAGTTTGGCAGTCGCACAGCACAAAGAATTTTATGCCAAAGCGATGTCTTTTTGAGGGGATGTACTGCCGGAAGCTGAGTTTTCCCCGGAACAGCACAAGAGACTCGTCAATGACGACCTTGCGGAAGGGCTTGAAGTAGGAGGTGAAGCGTTCTCGCATCATCTCAAACAACGTCCTAATCTTCCACAGCTTGTCTGGGAGGTGGACGTCAAGGTTGGTGACAAGATGGAGCGCTGCGAGGATATCAAGGTACCGGTCGCGAGACATATATTTCCCGAAGGCAGGGGTGGATATCAGATCATTGGTGATCCAATAGTCAGGCAACCTATGCTTCTTGACATGAGGCATTAGCATGGTGAGTGCCAGGAACACCATGAACTCTTTATGAGTCACTGGGGTCCACTGCCTCATGTGGCCCTTGGTCACCTTTCCCAAAAAGTGGACCTGGAATTGGTGCTGCTTATTTGTCTCTTTGACAACATAGCCTACCACCTCCTCATCAAAGAAGGCCTCAAACAGTTCGTGTGGTGGAGCATTGGGGCCTGCAGGAAAATTGGGGGTAACGCCTGAACCATCCAGTACCTCATCAAAAGCTGGCACATCAGGGTTGTATGCATCCTCATCAACTACGTCTTGCCACTGAAAAACGTAGAATGGGTCTTGTCTACGCTGACGAGGAGCTCCAGCTGGTGGCCCAGCACGCCCACGGCCAACTCGGGAGGCGCGCGCCCTAGGGCGGCGAGGGCGGCGGCCAGGGCGGTGGGCAGCACGACGGGCAGCACGACGCCGGGCCAAGCGGATGGGTCGAGGGTCGTCGATGTCCATATAGTCATCGTCAGAGTGGTCATCTTGCCCTGACGGTGGACCTATGTAATCATGGCCAGAGTCTTCAGAGAGGTGCCCTTCATCATCAGTGGCCCCCACATAATCTGGCGGGGAACCAGTGATGCGTGGGCGGCGTGCGGGTGGGCGAGGTGGGGAAGGAGTGGCAGGTGAGGCTGTGTCCCCCCGAGGTCCCGGGCTCCTTGGCCTGCGACGAGTGACAGAAAGCAATGTTTCACTGTCACTAGGCCCAGGTATTGGTGATGCGAGCTCAAAGACTTCTTCAGGAAGACATGTTGAAGGCGGGAGAGGTGGGGAGGACCGTGGGGAAAGTTGCGGGGACGTATGGCTGGGGCCGGCCGGGGTGGACGCCGCGGGAGCCTCGAACAAAACTCTCTTACTTTTCTTAATTTTCTTGGTATATTTCCTACCTTTCCCCTTTTCGGCAGCAGTATGTCTCCTGTCGGGGGACCTAGGAGGCAAATAGGCCGAAAGTGTGGGGTCCTCAACCCTTGGCAATGGTGGGGGTGGTGGGGAAGAATGCGGGGCATCCGGGTCATCTTGGGTGGCGTGGGTAGATAAGGGAGACAATGGCGGACGAGAAGGGTCACCATGCTGACCCTCACTCACAGCCTCATCCTCACCAAGTAGTTTTGCTTGTTCCCTAGCTGCCGCGGCCGCCTTCTCAAGTATTTTCTGCTTATACAAATGTAGCTTGAAAGGCGATTTACCTTGGGAAGGGCTTGGCGTCGTGTCACTTAAGCGAAATTTGGTGAGTGACCTTGAACTCTCCCACTCGCTCACTCTCTCAAGTTCACTGTCTTTAGGTAAACCAGCTTCCTCAACAACTGGTACATCACCTTCATCACTCTCATCACTGTCATGTTCTCTCGCAAATCCCAGGAATTGCTCTTCTTTATCACTCTGATGGCCATAATCACTCGACTTATAATTACTGGAGTCGTCACTGACTTCATCATCAACATTATGCTTGGCATCAGCTCGCTCATAAAGTCTCAATGTCGTCTCAATACCTCCGGGAGATAACACATTTAGGCGATGGCGTCGGGGTAAGGCGCGACGAACAAGCAAGGGCGTCGTAGCAAGCACGGTATCGGACACAGCGGAATCACTATTTGGCGTACTGTCCATGTGGCGTCGGGGTAGATACTGTTGCTGTGGCGTAGTTTACGCCTGGTGGCGCCACCTACCGTCCCACGATACTGAAAATGTACGCGCGGCATTCGAAAGCACGCATGCAAGCAATGGGCGTTCAAGAGCCCTTCCGGGTTGCGCGGGCCGAGGTTGTTATGGGCGTTCAAGAGCCCATCCGGGTTGGAGGGGTAGTAAGTGGTGAAAACTAAAAACTTATAAGTTTACATGTGCACATATAAACCCCATTAACTAGTGGATATATTCCTAAAAATATAACCAAACATAAATGAATTCTTGTACATTCGTAGAAGTACTGAACTTGTGTACTTATGCAGAAGTAATTACTGCAAAAGTAAAAGTCGTAGTTGCCACTACCGAGATTTCTCAAAAATCTATTGCTTCACAGCCAAAGCTACTTACAACAAGAATTGTCGTAACACTACTATTGGCCTTTAGCACAATTTCCTGCAATGAATACTACAGAGAAATTTTATAATACAATGCCTACAACCAGTATCACAGCTCGTATGTTCCGAACACATACTCCGGAGGGGTCTAGGGTGTCCTATGTCACACTGACTGCACCCTCCCCCCCCTTTTTCTTGAAATTAAACAAAACGTGACTAAAAGGGCCACCTAGACCCTCTGCCGTAAAGCTATACATGGCAAGGAAGGTTTGTCCAGAGCTACTGAAAGGTATCGAGGCAAAAACTCCTGATTAGAGGCCCACAACTGTGTGGACGTAATAACTTCCACCGAAAAATTATTAAGGAAACGTAAAGAGGCTGTCCCCTTGCGTAAATCGTGGGTCTTACCCACAACGCCGGGATTCTTCTCTTTAAAGTCCTCGACCAAGAGAGAAGCCAGTGTACGCTCCATCAATCGTTCACCCGGACTTGCGACCCATAAAGCACCCTGGTGATTTAGAGGTGCCACTCTTAAATATTTGGTTAGAGCTTGCACTGGGCAAAAAAGATGGTGCACCTTTCCCCTGTTTAACGCCGGCACCGTGAACTCTGAAAACACGTGTTCACTGTGCTCAATCTCGGCTATGAATCCTGGGGAAGGTGCAATGTGAATACACTCATGAAGCCTATCAAACCTGAGGCAATTAGGTGCGTTGCTCATCGCCGCCAGCTCAGATACTCTGTTCCCGGTAGCCAAAGCCATAAGGAATACTGCCCTTTTGTAAAATCTGCAGTCTTTGGTACATACGGGAACGAGAATAACTACGATGCTTTGTCCAGAGACCATGTAGGCCTGAGCTGACGGGGAGGTGGGCGGAGTTTAAAACCTGCCCACATAAATCACTTTCAGATAAATGTTTCTGCATGAACAGATAAATTAAAGAATAAACAACCAACGCCACCGAGGGCACAGTTTGTTTTGTTCTAAGAATCCGAGACGTAAAAGCTTTCCAATGCGATTGAAACTGTCGCTTTGTAGACTGGGTATATCGATTCGTGAATATCTTGGTCACGTCGCTACCATAAGGTGCTAGCCACTTGGCCTCCTGAATGTCCAAAATGAACAAGTCCGCGAGGTTTCTAGGTTGCCAATTGTGTTCTAAGTGGAGCAACCCGACCAGGAGGGACACTGGGTGCGGGCACCACGTGTTCAAATGCTGGTACCACACTGCGCCGGCCACAGGGGCGCGATTAGCGAGACTACGCCTCGCTAATCCTGTAGTTTGTTGACTACGTGGCACATTAGAGACGCGTCTGGCGGCGGAAAAGAGATAAATGGAACTCAACCTGTTCTCGTCCGTCATCAGAGCGTCAGGTCCGCCCGCCGGCGTTATCGTCCGGCGGGTGGGGTACGACTGTGAGTATCGCCATACACCCTGGCTGTGGCTGTCCCTCGCTTGCGAGCTCGGTATACTCCCTGAATGGGAGCCCTCGTCCGAGTCCCGTAAAGGTTTATGATAATTAAAAGCTCCCATAGCTCATTAACACATTGAAAGCAGAGCTGGTGAGCAAAATCATAAAGTATACTAATTAATTTAATTCATATTTAATTGTATTAAAATAAATTGCTATAAATAAACACAATATTATCATAATATAATCATAGAAAATATATATGTTTATTATGATTCAGCTATTAAATTATTTCATTAACAAATAAAAATAAGATAGGGCTACCTGAGCTTAATGGCGTTGAACATACAGCAATGAGAGGTTCAAGTGCCGACACGACAGAGACTTGGGGAAAACTACCCCGCCCCCGGGAACTACCTGGTCACCTGGTGCAACACTGGTACTCCGCCCTGGAAAGAGAATTTTCCGGGGATTAATGCTCATAGGGTTACACCCAAAAAACGGTACAAAATATGTGCCTCAAAACCGCCGGTCAACGAACCGTAGCACTCCACCACTACTTTTCGTTGTCCTTTAGTATCATATTAAAGATTTCAGCATATCTTTACCTGTCCAGAAGATTTAAGCATATCTTCTGAATCCTCATCAAGATGAAGCATATCTTTATTAACCCTCCCGCCCCGGCTACGCATTACATAAATATTCCCCGAAATCCGGGTGTTTTGGCCGAAAAACGTCTAGGCTAGGCTACCGTATCATTGTTATGCTGACTGCTTCCCGCATTCCCGCGCATCCCCAAGCGTAGCTGTGTTATTTACCTGTAGAATGGCGTTAAGTAGAGCTCTCTAAGTCAAGTGCTTGATTTGTGATGATGATTTCATTGGAGATAACTTTATGGCCAAAACAGCCACTTTACACTACTTTTCGATACTTAACAACAACATACAGGCACACACGAACAAGCGACGCTCTCCTTCTTGTGGCCGGAGATGCGGGGCGTCGGTCCAGCCGGCTGTTGTTTACATGCGTCGGACCGACGCCTCGCACACGAAGCTCACAGGCTTTCAAGCAATGGTACAATGTTGTACCACCCGGGTTCCTTGGGGCAAAACTTAATGGTACACACGTGTACCATCCGAGTTTGAAGGGTTAAAGATGAAGTCTTTCAAGTAGCCCTTTACACTTGAAACACTGGTAAGATTCCGGCATCTTTTTATCCCATAAAAAGTCTAAGCCTATCTTAATCTCTAATCTGGCGTCACCCAGAAGCCCTCATAGATCGCCGTCTTGAAGGCCGTGATACCCTATTGTATCAATCAATTGTTTGGCAAATTATCGCGAATTGCAAATCAGTTAATATAACCACCCAAAGGTACAACCGCCGGGTTTTATATGCAATGTCAAACCAATTGTACCTGCCCCAGACCTCTTTGTAAAAAGGTCGCCGGGAGGGAAAGACTAAACAAACAAACGGCATTGTTTCAATGGCTTATTAAAGATTTCAGCATATCTTTTATCTGTCCAAAAGAATTAAGCATAACTTCTTAATCCTCATAAAGATGAAGTCTTTCAAGTAACCCTTTACACTTGAAACACTAGTAAGATTCAGGCATCTTTTTATCCCATAAAAAGTCTAAGCCTATCTTAATCTCTAATCCGGCTTCTCCCAGAAGCCCTCATAGATCGCCGTCTTGAAGGCCGTGATACCCTATTGTATCAATCAATTGTTTGGCAAATTATCTCGAATCGCAAATCCGTTAATATAACCACCCGAAGGTACAACCGCCGGGGTTTATATACGAGGACCCCAATGGAAATACGCCTAACGGCCTTATTGGGCTATCCTTAGTTGGAATTATGCAAGGCTGGTACATGTCATATTTATAACATACTATGTGGTACCAACTCTGTAAATTGCTAACTGAATAAATATTATTATTATTATTAATGTCAAACCAATTATACCTGCCCCAGACCTCTTTGTAAAAAGGTCGCCGGGAGGTAAAGACCAAACAAACAGACAGCATTGTTTCAATGGCTTTGAAAAGCAGAGAAAACCAAGGCCAACAGGTGTCAGCCTGATCACCTAGAAAACTGAGTGGAGCCCCCCTCGACGGGAATAACTCAGGAAGCCTGATCCCAGGCTCGACCATAGAAAACGCAGTTTCTGATGAGCCCTCAAGCGACCAAACTCATCGGGGTAACTTACCTATTTTAGCCATCCTGGCTAAAACTCGGTAAACAAAAACGATGTTCTCGGAGCAACGAGAAAAACGCCGGAAAGGTAACCCACACTAAACTATACATTACAGGAAGGCGTAATGCATAAAGCAATGAATAACACAGGAAGCCTGATCCCAGGCTCGACCACAGAAAACGCAGTTTCTTATGAGCCCTCAAGCGACCAAACTCGTCGGGGTAACTTACCTATTTTGAGCCATCCTGACTAAAACTCGGTAAACAAAAACGGTGTTCTCGGAGCAACGAGAAAAAAACGCCGGAAAGGTAACCTACACCAAACGAGACATTTTAACACATTTCATACAAAGGGTGTGCGCAAAAATAGGGATACCTGAACAGGAGGGCGTAATGCATAAAGCAAAAACCGGGGCAAAGGTAGCCATGACAGAGACTGGTGGGATAATTACTCCAGGTTCTGCATAGACCCGCCGGGACCCAGCTCTGGAAAAAAAGAAAATTTCCAGGAATTAATGCTCATAAGGCTAACCCAAACATGTTCGCACACAAGTGTTAAATAACCCGCCGGGTAACGAGACGTAATAATCAACGACGACAGCTCGCTACGCGGTGGGGTTTCCTAAGTAAAAGATTTCAGAATATCTTAATTTGTCCAAAAGATTTATGAATACCCTCTGACATAATATATAAAGACCAGTATGGCGTTTATAACTGATGAAGTCTTTCCGGTGGTGTTTGTTTCAAGATTCAATTTTGGAAAAAAAATAAATAAAAAAGACGCCGGCCCCCGAATTATCTCGTAGATAAAAAACTGGGAACCCTGACAAATATACGAGATCTAACTTCTCCCGAAGGGTCTTTTTAGATCGCCGTATGTTGAAGGCGGCGATACAAAACGTATCCCTCAATTGTCTGGTTAACTAACTGAATCGTAAATTCGTTATTCCCATCCCTCCAAGGAGCACCCGCCGGGTGTGAATATTAGTTTAAAAAACGTTAACCCCAATTGTGCCCTAAAGCGCCGTATGTTGAAGGAGGCGATACACAATGCATCCCTCAATTGTCTGGTCAACTAAACTGAATTTTGCAAATTCGGGCATCCCACCCTTCCAGGTTGCACCCACCGGGTGATTTAAAGTTTAAAAGTTAACCCCAAATGTTCCTAACCCCACTTCTTTGTAAAAGATCGCCGGGGAGGAAATACAAAGATCGCGAATTGCAAATCAGTCAATATAACCACCCAAAGGTACAACCGCCGGGTTTTATATGCAATGGCAAACCAATTGTACCTGCCCCAGACCTCTTTGTAAAAAGGTCGCCGGGAGGGAAAGACTAAACAAACAAACGGCATTGTTTCAATGGCTTATTAAAGATTTCAGCATATCTTTCACCTGTCCAAAAGAATTAAGAATAACTTCTTAATCCTCATAAAGATGAAGCATATCTTTATTAAAGATGAAGTCTTTCAAGTATGCCTTTTTCCAGAGGATCTACTGTAAGAAACTGTAAGAAACTGTATCCCTTTACACTTGAAACACTAGTAAGATTCAGGCATCTCTTTATCCCATAAAAAGTCTAAGCCTATCTTAATCTCTAATCCGGCTTCTCCCAGAAGCCCTCATAGATTGCCGTCTTGAAGGCCGTGATACCCTATTGTATCAATCAATTGTTTGGCAAATTATCTCTAATCGCAAATCCGTTAATATAACCACCCGAAGGTACAACCGCCGGGTTTTATATGCAATGTCAAACCAATTATACCTGCCCCAGACCTCTTTGTAAAAAGGTCGCCGGGAGGGAAAGACCAAACAAACAGACAGCATTGTTTCAATGGCTTTGAAAAGCAGAGAAAACCAAGTCCAACAGGTGTCAGCCTGATCACCTAGAAAACTGTGTGGAGCCCCCCTCGACGGGAATAAACCAGGAAGCCTGATCCCAGGCTCGACCATAGAAAACGCAGTTTCTGATGAGCCCTCAAGCGACCAAACTCGTCGGGGTAACTTACCTATTTTAGCCATCCTGACTAAAACTCGGTAAACAAAAACGGTGTTCTCGGAGCAACGAGAAAAACGCCGGAAAGGTAACCCACACTAAACTATTGTGACGCATGTCCAGTGTGAGCATGCTGTACAGAACGCCTAGTCATGCCCCACTCTCGCTAGGATCGTCAGGGCAGGAACTTTGGCTGTAGTCTATGTAGAGTTTCCTAACTTAGTTCATGTGAGCCGTTGTACTATAAGTAATATGAATATGTATTTTGTTTTCATCTGAGTCAACGAGTTCTATTTATATCATTAGTTATAAGTATTGTGTGTAAAACTTATTTGTAATGATGGGAGAAGCGGCAGCCACAGTTGGGGGTCAGTGGGTGCGCCATGCGGGAGGTGGGCCTAACTCACTAGCACTCCCCCCCCCCCTCCCCCCTCCCCTCAGTGCTAGGAAAGCCTTTGTCTATCCCAGAGGAGAGAGAGAAATTACGTAATGATTGTCAGTGGGCGGTCCTTAGTAGTTCACGTTGGGCTCACTAGAGGGCCGAGTATAAAAAGGGAAGTCTAGCCATTTTTTGATCAGAACTCATTAGGCAGAGCGACTTCTCATTTCCCTTGCTAACTATATATATTCTTCTGACTGATGTGAACTTTCTCTACTACCTTACATTCTTATCTCCTCTTTTCCCTACCCTTTTTAACTTCCATGGTCCCGTTGGTGCAGAGCTAGTCAGCCAACGTATTATCGCTTGAGTTCTCGAGATACATGCCTATTAGATAGCCTATTTTGGAAGGGTTAACTTAGAATAGGATTGATTTATGTTTGTTGCACTTGTCTATGCATTTCCCTGTGTGTTATTATTATTATTCCTGGTTTCTGCTAGTCTAGGTAATGCTAGACTGGGGTAAGGCTTTTCTGTGTTACGAGTTGTTGTTTGATGCAGTGGTTAAGCGATAAACCTGCATACTCGTTTCGGTTCAGTGAAGCCTAGGTTGTCTTCGCGGCTGACTGTGTTGAGTTAATAATTTACAGTGCGTGAGGGCAAGAGCCTAACCACCCTGTATTTTATTAACAGCTTGTTTTTACTTTGTCAAGGAGCCGGGAGAAAACCAGATACAAGGGATCTGGATTTCTCAAAGTGCACTTGTTAGTGTTAACGTAATACTTTAAACAGTTGTGAGGACTTCGCTAGGCTACGAGCCGTTTTTGCTCAGTCACTGCTACCTTTTGCCCACAGTACCCCAGCTAGACTTTACTCGATTAGTAGATACAGAATAGTATTGAAGCTTTCCTTATGTATGATATTGTTTATGCACTATTGATTTCATGTGTTGCAAGCTTGGCTACTTTAGTGATTAGTGGCCCACGAGCACAATCCGAGTAGGCTATTGCCGTTGCATTTGCGGAGTACTTCTTTTTAATGTTTGCCATTTACTATTGCATATTCTTTTAATTATTCTTATGCCAATTTAAACCTGTAATAGTATTTAATTGCCAGTGTTTATCTTATTGAATTACTGTTCAAAATCCGATACGTACTTCTTACGAGCATCCGAGAAGCATCTAACTTTTTTCAGAAGATTCCTTGCTCGATGCTTAAGGACTATTAATTAACGTAACGTAATAGTGCCGATCCGAAGTAGAGGGTGGAGGACTTCTTAAGTTCTTAGTCAAGGGTGGATTACTTCGGCTTCGGCCAACACTATTCTTTGGTGTTGTTGTTTCTTACTTCTTTGTTTGATTGTTGACCAGACTAGAGAATTCCTGTCTCTTTATTAGTCTGTTGTTGAACACTAGTACCGAGTTCTTGTATACCCCGTTATAGCAGATTGAACTCTGGAGGGTATTGGTGTTTTTTGTTCGGCTGGCAGTACTCAGGGTTGGGATCGTGTGTTTTCCGTTGTGGCAGCGAGCCGTATTAGAGTCCTGATTGAGAGCCCTTGTGTACCCGAGTGCCAGGTCGTAACAAATGGCGACCTTGCTTAGGATTTTGTGAACAGTATAAATTTTTGCAGAGTTGTACAACATTTGTTTGTTTGTATTTTAGCGTGCATATTGAAGAATATTTGTTTTTGTATGGCAATTAGTAAAGCATTTAAGAGACTCCAGTTAATTTAGTAATTAGTGCTTGCATAGGAAGTTAAACACTTTTGTCTCGAGAATTTTTTTGTGGACTTCAGTATGTCGTGCATTAGCACTGACGATGAGCGAGAGATGCCATTTGAAGGTGTGCCGTTAGTAACCAGTGAGGAGGATGCTAGAGTTTTTGTGAGTAAGCGGTACCACGTGACGGAGGAGAGACTGACTGGGGTGGATGTTTGTGGCTTGCACCTGATAGCCAAGGTTTTGGGAATTTCCAATGTAGTAGGGATGTCCAAGGGGGAGCTGATTTCCTGGGTGTTGCGTGGGCGACATGGGGTTTCGGAGGAGAGGGCGTTTGGGGGGGTTCCTCCCCAGATCCCCTCTCACTCGACTCCCACAGTGCCGTCCACTCAGTTACCGGAGGTTAGCACTCTCCCACAGAGGGATGAGAATTGGCAGATTGGAGTGCCCTCGGGTGGTGCACATGGTGGTTCCCCAGTTTTTGCCCCCCCTCCTTCAGTAGTGGCAGCTCCCTCTTCCTGTCTGTCTCCAGATATGGTATTTAGACTTGAGCTTGCTAAGATTGAGGCTAGGAAGCAGGAGGATGAGACCAGGAGGCATGAAAATGAGAGCAGGAGGCAGGAGGATGAGACGAGGAGGTATGAGATTGAGGTTAGGAGGCATGAGGCTGAGCTTAAGTACGACTCGGAGAAATATTGTGCTAAATTAGATTTAGATAAGTCTCGTGCAGAGTCGACAGGGACTTGGATGGGCCGTGAGGGCCAAGTAAGAGAACAGTCCTTGGCCCAATTAGTCAAATTGGTGCCGGTATTTAGTGAAACTGAAGTCACAGAATTTTTTAATCGTTTTGAGAAGAAATGTAGGGAGCATAATTGGCCTGAAGAGAAGTGGGCAGCTCTAGTCTCCTCAAGACTTACGGGTAAGGGTCTGAAGGCTTATGATGCACTGCCTTTAGAGTCTTGCATTGACTACCCAGAATTGAAGAGAGCTGTCCTACGGGCATACGAGTTGCAACCGGAAACATATCGATTGAAGTTTCGGGGTGTTACAAAGACTAGGGAGGTGACCTTTCTTGAACATGCCCGGGACTTAAAAGATGCACTTAAAAACTGGACACGTTCTGAGAAAGCTGAGACGGCCGAACAGTTGACTGAGCTGTTTCTGCTCGAGCAGTTTTATAAGTGTACTGGTGCAGAAATGACTTTAACTATTAAAGAAAAGAACCCAAAAACTCTACAGGAGGCAGCTGAGATGGCTGACCTCCGGCTATCACTAATTCGTGGGTGCGGGTCTGCCCAGCGTAGTGAGGCAGGTAACAAGGGGCGTGACGCCCCACCCCCCCGAGTTAGTGATATACCTTATGCAAACAAGTACAAGAGCCATGATACCAAGACTGACCACAAGACTAGCACCGTCCCATTTAAGAAGGGGCCGGGCCCTTCCCAGTACCAAGGGAAGCCCAAAGGGGAGGTGGAGTGTTATCATTGTCATAAAAAGGGGCACTTTGCAAGAGTCTGTCCTAGCAAACCACCTACAGCAGCTGTGTCTTTGGCCTGCAACATTGGTGTGTCTCCGAAGTCATCTGAGTTTGCCTGGGGCAGTTCGTCAGAGGCTGAGGCACAGCCAATGCAGAAGCACCTGGGAGGCTCGAACCCTGCTCAGGATGTTTTTTGCGACCATAGAGGGCGGGGTTGCGTGATGTGGGCGGGGCGCAAGCATGGAGTAGAGGTCTTGCGTGATACAGGTGCTTCCCAGACTCTGATGAAAAACTTGACTGGCTACCCTATAAACGCGGCTCGGGTGGTAGTGGTGCAGGGTATTAATGCAACTCGGTCATACCCGCTGGTGCGGTTGGAGTTGGAGGTGGATGGTGTGGCACGTGAATTGGATGTCGGGATTGTGGAGAAACTGCCAGTGGAGGGCGTCGACCTTCTTCTCGGCAACGACTTTGCAATGCCCGCTTCCGAGGTTCTACCCTTAGTCGTTGCCGAGAGGCCGGCCGACGTGAGTAGGGAAGAGCAAGAGTGGGTCGAGCGGTGCCAGACACAACCCATGGCGTGTGTTGTCACCCGAGCTCGGGCAGCTAAAGTGTCACAGCCTAGTCCTCCGCCTTCAGACCAGCGGAGGAACGATCAACAGGAGGAGGCTAAAGCTGGAGTTGGTTTTAAGAGTTTTGACTCGGCGGCTCTCCTGGGTGATTCAGTATTAGCACCATTACTTAATTCTGGAGTAGCCCCTGGGCCTGTCATCGAGAGTGACGAGGCTGGGCATGACGAGTCTCCACGACAGCAACGTTATGTACATCGAGAGAGACAGAGGGAGCAGCCCAGTATCGGGGAAGGTCATGCATTGCTCCGGGAGCAGTTAGATCGCTTGGCACCCTCAGATATAAGTCGGTTGCAACTAGAGGACCCTGAGCTCCAAACGTGTGCTAATGGAGCTGTAGAGCTCGACGAGGACGGCGATGCACAGCCAGGAGATTTTTTTTATTTAGAAGGCATCCTTTATAGGCGTTTTCAAGACCCTAAACGTAGTTGGCAAAAGGGGTCCGGAGTAGTGGACCAGTTGGTGGTGCCACGGGAGTGCAGGGATAGCCTACTGAGGTTGGCGCATGACACACCACTGGCAGGACATCTAGGGGTGAGAAAAACGGTGGCGGCTTTGGGGAAATTGTTTTGGTGGCCGGGGATGAAGTCTCATGTGCAGTCATGGATAAACTCCTGTGATATTTGTCAACGTGTCGGGAAACCGAACCAAGTTATTCCTAAGGCTCCGTTACACCCTATTCCTGTGATTGGGCCACCCTTTAGTAAAATTATTGTTGACATGGTTGGTCCACTCCCTCCCACTAAGCGGAAATAAATTTTTGTTAACCATAATGGATGTTGCCACTAGATACCCCGATGCATACCCTATGAAAAATGGAATGGCTAAGACGGTAGTCAGTAACTTGTTGTGGTACTTCTCAAGGTACGGGTACCCGGAGGAGATTCAGTCTGATCAGGGATCTAATTTCACCTCCAACATGTTCAAGCAAACAATGCAACAGCATGGGATACGAGCAGTAGTATCGTCAGCGTATCACCCTGAGAGTCAAGGGGTGCTTGAGCGGTGGCATGCTACACTTAAAAGCATGCTCAGGTGTTATTGTGCTGACAACGGTATGGATTGGGATCTTGGATTGCCTTATGTGCTGTTTGCTGCTCGGGAGGTACCTGGTGAGAGCCTGGGATTTAGTCCAAACGAGCTGATTTTTGGACACCGTGTCAGGGGCCCCCTTAACATGCTGAAAGAAATTTGGGAGGGGACTGTGCAGCCTTGTCCATTATTAAAGTATGTGCTTGAAAGCCGTGAGCGCATGCTTAAGAGTCTGGAGATGGCAGGTAGAAATTTGACAGAATCACAAGCTTTGATGAAGGACAGGTATGATCGCAAAGTGAGGCTCCGGAAGTTCACTGTAGGACAAGAGGTATTAATTTTGTTGCCTTTGGTTGGTAACCCCCTCTCTGCGAAGTACACTGGACCTTATAAAATTGTAGAAAAAATTTCAGACTTAGATTACCTTGTTGCCACTCCAGACAGGAGGAAAAAGAACCAGTTATGTCACGTGAACCTTATTAAAGAGTATGTGAGGCGCCCCTCTGAGCCTCTCACTGTCCCTGTGTTGGCTTGTTGCGGCCGTGGTGGAGAAGGAGAGGGGGACAGTCAAGCTTCAGAGGAGGATAGCTGGGATCAACATGTTTCAGCGGATCAGTGGGCGGGGAACTCGAGCCTAAGGGCTGACGAGGCTATAGCTCATTTGCCTGAGCCGCAGTTTGATGCTATCCGTCAGTTGTTCGGTTCATACCCCACTGTATTTGCTGAACACCCAGGCCTCACTACTCAGGCTATGCATGATGTTGACGTGGGGGACCATCTACCCTTTAAGTCAATCCCGTACCGTGTGCCCCCCATAAAACTACCAGCTCTGAGGGATGAGTTGGAGTATATGCTCGGTAGAGGGTTGATAGAGAAAGGCACAGTTAAGTGGACTTCCCCTGTAACACTGCAGCCTAAGCCAGATGGCAAGGTACGCTTTTGTATTGATTTCCGTAGGTTAAACGGTTTGACTCCAACTAACCCATATCCTCTTCCTCGGGTTGATGATAGTGTTGACAAAATTGGTAATGCTCGTTTTTTGTCTAAAGTAGATTTAGTAAAAGGTTACTGGCAAGTACCTTTGTCCGAGCGTGCTAAAGAGGTATGTGGTTTTGTTGTGGACGGGAGTACCTACCGGTGCAATGTTATGCCTTACGGGCTTAAGAATGCACCAGCAACGTTTCAGAACCTGATGAATGAAATTGTAAAGGACATTCCAAATTGCACCGTATATTTGGACGATGTAATCATTTATGATGACGACTTTGAGAGCCATTGTGAGCACCTTGAGACCTTGTTCCGGAAACTTAGTGAAGCAGGTCTGGTAGTAAATTTGGCAAAGTGTGACTTCGTAAAAGCCACTGTGCAGTACCTTGGGTTTGTAGTGGGAAGGGGACAGGTGTGCCCTCCTCAGAACAAGGTACAGGCTATCAATAAATTTCCGCACCCAACAACCAAGAAGCAGATTATGAGACTCTTGGGTATGATAGGCTACTACAGACGCTTCATAAAAGGTTACTCAACGGTGTTGGCACCTCTCACAGATTTGTTATCTAAAGACAAAAAGTTTTTGTGGGCACCTGAGTGTGAAAAGGCTTTCACTTTGGTGAAACATTTGCTATGTACTCACCCGATACTCAGGGCCCCAGACTTTAACAGGCCTTTTCAGCTGGCAACAGATGCTAGTGGTGTAGGGGCTGGTGCCGTCTTGCTACAGACAGACAATGAAGGTGTGGAACACCCAGTAAGTTTCTTTTCTAAGAAGTTCAATGCTGCACAAAAGAACTATTCTACAATAGAAAAGGAATTACTGGCGATTGTGCTGTCGCTCAGGCACTTCGAGGTGTATGTTCCAGCCTATGGCCCAGTCGTGGTTATCTACACTGATCATCACCCTTTGAGATTCCTGAATCAATTTCACAATCACAATATGAGACTGACCAGGTGGTCTTTGATGTTGCAGGAGTATAACCTGGACATCCGTCATATTGCTGGATGTGACAATGTGATCGCGGATTGTTTATCAAGGGTGGATGATCAGTCGTAGGCTATCACAGGTGTGTGGGTTTGAGTGGAGGAAAATAGGCTGCCCTTATAGTGCAGCCGGGAAAAACATATTAAAATATAAAAATCATATAAAAACTCTTTCTTTTGATATAGGTAATCGTATAAGTTTGTCATAGCCTATAGAGTTTGAGTAGTCCACAAACTATCAAACGGCTGAGCTGCTGTAAGCTCGCTCTGGGAGCATGATATTGTGTCTTTTTGCTATTGTTGGGAGGAGTTATAAAATGTGAATTTTTGGTTAATAATAAGATGCGTTTTGGTGATAAACTCAGCTTTGTTTTAGTGCCATGCGGTCGCTGGGTCGCTGGGTGTGAGGGGCTTGATGGGGTTCTGTGTTTGTCAGATTTTAGCTCAGGGTTGAGCAAGTAAAATCTTGGGGGAGGTGTGACGCATGTCCAGTGTGAGCATGCTGTACAGAACGCCTAGTCATGCCCCACTCTCGCTAGGATCGTCAGGGCAGGAACTTTGGCTGTAGTCTATGTAGAGTTTCCTAACTTAGTTCATGTGAGCCGTTGTACTATAAGTAATATGAATATGTATTTTGTTTTCATCTGAGTCAACGAGTTCTATTTTATATCATTAGTTATAAGTATTGTGTGTAAAACTTATTTGTAATGATGGGAGAAGCGGCAGCCACAGTTGGGGGTCAGTGGGTGCGCCATGCGGGAGGTGGGCCTAACTCACTAGCACTCCCCCCCCCCCTCCCCCCTCCCCTCAGTGCTAGGAAAGCCTTTGTCTATCCCAGAGGAGAGAGAGAAATTACGTAATGATTGTCAGTGGGCGGTCCTTAGTAGTTCACGTTGGGCTCACTAGAGGGCCGAGTATAAAAAGGGAAGTCTAGCCATTTTTTGATCAGAACTCATTAGGCAGAGCGACTTCTCATTTCCCTTGCTAACTATATATATTCTTCTGACTGATGTGAACTTTCTCTACTACCTTACATTCTTATCTCCTCTTTTCCCTACCCTTTTTAACTTCCATGGTCCCGTTGGTGCAGAGCTAGTCAGCCAACGTATTATCGCTTGAGTTCTCGAGATACATGCCTATTAGATAGCCTATTTTGGAAGGGTTAACTTAGAATAGGATTGATTTATGTTTGTTGCACTTGTCTATGCATTTCCCTGTGTGTTATTATTATTATTCCTGGTTTCTGCTAGTCTAGGTAATGCTAGACTGGGGTAAGGCTTTTCTGTGTTACGAGTTGTTGTTTGATGCAGTGGTTAAGCGATAAACCTGCATACTCGTTTCGGTTCAGTGAAGCCTAGGTTGTCTTCGCGGCTGACTGTGTTGAGTTAATAATTTACAGTGCGTGAGGGCAAGAGCCTAACCACCCTGTATTTTATTAACAGCTTGTTTTTACTTTGTCAAGGAGCCGGGAGAAAACCAGATACAAGGGATCTGGATTTCTCAAAGTGCACTTGTTAGTGTTAACGTAATACTTTAAACAGTTGTGAGGACTTCGCTAGGCTACGAGCCGTTTTTGCTCAGTCACTGCTACCTTTTGCCCACAGTACCCCAGCTAGACTTTACTCGATTAGTAGATACAGAATAGTATTGAAGCTTTCCTTATGTATGATATTGTTTATGCACTATTGATTTCATGTGTTGCAAGCTTGGCTACTTTAGTGATTAGTGGCCCACGAGCACAATCCGAGTAGGCTATTGCCGTTGCATTTGCGGAGTACTTCTTTTTAATGTTTGCCATTTACTATTGCATATTCTTTTAATTATTCTTATGCCAATTTAAACCTGTAATAGTATTTAATTGCCAGTGTTTTTCTTATTGAATTACTGTTCAAAATCCGATACGTACTTCTTACGAGCATCCGAGAAGCATCTAACTTTTTTCAGAAGATTCCTTGCTCGATGCTTAAGGACTATTAATTAACGTAACGTAATAGTGCCGATCCGAAGTAGAGGGTGGAGGACTTCTTAAGTTCTTAGTCAAGGGTGGATTACTTCGGCTTCGGCCAACACTATTCTTTGGTGTTGTTGTTTCTTACTTCTTTGTTTGATTGTTGACCAGACTAGAGAATTCCTGTCTCTTTATTAGTCTGTTGTTGAACACTAGTACCGAGTTCTTGTATACCCCGTTATAGCAGATTGAACTCTGGAGGGTATTGGTGTTTTTTGTTCGGCTGGCAGTACTCAGGGGTTGGGATCGTGTGTTTCCGTTGTGGCAGCGAGCCGTATTAGAGTCCTGATTGAGAGCCCTTGTGTACCCGAGTGCCAGGTCGTAACACTATACATTACAGGAGGGCGTAATGCATAAAGCAATGAATAACACAGGAAGCCTGATCCCAGGCTCGACCACAGAAAACGCAGTTTCTTATGAGCCCTCAAGCGACCAAACTCGTCGGGGTAACTTACCTATTTTGAGCCATCCTGACTAAAACTCGGTAAACAAAAACGGTGTTCTCGGAGCAACGAGAAAAAATGCCGGAAAGGTAACCTACACCAAACGAGACATTTTAACACATTTCATACAAAGGGTGTGCGCAAAAATAGGGATACCTGAACAGGAGGGCGTAATGCATAAAGCAAAAACCGGGGCAAAGGTAGCCATGACAGAGACTGGTGGGATAATTACTCCAGGTTCTGCATAGACCCGCCGGGACCCAGCTCTGGAAAAAAAGAAAATTTCCAGGAATTAATGCTCATAAGGCTAACCCAAACATGTTCGCACACAAGTGTTAAATAACCCGCCGGGTAACGAGACGTAATAATCAACGACGACAGCTCGCTACGCGGTGGGGTTTCCTAAGTAAAAGATTTCAGAATATCTTAATTTGTCCAAAAGATTTATGAATACCCTCTGACATAATATATAAAGACCAGCATGGCGTTTATAACTGATGAAGTCTTTCCGGTGGTGTTTGTTTCAAGATTCAATTTTGGAAAAAAAAAAAAAAAAAAAGACGGCGGCCCCCGAATTATCTCGTAGATCAAAAACTGGGAACCCTGACAAATATACGAGATCTAACTTCTCCCGAAGGGTCTTTTTAGATCGCCGTATGTTGAAGGCGGCGATACAAAACGTATCCCTCAATTGTCTGGTTAACTAACTGAATCGTAAATTCGTTATTCCCATCCCTCCAAGGAGCACCCGCCGGGTGTGAATATTAGTTTTAAAAAACGTTAACCCCAATTGTGCCCTAAAGCGCCGTATGTTGAAGGAGGCGATACACAATGCATCCCTCAATTGTCTGGTCAACTAAACTGAATTTTGCAAATTCGGGCATCCCACCCTTCCAGGTTGCACCCGCCGGGTGATTTAAAGTTTAAAAGTTAACCCCAAATGTTCCTAACCCCACTTCTTTGTAAAAGATCGCCGGGGAGGAAATACAAAGATCGCGAATTGCAAATCAGTCAATATAACCACCCAAAGGTACAACCGCCGGGTTTTATATGCAATGTCAAACCAATTGTACCTGCCCCAGACCTCTTTGTAAAAAGGTCGCCGGGAGGGAAAGACTAAACAAACAAACGGCATTGTTTCAATGGCTTATTAAAGATTTCAGCATATCTTTCACCTGTCCAAAAGAATTAAGAATAACTTCTTAATCCTCATAAAGATGAAGCATATATTTATTAAAGATGAAGTCTTTCAAGTATCCCTTTACACTTGAAACACTAGTAAGATTCAGGCATCTTTTTTATCCCATAAAAAGTCTAAGCCTATCTTAATCTCTAATCCGGCTTCTCCCAGAAGCCCTCATAGATCGCCGTCTTGAAGGCCGTGATACCCTATTGTATCAATCAATTGTTTGGCAAATTATCTCGAATCGCAAATCCGTTAATATAACCACCCGAAGGTACAACCGCCGGGTTTTATATGCAATGTCAAACCAATTATACCTGCCCCAGACCTCTTTGTAAAAAGGTCGCCGGGAGGGAAAGACCAAACAAACAGACAGCATTGTTTCAATGGCTTTGAAAAGCAGAGAAAACCAAGTCCAACAGGTGTCAGCCTGATCACCTAGAAAACTGTGTGGAGCCCCCCTCGACGGGAATAAACCAGGAAGCCTGATCCCAGGCTCGACCATAGAAAACGCAGTTTCTGATGAGCCCTCAAGCGACCAAACTCGTCGGGGTAACTTACCTATTTTAGCCATCCTGACTAAAACTCGGTAAACAAAAACGGTGTTCTCGGAGCAACGAGAAAAACGCCGGAAAGGTAACCCACACTAAACTATACATTACAGGAGGGCGTAATGCATAAAGCAATGAATAACACAGGAAGCCTGATCCCAGGCTCGACCACAGAAAACGCAGTTTCTTATGAGCCCTCAAGCGACCAAACTCGTCGGGGTAACTTACCTATTTTGAGCCATCCTGACTAAAACTCGGTAAACAAAAACGGTGTTCTCGGAGCAACGAGAAAAAATGCCGGAAAGGTAACCTACACCAAACGAGACATTTTAACACATTTCATACAAAGGGTGTGCGCAAAAATAGGGATACCTGAACAGGAGGGCGTAATGCATAAAGCAAAAACCGGGGCAAAGGTAGCCATGACAGAGACTGGTGGGATAATTACTCCAGGTTCTGCATAGACCCGCCGGGACCCAGCTCTGGAAAAAAAGAAAATTTCCAGGAATTAATGCTCATAAGGCTAACCCAAACATGTTCGCACACAAGTGTTAAATAACCCGCCGGGTAACGAGACGTATTAATCAACGACGACAGCTCGCTACGCGGTGGGGTTTCCTAAGTAAAAGATTTCAGAATATCTTAATTTGTCCAAAAGATTTATGAATACCCTCTGACATAATATATAAAGACCAGCATGGCGTTTATAACTGATGAAGTCTTTCCGGTGGTGTTTGTTTCAAGATTCAATTTTGGAAAAAAAAAAAAAAAAAAAAGACGGCGGCCCCCGAATTATCTCGTAGATCAAAAACTGGGAACCCTGACAAATATACGAGATCTAACTTCTCCCGAAGGGTCTTTTTAGATCGCCGTATGTTGAAGGCGGCGATACAAAACGTATCCCTCAATTGTCTGGTTAACTAACTGAATCGTAAATTCGTTATTCCCATCCCTCCAAGGAGCACCCGCCGGGTGTGAATATTAGTTTTAAAAAACGTTAACCCCAATTGTGCCCTAAAGCGCCGTATGTTGAAGGAGGCGATACACAATGCATCCCTCAATTGTCTGGTCAACTAAACTGAATTTTGCAAATTCGGGCATCCCACCCTTCCAGGTTGCACCCGCCGGGTGATTTAAAGTTTAAAAGTTAACCCCAAATGTTCCTAACCCCACTTCTTTGTAAAAGATCGCGGGGAGGAAATACAAAGATCGCGAATTGCAAATCAGTCAATATAACCACCCAAAGGTACAACCGCCGGGTTTTATATGCAATGTCAAACCAATTGTACCTGCCCCAGACCTCTTTGTAAAAAGGTCGCCGGGAGGGAAAGACTAAACAAACAAACGGCATTGTTTCAATGGCTTATTAAAGATTTCAGCATATCTTTCACCTGTCCAAAAGAATTAAGAATAACTTCTTAATCCTCATAAAGATGAAGTCTTTCAAGTATCCCTTTACACTTGAAACACTAGTAAGATTCAGGCATCTTTTTTATCCCATAAAAAGTCTAAGCCTATCTTAATCTCTAATCCGGCTTCTCCCAGAAGCCCTCATAGATCGCCGTCTTGAAGGCCGTGATACCCTATTGTATCAATCAATTGTTTGGCAAATTATCTCGAATCGCAAATCCGTTAATATAACCACCCGAAGGTACAACCGCCGGGTTTTATATGCAATGTCAAACCAATTATACCTGCCCCAGACCTCTTTGTAAAAAGAAGTCTGACTGTCTGGTCAACTAAACTGAATTTTGCAAATTCGGTCATCCCACCCTACCAGGTTGCACCCGCCGGGTGATTTAAAGTTTAAAAGTTAACCCCAATTGTTCCTAACCCCACTTCTTTGTAAAAGATCGCCGGGGAGGAAATACAACAACAGCATAGTTTTATATTGGCTTTGCAAAACCGAAAAAAATACAAACAACACGTGTCCGTATGAACACTGTTAGATGGGTACAGCCAACCCGCCGGGAATCAGAAGGAGCCTGAAACAGGCACCCCAGAGACGCAGTCCTGGGGAGCCACAGACACCCACTCGCCGGGGAAACAAGCCTGTTTTAAACCACGCGTGGCCAAAACTCGGCAACCAGCCGGGGTTATCAAGGTGAAACCGAGAAAAACCCGCCGGAAAAAACCCACCCCGTCCAGATACCATCTGAACGCACCACCGGACTGAGGCGTAGCCAAAACACAACTAACGCCGGGCCCAACATAGTCCGTGGAATTAGCCAATACACAACTAACCCAGGACACATAAATAGTCCGTGGAATTAGCCAATACACAACTAAACCAGGACACACATCACACAGTAGTACATATTTAGAAATTAAATCAATAACACTTGTATATGTGGTAAAGCTACGAGAGGCTGGCTAGGCCTAGGCAGACGGATAACATTAACATGTCGGAATATAAACAAAAAGCACTGAATTATATCACAACAGGAACCACCGCCAACACACCACTGTAGCAAATACTTCTGGCAAAGGGAAGAACTGACTCGGGACCCAGAAAAAACTTCACTAAGTGAAGAAAAATACGCTGGGAACGTCAGCAAAAATACGCTACCTCATCAGAAAGATAAAAGGAAGCAATAACGCGTAATGAAAGCCGCCTGCATCACAAAGCTAGCTAACTGTGAAAAAGTTCACCTGTCCACAACCGGACCACGAGGGTACATCCGAAATAGATGCCCCAAACACACGACCCAAAATACACTGCACTGCGTGCAACCAGCCCAGGACACTCCTGCTACGCATATCCTAACCTTACTCGATACATCCCGGAGTAAACAAATGAGAAAAAACTCACTAGGGACGCAGCAAATGCGGAACCAGCGGAGCGTGGAGAGACACGTCCGGGCCGGCTGACCGCAGAGCAGAGAAGGAAGAATGACGCCTGAATCAGCGTCTGGTCAAAGATCCACACAAGTACATCCACGATATGATGGAAAGCTTATTGGATAGTTATTCTTATTTTCTGTTTGTTTTTTATTTTTTACGAAGTTTTTTCGTAGTGAGAACCCAATTCATAATGACTGAAGCCATGAGTGAGGTCGCGTGCGCTCATGATGAAGGCTCCTCAGATTTTAAATGCTCTGCGCGGTAGATTCAAACTACGGCGGATTAGTGTTTGAAGAGGATGCCTTATGTAATAGGCATGTTCGTCAATGATGGAGGGGCCACTAATAAATACAAAAATATACATGTATGATAGAGCAGATTATGAGCTGCTGAGACGGTGTTTGGACATTGACTGGGGGGAATACTTGAACGGTGAAGACACTGAAGGAATGTGGAGGAAAATTAGAGTCAAACTGGAGAATGCTGTATCCAAAAGTGAACCAGTAAGAGAATATAAGGATAAAACAAAATTGAGGAAAAGAACGAACCCTGAATTGCCTATGAAAAGAAAGCTTTGGACATTGATTAGAAGAAAGAAACGATTGTGGGAAAGACTAAAATTGTTAAAAAAGAACAGGGGGTCTAGTATAGAAGCTAAAGAAGTGGATCTGGAACGCAGACAAATAAACAATAAAATAAGGTGGGAGACAAGGAGGGGGGTGAAGGAGAGGGAGAGAAAGATTGCAAAAAACGTGAAGGATAATCCAAAAATATTCTGGAAGTACATTCAGGAAAAGTTAACAATAAGAGTAGGTATCCCAGAACTGATAGGAAAATTAGATGATGGGAGTAGAGCGGAGACTGATAAGGAGAAAGCAGAGGTGCTGGGGAAATACTTTGGGGAGGTACTAACAGTGGAGTTGGATGATGCAGTGCCTACTATTCCCATCAAACAGGCACCGGCACTAGAACTAATAGAGTTTTCCCATGCTAGAATAAGAAGGGCTATAGAAAAAATGAACAGAAGTAAGTCCCCGGGACTGGATGGGATACACCCAAGAATCATAAAGGAAGGAGGTGAGATGTTAGTAGAGCCATTGAAAATGTTATTTGAGGTATCGTTTAATACAGGACAAATCCCGATGGACTGGAGAGAGGCGAACATAACAGCTATATTTAAGAAGGGAAAGAGAAATGACCCAGGAAATTATAGACCAGTCAGTTTGACAAGTGTTGTGTGTAAACTAATGGAAACGGTAATTAGAGAAGGAATAATGGAGCATATGAAATCAAACCAACTTTTCAGTGGGAGACAGTTCGGATTCTTGCCGGGGAGGTCGACGGTACTACAGCTAATTAAGGTGGTAGATGATTGGATGCAAATTCTAGAGGATGGTGATGTAATAGACGTGGTATATTGCGATTTTATGAAGGCCTTCGATAAGGTCCCACATAAAAGGTTAATAGAGAAAGTTAGAAGCTATAATATAGGGGAGAAATGTGTGAAATGGTTAGAAGCCTTCCTGAAAGATCGGAGACAAAGGGTGCTGGTGAATGGAATAGGCTCGGGATGGAGGGAAATTACAAGTGGGGTACCTCAGGGATCTGTGTTGGGACCACTACTGTTCGTTATATTTATCAACGACTTACCTGAAGTTATAACTAATGGAAGTGAGGTATACCTGTATGCGGATGACACTAAGCTGTATAGAATAGTGAGGAGTAAGGAAGATGTGGGTTTGCTTCAAGGAGATGTGGAGGGCATGAAGGGATGGTCTGAGCATTGGTTAATGCCTTTTCATCCAAAAAAATGCAAGTACATGCGGATTGGGACAAGCAAGATAGACAAGGTAGGATACAGTATGTATGAAGCGATGGAGGAAGTGAATGCAGAAAAGGATATAGGAGTAGTGATAGACAATAAGTTAAATTTCTCAGAACATTTAGCGGAAAAGATAAACAAAGCCAATAGAATTGTAGGGCTGATAAGGAGGACATATGTGTCACTTGACGAAGAAATCTTCAGGAATCTCTATACAGCGCTGGTTAGGCCGCACCTGGAATATGCAAACCAGGTGTGGGCTCCATATATGGTAAAGGATATAGAAGCAGTGGAGAAAGTGCAGAGGAGAGCTAGCAAGCTAGTACCAACGTTGAAGAACACGGGCTATGAGCAGAGGTTGAGGACACTGGGGCTTCCGACACTGGCATATAGGAGAAAGAGGGGATATGATAGAGACTTTTAAGATAGTGTCAGGAAAGTATGATGAGGATGTGTGTGAAGGTATCTTCTTGATGTGGGAGGGAACAAGAACGAGAGGACACTCTAAGAAAATTTACAAAGAAAGGAATAGGCTTGAGAAGGCAAAGAACTCATTTTGTGATAGAGTGGTAAATGAGTGGAACGCACTGCCCCAGTATGTAGTCGATTCTGAATCAATAAGGGAGTTTGAAAGTAATCTTGATAAAGCATGGGGAAGACAAGATTTGAAGTTTGATTATAAAGCAAAAATACAGAATAGTAAAATTTTTGCGTCTTCTACCGCTGCCGCCAACACCGTGAACGACCACAGCAGTACAAGTACTGGTACTCAGCTGGATACACAGGCCTAGTTTGCCTTTTTCCAGATGATCTACTGTAAGAAACTGTAAGAAAACCAGCGTGACAAGCTGGCGGACGCGTGCAAGGGAAGGACTGTGTAACGGCGCGCTAGATGTGTTTTTAGTACATTATTCTTAGTATCTAAATCTTTACTCTTGAAATTTCTTTTTCTTTTTAAATGGTTCCATTTTTAATGACGTTCCCTAGGAACTAAGTAAAGGGTTCACCCTAGGATGTACTTTTTATATATTTCTATCTATCTATCTATTGCCTGACGCCGTGATCCCCGAAGGGGTGGCCACGAACGAACCGCCCCCATGCACCTCTGTCCCCAGTCAGTCGACGCCCCTCCCCCCAACCAGCACCGCCTTCGTTCATGTAGTTCCTCACTCCATCCTTCCACCTCATATTCGGTCTACCTCTCCCCCTCTGTCCCTCCACCTCGCTCTCGTACACCCTCTTAGTCATTCTCTCGCTTTCCATACGTTCCAAATGGCCGAACCATCTCAAGTTGTTCCTTTTCACACTTTCCAGCACATCTACCTCCACACCACACACACCTCCTTCTTACTTCCTCATTAGTCTGTCTATCCCTCCATGTAACTCCGCACGCACTCCTTAAGTAATTCATTTCCACTGCTCTCACTCTTGGTCTGAGTCTCTCAACTAACGTCCATGCTTCGCTTCCGTAAGTCAGTGTCGGGATTACCACACTGTCATGCAAGGACTTCTTCACTTCCATACTGACCACCCTATTTCTTGTTACTGCTTTTAGCGTTCCTACAACCCTCTTCCCCTGTTGTACCCTCTCCCGCACCTCTTCATCCATAGTCCCATCTTTACTCAACACACTGCCCAGATACTTAAAAGAGTTGACGATCTCCATAGCCTGACCGTTCAGCTTCACCTCACACTCTGTGACTTCACCTCACACTCTGTGACTTCACCCCTTTCGAAGACCATAACCTTGCTCTTCCCCGTATTTACCTTCAAATTCCGTTTTTCGCACACTGTTCCAAACTCATTTACCAGACCCTGCAACTCCCATTCATTATCACTCATCAGAACTGTATCATCCGCAAACAGCAGTATAGGTAGCTTCCACTCAATTCCCTCCCTTTTCAGCGATACACCAACATCCACTGCTCTTGATAGTATTTCTTTCATAACTCCATCCATATATACAGTAAACAACCACGGGGACATCACACTCGCCTGTTTCAAACCAACATTCAGGTCAAAGAACTCGCTCTGCTCACTCTCCACACGTACTGCCGCCTTTGCACCCTCATACATGCTCTTCACTGCTTTCAGCAACTTGCCCTCTACTCCGTATATTCTAAGTACTTTCCACAAACCTTCTCTATCCACTCTATCATAGGCCTTCTCTAAGTCCATAAAGGCAACATACACCTTTTGTTTCTTCTCCAGATACTTCTCCACAGCACAATTCAGGGTAAAAATCTGATCTACACATCCTCTTCCCTTCCTAAAACCTCCCTGCTCGTCGCCTATCCATTTCTCCGTTCTCACTCTCACTCTCTCAATCACTACCCTACTGTATACCTTCCCTACTACGCTTAGAAGACATATTCCTCGGTGGTTACCACACACTCCTCTTTCCCCTTTGCCCTTATATAGGGGGACTATTATGCCAGTCTTCCAGTCATCGGGTGCACTCCCCTTCTCCCATGCTAGTTTGCACATTTTCCATACCCATTCTATCACTATCTCACCACCATACCTCAACATTTCCCCACACACTCCATCTGTTCCTGGTGCTTTCCCCAACTTCACTCTTTTCATGGCTTCCCACACTTCTGACCTCCTGATCCCCACCTCCTCCACTACTTCTCTTCTTCTCCCTCCCATACCATATCCAGCTATGTTTGCTGGCTCTTCATTCCTTTCATTTAGCAACTCACTGAAGTACTCCCTCCATCTTTCGACTCTCTCTTGCTTCTCGGCTAGCATTCTCCCATTCTTATCTTTCACACCCTTACTGTTTCCCTTGCTACCTTCCCTAACTTTCTTGACTTCTTTCCAGAACAGTTTCTTACTCTCCCTCCATTTTACACTCAGATTCCTTCCAAATTCCTCATCTACTCTTCTCTTACTTTCCTTCACTACTCTCTTCACCACCCTCTTACTCTCCACGTACCTCGCTCGTTTCTGCCTCTCGGAATCTTCATTCCCTCTACTACCCAACCACTCTCTATATGCTTTCTTCTTTTCTTCCACAGCTATTCTTACCTCTTCTGTCCACCATGCTGTACCTTTCACTCCCCTCCCTCTTCTCCTCACTCCACACACCTCCTCACATGCTGCACAGATCTCATCCTTAAACACCTTGCTCATCTCCTCCACTTCCTCCATAACTTCCAGGTCGAACCCACCTAGTCGTCTTTCCACTGCTCTCCTGTACTCCTCCCTGACTTCCTCCTCCTGCAACCTCTCCACCCTCCTCACCATTCCACCCTCCTCTCGCCTCCCTCCCGCTCTCCTCACCCACTTCTTTTGTATCCTAACCTTAGCTACCACTACATAATGATCAGACAGACCCCCTCCAATACCCCTATACACCCTAGCATCCATCACAGATTTCTTCATTCGTTCATCCACACATACATAATCAATCAATGACTTTCGTTCCACCACTGTCTTATCCTTCATCGTCAACATCCGTTTCCACGTGTACCTGTGGATCATTCTGTGTCGGAAGAAGGTGTTGGCTATCCACAGCCTCCTCCCCACACATACGTCCACAAGTGCACTACCATTCCCATTCACCTCTGATGGTACCCCCCACCCTCCCACCACTCCCTCAACTTTCCTATCACCCACCTTACCATTCATATCCCCAATCAGAAATATTCTTTCGTTCTTGTCAAACTTCTCCAGGCACGCCTCCACATTCATCCAGAACTCCTCTTTCTTTCTTTCAAGTATATCCTCTGTCGGGGCATACACGCATACAATCACCCACGTTTGTATTCCTACTTTCATTCTCACCCACACAATCCTTGAACCCACAGACCCATACTCTCTTACACATTCCTTCCATTTGCTACTTACAAACAAACATGCACCTTCTCTCGCTGTTCCTTCACTCACTCCAGCACACACACCCATTCCACACTCCCACTCTCTCACATCTGAACCTTTCCATTTGGTCTCTGTCATTCCACATACATCCAGCCTGGCATTCACTAACACTTCCAGAACCTCTCTCTCTTTTGTGCCATCATTCATGCCACTAACATTCCACGTAGCCATTCTCAGAATGTCCGAAGGCATGTCCTTAGTCGGTCGTGGTTCGTCAACGTTGGTTCCGTCCGCATCCGAGGCTGTTCGTTCGTTTTTCCTTGCTTAGATATTTTTTCCGGGTGGGGGTCGCAAGCCCACCGACCCAACCTCTTTAGTCGCCTCTTACGACACGCAGAAGGCACGTGGGGCATATTCTATTCCCTAACCCCCAGGGGGGGTTATATATTTGGGTCGCGGTAAAGCTTTCTCCGGGACCCTCACGGGGGTCTCCGGGGAGCCCTTATATATATAAGGCTCTCACGTCATTGACGGAGAGAACCATTACTAAATAGGGGGACTCTACGTCTTCATGGTGAACCCATTCAGTTCAAAGATGAAGTTCGGTTCCTGGTTGTTATTTTGGATTGTCGTTTACCATGGTTACCGCACATAAAAGATCTAAAGGCCCGATGCTATCGCTCAATGAATGTCTTCAAGCGTTTGGCTCATACGTATTGGGGTGCTGACAGGAAGGTGCTACTACAGCTCTACACATCTTTCATCCAGTCGAAGCTTGATTTTGCTTGTTAAGCTTATGGCCTGGCCAAACCAAAGGTACTTCAGATGCTTGATCCAGTACTTCATCTTGGCATTCGCCTTAGCATTGGTGCCTTCAAGTCGTCTAGGACAGGCAGTCTCTGTGTGGAAGCTTGGGTCTTGCCCTTAAAGCTCCGCAGGCAGTACTTCCTAATGAAACACTATCTAAAGTGCAAGCAACATCCTAACCATCCTATCTGCCGCAAACTCTTCTCAGCTGAGGGTCTTTTCCACGACCGCTCGGCATGGAAACCCTTTGGTTTGGTTGCAACTAACCTCATTGATGAAGTTCTGCCTGAGGGGATTGACGTCTGGGATTTTCCGGAGAGTCCAGCTCCTTGGAGCATTCCCGCACGTGAATCATGCAGAGAACTCAACAATATTGTGAATGGCGAAACACCTGCGCCGGTCTTCAGGTCTTGTTTTTTCAGCATGCTGGCAAGCATGCTGAGGAAACGAAGGTGTACATAGATGGACCTAAGAGTGTAGATATTACGGCGTATGCAGTGGTGACTGAAGGGGTTACTTTTAGCCGACGCCTCTCTCCAATTGCCTCTTATTTTTATAGCGGAATTATCCGCTATCCTATGGGCACTCAGGATGGTTGGGAACCTTGAGGGGAGCTCCTTCGTAATTTGCTCAGATTCTAGAAGCTCTCTCGATGCCCTTCAAGGGGAATTCCGTGGGAGCCCGGTACTTACAGAGATAATGAAATGGCTGGTCACACTTGCATTTTGACATAAAATGGTCTCTTTCTGTTGGACACCAGCGCATGTGGGAATCCATGGAAATGAGGCTGCAGATTCTGCAGCTAAGCATGCTGATATCTTTTATGATGACCTCCAGTTGCCCTACAATGATTATTTGCCTCTCTGCTATGTTGTCTAAATGGCAGGCTGAGTGGTCTGACAATGTCCTTGATAAACTAAAAGAGATCAAACCATCTGTAGAACCTTGGCACGAAGCTTGTTCCAAAGTTCGTAGGGAGGAAACTGCTCTTGCTCGCCTCCGCATTGGCCACACTAGTCTCACTCATGGTTATCTCACGGAAAGGACAAACCAGCCGGAGTGTACAGATTGTGCTGTTCTCCTCACGGTTAAACATATGCTGATAGAATGTCCATCTTTTCAATGTCAAGGGATAGGTACTTTGGGAATATCCGCCGACCACTCAGCCTGAGAGCAATCTTGGCTGAGGGCTGTACCTTTTCTGCTAAAGAATGTTTGCGTTCTGCAAAGATGTTGGTATATTGGGCAAGATTTAGTAGTTTTAATTACAATCCATTATCTCCCTTTTTATATTTTTAATTTTTGTAATCCTATTCAGTTTTAGGTTTTAGCATTTTTTTATTGATACTGGGTACGGCTGACGCCTCCCTCAGTAGGTTACCCCTTTCCTAAAATTTCTCCATTTTTATATCAACTCCTTACCTGTAAATAATATCTTCCCTTCTTGAATGTTTTACGGCTCTTTCAGCTACTTGGCATAGAGCCATGGTATTTAAAAAAAAAAAAAAAAATCCTGAATTAGTATTCCCACCTCTAATGAAACAGGGTTCGACTCTAGTGGTCGACGTAAACGAGGGTGCCGGGTCCACCTCCAGGAGAGGCCCTTGCGCACAACTGTTCTGGCCCATGTTCGGCGGGGCCATGCCCGATAACATTCCCGGAAGCTGCCAGTTGCGAAACTGGACTTGTCTACATACATAATACATCAATTTTTTAAGACTGAGTGCTCCACACATATGTGCAGTTTCAGTCTCTGGTCCTAATAGCAGCATTCCAGGCAACTCTGTTAAGGGCTGCTTCACTTGTCAAGTTTTTGGATTTGAGATCGGCACGTATAGTCCGATCCCAGGTCTTCCTCGGTCTACCCCTTGGTGCAGTCCCTCCACAATCACAGACCTGCATTTTTTCACCCAATTTTGTTCATCCATTCTCTCCACATGTCCATACCATCCCAGTCTACTTGTACGCATCACCTCGCTAATACTCTTTATTCCAAAACGTCTCCTCAGCTCAACATTTGTTATTCTATCCTGCTGCAGCCTGGCCCCACACATCCATCTCACCATTCTCTTCTCATTACGTTCCATTCTGTTGACATCCTCTACTTTAACGGCCCATGTTTCTGAGGCATACGCCATTGCACTTCTAACACATGAGGCATACACCTTTCCCTTCAGGGGGAGAGGCATTCTTTTCATGGTCAGAATTGGCAGCAGTTCTCTGAACTTCCCCAGCCACATCTAATTCTAGCGACAGTGGCAGCCTTGGCCCCACCACCGGCAGAGATGGTATCTCCTAGGTAACAAAACTTGTCCACCAGCTCCAATGACTCATTTCCAAAATTCACAGCCACAGGATCATCACTTAACACAAGCTCGCCTTTGCACACTACGCACTCAAATTTCTCTATTTCTGACTTATCCTTCGGCAGGGGTCCCTTTATTCTACTACAGCGCTTACTCCCATGGTGCACCCAGCGTCGACAGAAACTGTACTACATTGAATCGCGTTAGCGCCCACACCCTTTCCACACACTGCACATGGGTATGCACCGCTCTTTTCCACATTGCCTCGTCTCAATCTACGATGCATAACCTTGGTTTTGTTAATATTGACTCTTAACCCTCTCACCACGGAAGGGCTCTTGAACGCCCAAAAAAAGCATATAACAGGTACCCGGATGGTCTCTTGAACGCCCAGTGGTTGAAAGCCTGTGAGCTTCGTGTGCGAGGCGTCGGTCCGACGCATGTAAACAACAGCCGGCTGGACCGTCGCCCCGCATCTCCGGCCACAAGAAGGAGAGCGTCGCTTGTTCGTGTGTGCCTGTATGTTGTTGTTAAGTATCGAAAAGTGGTGTAAAGTGGCTGTTTTGGCCATAAAGTTATCTCCAATGAAATCATCATCACAGCTCAACCAGTTGACTTAGAGAGCTCTACTTAATGCCATTCTACAGGTAAATAACACAGCTACGCTTGGGGATGCGCGGGAATGCGGGAAACAGTCTGATTAACGAATATACGGTAGCCTAGCCTAGACGTTTTTCGGCCAAAACACCCGGGTTTCGAGGAATATATATATAATACATAGCCGGGGCTGGAGGGTTAAACCCTTGCTCGCCATGCCCTCTCTCCATCTTCTGAATTTGGCCTCAGGATCATGCATATTGTCAGCTATTAGGACTAAATTGTCTGCATAAAGCAGTTCCAACGGGAGTCCGCCTCTAAAAACTCTAAAGTAGACAGTGCCTCCAGGACCATAATAAAGAGGAGGGGGCTTAACACTGAACCCTGATGAACTCCAACACGGACTGCGAACTCATCACTCAGTACACCCTTCACCCTCACCGCACTTCGCGAATCCTCATACATCTTCATTATCACACGCACCAGCCACTCTTCCACACCAAGTTTCCTCATAGCCCACTGCACAACATCTCTAGGCACCCTGTCAAAGGCCTTCTCCAGGTCTACAAACACAAAGTAAAGATCCCTGCCTTTTAGTAAGTATCTTTCCTGTATCTGCCTGACTATGAAGATAGCATCGGTTGTACCACGTCCTGGCATAAAACCAAACTGCATATCATCAATGGAGATGCTTTGCCTGATCAAACCCTCAAAGACTCTCTCACAGCCCTTCATGATTTGGTAAAGCATGTTCAGGCCCCTATAATTACCTCTATCTAGCACATCCCCTTTTCCTTTGTATATATTTACTATTACACTTTTGTGCCAATCCTCTGGGATTTTCTCATCTTTAATAATGGTGTTTATCAACTCGGTGACTAAGGTGGCACCAGTCTCCCCTGAGGCTTTTATCATCTCAGCGACAATGTCAGAGCACCCTGGAGCTTTACCGTCCTTCATTTTATTGATTGCGTCGCTCACTACAGCTGGTGCTATCAAACGAGGGGGTCCAGATATTGGTTTTTCGATACTAAGCTGTCTGTTCCTTATCCCATTCAAACTACATTTAGCAATCGTTCATAGTGTGCCTTCCATGCTTCTCTGATTTCATCTTCTGCATACACAATCTTCCCATTATCGTTTCTGACACACTGTTCACCTATAATATCCCTACTGTCATTTTTAACTCGCCTAGCTAGGTTGAATATCCCATTGGGATTGTCAGTGTTACACACTTGTTCGAGGACCTGGTCCTTAATGCCTTTTTTAGCATTGTAAATAACTCTTTTGGCAGTTTGTTTAGCTGCCTGGTATTCCTCCTTGCTGCCTCCCTTCTTCTATGCTTTGAAGCATCTCCTTTTCTCTGTCACAGCATGTTCTACCTCATCGTTCCACCACCAGGAGGTCTTATTCCTTGGGTGACCCTTTGTTTTCCCACAGACTTTGTCAGTGGCAGCGATAAGGCTATGCTTAAGAAAATTCCATTGACTATTTACATCGTTAGGCCTAGCTTCCTTATTTCTATTCATTTCCTCTAGTTCACTATGAAACCTATCCCTAACTTCCTTGTTCTTCAGCAGCCACACTTTCCTTTTGGGCATGTATACCTTCTTGCACTTAGGATCTCTGTATAAGCTCATGTCGCACACAAGTAGTTTATGCTGGGGGATACATTCTTCACTCGGGATGACCTTTACATCCCGAACCAGTTTCCAGTCTTTCCTGTTAGCCAAGAAGTAATCTATCTGGCTACTGGAGACCCCAGAGTTATATGTGATCAGATGGCTCTGTCTTTTCTTGAACTTCGTGTTACACACAACCATGTTGAGTGCAACGCAGGACTCCAGTATATTCGCCTTCCAGATTCCTCCTTCCGTAGCCATTTACTCCATGTACACCCTCGTATCCATCTGCAGATGCTCCCACGTGACCATTCAGGTCCCCTCCCACGATTGTTATTTCATTCTCCGAGGCCTGAAATGACACTGAAAGTGTCATTCCAGAAGTCCTCTTTTATCTCTTTCTGTAGACCAGCCTGTGGGGCATATGCAGATATCACATTCAGAATTCTTTCACCAACTTTCAACTTCAAAACAATCAGCCTTTCACTAACTCTTGTAATCTGAAGCACATTTTCCGCCAGCTCTTCAGCCACCAGAACACCCACTCCTCCTTTCGCTTTATCAGTCTCCACCCACATCCAGTAGATCCTATATCTTTTCTTTCTTCCAACAATCCACTGTACCCCAGGCCCTTTCCGAGTGTTTCCTGGGCACAGCAGACGTCCACTCGCCTCCTCTCACACATCTCAGCCACTTCATTTGCACGCAGATTCAAACTACCAACATTCACACTAGCAAGTCTGAGATTGTGGGGGGCATTTGTCCTTATCCTGTGCGGTTTTAGATCATCGGACTTACGTTTTTTTTTTCTTTAGTTTTAGTCATATTCGGTAAATTGGCTGGCAGATGGGCATCATCACCCCCCCCCCCCCCACCCCCCCACAGCAGAACTCCGGCTCCAGTCTACCCCGGGGACCATTCCCAGCACCTTCCCCCAAGAGATTACAAGATCTGGCAGAGCTACACTCGGATCCACCTCGCCTTTGGTAGGCCCTGGGAGTGAGAGAGCATCGTGGTCCTTCAGTTTTTTGACTGGATAGGTGTTGACTCAGATGACTGGTTACTGGAAAGAGAGGCTCTACTATCACTGCTGGATTTACCCCTCGACTGACTTCTAACCAACCTTCCACGACCCCTAACCTGACCGCGGCCTCTGACTGTGCCACTGCTTTCAGGACGGGGTTGAGCCTTGCTAGACTGTGGTGAATGAAAGGACCCACGTGAATGACTTAACATGCGCAGGCTTATGTGCTGACGACTCACTCTTCGGCTTGGAAGCAGTTTACTGTGCGCCATGCATCTGGTGAAGAGGACGATACAAGACGCTAAAGGAAGGCAGATGAGGAATATGGGAAAAAGATTAGTGAACAGTTTCTGAATGACAAGAAAGCATACTACAAAGCTGTTAAAGAAGCCAGAGGGAAGAAGACTGAGAGTGTCTCAGGTGGTAGGATGAGGGACATGAATGGGAAGGTGGTGGAGGGTGATGGTGTGGTGAAAGTATGGAAAGGTAATTTTAGTAGCTTAGCTGTAGAGAGTAGGGGGAAGGCAAAGATCTCATCCATGGGAATGGAGAGAGGTAGAATAAACAAGGTAGTTGAAAGCCAGATAAGCAGAGAAAAAGTAAAAGAAGCAATCAATAGACTTAACATGTGTAAAGCTGCTGGAGTAGATAACATCCCAGGTGAAATGCTGAGATATGGAGGAGAAGAAACTGTTAACATAATGCATAGGTTATGTAAATTAGCATGGGAAAAGGAAAGTGTACCAGAGGACTGGAGGAAAACAGTGATAGTACCCTTGTACTGTACAAAGGGAAGGGTATTAAAGAGGAGTGTAAGAGTTATAGGGGAATTAGCTTGCTTAGCATACCTAGAAAGGTATACGCAAGAGTAGTAACAGAGAGACTGCAGAAGATAACGGATGACAAAATAGGCGAGGAACAGGGAGGTTTCAGAAAGGGCAGGGGCTGCGTTTATTTTGTTGTTTACTGTTCCCCAGGCTGTCTGGCCAAACAGCCCCAAGGTCCCGAGCAAGGCCAAGGCCATAAACGAATGCCCCCACAACGCAGGGGCTGCGTTGACCAGATAGCCTCAATGCGTTTGTTAGTAGAGAAGTATCTGGCCAAGAACAGAAAACTCTATGCAGCATTCATGGATTTAGAAAAAGCCTATGACAAAGTAGACTGGGAAGGTCTGTGGGATGTGTTAACAGTATATGGTGTGGGAGGAAAGTTGCTAATGACAGTAACATCTTTTTATAGGAATGCAATGGCAAATGTGAAGGTAGGGGATAAGTTAAGTGAAAGTTTTGAGGTCAATGTAGGAATAAGACAGGGATGTGTCATGTCAGCTTGGTTGTTCAATTTATACATGGATGGAGTGATTAGAAAATGTAGGGCGGGATCAACGGGTGTAGGAGCTAGACTGGAATCAGAGGGAAGAGCGTGGAAGATTTTAACATGCCTATATGCGGACGATGCAGTCCTGTTGGCGGAAAATGTAGAAGAACTTCAGAAAGTGGTCACAGACTTTGACAGGGTATGCGAAAAGAGAAAGTTAAAGGTCAATGTAGGGAAATGTAAGGTAATGGTGTTTGAGAGAAGAATGCATGAAACCATAGATTTTAAGGCAAAATATAGAATTAAGAAAGAACATGAGAAAAGTTGTAAAATAAAAAAAATTAAAAATAAAGTACTGGAAGAGGTTGAAAGCTTCAATTATTTGGGAGCTGTACTATGCAAATATGGTAAAATGGAGAGTGAGATAAAAGAAAAAAAATGCAAGGGAGAAAGGTGATTGGAGAACTTGATAGTATTCTCAAAGGAAGAATGGTTAGTCAGGAAGTTAAAAAGTCACTGAGAAACAGTATGGAAGTGAGACATGGACAGCAAGTGACGAGGACCTCTCCAAACTGAGAGCTGTGGAGATTAGCTTTTTCAGAATGGCAGCTGGTGTGAATAGGCTAGATGGGCCAAGTAATAGTCAAGTGTATGAGTCCTTTGGGCATTGATTGTGGAGTGGTTGAGTGGATAAAGAGAAGTACTTTGAGGTGGTATGGTCATGTTCAGAGAATGGATGAAGACAGAATGCCAAGAAAGATATATGAGAGTCAGCTGAGTGGAACAGCTAGTAGTGGAAGACCACCTATGGTATGGGAAAAGAAAGTGGAAAAATATATTGAAGAAACACTTCCACGTAGTGGAAGGGGCATTGTGGCACGGGCAAAGGAGGCATGTCTTGACAATGTAGTTTGGAGGTGTTTCTGTCATGGCCATCCTTTAGCGGGGGTTTCCCCATTCCACGTAGTGGAAGGGGCATTGTGGCACGGGCAAAGGAGGCATGTCTTGACAATGTAGTTTGGAGGCGTTTCTGTCATGGCCATCCTTTAGCGGGGGTTTCCCATGGGGAAACAAGGCGTCGGAGATGATGATGATGAAGAAGAAGTCTAATAAACCCTGTGGGACTCCCTCAGCCTGAGCGACTGGCATGGAAAACCAATTGTGATCTTCTGGCGGGAGTTGGTGACTACTCCTGTTAGTGATAGAACTGGCAAAAAGCCGGGCCTCTTTCTCCCACCCATTCCACGGTCCCGCGCCCACACCTTCAATATGGAGTACCGGAAGGCCAGAATGGTCCCGACGGGGATGAGACTTTAATTCGGGGGTGATCCCCTGCAACAATTTGATATCGTTAAGTCCATCTGATTTCGACCAATCTGAATAAACTTTAACTGATGATGCTGGGGGTAGGGTCGGGGAATGAGCATATACGTAGTATTCAGGATTATAAATATTGGGATTAGCCTAAATTACAACATCAAGAATATCCCCTGCTTGGTTCTTGGCCTCACTCATCTCTACGAACCAATGTTCCGGTACCGGGAGCTCTCCCGCGACCTCCGGACGAGTGGGCGTCACGACCACCCATGACTTGTCTTTACCAAAAAGAAGTGGCATAGGGCCTTTTGTGATAAGGGATGATTTATCTAAAGGCGGTGGAATTAAGTGTCAAAATATTTAGTTTGGACGGCAACAATGCCGGAGTGACAGAAGTGACGTTAGTCGCTTCGGGAACAATAGGGGGACTAGGTGAGACATGCGAGATTGTGCCTGACCCAGAGGTCGTGCCGCCGGAGCCGAGGGAGTGGAAATCTTTGACTTCCACTCTTCGTTTACATCTTTTACAAAATCAATCCAACTTTGAAACTGTTCATGTGTCACTAAAATTCCACTTTGGTCGATCACTGACGAAGAACGACAGGCTCCTGAGTCCTGGTGTTCTTCTTGCAGAGGGGAGTGCCGCTGGCCAGACGGTACTTCCTCTTCCTCCGCAGTTTGCTCGAAACGCGGAGTGCCTGACAACCGGGCTGAGGGGGCCGGTGAGGCCTTGGAATGGACCCCCTCAGACCTGGTGGCTATGTCACTAACCGCAAGATCTTGCTCTTCCGGCTCAGGTTCTTCTATCCACACCAGATCAGGTATCGGTGAGTGTTCCATAGGAGATAAGCGACCCGGTTGCTTTAAGTTGGAACTAGACTCTTGCTGCGAGTCATCAAGAGGGGTGACATGCCTACAATCCTCCCGTAACACCGGTAATTGAATGGGAGACTCCTGAGGCGCCGCCCGGCGGGGGATTGTGTAAGGCTTCTTCCGGATAAAAGGTGAGACATAAACCATCCGAGGTTAAGCTGGTGGTGCGAAGACACTTTTGTCTAATGCAGGTACAGAAGGGAGTCGGCGAGGGGGAGACAGTAGCTGGCAAACAGCTCTCGACAAGTGTATCCCAGACCCGCTGGGTGTCAGTACAGTCTTTGGTGCCGGGGTTCGTTGTTTAGCCAGACGCCCTTTGTCCTTGGATTTCTTCTTCGGCTGGCTCTTAACCCTTCCAGCCCGGGTGTCCTTTTATAAGGACACCGCGACAGATGGGCCGGTACCCGGGTAAGCTTGAAAGCCTATTCAGCTTGGTCTGAACGCCTATGCGTCCGACGCATGCGTCACCGCACCTCCGAAAACAAGAAGGAGACGTCAGATCAATGTTGTTGTTGTATGATATGACGAAATTAGTGTCTGAAAAGCTCCGATATTGTCAACATCGCGGAAAAATTCGCTCCACGGATATCGTCATCACAACTGAACCAGTTGACTTAGAGAGCTCTACTCAACGCCAGTCTACAGATTGGAAACCGCACTACGTTTAGGGATGCGTGGGAAATTTCTAGCAGTTAAAATAACAAAGATACGGTATCCGAGGCCTAGACATTTTTCGTCCAGATCGCCCGGATACAACCTCCGTCCTTTTGTAAGGCAGCCCGGGTAGGAAGGGTTAAGGCGTGAAGAAGAATCAGATTTCTGTCTCTTTGCAGTTTGATTCGAGCGAGGGCGTCGCTTCTGAGAGGTTGCCTGATCGGAGGTCGATGTCCTTTTGGACTGGCGGGGGGAGGGAGGTGCAGAGTCTGAAGAATCATCCGTAGATACAAGTTCTTTCGAAACCACTTTTTGCTTAGCCCGCGATGGGGGAGCAGTAAAGGAAGCCTCCGAAGATGCAGCACTGTGGGGTCTGCCAAGTGATGTACTGTCCAAAAACCCTGATAGTAATTGATCGTCAAGTTGAAGAGCTTTATAAGCTACCTTCTTTTTTTTTTTTTTTTAAGGAGACAATGAACGGAGGAAGGAAAACACAGATAAAACAAAAAGGTCCATGTGCCTAAAGGCATCCTCCATTCATAAAATGTTTGTAACAACTGGATTTAAACATTTGTAGATTGTAAGTTTGTGGAAAGCAATTCGAGGGAAGTGAATTCCAAAGAGTAGTAGCTCTGGGGATAAATGAATTCTGATAAGCAGAAGTTCTGCATTGTGGAGGAGAAAGTGTAAATTCATGGGCGCTCTCAGCTGCCCTAGTTCTACGGGGAAAGATGTGGAGAGGCGGCACAATTGAAGCAAGTTCCTCGGAACAATTGCTGTGAAAATATCTGTAGAATAATGCAAGGGATGCAACGTTTCTTCGTATGGATAATGTAGGAAGGTCCTGTGTGATTGCAGGGTTATTGATTAATCTAATAGCTTTATTTTGAATTTTGTCCAACTGCCTCAATGCAACCACTCCACTTCCACCCCACAGGTGAACAGTAATCCATCTGAGAACGCACATGACTTTTATATATTACGGCCAACTGCTCGTCAGTGAAGAATTCTCGAACTCTGTACAGGAGTCCCAGTTTTTTAGAGGCATTCCTAGCAATGCTTCTAACATAATGTGTCCAGCTCAAGTTAGTAGTTAATGTTACACCGAGAATGTCAATACTAGGGGAAGTGGGAATATTTACATAATTAAAAAATATATGGGAGTCAGTGAGATTCTGTCGGTTAGAAAATTGAATGTACTTGGTTTCCTGTGCATTAAAGGAAACTAGATTCTTTTGTCCCCATTCATTAATTCTAGAAAGGTCCTGGTTCAGAGAAATTGCAGTGTTTATTTTTGAATTTATAAGATCGGGTTGGGTGAAAGAATTGGTAAATGTGAAGGAACTGTGGAGTGTTGAGTCATCTGCGTAGGAATGTATTGGATTATGAGTGGTAGATATGAGATCATTGATATGAATGAGGAACAGAGTTGGGGCCAAAACTGATCCCTGGGGAACACCAGCATTTATTGAGTGAAATTGAGAATAAAGGCCATCTACCATTACACATATTTTTCTGTTATGAAGATAAGAAGAAATTAGTGGAACTAATGATGCAAGGCCGTAGTGTGACATCTTCGACAATAAGGATTGATGCCAGACTCTATCAAATGCCTTTGATATATCCAGTGCTATTGTATGTGTTTCACCATGTTGGTCTGTAGCTTGGTTGATTTGGTTGACCTCTCGGCAATAGTTCTTAAAAGTGGATCTGATTGATAACAATACACTCTTGCATTTTGAGTGACAATTTGTCACAAGGCCATTTCTGAATTTGAAGCACTGAGTACTGTACTGTACATGATTTAGTAAGCCATCAACCCCTTGACCAGTCGAGACACTTTACGCAACGCACACAGTGAATATGACCAAGTACAGGGAGGTTGGGGCAGTTTTGGCTAGCACAAAATGATATCATCTCCATGATGAAGACCTCCCCCCGCCGGGTAATGCTTGTCCGCCTAGATGTCCCTCGGGTGAAACTTAGTTACCACATCTGAAGAGGGAAAATTTCAAGAATCAATGCTCAGAAGGACAAGTCTATGACGGCGGAAGCAACATTAATTTATGACGTATGAGGTAAAAGACTAAACAAACACATCATAAGACCTTACAGACTATTCAAAACAAAGCCCTGAAGATCATTACAGGCTGCACAGCTACTGCACCCACAGATCACCTACATCAAGAAACCAAAATCCTCAAAGTCAAAGACCATCTGGACATGAGAGGCTCTCAATTCCTGGCAGCAGCCTCCACGAACCAAGACCACCCACTAAACTACATGGCAACACACCCACAGACACCAAGAAATATCAAAACAACACCCAGCACACGGTATCACACACAATTATTGTCCTCTCTCCCTCCCTGCCCACCCCGAACCAACTTCCAGAAGCACATCCATACTCATATCTCTCGCCGATCCATCCACTCACTCACAGACAACACGCAGCTGCATGCACGACCTCCCTAAATCCATCCTTCCGAATCCTTCCTTCCTCGCGAGGACAGCGTCTACCTGGCCAGGCTGAGATGCGGACACCATCCAGCTCTCCTGAGCTATCAGAAGAGACTGGATGACTCCGTTGTCGACGCCTGCCCGGGATGTAACACAGCACCCCATACCATTAAACACATCATAGAAGACTGCATTTCACACAACCACTTACACCAACAACACAATCTACACTCAATGAGAGCTCTGTGGGAAAGCCCGATCGTGGCCATGGCCTTCCTCAGGGACTCGGGGCTGTTCGGCCAGGCAGCTTAGGGAACAACAACAACAACAACAACAACAAACACTAGTTTATCTCAAATCCCCTTACGTTACTTTAACCATTCTCAATGGTCAGAGTTATGTGACTGCTTACCTAAGTGACCAACACTGACCTAAGACCCATCTTAAAACTTGAGAATATAGTTCCACGGCATCCGGCGACCAACGCTGGGCAACAAGTAATCAGTTCCAAACTAACTCTTAGAGATAGGTTTAGGTGAGTCTTCGGCTACGTCGATTTTCCGGCGGAAGAAAACCTCCCTTCCTTCCGGCGGGATATTGTTCGTTTGCGCCAGACTACGAACGGGTTTATTGGATTGTTGACTTCGCCGGGCCCGCCGGAATGTCGAATTAGGGAACTTTGTATTATTCGCCCAACGAAAAATACCAGAAAAGTACAACTTTTCAATCCAATAAACTCAAATTCTAACCAAACATGTCCCAGACTTAATGAAAGCTGAATTCTACATACTCTAGGTAGCCACACGAGCCCCAACATAGCAAAATGAACGGGGATCAGGAGGGCCCAGAGGCATGTCGAACATAGCACCAAACTGATCACTCTTTGCCCGATGGTCGCCAAAACCCAAGCAACGTGGTTCAACATGCGTAATTATGGTACAAGCATATTTTTAAATAATAATAATACATCCTAGCCATAAAATAACACCTACGAGGAGGCCTAGAAACTAACAGGGGCAGTAGTCGACAACAGGTGAATATGACCTGGTACACTTACCGTCCTAGAAATGCTAGGTACTCCTTCCCCACACCTGAAGAACAGGAACGTAAGCGAAAAGCGTCATAACCTGTAGCCAAACTTCTTACTAAGTAAGAAAATTTGAAACGTACAAGGTCCTCCACAAAGAGATCAAAACCGCTGA
>CM064581.1:51231908-51403505 GCA_032716605.1 Paralithodes platypus | reverse complement strand
TCTAGGGTGTCCTGTGTCAACTGACTGCACCCCCCCCCCCCCTTTCCCGTGAAAGTAAACAAAAGTGACTGCAGGGCCACCTAGACCCTCTGCCTTAAAGCTATACATGGTAAGGAAGGTTTGTCTAGAGCAACTGACAAGTATCTAGACAAAAACATATGATTAGACGCCCACAACTGCGTGGACGCAATGTCTTCAACTGAAAAAAAATTCAGGAAACATAAAGAGGCTGCCCATTTGCGTAAATCGTGGGCCCGACGCACAACGCCGGGATTACTTTTTTTAATGACTTCTACCAGAAGAGAGGCTAATCGCCGTTTAAGTAAGCGTTTACCCGTACTTGCTACCCATAAAGCACCTTGGGGGTTTTGAGGAGCTACTCTCAAATATTTGGTTAGAGCTTGTACTGGACATAAATTATGATGCACCTTTCCCCTTTTTAACGCCGGCACCGTGAACTCAGAAAACACGTGTGCACTATGCTCATTCTTGGCTACAAAACCTGTGGAGGGTGCAATGGAAATCCATTCATTAAGTCTACCAAACCTAAGACAATTAGGTGTGTTGCTCATCGCCGCCAGCTCAGACACTCTGTTTCCGGTGGCTAAAGCCAAAAGGAAAACCGCCTTTTTTAAGAGTAATGCAAAGTCTGCAGTATTTTGGTACAGACGAGAGTGAATAAAGACAAAGCTTTGTCCAGAGACCAAGTAGGCATGAGCTGACGGGGAGGTGGGCGGAGTTTAAAACATGCTCTCATAAATCAATTTCAGATAAACGTTTCTGCTCAAACAGATAATTTAAATAATTAAAAACTAATGCCACTGAGGGCACAGTTTGTTCTGTCCTAACGATCCAAGAAGTAAAGGCTTGCCAATGTGATTGATACTGTCGTTTTGTAGACTGAGTATATTGATTAAGTAATTTATTTGTCACATCTCTACCGTATGGTGCTAGCCACTTGGCCTCCTGAATGTCCATAATGCAAAAGTCAGCGAGGTCGCGAGGTTGCCAATCGCGTCTAAGTGGAAATACCCGACCGGGAGCGATACCGGGTCCGGGCACCACATTTTCAATTGCTGGTACCACAACTGCGCCGGCCACAGTGGCGCGATTAGCGAGACTAAGCCTCGATAATCTCGTAGTTTGTTCACTACATGGCACATTAGTGACGCATCTGGCGGCGGAAACAGATAGATGGAGCTCCATCTGTTCCAGTCTGTCACTAGGGCGTCTGGCCCCCCTGCCGGCGTTTTCGCCCGGCGGGTGAGGTATAGAGGGAGTTTGTGAGTCTCCTCGGACGCAAAAAAATCCACTTGTGGATGGGAGAGCTCTGCAATCATTAGGTTGAAAATGGGTTGCTTGAGCTCCCATTCCACTGTCGTGCTCTGTCGCCGGGACAGAGCGTCTGCCCAGACGTTCGCTACGCCTGGGAGATAAGATGCGTGCAGATAAATATCTAGACTGTTGGCTAGAGCAAAAATCTCTTCCGACACGTTTAGCAACTTCCTTGACCTCGTTGACCCTTGTTTCTGAATACAGTGGACTGCATTCAGATTGTCCATTCTGAAGGCCACCGACTTGTCCCGTAACGCCGGGCCGTGAGCCTGAAGGAAATACAAGGGGACTAGTAATTCTTTGACATTGATGTGCGAGATTTCTAAGTGGGACCAAAGCCCCTGACCCTGGTGCCCCTGATTTGACTGAAATCCCCAACCTATTGTGCCTGACGCATCCGTGTCTACCCATACCGTTGGTGGAGGAGAAGTCCATGACATTATTGAGTGCAACCTTTCTCTCTTCGCCCAGACCGCTAGTAAGTTGTGGATTAACGTTGGGATAGGCCATAATTTCCCCGCCGGTAAGAGCGGGAAATATTGTTGCCTTCCAAGATTAATCGTTTTACTTTCAACCGGCCCAACTTGACAGTTAGTTGAATCCAGTTGAGAGAGCCGACCAGAGACTCCCAAAGTTTCTGTGTCGTAGTCAGACTGTGAAGAAACCTGATCAGTTTTTGCGAAACCTGTTGCGATTGTCCACACTCTGACTCAGAGTGAGAGAAGCTGTGTCCCAGACCAGCCCTATCCACTGAATTACTCGTGGGGGAACAAGGGTTTGACTTTACTAAGTTGACCTTGAAGCCTAGAGTTTTGAGATGATTTAACGTAACGATAGACATGACTGATGCATAATTTTTCTGTCTCTGCCACCACCAGCCAGTCGCCCAGATACCACAACACTCTGATCCCTTGTTCTAACAAGGGCATCAGGGCTTGCGGGGACCTTGCTTGAATGCTTGTGCCAAATTGAAAACAGTCTTCCAAACTGCTGGTGAAATCAAAGAAGGAATTAGAACTGGAGACAGAACTACTTGGCTTGCAATACGGTCAAGAAGTTTCTTCACTAAGAACATCCTCAGATCCTGCCTTGCTCGAACTGCATCTAATAAGGCCGTCCGAATATCTCCTAAAGACTTGGATGGAAGTCTGGAGAAGCAAGCGCCGGGAAAGTTCAATGGCTTTCCTGACTTCCGCGGCTTCTATTGCCTGAGAAGAGCGTAACAGAGACTTTGTTACTTGCTGGGAACCATATATTGCGAAAACAGTTTAAACGCTTTTCCTCTTAACCTAAACTCGCGGTCTAGGTAAGCTGGGGAAGGCGTGCTAAATGGCAGCCAAGCAGAGGGGACTCCGCCGGCACCAAAAACCGGAAGAGAGAACCAAGAATGGCGTTCTGGAGGGATTTGGTGGTAAGAATAAGTCATGGTTATAATAACTTGGAATGTCCGTAATATGAACATCCAAAACATTTCCGTAACATTGCTACCCCTGACTCATCAGGCCCGTAAAAAGAGGCATAGCTCCTGTTTTTTTGACTGGCGCCTTGTCTAAAGGAGGGGGAGATATGTCCTGATATGACTCGCACAGTGGAAGTAGTGAGAGCTGTTGTGCCTGGCACATTGGAAATTGGGCCTGACACAAGCGGATGGCTAGGTATTTTCGCTAAAGCAAAGGATGTAGCCAGAGGTCGCACATTCGTCGACATCGCGGGATCTCCCGTATCAGAAGGAGTTTCCGGCGTAGGGCCAAAGAACCTATTAAGTGCACTCAATAGTAGTCCATCAATCTCTTCCGCCGGTACATACCTAGCCGATGACGAACTCCGTGGAGATTCGACAGTACCCTGAGAGTCGCCTAGAAGGTGACTGGACTCTTCAACCTCCATCTCTGAGACCAGAGATCGTTGTTCTTCATCCGTTAAGTCTGGCTTATCATGGGAAGATCCCGCCGAAGCCGGGACCTCCACATGTTGCCATGTTAAAACTGGGGTAGAAGATGGTACATCGGCATCCCTGGACGTCAGCACTAGTTGAGTCACAAAGGGATGTGTTCTGTCCTGCCAGGACTGTGAGTATCGCCATACACCTTGGCTGTGGCTGTCCCTCGCTTGCGAGCTCGGTATACTCTCTAAAAGAGAGCCCTGTAAGGTTTATGATAATTAAAAGCTCCCATAGCTCATTAACACATTGAAAGCAGAGCTGGTGAGCAAAATCATAAAGTATACTAATTAATTTAATTTATATTTAATTGTATTAAAATAAATTACTATAAATAAACATAATATTATCCTAATATAATCATAGAAAATATATATGGTTATTATTATTCAGTGATTAAATTATTTCATTAACAAATAAAAGTAATATATAGGGATACCTGATCTTAACGGCGTTGAACATACAGCAATGAGAGGTTCAAGTGCCGACATGGCAGAGACTGGGGGAAAACTACCCCGCCCCCGGGAACTACCTGGTCACCTGGTGCAACACCGGTACTCCGCCCTGGAAAGATAATTTTCCGGGGATTAATGCTCATAGGGTTACACCCAAAAAATGGTACAAAATATGTGTCACAAGACCGCCGGTCAACGAACCGTAGCACTCCACCACTACTTTTCGTTTTCCTTTAGTTTCATATTAAAGATTTCAGGATATATTTACCTGTCCAGAAGATTTTAAGCATATCTTTTGAATCCTCATAAAGATGAAGTATATCTTTATTAAAGATGAAGTCTTTCAAGTATCCTTTACACTTGAAACATTAGTAAGATTCCGGCATCTTTTTATCCCATAAAAAGTCTAAGCCTATCCTAATCTCTAATCCGGCTTCTCCCAGAAGCCCTCATAGATCGCCGACTTGAAGGCCGTGATACCCTATTGTATCAATCAATTGTTTGGCAAATGATCGCGAATTGCTAATCAGTTAATATAACCACCCGAAGGTATAACCGCCGGGTTTTATATGCAATGTCAAACCAATTGTACCTGCCCCAGACCTTTTTTGTAAAAAGGTCGCCGGGAGAGAAAGACTAAACAAACAAACAACATTGTTCCAATTGTTTATTAAGGATTTCAGCATATCTTTTACCTGTTCGAAAGAATTAAGCATAACTTCTGAATCCTCATAAAGATGAAACATATCTTTATTAAAGATGAAGTCCTTCAAGTATCCCTTTACACTTGAAACACTAGTAAGATTCAGGCATCTTTTTATCCCATAAAAAGTCTAAGCCTATCTTAATCTCTAATCCGGCTTCTGCCAGAAGCCCTCATAGATCGCCGTCTTGACGGCCGTGATACCCTATTGTATCAATCAATTTGTTTGGCAAATTATCGCGAATCGCAAATTCGTTAATATAACCACCCGAAGGTACAACCGCCGGGTTTTATATGCAATGTCAAACCACTTATACCTGCCCCAGACCTCTTTGTAAAAAAGGTCGCCGGGAGGGAAAGACCAAACAAAATAACTGTGTGGAGCCCCCCTCACCGGGAATAACACAGGAAGCCTGATCCCAGGCTTGACCACAGAAAACGCAGTTTCTGATGAGCCCTCAAGCGACCAAACTCGTCGGGGTAACTTACCTATTTTAGCCATCCTGACTAAAACTCGGTAACCAAAAACGGTGTTCTCGGAGCAACGAGAAAAAACGCCGGAAAGGTAACCCACACCAAACGAGACATAACAGGAGGGCGTAATGCATAAAGCAATGAATAACACAGGAAGCCTGATCCCAGGCTCGACCACAGAAAAACGCAGTTTCTGATGAGCCCTCAAGCGACCAAACTCGTCGGGGTAACTTACCTATTTTAGCCATCCTGACTAAAACTCGGTAAACAAAAACGGTGTTCTCGGAGCAACGAGAAAAACGCCGGAAAGGTAACCCCCACCAAACGAGACATTTTAACACATTTTATACAAAGGGTGTGCACAAAAATAGGGATACCTGAACAGGAGGGCGTAAAGCATACAGCAAAAACCGGGGCAAAGGTAGCCATGACAGAGACTGGAGGGAAACTACTCCAGGTTCTGCATAGACCCGCCGGGACCCAGCTCTGGAAAATTTAAAATTTCCAGGAATTAATGCTCATAAGGTTAACCCACTCATGTTCGCACACAGGTGGTAAATAACCCGCCGGGTAACGAGACGTAATACTCAACGACCACAGCTCGCTACGCGGTGGGGTTTCCTAAGTAAAAGATTTCAGAATATCTTAATTTGTCCAAAAGATTTATGAATACCCTCTGACATAATATATAAAGACCATCCTGGCGTTTATAAGTGATTAAGTCTTTCCGGTGGTGTTTGTTTCCATATTAAATATTGGAAAAAAAAAACTAAAAAAGACGCCGGCCCCCGAATTATCTCGTAGATAAAAAACTGGGAAGCCTGACAAATATACGAGATCTAACTTCTGCCGAAGTATCTTTTTAGATCGCCGTATGTTGAAGGCGGCGATACAAAACGTATCCCTCAAATGTCTGGTTAACTAACTGAATTGTAAATTCGTTATTCTCATCCGTGCAAGAAACACCCGCCGGGTGTGAATAATAGTTTAAAAAACGTTAACCCCAATTGTGCCCTAAAGCGCCGTATGTTGAAGGAGGCGATACACAAAGCATCCCTCAATTGACTGGTCAACTAAACTGAATTTTGCAAATTCGGTCATCCCACCCTTCCAGGTTGCACCCACCGGGTGAATTAAAGTTTAAAAGTTAACCCCAATTGTTCCCATCCCCACTTCTTTGAAACAGATCGCCGGGGAGGAAATACAACTACAGCATAGTTTTATATTGGCTTTGCAAAACCGAAAAAACTACAAACAACACGTGTCCGTATGAACACTGTTAGATGGGTACAGCCAACCCGCCGGGAATCAGAAGGAGCCTGAAACAGGCACCCCAGAGACGCAGTCCTGGGGAGCCACAGACACACACCCGCTGGGGAAACAAGCCTGTTTTAAACCACGCGTGGCCAAAACTTGGCAACCAGCCGGGGTTATCAAGGTGAAACCGAGAAAAACCCGCCGGAAAAGACCCACCGGAAAAGACCCACCCCGTCCAGATACCATCTGAACGCAACACCGGACCGAGGCGTAGCTAAAACACAACTAACGCCGGGCCCAACATAGTCCGTGGAATTAGCCAAAACACAACTAACCCAGGACACATAAATAGTCCGTGGAATTAGCCAATACACAACTAAACCAGGATACACATGACACAGTAGTACATATTTAGAAAATAAATCAATAACACTTGTATATGTGATAAAGCTACGAGAGGCTGGCTAGGCCTAGGCAGACGGATAACAGTAACATGTCGGAAAATAAACAAAAAGCACTGAATTATATCACAACAGGAACCACCGCCAACACACCACTGTAGCAAACACTTCCGGCAAAGGGAAGAACTGACTCGGGACCCAGAAAAAACTTCACTAAGTGAAGAAAAAATACGCTGGGAACGACAGCAAAAATACGCTACCTCATCAGAAAGATAAAAGGAAGCAATAACGCGTAATGAAAGCCGCCTGCATCACAAAGCTAGCTTAACTGTGAAAAAAATCACCTGTCCACAACAGGACCACGAGGGTACATCCGAAATAGATGCCCCAAACATACGACCCAAAATACACTGCACTGCGGGCAACCAGCCCAGGACACTCCTGCTACGCATATCCTAACCTTACTCGATACATCCCGGAGTAAACAAATGAGAAAAAACTCACTAGGGACGCAACAAATGCGGAACCCGCGGAGCGTGGGGAGACAGGTCCGGGCAGGCTGAGCGCAGAGCAGAGAAGGAAGAATGACGCCTGCAGTAGCGTCTGGTCAAAGATCCACACAAGTACATCCACGATATGATGGAAAGCTTATTAGATAGTTATTCTTATTTTCTTTTTATTTTTATTTTTTACGAAGTTTTTTCGTAGTGAGAACCCAATTCATAATGACTGAAGCCATGAGTGAGGTCGCGTGCGCTCATGATGAAGGCTCCTCAGTTTTTTAAATGCTCTGCGCGGTAGATTCAAACTACGGCGGATTAGTGTTTGAAGAGGATGCCTTATGTAATAGGCATGTTCGTCAATGATGGAGGGGCCACTAATAAATATACCAGTATTCCATATGCTTTGACTTTACCAGAGCCACCTTTAGTAAATATGGAGGTAGCAAGCGTGGAGTCTACCTTGTGTCGTCACAGGTTCCAATATTTTTTTGATAGGTTTACTTGTTAGAGTATATATACTTTGGTAGAACTAGCCTTACTTGAGAAATAGTCAACATCCTGAACTTCATATTGTGAATTGATTTGTTGAGGAGGGACATGTCTATCACAGGCCTTAGTTATAGACTGTCCCTCTTTGGAACGAGAAACATGCGGGATAGAAAAACTGACATGCCTTCTGGTACATAAGTCACAACATTGTGTGACAACATTTGGTTTATTACTGTTTCTAACTCTAGAGATAGTTGTACAGTACATTGTTTGACTGAACCAGCGCCATGTAAGGCCCTTCTTTACTACCCTCTTTGCCCAAGATCTCTGAGGTCAATGACGAAAATTTTCCCTGAACTGACCTGTCGGATGAAGGACTAGTTCCCTGTTGATGGCCTCTAGAAAATTTATTTTGTTGTACTTTGGGCAGGTTGGTGAGTGTGAGAGGGTTGTTAATGACCATGTGGTCTCTGGTGTTTGGGGGCATGTTGTTTTGTTTGTTGGGGTCTATGTTGTGACCCATAGTTATGTTGCTTATGAGGTGGTCGTGTGTAGGATGGTGGTTGAGTCCTTGCTGCACCTCGATCTCTGGACTGATAGTGTCCCCTGTTTGACGAGTTACCCTATGCGCCTGAAATGTTTGTGGAGTAAACTTACGAGAGGGAAATTGGACTCTAAATTTTCCACGCTGTGATTGAGAACGAGAGTGGAACTGTCTAGGATGTTTCTGCTTGTTTGCAAGCGACTGCCTAAACGCAGCCATCTCAGGTCTTAGCAACAGAGCATGAACCTCACTCCAGGTAGTTTGGGGTATCAATCTACATGTGAACAGCGGAGAAAGGAGAACTCGAGTCGCAATATCTTTGGGCATATTCTTAGACAAGTGGATGCGCAGATCCTGTCTAGCTCTATCTGCCTCAAAAATAGCAATCCTGACATCCCCAGTGGTCATCAGAGAATTAACAAGCGAAGCTCTTCTGATAAAATGAAGTGCAGCCCTAGAATTTTGTTCAGGGATAGAATCTGCTACTTCCCGCATGGCTTGTGCAAGTTGTCGCTGTGTAATAAAATTTGACAGCAACCTATGGGCTCTTTGCCGCAGTCTAAAATCTTTGTCAATTAGTGTAGGAGTAGGTGTACAAATCAGGGGGTAATTTGTTGACTTACAAACTATTTTTGGACCTCTGAGATATTCCCAGAACTCCTGGGGTATAGGGCCGGAGTTGTATACATACATAGTAGCAAACTGGTGATCCTTCAATGGAAGTTTATGGGGGGCAGCATCCCCACAAAACAAAGCAAATTTCTCTGCCTCAGTCACCCATGGACCATAACCCAGAGTAGAAACCTCTAACATAGGAATTTATATTCTCAAACATTTTCGTGGAACAACCTACGGATTTTGAGAGATTAGAGAGAGATTTAATGGCATTATGTCCATCCGCCTTATTCAAATCAGACCATGCTTTGAAGCGCTTACCCGAAGGCACCGCAGGGGTTTGTGTGTAAGTAAAGTACTTAGCATCCAACAGAGACGGGAAAGGTTTTATGATTACATCCAGCAATCGGCCTTGTGCATCTTTTGCACGTAGATGCCTAAGCTCGTCCATTTCAATAATCCACTCATTTGGTACTGGCACCAAATCTGGATGACCTGTGTCAGCATTAGCAGGTGTTACCACTGGTAATTGTTTCCAGTATCGAGATTCACCAAATAGTAGAGGAAAAGGCTTCTTGTTCATTTCAGGTTCCTGCTCAATGAAATTCAATGATAGGAGAGGCTGGGAATGCGATATCCCCAAGATGATAAATCGGGGGGCTATGGGCTCTCTGCGAGAGGGCTGGTTGTCACATAGAGGAGCACGTCTCTTCAACAAACTCCCGCGGCGAGTGAGAGACATGAGAGGTGTCTCGTTAGACAGCTTCAAGAGAGCTCTCGATGTCGAACTACAAAAAGTGCCAGACGAGCCCGTCTTCACAAGGGTGCGCTCCACCTCTTCGAATAGTCTGCTGCACCAATTCTCAAACAACAACGAAGGGCGGTGCGCTCTTCGGTGCCACTAGCAAGAGTGGCGAACTCCACATAGGTGAACATAGGTAGGTGAATGGGTGGGGGTTGAATATGTGACAGAAAAAAGTTACTAGGAATACCAGAAGCCTGAAGACTAGCCTGAGTGGAGGATGAAGGAGTGGTTGTTATTTCATGAGCAGGTTGTTTGGGCTGGACAGGTACATGAGCCCATGGAACTGCGTCTGGTATGGCAGGCTGTAACATAGATGGAGCAAGAGACCTACCTGGGAGATCTAGGATAGCGTTATCTAAAGACACAAATTTCTGGTCAAATTTGTCCATAAACTCTTCTTGCATAGATTTAAGAAAACCTGAAGTTTACAAAATGAGCCACCAGGCGGGCTCGGAGTAGGAACTATATCAGAATGATGAAACTCATCTTCACTTTGTTCTAATGAAGAACCAAGATGAGACTCATTTTCACTCAAACCCTCCTCAATATGGTCACCGGTCTCCAAATCATAACACTCTACAATAGAATCGTTTATGTCCAAAGGTTCTGGAGTATCTTTAAGAAGCACTTCTTCCAGCTTTGCCCCAACCGTACTGTAACCAAAAATGTCTGGAGCTGCCAGAGAAGGATCTAAACGAACAGGTAAGTCCGAAGAAGGCTGAAAAGGTGAGTAGTCTATGGGTTTATGCACTTCAGCTTCAGTATTCACCTGAATCAGTTGAGGGTGAATTAATGTAGGTGGAGGAAGTAACGGGGTTGATTCAAATTGCTGTTCAATAGTATCAGCTAACTGTACTAGGGAAAGTGGAGGGGGACTGACATCCTCAGAACTTGGATCAGTCAAAGAAGTAGATTGAGACAGGTAATTTATGTTTAGATGTAACAGGATTAACAGAATGACTGACCACATTAGACAATGTCAAAGGACGGGAGAGATGTGGTGTAGAGTGCAAGACTACGGAATCATGATTGAGAGCCGGAGAAGTTTGGGAACTAGAAGGTTGCCTATGAACCAAGCCATGAGTACCCGGCATTATAATATCACCCGCCAATACTGGTACCCGGGCCTGTCTTTATACTGTTAAGACAAGGCCTAGAGTACCCGGGGACTTGAAAAAATCTCGACACGCCATAGTCTTAACACCCGCAAGGGTACCCGGCCACGAGTGTTATACGGCGTCCCTTTCTGTATTTTTGTACAGGTTTAAATGCTTATATATTTCTGGGACTGTAAGTCAGTGAAATATATTCAATCAAAATATTATTTCGAGTACCCCACTGGCCATAGGCCTACTTGGTACCAATGAAAATAATTAAACACGAGTGCAAAAATAAGAACCAAGCCATGAGTACCCGGCATTATAATATCACCCGCCAATACTGGTACCCGGGCCTGTCTTCATGCTGTTAAGACAAGGCCTAGAGTACCCTGGGACTTGAAAAATCTCAACACGCCATAGTCTTAACACCCGCAAGGGTACCCGGCCACGAGTGTTATACGGCGTTCCTTTCTGTATTTTTGTACAGGTTTAAATTATTATATATTTCCAGGACTGTAAGTCAGTGAAATATATTCAATCAAAATATTATTTCGAGTACCCCACTGGCCATAGGCCTACTTAGTACCAATGAAAATAATTAAACACGAGTGCAAAAATAAGTAGTGTGTTGTATAGTGAGATGGGAATAATACTGGAAATATTAGGCCTACTTATAATTGGGCAAAATAGGATCTTGCCTTGTAGGCTACCGATTAATTTAAATAAACTAAAGTTGCCACTTATGTAAGAAATAGCCCAGTAAATTATTACCCGGTATCACTAGATAGAATTACTCTGTAATTTATAAGTAGAGTAAACCCGGAATTTTTATCATAAATTGGTATCTTACAACCTAATACCCGGCAACCCTATAGATCATATGAATCCGGGAAAGTCTATCAGAGTGAGAACTGAGCGATCTCTGCCATACCCATAGCTTACTCCGACTGTTCCTTTTACTTATGTATTTCCTAGATCTCAAGTGACGGCGTCTTTTCCGTGGATTGACCTCCCAATCTACCAAGATTGGAAGCCAAAGCGTCACATTTTTCCTTTGCCCCTCAACTTTCTCTTCATAATTGCTGAGGGGCACAGGGCCCTGGGTGGGACTTTGGTTTCCCGGGCGTTTCCCCACCCTCCTCAGCTCCCCGCCATGGAGTGGCTTCGGTCACCCAGGCTTTATTGTGGTAGGCAGGGAGGGTTCTGTGGGGGTGCTCAGTTATGGCCTTGGCCTTGCTCAGGGCCTTGGGGCTGTTCGGCCAGGCAGCTTGGGGAACAACAACAACAATCTGGGAAAGTATACTATCTACCCCAGGATTCCTCTTAGCCGGGTATAGCCTATTCTTAATTACGCACTAAGACTGATATACAGTACTTGTATACTTGGTAACATATAAGTATACCCGGTAACCTTAAGCTACCGTATCTAGACCGATAATATCGGGCAAAGTATACTCAATAATATGGAAATATAGGCCTAGCCTACTCAGGAAACGTAAGTTTCTCAACCTAGTTTAGCCCGGATCGTAACTATGTCAAGTGTTAATGGTGCCATGTTGTGTATATTACCTTAAATACGCGGTAAATACACCATTATAGTCGTAAATCTAATAGTAGCGTCAATTACTGGTACCCGGGCCTGTCTCAAATATTCTTACAGTTTCTTACAGTAGATCCTCTGGAAAAAGGCAAACTAGGCCTGTGTATCCAGCTCAGTACCAGTACTTGCACTGCTGCGGTCGTTCACGGTGTTGGCGGCGGCGGTAACAGACGCAACATTTTTACTATTCTGTATTTTTGCTTTATAATCAAACTTCAAATCTTGTCTTCCCCATGCTTTATCAAGATTACTTTCAAACTCCCTTATTTATTCGGAATCGACTACATACTGGGTATAATATGGTATGACAAAGCCTAGGGTACCCGGCAAAATTAATATCTGCCTCCATTACTGTAACCCGGGCTTGTCCTATTATAGTATGACAAAACCTAGAGTACCCGACAACAAACTAATATCTGCCTCAATTACTGGAACCCGGGCTTGTCCTTATGACAAAGCCTAGATAGAGTACCCGGCAAAAATATATTTGCTTCCATTACTTCAAACTCGGATGGTACACGTGTGTACCATTAAGTTTTGCCCCGAGGAACCCGGGTGGTACAACATTGTACCAGTGGTTGAAAGCCTGTGAGCTTCTTGTGCGAGGCGTCGGTCCGACGCATGTAAACAACAGCCGGCTGGACCGACGCCCCGCATCTCCGGCCACAAGAAGGAGAGCGTCGCTTGTTCGTGTGTGCCTGTATGTTGTTGTTAAGTATCGAAAAGTAGTGTAAAGTGGCTGTTTTGGCCATAAAGTTATCTCCAATGAAATCATCATCACAAATCAACCACTTGACTTAGAGAGCTCTACTTAACGCCATTCTACAGGTAAATAACACAGCTACGCTTGGGGATGCGCGGGAATGCGGGAAGCAGTCAGCATAACAATGATACGGTAGCCTAGCCTAGACGTTTTTCGGCCAAAACACCCGGGTTTCGGGCAATATTTATGTAATGCGTAGCCGGGGCTGGAGGGTTAAAGTATGACAAAGCCTAGAGTACCCGGCAAAAATAATATCTGCTTCCATTACTGGAACCCGGACTTGTCCTTATTATAGTATGACAAAGCCTAGAGTACCCGGCATAAATAAATAGCGGTCTCAATTACTGGTACCCGGGCCTGTCATTGTGATACTATGAACCAAGCCATGAGTACCCGGCATTATAATATCACCCACCAATACTGGTACCCGGGCCTGTCTTTATACTGTTAGGACAAGGCCTAGAGTACCCGGGGACTTGAACAAATCTCAACACGCCATAGTCTTAAAGGTGGGGGCTCATGGGTTGAGATAAACACGGAATGATAATCGCCAAGCTGTACATAATTATCTTGCAAAAATGCAATGGCACTGAAATAATTATTAACAATGGTATAAAGGATTTTGTGGATCGTCTATACCGGGCCTGTGACGTCACAAGAGTATAAGTCCACCATCCAGTCTAGGCTAAGGATACTGGTGTGACGTCACTATGACGTCACAGGCCCGGTATAGACGATCCGCAAAATCGTTTATACCATTGTTAATAATGATTTCAGTGCCATTGCACTTTGCAAGATAATTATGTACAGCTTGGCGATTATCATTCCGTGTTTATCTCAACCCATGAGCCCCCACCTTTAACACCCGCAAGGGTACCCGGCCACGAGTGTTATACGGCGTCGAAAAAATCTCAACACGCCAAAGTCTTAACACCCGCAAGGGTACCCGGCCACGAGTGTTATACGGCGTCCCTTTCTGTATTTTTGTACAGGTTTAAATTCTTATATATTTCCGGGACTGTAAGTCAGTGAAATATATTCAATCAAAATATTATTTCGAGTACCCCACTGGCCATAGGCCTACTTGGTACCCAAAAAAATAATTAAACATGAGTCCAAAAATAAGTAGTAAAATTAAAATTAGGCTACTATTAAAATGTTATTGAATTTAACATCAAATTATAATGCCATCAACTACACGTACTTTGATGGCTATCACTGAAATAATGCAATATAAAACGCCTTGAAGGCAAATATATTGACAAAGCACTCTCAATTGTTAACGTAAAAACATTACAAATTTCACCATCACATAGAACACTTTGATGGTAAACACTGAAGATATTGTAGTCGATATGGTATGAACCATTTATTCCCTACAATGCGTATTTATGATAAACTAATGAACAAGTTAACAATGATCGAAATTGAAGGATCTATCTATCTATCTATTGCCCGACGCCGTTATCCCCGAAGGGGTGGCCACGAACGAACCGCCCCCATGCACCTCTGTCCCCAGTCAGTCGACGCCCCTCCCCCCAACCAGCACCGCCTTCGTTCATATACTTCCTCACTCCATCCTTCCACCTCTCATTCGGTCTACCTCTCCCTCTCTGTCCCTCCACCTCGCTCTCGTACACCCTCTTAGTCATTCTCTCGCTTTCCATACGTTCCATATGGCCGAACCATCTCCAGTTGTTCCTTTTCACACTTTCCTGCACATCTACCTCCACACCACACCTCCTCCTTACTTCCTCATTAGTCTGCCTATCCCTCCATGTAACTCCGCACACACTTCTTAAGTAATTCATTTCCACTGCTCTCACTCTTGGTCAGAGTCTCTCAACCAACGTCCATGCTTCGCTTCCGTAAGTCAGTGTCGGGATTACCACACTGTCATGCAAGGACTTCTTCACTTCCATACTGACCACCCTATTTCTTGTTACTGCTTTCAGCGTTCCTACAACCCTCTTCCCCTGTTGTACCCTCTCCCGCACTTCTTCATCCATAGTCCCATCTTTACTCAACACACTGCCTAGATACTTAAAAGAGTTGACGATCTCCATAGCCTGACCGTTCAGCTTCACCTCACACTCTGTGACTTCACCCCTTTCGAAGACCATAACCTTGCTCTTCCCCGCATTTAACTTCAAATTCCATTTTTCGCACACTGTTCCAAACTCATTTACCAGACCCTGCAACTCTCATTTTCACTCATCAGAACTGTATCATCCGCAAACAGCAGTATAGGTAGCTTCCACTCAATTCTCCCTACCAATAAATGCCTACAGTGGCCGATAGAGGCGCTGAACGCAATGTTTACCGCGGTGCATTGTGGGAAATTGGCGACATCGCGGACCTATCCACCCTCCCTCTCCTTCAACAATTTGTTATTATAAGCAGTTAGTCAAAATGTTTGTAGCTTATACATACTTTGGTCTACCACTACCACTTTATCTAACACTACCACTTTATCCACAGCTACCACTTTATCCACCACTACCACTTTATCTACTACTACCACTGTATCCACCACTACCACTTTATCTACTACTACCAATGCATCTACCACTACCACTTCATCCACTACTACCACTATCCACCACTACCACTTTATCCACCACTACAACTGTATCCACTACTACCACTGTATCCACCACTACCACTTTATCCACCACTACCACTTTATCCACCACTACCACAATATCTACTACTGCTGCTGTATCCACCACTTCCACTGTATTCACCACTACCACCACTTTATCTATCACTACCACTTTATCCACTACCACTTCATCCACCACTACCACTTTATCCACTACTGCCACTTTATCTACTACTAACACTTTATCTAACACTACCACTTTATCTACTACTACCACTTTATCCACCAGTACCACTTTATCCACTACTACCACTTTATCTACCACTACCACTTTATCCACCACTACCACTTTATCTACTACTACCACTTTATCCACCACTACCACTTTATCCACTGATACCACTTTATCCACCACTGCCACTTTATCTACCACTTCCACTTTATCTAACACCTCCACTTTATCTAACACCACCACTTTATCCAACATTACCACTTTATCCAACATTACCACTTTATCTACCACTACCACTTTATCTACCACTACCACTTTATCCACCACTACCACTTTATTCACCACTACCACTTTATCTACCACTGCCACTTTATCTACCACTTCCACTATCTAACACCACCACTTTATCCAACATTACCACTTTATCTACCACTACCACTTTATCTAACACTACCACTTTATCTATCACTACCACTTTATCTTCCACTACCACTTTATCCACTACTACCGCTTTATCCACCACTACCACTTTATCTACTACTACCACTTTATCCACCACTACCACTTTATCCACTGATACCACTTTATCCACCACTGCCACTTTATCTACCACTTCCACTTTATCTAACACCTCCACTTTATCTAACACCACCTATACAATTTATACATGGACAACATTATAAATGAAGTGGCTGGTACTAATCTATCTATCTATCTATTGCCTGACGCCGTGATCCCCGAAGGGGTGGCCACGAACGAACCGCCCCCATGCACCTCTGTCCCCAGTCAGTCGACGCCCCTCCCCCCAACCAGCACCGCCTTCGTTCATGTAGTTCCTCACTCCATCCTTCCACCTCATATTCGGTCTACCTCTCCCCCTCTGTCCCTCCACCTCGCTCTCGTACACCCTCTTAGTCATTCTCTCGCTTTCCATACGTTCCATATGGCCGAACCATCTCAAGTTGTTCCTTTTCACACTTTCCAGCACATCTACCTCCACACCACACCTCCTTCTTACTTCCTCATTAGTCTGTCTATCCCTCCATGTAACTCCGCACGCACTCCTTAAGTAATTCATTTCCACTGCTCTCACTCTTGGTCTGAGTCTCTCAACCAACGTCCATGCTTCGCTTCCGTAAGTCAGTGTCGGGATTACCACACTGTCATGCAAGGACTTCTTCACTTCCATACTGACCACCCTATTTCTTGTTACTGCTTTTAGCGTTCCTACAACCCTCTTCCCCTGTTGTACCCTCTCCCGCACCTCTTCATCCATAGTCCCATCTTTACTCAACACACTGCCCAGATACTTAAAAGAGTTGACGATCTCCATAGCCTGACCGTTCAGCTTCACCTCACACTCTGTGACTTCACCCCTTTCGAAGACCATAACCTTGCTCTTCCCCGTATTTACCTTCAAATTCCGTTTTTCGCACACTGTTCCAAACTCATTTACCAGACCCTGCAACTCCCATTCATTATCACTCATCAGAACTGTATCATCCGCAAACAGCAGTATAGGTAGCTTCCACTCAATTCCCTCCCTTTTCAGCGATACACCAACATCCACTGCTCTTGATAGTATTTCTTTCATAACTCCATCCATATATACAGTAAACAACCACGGGGACATCACACACCCCTGTTTCAAACCAACATTCAGGTCAAAGAACTCGCTCTGCTCACTCTCCACACGTACTGCCGCCTTTGCACCCTCATACATGCTCTTCACTGCTTTCAGCAACTTGCCCTCTACTCCGTATATTCTAAGTACTTTCCACAAACCTTCTCTATCCACTCTGTCATAGGCCTTCTCTAAGTCCATAAAGGCAACATACACCTTTTGTTTCTTCTCCAGATACTTCTCCACAACACAATTCAGGGTAAAAATCTGATCTACACATCCTCTTCCCTTCCTAAAACCTCCCTGCTCGTCGCCTATCCATTTCTCCGTTCTCACTCTCACTCTCTCAATCACTACCCTACTGTATACCTTCCCTACTACGCTTAGAAGACATATTCCTCGGTGGTTACCACACACTCCTCTTTCCCCTTTGCCCTTATATAGGGGGACTATTATGCCAGTCTTCCAGTCATCGGGTGCACTCCCCTTCTCCCATGCTAGTTTGCACATTTTCCATACCCATTCTATCACTATCTCACCACCATACCTCAACATTTCCCCACACACTCCATCTGTTCCTGGTGCTTTCCCCAACTTCACTCTTTTCATGGCTTCCCACACTTCTGACCTCCTGATCCCCACCTCCTCCTCCACTACTTCTCTTCTTCTCCCTCCCATACCATATCCAGCTATGTTTGCTGGCTCTTCATTCCTTTCATTTAGCAACTCACTGAAGTACTCCCTCCATCTTTCGACTCTCTCTTGCTTCTCGGCTAGCATTCTCCCATTCTTATCTTTCACACCCTTACTGTTTCCCTTGCTACCTTCCCTAACTTTCTTGACTTCTTTCCAGAACAGTTTCTTACTCTCCCTCCATTTTACACTCAGATTCCTTCCAAATTCCTCATCTACTCTTCTCTTACTTTCCTTCACTACTCTCTTCACCACCCTCTTACTCTCCACGTACCTCGCTCGTTTCTGCCTCTCGGAATCTTCATTCCCTCTACTACCCAACCACTCTCTATATGCTTTCTTCTTTTCTTCCACAGCTATTCTTACCTCTTCTGTCCACCATGCTGTACCTTTCACTCCCCTCCCTCTTCTCCTCACTCCACACACCTCCTCACATGCTGCACAGATCTCATCCTTAAACACCTTGCTCATCTCCTCCACTTCCTCCATAACTTCCAGGTCGAACCCACCTAGTCGTCTTTCCACTGCTCTCCTGTACTCCTCCCTGACTTCCTCCTCCTGCAACCTCTCCACCCTCCTCACCATTCCACCCTCCTCTCGCCTCCCTCCCGCTCTCCTCACCCACTTCTTTTGTATCCTAACCTTAGCTACCACTACATAATGATCAGACAGACCCCCTCCAATACCCCTATACACCCTAGCATCCATCACAGATTTCTTCATTCGTTCATCCACACATACATAATCAATCAATGACTTTCGTTCCACCACTGTCTTATCCTTCATCGACAACATCCGTTTCCACGTGTACCTGTGGATCATTCTGTGTCGGAAGAAGGTGTTGGCTATCCACAGCCTCCTCCCCACACATACGTCCACAAGTGCACTACCATTCCCATTCACCTCTGATGGTACCCCCCACCCTCCCACCACTCCCTCAACTTTCCTATCACCCACCTTACCATTCATATCCCCAATCAGAAATATTCTTTCGTTCTTGTCAAACTTCTCCAGGCACGCCTCCACATTCATCCAGAACTCCTCTTTCTTTCTTTCAAGTATATCCTCTGTCGGGGCATACACGCATACAATCACCCACGTTTGTATTCCTACTTTCATTCTCACCCACACAATCCTTGAACCCACAGACCCATACTCTCTTACACATTCCTTCCATTTGCTACTTACAAACAAACATGCACCTTCTCTCGCTGTTCCTTCACTCACTCCAGCACACACACCCATTCCACACTCCCACTCTCTCACATCTGAACCTTTCCATTTGGTCTCTGTCATTCCACATACATCCAGCCTGGCATTCACTAACACTTCCAGAACCTCTCTCTCTTTTGTGCCATCATTCATGCCACTAACATTCCACGTAGCCATTCTCAGAATGTCCGAAGGCATGTCCTTAGTCGGTCGTGGTTCGTCAACGTTGGTTCCGTCCGCATCCGAGGCTGTTCGTTCGTTTTTCCTTGCTTAGATATTTTTTCCGGGTGGGGGTCGCAAGCCCACCGACCCAACCTCTTTAGTCGCCTCTTACGACACGCAGAAGGCACGTGGGGCATATTCTATTCCCTGGTACTAATGCAGGATGTAAATATGGAGATGTGAGATGCAACATATTAGCCTACGCTGATGATATAGTCCTCCTGGCTGATTCTTTTCAAGATATGGATATATTATATAGCAAATTATGTTCTTGTATTGATCAACGTTTGCTTAAAATTAACAGATAAATCTAAATGTATGATATTTACTACCAATAATAATCAGCAGACGCAGAGCATTGAGCTGAACGGAGATACCTTGGAGGTGGTGAAGGGATTCAAATATCTGGGCCACAATATTTTGTTTAATTTTAAAGACTCAGATGACATAACTTTTAGAATAAATAATTTTTATGGATCTTTTAATAGTATTTTTAGAAATTACAAACAAGTGAACAAAGATACAATGTTATTTCTTTTTAATTCTTACTGTCTACCAGATTATGGACTTCCCCTATGGAATCACGACAGTTCTTTTAATTCTAATGGTTTTAAAGCATTTTCAGTTGCATTTAATAAATCCCTTAAGCGTATCTGTGGCGTACCTCCCTACGCCAGCAGCCATATCACGGCAGCTCGATGCAAACAATTGCTACTCAATCATCATACAGCATTAGTTCAAGCACGATACTGCAAAAGAGTATTAAGGTCTCAAAATCCTATAATTAGGCATAATATTCCTATTATTAAAGAAGGTTTCATGGTTCAAAATGTGGTAAATTTGTTTCGAAAACTTATAATGTAGATGTACTAGGAGAAATCTAGATGTTTTGAGAGCCAGGATTGAGTGGGTACAAGGGCATGAGGACAGGCGAGGTCCATGTTTCTATTATGGGTTTTAGCTCTTGAAGGGCGTAACTATTATTTTTTAACAGCGGTTATATGTAACAAATACGTTTTAGAAATTGCATTTTAATTGAATTCGATAATTTCATTATCGCATAACTTCCATCCTCATAACTGAGTTTTGAATGCATATATTTTTTATAATATTTTATTTGATGATTTTATCCTGACTATCAGAAGCTAATATTGTAAATAGTTTGTATATATAAAATAATTTTGAATGTTTAATACATTTTTATTTAACTTTACTATAATTGTTATTGGATTATGTAATGTGTGTGTTTTGTACTGTGTACTGTACATATGTATTGCGAAATAAAGGAATTGATTGATTGATTGACTACCACTTTATACACCACTACCACTTTATTCACCACTACCACTTTATACACCACTACCACTTTATCTAACACTACCACTTTATCCACCACTACCCCTTTGTCCACTACTACCCCTTTATCCACCACTACCCCTTTATCCACCACTACCACTTTATTTAACACTACCACTTTATCTATCACTTTATCTAACCACTTTATTTACTACTACCTTTTTATCCACCAGTACCACTTTATCTAACACTACCACTGTATCTACTACTACCACGTTATCCACCAGTACCACTTTATCCACTACTACCACTGTACTGTATTTACTACTGCCACTGTATCCACCACTACCACTTTATCTACCACTACCACTTTATCTACCACTACCACTTTATCTACCACTACCACTTTATCTACCACTACCACTTTATCCACCACTACCACTTAATCTAACACTACCACTTTATCCACCACTACCACTCTATCCACCACTACCATATTATCTAAAATATTAACATGTAGAATCCCCCCCTAAAAAATTAGATAAACTGTGTATATCCTAAGTGTTGGGTATTGTTGATGTCGACAGTCGTAGCTCTGGCGCTAGTTCGGAAGCGTCCACCAGAGGTCTCAGGTGAATTCTTGGTAGGGTCAATTCCCTCCCTTTTCAGCGATACACCAACATCCACTGCTCTTGATAGTATTTCTTTCATGACTCCATCCATATATACAGTAAACAACCACAGGGACATCACACACCCCTGTTTCAAACCAACATTCAGGTCAAAGAACTCGCTCTGCTCACTCTCCACACGTACTGCCGCCTTTGCACCCTCATACATGCTCTTCACTGCTTTCAGCAACTTGCCATCTACTCCGTATATTCTAAGTACTTTCCACAAACCTTCTCTATCCACTCTTTCATAGGCCTTCTCCAAGTGCATAAAGGCAACATTATAGGTTTGACTCCTGTAAGGAGATAAAGAAAACCTAATATTTAGTAGTGGCCCCGTAATCATTGACGAACATGCCTATTACATAAGGCATCCTCTTCAAACACTAATCCGCCGTAGTTTGAATCTACCGCGCAGAGCATTTAAAAACTGAGGAGCCTTCATCATGAGCGCACGCGACCTCACTCATGGCTTCAGTCATTATGAATTGGGTTCTCACTACGAAAAAACTTCGTAAAAAATAAAAACAAAAAGAAAATAAGAATAACTATCCAATAAGCTTTCCATCATATCGTGGATGTACTTGTGTGGATTTCTGACCAGACGCTGAATCAGGCGTCATTCCTCCTTCACTGACATATCAAGTAAACCAAATCCTTAATACATCAACGAATGGGAAGGGGACGGTCGGGAGGGCCCCAGTCGTCAATGATTACGGGGCCACTACTAAATATTAGGTTTTCTTTATCTCCTTACAGGAGTCAAACCTATAATTTATTAGTGGCCCCTCCATCATTGACGAACATGCCTGATATCTAAGACTGGAGGGGGACATTCGTAATCATATCATAACTCTAGAAAAGCAGATAATAAAAACAACCACATAGTATTCTTACTTTTTGAAAAATGTATTTAATACGGCGTAGGCCGGAAATATACAAGAAAAAGGGGTTCAGGCAGGTGCGTGCTTCAAAGAAGCCTGCCCGACAAAAATGGGTAACCCTGAAGATTCTGAACACAGATCTGTAGTTACAAAAGGCACCCCACTCAACGAGTGGTGACAAAAATAATAAGTTATAAGTTTATATGTGCACATCATAAACCCCAAAATACATGTGGAGATCAATTGCCAATGAACTCCATTGAACTAATATTACATTGCTTTCGCAGCTAAAACTACTATAACAACACCGTTGTTTTGTACTAAACCTTGTACTAGCACAAATTCTCGCAGAGAAATTTTCATATCACATTTTAACCTTAAATTGTATCACAGCTCTCATACTCCGGCGGGGTCTAGGGTGTCCTATGTCAACTGACTGCACCCCCCCCCCCTTCCGTGAAAATAAACACAGTTTAAGTGATTCTTCAAAGTAACCACAGATAAACGTTTCTGCTCAAACAGATAGTTCAAGTAATTAAAAACCAATGCCACTGAGGGTACAGTTTGTTCCGTTCTAACAATCCAAGAAGTAAAAGCTTTCCAATGAGATTGATATTGTCGCTTAGTAGACTGAGTATATTGATTGAGCAATTTATTGGTCACATCCCTACCGTATGGTGCTAGCCACTTGGCCTCCTGAATGTCCATAATGCAAAAGTCAGCGAGGTCTCTAGGTTGCCAATCGTGTCTAAGTGGAAGTACCCGACCGGGAGCGATACCGGGTCCGGGCACCACATTATTAATTGCTGGTACCATACCTGCGCCGGCCACAGGGGCGCGATTAGCGAGACTAAGCCTCGATAAACTCGTAGTTTGTTCACTACGTGGCACATTAGTGACGCATCTGGCGGCGGAAACAGATAGATGGAGCTCCATCTGTTCCAGTCTGTCACTAGGGCGTCTGGCCCCCCTGCCGGCGTTATCGCCCGGCGGGTGAGGTATAGAGGGAGCTTGTGAGTCTCCTCGGACGCAAAAAGATCCACTTGTGGATGGGAGAGCTCCGCAATCATTAGGTCGAAAATGGGTTGCTTGAGCTCCCATTCTACTGTCGTGCTCTGTCTCCGGGACAGAGCGTCTGCCCAGACGTTCGCTACGCCTGGGAGATACGATGCGTGAAGATAAATATCTAGACTGCTGGCTAGAACAAAAATCTCTTCCGACACGAGTAGCAACTTCCTTGACCTCGTTGACCCTTGTTTCTGAATACAGTGAACTGCATTCAGATTGTCCATTCTGAAGGCCACTGACTTGCCCCGTAACGCCGGGCCGTGAGCCTGAAGGAAATACAAGGGGACTAGTAACTCTTTGACATTTATGCGAGAGATTTCTAAGTGGGACCAAAGTCCCTGACCCTGGTGCCCCTGATTTGACTGAAATCCCCACCCTATGGTGCCTGACGCATCCGTGTCTACCCATACCGTTGGAGGAGGAGAGGTCCATGACATGATTGAGTGCAATGTTTCCCTCTTCGCCCAGACCGCTAGTAAGGTGTGGATTAATTTTGGTATGGGCCATAATTTTCCCGCCGGTAAGAGTGGGAAATATTTGTTGCCTTCCAATATTAATCGTTTTACTTTCAACCGGCCCAACTTGACAGTTAGCTGAATCCAGTTGAGAGAGCCGACCAGAGACTCCCAGACTCTTCGTGTCGTAGTCAGACTGTGAAGAAACCTGAACAGTTTCCTGCGAAACCTGTTGCGATTGTCCACACTCTGACTCAGAGTGAGAGCGGCGGTGTCCCAGACCAGCCCTATCCACTGAATTACTCTTGAGGGAACAAGGTTTGACTTTACCAGATTTACCTTGAAGCCTAGAGTTTTGACATGATTTAAAATGATATTGACATGTTTTATGCATAATTGTTGTGTCTCTGCCACCACCAGCCAGTCGTCTAGATACCACAACACTCTGATTCCCTGTTTTAACAATGGCATCAGGGCTTGCCGGACTAGTTTCGTGAATAATCGAGGTGCTAGGTTCAAACCGAACGGCATCCTCTGAAAAACAAAATTTTGGTGCCTGATCCTCAAGGCCAGAAACCTTTGAAATCTTTTGTTGACCGACACGTGCCAATAGGCGTCTGTCAGGTCTAGGGAACACATCCAGCCACCCGGCGGAAGTGTTAGCCTGATTTGATGAACTGTTAACATTCTGAAAGACTCGTTGTAAATGTGAAGATTCAGATAAGACAGGTCTACGACCGGCCTCATCTGAACACTGTCCCGTTTGGGAACCAAAAACAGTTTTGACGTGAATACAGGGTAATCTGGAGGTACCGGGATGATGACATTCTTGGCAATCATCTCCTGGACCAGCAACTCCACCTCTAATGAAACACAATTTGCCGTTGTCGGCTGACGTAAGCGAGGTCGCCGGAGCCACTGCCAAGTGATGCCTTTGCGTGCCACCATCCGTGCCCAGGTTTTTAACGGCCATGCTTGGTGACACGTTCGGAACGACCCAGTTAGCAGACAAGGGTTCGCCGGCTGTACTTCCCTCGGTTCCTCCGGCTCTAAGATAGGCACTGGGAGTGAGAGAGACTTTAGTTTTTTGATGGTGGGTTTGGTGGTGTTGGACGCTTCGCCGGCTGGCTGGTGTGGGCCGAAGACTGGCCCTGCCCCGGCTTATACTGGCCGCGTCCCCTCTGTCCTGAAAACCCTCTCTGTCTATGCCTGAACTGACCCAGGGGGGATTGGGAGGACTTAGGCGGAAGAAACGGCTTAGAACCCCCTGGCTGAGCTTTAGTAGGAGGCTTAGGTTTGGGGAAGTTAAATGCGGGTTTCTTAGCCTGTGCGGGACTGTGCTTCACGGCCTGTGCCATGTTAAACACTGTTCGCCATACATCAGGGGACATTAAAGAAGGTGTAAGTACTGGGGACATTACCACCTGGTTAGCAATGCGATCAGGCAGCTTGCGAACTAATGACATCCTAAGATCCTGTCGTGCTCGCACCGCCTCAAGTAAGGCTGTGCGTATGTCACCTAAGGATTGAATTGACGACTGAAGAATCAGACGCCGGGATAATTCAACTGATCTTCGAGCATCCGCGTCTGCGATTGCCTGAGTAGACCTGAGTAAAGACTTAGCCACCTGTTGAGAAACTATGTACTGTGAAAACAGGCGGAAAGCTTTTCCCCTTAGCCTAAATTCTCTGTCTAGGTGAGAAGGGGTAGGGGTAATGAATGGTTCCTTTAGTTCACAAAGATTAATCTTAGGGGCAGCTAAAAAAGAAAATAAAGCTGACGGAACTCCGCCGGCAGAACCTACCGGCATTGAGAACCATGAATGTGTATCCTGAGGGATCTGGTGGGAAGATTTAGAAGTGAAAGTGGTTGCAAAGTTTTGAGCCTCTACCTCCCAATCCACCCAAGGTCCTGGTCCCAACTGTCCCACCTTCAACACTGGATTAGCTGTCTCGTCTGTGACGGTCTGTAAATCTAGTTCAGGAGTAATAGCCGACAGAGCCTTAATATCATTAAACCCATCCAGCTTAGACCAGTCTGAAAAAAGTTTTGAAGCTGAGGCAGGGGGTAAAGCAGGCTTAGATGCATAAACAAAATAATCCTGATGATAATAACTAGGTATAGCCTTGATATTTACGTCCAAAACATTACCCAAGGCATCCAATGCCCTTAATTTCTTAGACTTATTTCCCTGGATAAACCACTCACGTGGTACCGGGAGTTCCCCTGACAAGGTAGGCTGGGCAAGCTCTGGCTTAGAGGGGTTCAAAGGGACCCATGACTCGTCTGGCCCATAAAGCAGGGGCATAGCTACCTTTCTAAGAGGCGCTTTGTCTAGAGGGGGTGGATTAACATCCGTAATGACCCTGACATTTGACGTAGTGAATGCCGCCGTAGCTGGCTTAGAGCTCCCTGCCGGTGACAGAGTAGGAGGGTTAGGAATCTTAGATAAATCGATTGACGTTATCAGAGGCCGTACCGCAGAACTTGTCAAGGGAGCCCCCAAGTCCATTGTGGGGTTTTCTCGTTGTTGATTAAAGAATTTTGATAGAGCATGAGTAAGTAACCCATCAATTTCTTGTGCTGTAACAAACTGGTTAGGTGCAGAACTTTCAGGTGAATTAGTATTATCATGGGCGGCGTCCAGGCCTGAGCCTGACCCTTGTCCTTCCCTATCTGAAATTAATGACACTTCATCTTGTTCCTCCCGATCCTCCTGAGAAGACCCCGCCGAGGCAGGGGCACCTTGTTTCCAAGATAAGTCAGGGATAGAGGATGGGGTCGCCGCGTCCCTGTGGACATCGGCTACTGTGTGACTCGTATGAGTCGGACGTGGATGGTCAGACCCTGGCTGAGCAAACCGCCAAACACCGAGGCTCTGGCCTACGCTCTCTTGAGAGTCTGAAACATTCTCAATTATTGAATATCCTGAACTTTCCATTTCTAGGGTTAAAATATCAATAGGTAAATCTTGTTTAGGGACAGGCGCTTCACTATACTCTGAGGCTGTAACAGAAACATTGTCAGGTGTAGAGGTACGATGAGATGCACTAGACTTAGTAGAATGTCGAGAGGACTTCTTATGGGAATCCTTTTTGGAGGATTTGTGGCTACGGTGTGACCGCGAACTAGACCTAGGTTTGGAAGAATCACCACCATGGCCACTGGGGGAAGCTTCAGTCTTGCACTTCTTACTAGCCGGGGAAGAGGCCCGACTTGAAGACCGTTGTCTGAGGGGTGACCTTGACCTCGATCTCGCCTGCGACGAGGAGGTGGCTGCCGGGGGAGTAGGCTCTCTCGGGCGTTTAAACGTATCCACAGACGATACAGAACCCTGGCTAGTCTCTGTCGGCTTAAAACCCCTTACTCTAGAGGTACGTTTAGGGGGAGGGTGCTCTGACAGCAACTTATCCCAAAGTGGGACGTTGTCACATTGAAGTGACTTATGTGCGACAATGGTAGTATAGGCCGACATTTGTTGTCTGACCTCTCTCAACGCTACCGCCGCGGTCTTGTCATTGTCACACAGGACTTTATTGGCTAATTGGGAGCAAAATGAACAATTAAGTGTAACCCAGAGACCCCTTGAACGGTCTAGACATCTAACACACCTTATGCAAAGGGTATGCGCAAAAATTGGGATACCCGCGCAAGTAGGGGTAATGCACAGGGCAAAAACTGGGGCCACATTAGCCATGACAGAGACTGGTGTGAGGAACTACCGCCGGGTCTGTATTGGTCCGCCGGAGCTCAGCTCTGGAAAAATAAAGAAAAATTTCCAGGAATTAATGCTCATAAGGTTAACCCAAGTGTTCGCATACAAGTGTTAATAACCCGCCGGGTAACGGGATGCAAAGACACAGCTAACACATCTCGCCACGCGGCTGGGTGTAAAGAGGCTAAACAAATCTTCTTAGCTAAAGAACATGAAGAATACCCTCTGATATAATGGTCCAGTATGGCACTTATAGTCTGTAGGAGGTGGTGACTGTCTCAAGATTCAATTTTGTAACAAAGCCCCCCCTCATAAAGACGCCGGCCCTTGAAATATTTTAGTAGAATAGCCTAGGGCAGGAATATACGAGATCTGATTTTTTAACGAATTGTCCCAAACGATCGTCGTAAAAATAGAAGGCGGCGATACTGAAAGTATCACCCAATTAAGGTTAATCGAAATTGAATTTGTTTATAAATTCCTTAGTTCCTTTACTTAGGGGCACCCGCCGGGTGTGGAAATCGATTTGGTTAAACCTCACTGAACCTTCAATTGCCGTAAGAGTAAAGGCAGCGATACACAGAGTATCACTCAAATGGATTGGTTAACTATAAGAGACCTAAGTCGTTTTATCCCACCCTGCTCAGGTGCACCCGCCGGGTGAGAAGTCTAAGAGTTAACCCAACAAGTCCCGGACCCCACTCCTTTTTAAAAGATCGCCGGGGAGGAACGCCTAAACAACAGCTAGGTTTTCCCTGTGGTTGTCGTAAACCAGGTAGAAAAACCTATAAAAACGAGTGTTCTCAAGAACGTCGTTTCTTTATATATAACTAAATATATATGTAAGGATGGGTACAGCCATCCCGCCGGGAATTTAAAGGAGGCCTGAAACCAGGCACCCACAGAGACGCAGTCCTGGAGAGCCACAGACACCTCCCCTCGCCGGGGAACCAGCCAGAGTTAAAAACCACGTGTGGCCCAACACTGCTCATCGGTCAGGATTTTTCATGGTGAAACCGAGAAAAACCCGCCAGAAGGCAAACCCCACCCAGAACAGACACCATCTGAACAATACGACACGAGGAGAGACACGCACGACTAACCAAGGTCACAACATAATCCGTGGAATTAGCCAATACACAACTAAACCAGGAAACAAATATAGTCCGAGGAATTAGCCAATACACAACTAAAACCCGGATACACATGACACAGTAGGGCATATTTAAAAATAAATAATAACACTAGACATGTGGCAAAGCTACGAGCGGCTGGCTAGGCCTAGGTAGACGGCATGAAAATAGTTGAAATATAAACACACACTGGAATATCACAACAGGAACCACCGCCAACACACCACCGAAGCGATAACTTCCCAACCCCGGGAAGCCTGACACGGACCCAGAAAAAACTTCACTAAGTGAAGAAAAAAACGCTGGGAACGTCAGCAAACACACAGCTTACCTCATCAGAAGGATAAAAGGCAGCAATAATTAACGCGTAATGAAAGCCGCCTGCATCACCAACTAACCCAACTGTGAAAAGTTCACGTGTCCACAACAGGACCACGAGGGTACATCCGAAATAGATGCCCCATACATACGACCCAAAATACATTGCACTGCGGGCAACCAGCCCAGGACACTCCTGCTACGCCTATCCTAACCTTACTCGATACATCCCAGAGTAAACAAATGAGAAAAAACTCACTAGGGACGCCACGAATGCGGAACCAGCGGAGCCTGAAAGGTACGTCCGGGCAGGCTGAGCGCAGAGCAAAGAAGGAGGAATGACGCCTGATTCAGCGTCTGGTCAGAAATCCACACAAGTACATCCACGATATGATGGAAAGCTTATTGGATAGTTATTCTTATTTTCTTTTTCTTTTTATTTTTTACGAAGTTTTTTCGTAGTGAGAACCCAATTCATAATGACTGAAGCCATGAGTGAGGTCGCGTGCGCTCATGATGAAGGCTCCTCAGTTTTTAAATGCTCTGCGCGGTAGATTCAAACTACGGCGGATTAGTGTTTGAAGAGGATGCCTTATGTAATAGGCATGTTCGTCAATGATGGAGGGGCCACTAATAAATAGTAATTTGTACAACGCCATAATGACGTCTTTCTAGTCCTAATAACGTTTAATAGACCTTATGGCTTGACGTATTTGAAACGTAATAAATACGTAATTTTAAGCAATAATATGACATATCTCCTACGAGCTATTGACGTTACATTACAACTAATTATACAACTAATTACTGTATACGTGCCAATGACGTAAGCAGCTGTTCATGTTTTTACGTGAATATTACGTATTTTTACGTCGTGAGGTTTCCAGAATAATTTTAGAGAACGTTGTGACAACGTAAAATTGTTTATTGGGCTAGATGAGCTCTGGAACTCTCTCCCTGAATTCATCTTTCCCTCATCCTATGACTTAAATTGCTTTAAACTCTGTGTGTCCAGGCATTTTGGCTCGACTGCTCCTTAATTTTGGCCCTGTCACTCTTTCAACTATGGGGAAGGCACTTAAATTGTCACAGGCAGTTTTGCCTTTTGTCTCCCTCATCCACATAGAACAAAAAAATATGTGTACAAGTTAACCATTTACCATACTTTTAGGACGATTGCTTGTTTTAGGCTTATTCTGCCTCTTGATTGTATCTAATTTATCCTGTGTACGAGTGTCTTATCGAACGACCGTATGTATTATTTATATGTCTTTGTGTTGTAAATAAAAACCATGTTCATTGTATGTCATCTGTTGGTATTTACCTAATTGTATTTACCTAATTGTAGTTTACAGGAGTTGAGCTAAGCTCGTGTTGTCCCGTCTCTCAGTCTACTTTTTATCCAATTTTTTCTTGAAAATATGGATATTCCTTGCCCCTACCACCTCCTCCTCCAGCCCATTCCATTTGTCAATACATCTATAGGGGAAGCTAAACTTCCTGATATCGTTCTTGCAGGTAGGTCTTTTTACTTTGTAGCTGTGGCCTCTAGTTATTCATGTATCCATAATTAATATATCCTCCCTATCCAGCCTCTCCAGCCCCGGGTGCATTTGTACATCATTATCATGTCTCCCCTCTCTCTCCTCTCTTTTAGACTCGGTAGATTTAATTTGTCTAGCCTCCCTTCATATGGCAGTCCTCTGAGACTTGGAACCAATCTAGTAACTGCTCTCTGGATTCTTTCTAACTTGTGAATATGCTTCTTTAGATGCGGGGACCACACCACTGCTGCATACTCCAATCTTGGTCTAATCATACTCTTTATAATTTTCGCTACCATGGTCTCATCCAAGTAGTTCAGAGCAACTTTCATATTCCCGGCCATTGCATACATTCCGCTAAAGAGCTTGTTAATATGTTTCTCTGGCGACAAATTATCTTGTATAATCAACCCTAAATCCTTTTCTTTTTCGGCCTTGCTAATTATATTATCTCCCATCCTGTACTCCCAATTTGGTCTATTCACACTTCTTCCCATATTTAACACATGGCATTTACTTATATTAAATTTCATTTTCCACTTGGTGCTCCATTCGTATATTTTATCTAAATCCCCTTGCAGCTCCTCACAACTACTTTTATTTGTTATTTGTCTCATAATTTTTACGTCATCTGCAAACATTGACATGTAGGAGTTTATGCCTATCGGCAGGTCATTCACGTACATAAGGAACATGAGAGGCGCCAACACAAATCCCTGCGGCACACCACTCTCAACCTTCCGCCACGATGAGTAAGTTCCTCTAATGTTGGTCCTCATTTCCCTATCTGTTAAATAGCTCTCCATCCATTTCAGCAAACTCCCCCTGACACATCCTAGCGTCTCAAGCTTAGATAACAATCTCTTATGTGGTACCTTATCGAATGCTTTGGAAAGGTCTAAGTAGACGCAGTCCACCCATCCGCCTCTTTCTTGGAGTACATCTATCACCCTACTGTAATAACATAGCAAACTGGTAACACAAGATGTCCCTTCTCTGAATCCAAATTGCTTTGGGGTTATTATCTTCTTTCTCTCCAACATTTTCATCCATCTCTTCCTAATTAGCTTTTCACAAATCTTGCATACAATACTAGTAAGTGAAACTGGTCTATAGTTTAGAGGGTCCTCAGGGTTTCCATTCTTGTATATCGGAATGATATTAGCTCTTTTCCATTCAACAGGAACCTGTCCTTTATCTAAGGAAGATTGAATTATGTCCCTCACTGGCTCCACTAATTGCTCTGCACACTCCTTTAAAACCCAGGCAGACACTTCATCCGGTCCCATAGCTTTCCTTACTTCAAGTCCTCTCATCGCAGATAACAGCTCATCTCTAGTTATTTCAATCTTACTAAGACCACTCTCCAGTACTCCCGCCTGTGGTTCGTCAAAACCTTCCTCTCTAGTAAAAACTGACCCCAATTTGTTATTCATTACCTCACACATGTCCGATACATTTTCATACATACTAGCATCAACTCTTAATTTAGTAATTTGTTTCTTTACCTTCAACTTACTGTTTATATATTTATAAAATAATCTAGGATCACTTTCACATTTACTTACTATGTTCTTCTCATAGTTCATTTTAACTTGCCTAATTATGTTAACATATCTATTCCTCTCCTGTTTATATTTATTCCGATTACTCTCAGTGTTCCTTCTTCTTAATCTAGCCCAAGCTGCATCACGCCTACCCAAAGCTCTTTTGCATTTCAAATTAAACCAATCTTTCTGCTTAGTAAAATTTCCAGTTTTATATCTTGGGACAAACAGATTGGTTCCTACTCTATAAATTTAGAGGAATCTACTATATTTACCTTGTACGTTCTGTTCCTTCAAAATAAGATCCCAATCTACTCCCTCTAAATATCTTTTCAAGGATACATAATCAGCTTTACTATAATTTAATCTGTCATTTATGTAGCTATTGTCTAATCTATTGGCATTACTCGAGGTCAACTTCCATTTTAGTAATAGGTGATCACTTTTACCTACAGGACATAGATAGTTTATATCACTAATTTCGTGAGGATCCTTTGTAAAAATCAGATCGAGTTTAGAAGGTTCGTTATTACCCCTCATTCTTGTATTTTCCTTCACATGTTGTGCAAGTACATTTTCCGTAACCAACTCCACTAGCCGACTTCCCCAAGATCTCTGATTTGGCCCTGCATCTCCCGATTCCCAATCAACCTCACTACAGTTGAAATCTCCTACCAAGATCAATCGATTCTTCCTTAAAAGCAATCTTCTCAACGACTGAATCATATCCTCGACCATCTCCTCAAACTCCAACTCCCTCCATGCTCTGGTCTTTGGTAGCATGTAAGCTACTGCTATGTCTAGCTTTTTCCTTCTATATCATTGAGTTCAACTGCCATTATTTCTGCCTTGTCATTATTTAACTCCACTTGCTTTGCTGTCATAGGGTTCTTAACTAATACTGCCACTCCACCTCCGCTTTTTCCCTTTCTATCATATTTCCATATATATTATATCCTTCACTAAACACTATATTGCTGTCAAAGTCCTGGTTCAGCTTTGTCTCCGTCAAACAGACTATCTGTGGTTGATCCTTTCTTAATATATCATCCAATTCTACCTTTTTACTGTTTATTCCATCTATATTAGTGTAGTAGCACAGTATATTGGAATCCTCCTCCTTGTTTCTCTTCCCTCCCTGCCTCCCATCAGGTTCACCTCCTCTTCCATCCCCTCCCTGACCTACCTCCACATTCCCTGCTAGTTCTATTCTCCCCCCCCCCCCCCTCCACAATCTCCCACCCCTCCCTCACCATCTCTCCGTCCTCGGGCTGATCCACTACCTGACTCACCGTCCATCTGCTCCATCTCTGTCTTCTCTCCTGCTCCTCCCTCACTATCTCCTTGTCCCCGATTTGATCCACTACCTGACTCACTGTGTCTATCTCCTGCTCCTCCCTCACTATCTCCTTGTCCCCGATTTGATCCACTACCTGACTCACTGTCTCCTTGTTCATTTCTCCTCGTATTTTCCGTTCTTTCTGACTCTGAGTGTACCACTTCTTTAGTTTCCCTTCCTTTACTCTCCAAAAAAAAATCCTTTTCTCCTCATCTGACAATTTTCGATTTTCATCGTCAGCCCTTGCTTGAACTTCTCTCAACTTTTCCCTTTCCTCTATGCTTAAGTCCTTTTTCACCCTAATATAAATGGTATAAATAGAGTTAGGTCAGTCCTCTCCCAGTCGAGAGTAACCTAAGTTGAAGATTACTGCACAATTCCCAGAGCTGCGAAGTGTGACCAGAATATACCTCACTCCTCTAGAGGAGCATGGCATAACAGTTGTGTCCAAATTGTGTGTGGGCAAGTGACCTGAGGGCGTTAAGTCTGGGTGTCAATTTATGTTTTATGTTTTTTATATGTTGCTTGAATGTCATTAGAGTACTTCGGTGAGACTTTTTCTATTGCACTAGACATATCGAAAGCCTTCGATAGAGTCTGGCATAAATCTTTAATTTCTAAACTACCCTCCTTCGGTTTCTATCCCTCCATCTGTGCCTTTGTCTCTAATTTCCTTTCCGGCCGTTCCATAGCTGCGGTTGTGGACGGCCATTGTTCACTTCCTCACCCTATAAACTCCGGTGTTCCTCAGGGCTCTGTCCTATCTCCTATTCTCTTTCTAATTTTTATAAATGATCTCCTTAACTGTACCTTAATTCCCATCCATTCATACGCAGACGACTCAACCTTACACTACTCCATTAGTTTTTCAGAACGCCCCAGCCAGCAATCCCTCAACGACAAACGTAATGAAGTCATAGAACTCTTAAATTCTGATCTAAATACTAGTTTCAATTGGGGCAGAGAAAACCTTGTTAACTTTAATGCTTCCAAAACCCAATTTCTCCATCTATCTACCCGTCAGGATCTCCCAGCGGACTATCCCTTATTCTTCAACAATACAAAAATCAACCCTTCATCTTCTCTCAATATTCTTGGTGTCTCTTTTTCTTCTGCTCTCATTTGGAAGGACCATATTACCAGTCTTGCTAAGGCAGCCTCCCAGAAGCTGGGTGTGCTCAACCGCCTTAGGGGGTTCTTTTCCCCTGCACAGCTTCTTGCTCTGTACAGGGGCATAGTGCGCCCTTGTATTGAGTATTGTTCACATGTGGGAGGTTCCTCTCACACCGCTCTCCTAGACAAAGTTGAAAGGAAGGCCTTTCGTATCATTAACTCCCGTCCACTCACCAACTCTCTGCAATCTCTCTCTCTCCGCCGCAATGTTGCATCTCTCTCGCTATTATCGCTACAATAATAATCAGTGTTCCTCAGAGCTATCCCAGTGCATACCACCTCCTTTACGTAGGGCACGTGGTACCCGTCTTGCAACTCAATCCCACCCCTACTCTGTGCAACTCTCCAACCCAAGAGTGAAACGTTACTCTCAAACTTTCTTCTACTCAACATCTGAGCTCTGGAACTCTCTCCCAGAATCAGTCTTTCCCTCTTCCTATGACTTAAATTGCTTCAAACTCCGTGTGTCCAGGCATTTTGGCTCGAACGTCCCTTGATTTTGGCCCTGTCACTCTTTCAACTATGGGGGAGGCACTCGCTATAGGCCTTTTGCCTCCCTCAATCACATAGAAAAAAAAAAAAAAAAAAAAAAAAAAAATGCTACTTCTAGGATTTTGTGTGTGTGTGTGTGTGTGTGCATTAGGGGGGTGTTGTTTATGGTGAGGTGGGGGGTGGTTTTGGCTTGGGCTAATTTGAGTCTGTTTGTAGTGTTTAGATAGGATTGGCAGGAGAAGTGTTGCACTGTCTGGGTCTTGGTGTGTGAGTGTTATGTCGTCTGTGTAGGAAGCTATATTTATTTGCGGTGCGTGGGGTGTGGGTATATCATGCATGTATAGATTGAAGAGTGTGGGCGACAGGACGTTATCCTTGCGGGACTTTGTTTGTGAAGTTTTTTTTGTTAGATGACTGACCGGCAAATGATACGTGTGCATATCTGCCTGCTAGGTAGTTGGACAGCCACCTTTTTGTATTGTAGTGCATGTTTGTGTCGTAGATTTTGTTTGTTAGGTTGTGGCGGGGGATGGCATCGAAGGCTTTACTAATGTCGAGTGTGGCAAGTAGTGATCTGTGTGGTGGTCTGGCTGAGTTGATGCCGTCAAAAGCTCTTTGTCTGTAAGAAGAGTGTTTGTGCAGTGCAGTGGCCTGAGGCCATGTTGTGTTGGAGCTAGAAGTACCGTATAGCGTGTGTGGTCAGTTGTAGTACAAGGCGTTCTAAGACTTTGGAAGGGGTGTAAAGGAGTGTGATGGGGCGGTGTAAGGAGGGCAGCGTGGGGTCTTTGTTGGGTTTGGGGAATGTAATGATGACGCCATGCTTCTAGATGTCTGGTATTGTGTTATGTGAATAACTGTAGTTTGATATGTTGGCAAGTGCTTGTATGGCCTGTGGTCCTAGGTGTCTGAGGTGTATGTTGGACCACAGGCGGGTGAGTGCTTGAGATTGTTGATGATGTATTTTGTCTGGTTGTTGGTGAAGGGTGCATAGTCAGGGTCTGTGGGGAATTGTCTCTTATGTCGGATGACACGTCAGTCGTCTTTATGGGGGTATAGGTGGCTGACGTGAGAGAAGTGATTAATGAGAGTGTTTGCTTATTGTTTATATGAAGGAATAGAGTCTGTTGTTGTGATTGCAGCATGTGATTTTGCTGTATTGCTGTTGAAAAGTTTGATGCTGCTTAGTGCTTTGTAGAGTGTCTTTAAAGGACCTGGAGTGGCAGCATCTACGCCGTGGGTCCACCTCCCAGGGCTGCTGACCCTCCAGGCCGGGAACAAAATCGCCGACCGATGGGGGACAACCGGCTGCCGGCCATGGGGAGCAGTTCCTGAAAGCCAAACCACCACAACAAAGCCCTGCCTCCTCCCTGGGGGCACGAGAACCTGAGAGTGGCTTTGGTCGCCCGGGCAAGTGCCACATCAGTAGTAATAAGAGATGGGTGAAGCCGTGGGCTATCGTGGGCTAAAAGGGGTTGAGTATTAAAATAGGCTTCTAAAGAAGCCTGAAGCTGGTCAAGAGAAACATTAGGGGGGGCTAGATTTGACTTATGAAACTGCCGGCTGGGGGGAATTCACAGTACTGGAAGTATAATGGTATCAGCCCTACTCACAGAAGTATCTCTAGTTGTAGACCCACCTCTATCCTTAGAAGTTACTCTCTTAGTGCATTTCAATGGTTTGGGGCTAAAGGAATGTTTAAGTTTTTTGTTAGAGGAAGTGGAAGCAGAGCCTTTGGAATCCGAGGGTGAAGTAGACCTAGAGGACTTGGCTATTGAAACGCCTAAAAATTTGACAAATTTGGGGTCTTCTTTAGTGTTATGGAAATGTATGCTTTAACCGCAGCCCAAACTGAAAGTAACACTTGCTTACAAGTAGCAGCAGATAGGAAGATTTTTTTATTATGGTAACACTGTATATAATACGGGGCTCCAGCAGATGTAATACCGCCTGCTTTATTATCATTGTGTCTTAAAGAATTGAGATATCTTATACTATGCAGGAAGACACCAGAAACTACGTTCCAACCCAGAAAGTCATCTCTGCGGAATTTTGATATCGTTTCAATTTAGTAGTAGCCTCTACGTTATCCAACGTAGAGCTATATACTATTGTATAATTCCGCTCCGCTCTGGGAGCGGCCAATTATCGAAACCACTAGCGCAATTAATCGATAACTTCTAAAGTAGCACCTACATTCTCTACTAGCCTACTAGGTACGTTGTACACACTTTTGAGGCCACTAGTTTAAAGAAAAAACTAAAATATGGGTGAGAAAGAGAAGAGAAAGTTGAAGAATTTTGCCCATATGCGATCTAGGCTCCTTACGACTTCTTTGTGAGCTTCCCGTGCAACCCGACCGGGTTAATTAGATCATTCTTTCTCGCGCTACACTCGGAAGTAAACACAGATTTTGTGTGCTCTGTTTTCGTGCCTTCCATTCCTGTCTACTTCCCTTTGGTTAAGTTGTGGGCCATTCTTTATGGCTCCTGAGGTTCTAGACAGATGATCCGTGATGCAGGCACGCTAAAAATGGGCTCTAATGTGTTTTATTGGAGTGTAGCGACGAGATAATTGGTGGCTACTTGTTTTTGTTGCGGTCGAGTGCCACCCTTCAGGTGGTGTTTTTGTGAACTAGGCCTTTGCCTCTCGTTCATATTACTTGTTCACAGTTTCTCGCAGTGGCTTTAGTTTTGTATAGCTAGGTTTTCTATTCAATGAGGGCCTCTTGTCACTGCATTAGCTTTTGCTACTAATTTTGCGATATTGTGTCTAGGCTATCTGAGTTCCTTGGCTAGGCCTACCCTTGATGACTGAGGGGGGGCACAGGCCCCCGTTTTCTCTTTCATCTGGCCACCTCATAGGGTTTACTTCCCTATCGAGGTAATTTCCTGGCCCATATGGGCCTGGTTTTGTAGCTTTGGTTTTCTCAGTTGGTTGGCACTGAGGCCGACTTGTCTAAGCTGCCGTGGCTTACTTGGGTCGAAGGAGGTACGATAGGTTGCCAAGGGGGTCAGGCGTCAGTTTGCTTGACTATTCACTATTCACTTTTCACACTGTTACCAGGTCAGTCCGGCATTCCCCTGCTGGGCTCCTGAGTTCCAGGACTTGCAAGCCCATCATCTTGGGACTTTTTGAATTGGCAACAGTGTCAGCATTACTAATTTGGTATCGGCTGACACGTACCCCAGGATCCCCACTAATCTGGTGGTCTTCAGTGGTCCTCTGCTTAATTGACCGCTCCCTGTTGTCAATGCCGTCCTAAGCTTGGTCGAGCTGACACTACCTGGACGCCCTTTACACAGACACTAACACGTCTGCTGTACCTTTGCCCGACGCCTTTCACCGGTGTCTGAGGCCTTGAGGGTTGGTCTGCCCTGGGAGCGGAATTCTGATTACTTGCCTGCTCCCTCTTTGTCACTGCCGTCCTAAACTTGGTTGGGCTGACACTACCTGGACACCCTTTACACAGACGCTCCCACGCCTGCTGTGGGTTGGTCCGCCCTGGGAGCGGGAATCTGATGTGTACCCCTTTCCTACACCTGGACACCCTTTACACAGACGCTCCCACGTCTGCAGACGCCTTATGGGTTGGTCCGCCCTGGGAGCGGAATTCTGTTGCATACGCTTTTCCGCCCTGGGAGCGGAATTCTGTTGTATACGCTTTTTCTACCTCATCTCCCTCTTATTAAGAGGTTTGTTGGCTGAGTGTTCACGCTCTTCTGTTTTTTCACACAGGCTGTGTCTCCGCTCTAGGAGCGCTGTGTGTGCCTGTGTGTGACTCCCCGCCCTGAGAGCGGTAATCTCCGCCCGTGGAGCGGACGTTGCCGCCTACTCCTACGTACCCTCAAGCTCTGGGAGCGGACTTTGTACGACGCTGCCGCTTCGTCCTCCCTGTCATCCCGCTCTGGGACCGGACTTCTTCTTTCTTCAGCTTCGGTGCCTAAAGGCCTCCAGGTAGTATTCTCACCTTATTTGAGGGGGGAGGGGGGGGGGGGGGGGGGGGAGAATACATCCTTTCAGGGACAATGAACCGGGCTCTTGGTCTACTCTAACCTGGTGTTTGGGGTTTTCACTGGAATTTTTTTGGGGTTCACCTATGCAGCTGCCGGGCCCTCCCCTACGGTGGGGCCTTCTTCTTACCTTAAATTAAAGGGGGGATAAATCCTTCACCGGACGATTAGCCTGGCTCATGGTCTAGTCTGACCTGGTGCTTGGGCTTTTGCTGGTACTTTTTGTAGGTTCACCTATGCTACTGCCGGGCCCTCCCCTACGGTGGGGCCTTATTCTTACCTTAACCCTCCAACCCCGGCTAGGGTAGATCGTGACTGTACTCTGTGACCGGGGGTTTTGAGGAATTTTGGTCCATGTTGATTCACCTGTTACTCCTGAAATACATGACACAAAGTTATAAAAAAAAAAAAAAATGTTGCACAAACCTTCATGTGTAGAATGCCGTTGAGTAGAGGTCTCTAGCCCAAGTGATTGCATAATGGCGAGCGCGGGAAGTGGAGTGATTTTTATGCGGGAAAATCTTCCCGCGTTCGGATGCGTCGCCTTGGCCCAGGCCCCGGCTTGGCTAACCTACTGCGCACTTAGCCACTCGTCGCGCCAGAGTTTTTACCTCCCGGAGGCGATTTTATTTATTGATAGTGATGTTATTATAGTTATTTGGAGTCCAATTATATAAAATATGTGTATTAGGCTATCATTGTCACTAATATTTCACATTTTCACTCGATACCGTAGTTTTTATGAGTAATTGAGGCTGGTTATTGTTATATTACGCACTGATTATTCGTTATCACAGGTGTTTATTATACTTTGGCCATCTAATATTACTTCGTGTGTCACTTTCACTTTGGTAAATATGCTTGAGAGAGTGTCACTGTCACTGATAATGCTCATTTTCACTTGATACGGTACATATTATTAGTATTTGAGGTAGGTTATTGTCATATTAGGCAGTGATTATTCGTTATCACAGGTGTTTATTATACTTTTGCCATCTAATATTACTTCGTGTGTCACTTTCACTTTGGTAAATATGCTTGAGAGAGTGTCACTGTCACTGATAATGCTCATTTTCACTTGATACGGTACATTTTATTAGTAATTGAGGTAGGTTATTGTTATATTAGGCACTGATTATTCGTTATCACAGGTGTTTATTATACTTTGGCCAATGTCATGTGTCACTTTCATTTAGTTATAAGCTTTGTAAACGTTTTATATACAATTTATTGTGTCTTTTTTCACTTATTTATATATGTTTTCATAATACATGACTTTTTTATCACAATACATTGTTTTATTTCCACTTGTTGCCTATATACATACATATTGTCAGTCTTTGGTACTTTCACTATGATTATTAGTTAGTACTCCTGCTTGGTGTGGTACTCAGCAAAGCACGGTATAGCACATAGTGACACCTGGCACTCCACACACTGCATGGTGGTCTTTTTCTGCTTCCTCGGCCTCACCTGGCTGTTCCAGCAGACATGGCACCGCCTTCTGCTAATGGTGACTCCATCTCGTTCCAGAGGCAGGTAACCGAGCTTGTGCACATTTAGATACTGTGCACACTGCATGCGGTCCTGAACGGGGCGCCCAGGTTGTGCCACTGCCCTCTGTGGCGTAGCATACCTGTCCAGGAGCTCCACCAACACCTGTTTTTGGAACCTCCGCAGGCTACTGAACTTCCTGGGTGTGCGTGGATTCCGAAGCCTGTAGATATTGTAGGCATTCAGCATTGACATGTCCACCATGTGCAGAAAGAACTTTTTGTACCATCTGCACGAGGTACGCAGACAGTCGATGAAGCCTATCTGCATGTCGGACTTGTCCACCAGCCTCATATTTATGTTGTACTCCATTACAGCATCGGGCTTGGTCACCCTGACTTGGGTGCGGCGATCCACCTTGCCAGTCTCAACCATTTCCCCCTTGTGGACGGTGCTCAGGAGGTTGACCTTCCGCTGGTCGTGCCAGTGGATAGCCAGAATGGGTCCCGACTTCTTCTTGAAGACATCGCCTTTCTTGGTTTTAGGAGGGAAAGTTGGCATGCCCTTCCTTTTCGCTCTAACTGTGCCTACAGTCCCCGTCTTGCGCTGATGGAGGTACTTTGAGAGAGTGGGGGACGTGTAGTAGTTGTCCGTGTAGAGGACGTGATTCTTCTCGAAGTACCGGTTCATCATGGCTTGAACCACTGCTCCGCCAAAGCCAATGAGGGGGTCTATTTCCACGTCCCCTTCCTTCCCGCTGTAGACCAGGAAGTCCAGGACATAGCCAGTTTGGCAATCGCACAGCACAAAGAACTTTATACCAAAGCGATGTCTCTTTGAGGGGATGTACTGCCTGAAGCTCAGCTTTCCCCGGAACAGCACAAGAGACTCGTCAATACAGACGTTGCAGAAGGGCGTGAAGTATGACGTGAAACGTTCTCGCATCATCTCGTACAACGTCCTAATCTTCCACAGCTTGTCAGAGAGATGCATGTCGGTGTTGGTGACAAGATGGAGCGCTCCGAGGATGTCGAGGTACCGGTCCCGAGAGATGTATTTCCTGAAGGCAGGGGTGGATATCAGATCTTTGGTGATCCAATAGTCAGCCAACCTGTGCTTCTTTACATGAGGCATTAGCATGGTGATTGCCAGGAACACCATGAACTCGGGATGAGTCACTGGGGTCCACCGCTTCATGTGGCCCTTGGTCACCTTGCCCAAAAAGTTCACCTGGATTTGGTGGTGCTTGTTTGTCTCCTCTATGACAAACTCAGTAACCTCCTTATCAAAAAATGCCTCAAAAAGCTCATGTGGTGGAGCATTGGGGCCTGCGGGAAAACTTGGGGTAACTCCTGAACCCTCCTGTACCTCATCAAAAGGGGTTACATCAGGGTCATTCACTTCATCACCAGCCACATCCTGCCAGTTGAAAATATAAAATGGGTCCTGCTGGCAACGCTGACGAGGAGCTGCAGCTGGGGCAGCACGCCCACGAACTTTGGCGGCGCGCACCCTAGGGCGGCCAGGAGCGCGACAGCGCCCAGGCCCAGCCCGGCGGCCAGGGCGGCCAGGAGCACGACGGCCCTGGGCCAAGCGTCTGGGTTGAGGGTCGTCGATGTCCATAAAGTCATCGTCGTTGTCATCAGAGCCGTCATCTTGCCCTGACGGTGGACCCAGGTAATCATGGCCAGAGTCATCTGTGAGGTGCCCTTCATATTCAGACCCCCCTCTCATAATCTTGCGGGGAACGAATGATGCGTGGGCGGCGTGTAGGTCGGCGAGGTGGGGAAGGAGTGGCAGGTGAGGCTCTGTCATCTTCATGCAGAGGTTCGGGGCTCCTTGGCCTACGACGAGTCGTAGACAGCACTGGTTCAGTGTCTGTAGGTGCAGGTATGGATGCGAGGTCAAATACATCGTCAGGAACCTCTGTTGTAGGCTGGTGAGGTGGGGTGGACCCTGGGGAAAGTTGCGGGGGCGTATGGCTGGGACCGGCAGGGGTGGAAGCCGCGGGAGCCTCGAACAAAGAGCGCCTACTTGTAGCTCCTTTTTTCACATATTTTCTCCCTTATCCCTTTTCTGTAGTAGTATGTCTCCTCTCAGGGGAAATAGGGGGTAAATAGGCCGAAAGTGGGGGGTCCTCAACCCTAGGCAGTGCTGGTGGTGGTGGGGAAGAATGGCGGGCGCCTGGGGCAACTTGGGTGGCGTGGGTAGATAAGGAAGACAATGGCGGGTCAACCTCACCCTCACGCTCAGCCTCACTGGCACCCTCACGCACTGCTCCCTCACCAAGTTTTAGGGCCTCTTTCCTGGCTGCCGCGGCCGCCTTTTCAAGAACTTGCTTCTTATAAAAAAGTATCTTGAATGGGGATTTAGCTGGCGAAGGGCTAGGTGTCGTGTCACTCAACCTAAACTTGGCAGTCGACCTAGTGCTGTCCCATTCGCTCACTCTCACTACACTCTCATCACCTTGCACAACTATATCACGTTCAATACTATCATCACTTTCATCGTCATGCTCAAATCCAACAAATTGCGCGTCTCTTTGATGAATTTCGTCTAGATCGTCTAAATCTTCACTATAGTGAGACTGATAAGACTCGGAGCTATCACTGCCCAAGTCATCAACACTATTTTGTCCTTCACCACGTTCATAACTCCTCAAAGCTATTTCAATACCTCCGGGAGTCAACGCATCTTGTACGTGCCTTTGCGTTAGGGCGCGACGAACCTGGGCAGGCGTCGAAGGGAGCATGGAATCGGACACAGGGGAATCACTTTTTGGGCTAGTATCCATGTTGGCGGCAGGGTAGAGACTGTTTTGGTGGCGTACATGGTGTCTGGTGGCGTCACCTAGTGACCACGGAACAAAATGTTTACGCGCGCCATTCGAAAGCACATACGCAAGCAATGGTACAATGTTGTACCACCCGGGTTCCTCGGGTCAAAACATAATGGTACACACGTGTACCACCCGGGGTTGAAGGGTTAAATTGAGGGGGGGGGGGGGGGGGATAAATCCTTCCAGGGAAGATTAACCTGGTTCATGGTCTAGTCTCACCTGGTGCTTGGGATTTCCCTGAAACTTTTTTGTGGGTTCACCTGTGTTCCTACTGGGTCCTACCCTATGGTGGGCCCCTCTTCTTACCTTATATTGAAGGGGGGGATAAATCCTTCACAGGAAAGTGCTCCGGGCTCAACGTCTAGTTTGCGCTTAGGTGCAACTTTCTGTCCTTGTGCCTGTGTTTTTTTATGGGGATCTTTACGGGTTTTCTGCATGCTAACCTGCCTGCTATGATTAATTCCTAGTCTCTATGTGTCATTAATTGTGACCATATTTGTGATACAGCCAGGCCCTACCTTAACCCTCCCCCCCCCCCGGCCTGCCTGTCCTAAGGACAGTGTGGGGTACCCGGGCGATTTGGACGAAAAACGTCTAGGCCTAGGCTACCGTATCTTTATTACTTTAACTGCTAGAAAATTCCCACACAAGTCTAAACGTACTGTGGTTTCCAATCTGTAGACTGGCATTGAGGAGAGCTCACTAAGTCAACTGGTTCAGTTGTGATGACAATTTCCGTGGAGCGCATTTTTCCGTGATTTTAGCCATATGAGACTTTTCACTACTGAAATAACAACTTACAGACACACAAAAACAAACTACGCCTCTCCTTCTTGTGTTCGGAGGTGCGCGGCGTCGGTCCAACCGGCTGTGTTTACATGCGTCGGACGGATGGCTTTCAAAACAAGCTGAATAGGCTTTCAAGCTTAATTCTTGTTATAAGGACACCCGGGGTCCTGCCCATCTGCCGCGGTGTCCTTATATAAGGACAGCTGGGCTGGAAGGGTTAAGGTGAGGTTCTTTCTGTATGTACACTACCGGGGTTTTTCTTCCGTGTACATGGGGTATGCCGCGCCCTGCCTGCTCTCGCGTTGGTTGTGGGTGCCGGGCCTTGGGTGAGGGACATGGGGACTGCTGTTTCCACGTTGCCTGCTACCACAAGGATTACTATACCCCGTGTCGGTGTGGTCCTTACCTCTGTGCTACATGGGCGGGCATTTCCCGCCACGCAAGGGCCTCCCTGCTAGGGACCTCTCGCTTCCAGGACGGCCATGTACAAAGGAAGGAGTACAAAGGAAATCAAGCAACAACAGATCTAGTGACCCTTCTAGGTTGCTTGTCCTCCAAAACACTGAGGATCAAGTGTCCAAACAGTGGTTTAGAGTGGGTAAGGGAACATTGGAAAGGGAATTACTGCCCTGGAACTAATGTCCGTGGCAGGATTAGGAAGTTAGTAGGGGACAGATGGGTTAGTAACTGAGGGGGGGATAAAATAAAGTTATTCATTTACAAACGCAGTCAGTCGCGGGTTTGATGCGAGATATTTGTCTAGGCGGAGTTTAAATGAATCAACGGTGATGCAGTCTATAACGTTTCGGGGAAGCCCATTCCACAAGTTGACAACTCGATTGAAGAAGAAATTCTTAGATTCGTGTGAGTTAAAAGATTTACCAATAATTTTGCAACCGTTTCCCCGCGTGTAATTAGATTGGTCGATAGTGAAGTACTTACTACAGTTCATATTGTCAATGCCTTTGATGATTTTGAACACTTGAATTAAGTCACCTCTTAATCTGCGCTGGGTTAAAGGAAATAGATTTAATTCTCTAAGAACGCTCTTCGTATGGTTTGTTCTTTAGGCTAGGTATCATTTTGGTAACTCTACGTTGAACTCGTTCTAGCTTGTTTATATCCTTTTGGTAATAAGGGCACCAGGATTGAACGCAGTATTCCAGAAGAGGGCGGACTAATGAATTGTAAAGGGTTAGGATAACTTCTTTGGATTTATGCTCAAATGACCTGCCTATAAAGCCAATTATTTTGTTTGCCTTCTTAACAACTTCTGAACATTGTTGACTCGGTTTTAGGTTACTCGATATTGTTACTCCCAGATCGGTTTCTCTGTTTACATTCTTAAGCTGAGTGCCATTCATCGAATAGTTTGCTTTCTCATTTAGGTATCCGATATGTAGTACTTTACATTTATCCGCATTGAAACTCATTTGCCAAATTTGGGCCCAACATGACAATTTATCTAGATTGTGTTGCATATCGTCAACTTGTTCTTTTGAGAGTACGCTATTTGCAATTTTTGTATCGTCAGCAAATTTTGAGATTGTACAGGTGAGACCCTCATCTATGTCGTTGATGTAAATTAGAAAGAGAATTGGTCCTAGTACCGATCCCTGGGGTACCCCGCTACTTACATTGGTCCATTTTGATGCCTTACCGTTTATGACTACTCTTTGCTTTCTGTCGCTGAGCCAATTTTCTATCCATTTCAACACACCGTCTTGTATTCCATGCGCTTTTAGTTTTAGCAGTAAACGTTTGTGGGGAACTTTGTCAAAGGCCTTTTGAAAATCAAGGTATATAATATCTACAGCTTTACTCTCATCGTAGAGGTTGAGGATATCGTGGAAGAAGTCTAAGAGGTTTGTTAAACAGGAACGTTTTTTACGAAAGCCGTGTTGAGTATCTTTAAGTATGTTATTTTCCTCTAAGTGATTTACGAGTCTGTCTCGTATGACCGTTTCTAGCATTTTACATACAACTGAGGTTAAGCTAATTGGACGATAGTTACTGGGTAGGGATTTGCTGCCTTTTTTGAATATCGGTGTTACGTTGGCTAGCTTCCACTGATCGGGCATAGTTCCAGACTGCAAGGATTTATTGAATAGTAATGTCAGTGGTTTAGAGAGCTCATCCTTAGCTTCCTTTAGAACTCTAGGCGAGATTGTATCAGGTCCAGGCGTTTTATTTACCTTGAGTTTATCTAAACAATTCAATACATCTCTCTCTGTAACGGTGATATTGCTTAGAACATCTGAATTATCAATCTGAATCGGCGATGGTGTAGGGATATCACTGAGGTCTTCTGTTGTAAAAACTGATGCAAAGAAGGTATTGAGGGCATTACTCATTTGTTCTTCGTCTTTGGTGTATTCTCCATTTTCATCGACTAACGGTCCAACAGTTGAAGTAACGACTTTTTTCTTTCTGATATAACTATAGAATTCTTTCGGGTTTGTTTTACTTTGATTCGCAATATGTAACTCTAAGGTCTTTTTACTTTGCTTAATTAACTTTTTGGCTTTGCGTCGTAGCTCTACAAATTTCAGCCGTTCTTCGTCATTTTGTGAGGATTTTAATCTATCATTAGCAAATTTTTTAGCAAGCAGGCAGTTTGAAATATCTTTATTCCACCATTTGGGCTTATTATTATGGCCTGGACGCCGAGTTTTCGATGGTATGCAGTCTTGCACTGCTTTTAGGTAAGTGGCTTCGAATAACTTCCAAGATGTATTTATGTCGTTATTGTGAATTAAAAAGCTCCAGTCAGTTTCTTTAAACATAGCTCTAAGTTTATGGAAGTTTGCTTTCTTGAAATTAGGGACTTTTTCGAGGACTTTTTTGTGAGGGGGGTCGTGTTGCGCCTCCCAGTGTCGTCGCCGGCTGGGCTCCAGGCCGCCCTGACTCAAGTGCCTACGTCTGATCTGTCGACGGTGTCTACGGACTCTGGGAGATAAAAAGGGGGAATGCGTCGCAGGTCCTATTCGCCCTCTCCTCGTCGTCGGCAATCCCTCTCCCATGCTCGACCTGCTCTCTCTACCATTCCTGACAAGGGTCTTACGCTCTTCAGGGCGGAGAGGCGTGCGCCCACTAGTCCCACCTTGCCTGCTGTAGTGCCGCCTGCGTTCTCTCCGTCAACGTCGTACGACTCATGCCCTAGTCAGGGAGATTGAGGATAAGCGGGCCTGGATGCTTCGTCGTCCTTCATCTCCTGCTGCACCGGTGGTCCTTCCTGCTCCTCCTCCATCTCGAGCTGCTGCGCTGTTTCAGACTATGCCCCCTCCAGTGCCTTTGTCACATTCGTTGCCAGTTTCAACTCCCAATGAGTTGTATTGGGAAGAGGAGGAAGGGGCTGCACTCGAGGATTCTCCAAGGGAGTCTCTCGCCTGGACGTATTAGGTCCATCTCACCATCTCCGTCGAATTCTCCAGGCGTGCCTGCCTGGAGGTTGGAAATCGCCGCCCTGCTTGGGGGGCAGGCGGCGGCGTCGAAGACGTTCCAGGGGTCGTACGCGGAACAGTTCTCCTCCTTACACGAGGCTCTGGGACGTCTCACCGCAGCTATGGTGCGACCGTCTCCTGTCACACCTGTGGTGAATCCTATCCCACCCTACCGGCAGCACCCGCTGCCCCTGCGGCTGCTGCTCCGTGCGCTCCTTTTCCCTCTGCCCATTCTCCGGCAGTTGCTGCATCTCTTGTCGTTCTGCCTGGGTGCGGGTTGGGGTTGGGTGGCCAGACTGTCTCCGTTCCTTCCTTGGGGTGGTATACGATCCATACACGAAGGTTTCCTTGCCTGTACTGGTTCGACCGAGCTATGGTCGGCCTACTCTCGGCAGGTTATCTATATCGATGCCCCCGCTCTGTCAGCCATCGCTGGGATCCCTGTAGTCAAGAGGGCCCGGGATCAGAAGGGAGCCCTGGTTCGGGACCTCCCGCATCTTGTGGCTGGTTCTTGGGTGGCGTGGCTGGCAGAGGGTGTGGACTTCAATATGCGTTCTGCGGAAGGTTCTCGTCTGTTTCCACCCTTGGAACAAACCTTCGTGTCGGGACTGGTCCGGTCGTCATCCGGGGTTCCTGCCAAGTACTGGTCTTGGCTTCATGTTCCTCCAGTATCTCTTGATGAGATGTCTGCTCCCTTCTTCACGTCCCCGGAGAAGGGTGCCCTCGAGCGCGATCACAGGCTTCGACAACGCACTGCTCGCATGCTCTCTACCCTCTTGATGTAGTTTCCGTTGTCTCGGCTTCATCTTCGACTGCATGATGCCCAGCCTCCTGGGGATCTGCGGCAGGGTGAGGAGCACATGCGGCGCGCCCACCTGCTTGCGGCTGCGGAGCGCTTTTGCGCCCCTGAGACAAGGGGCGTCGAGGCCATCATCAGCTGCCTCCTCCCTCAGTTGGTGGGGTGGACGGCTGGGCCGTCACGGGGACGCAAGTCCTGGAGTGCTTGGACGAGCTAGGGCCTGGCCGGGCGATCGCTGAGACCCTCCGTTCGTCGCTCACCACCTCGTCCTTCCCTGCAACTGTGTATCGTGGCTTCCTCTAGGCGGTTCGACCAGAGGACGGAGTATTCTCGGCAGGCGCAGGATACTCGTCGTCCATTTCGAACAGGTGGCAGGAATCGGGGGAGAGGTGGCTGATCCCTCCACGACAAGTCTGGTGGGCACTCCGCGTAATGCCACTGGGACTATCCCCTCTCCCCTCTCCCGTCCGTTTCCCGGATTCGGTGGTGGGCCTTACTCAAGGCCGTCACACCGGTTTCTTCCGTCACCACTCTCGGCAATGGCCCCGCCGATTGTGGGCATGTCAGGTTGTGCAGCGGGGTCTGTCCTGGAGGTTGCGATCACAACCTTTCTTCAGGCGACCTCCCCGACATCGACCAGTGTCTCAAGACGATGCCAAAGTGCTTAAGTCTATGTATGAGGATGGGATGATTCGAGTGGTCACGTCTCAGCAACGTGTCTTCCTCTCGTACGTCTTTCTAGTCCCCAAGAGGGACTGTGATGCGATGTGATCGGTGGTAGGTCTGTCCTGCTTCAACCTCCACATCGTGTACACCCAATTTCGGGTGCTCACCATCAGTCACGTGCGACTGACGCTCCAGCCCGTTTCTTGGGTGGTGGCCCTAGTTCTCAAGGACGCTTCTTGGCATGTGACTATTGCCCCTCGGTTCCAGGGTTTTCTGGCGCTCCAGTCGCACGAGCGGTTGTGCCCTGGTCCGCTCCATCGCCGACTATCTGGGTCGATCCGATGCGTCGTACGACGTAGGGTGGGGCTCCCGATCCAACATGGGTCGTCCAGATCGGGGCGGATGGCCGGGTCTCGCCCTCACGACATACGATCGTATGCTGCTACGATTCGTTTTCTTCTTACTAGTTCCCTCACAGACTTTGCCAACACAGGGCTCTGGTCTTCCCACAACCCGTTTGTCGCCTCCTATCTGTCCGTGTCCACGGGTAGGCCGGGTAGGCCTTTTGTTGCGTTGGACAATAATGGGTTCCTAGGGGTATTATCTGTACTGTTCTTTCAGTCTGTGTGCCTCCGACTATCCTTTCCTTTCCGTATTGGGGGGGAGGGGGTGTTTCTGAAGTACAAGTACTTATCTCACATATGTACTGATTACCTAAGGTTCATCCTTACCTAGGTTAAGGGGCGCGTCCGGCTCATACTCGTGAAAGTGCTCAAAACGGCAATATTGCGCAACCCGATATATGGCATCATCACCCATCCCTCTGTCTTCAGTTAAAATCCTGAGGCAATATTCCGTCTGGAAGCATGTTATTTCTGGGTTAGTTTAAAGTTTTCGCGGGTCGCGCAGACGCGTAGAAAATGCATTATGGGTTTCGGATCTGCAAAAAAAAAAAACGAAAACCATGAATTTTTGGTGAAAATTATAGGTTTGACTCCTGTAAGGAGATAAAGAAAACCTAATATTTAGTAGTGGCCCCGTAATCATTGACGAACATGCCTATTACATAAGGCATCCTCTTCAAACACTAATCCGCCGTAGTTTTGAATCTACCGCGCAGAGCATTTAAAAACTGAGGAGCCTTCATCATGAGCGCACGCGACCTCACTCATGGCTTCAGTCATTATGAATTGGGTTCTCACTACGAAAAAACTTCGTAAAAAATAAAAACAAAAAGAAAATAAGAATAACTATCCAATAAGCTTTCCATCATACCGTGGATGTACTTGTGTGGATCTCTGACCAGACGCTGATTCAGGCGTCATTCCTCCTTCACTGACATATCAAGTAAACCAAAATCCTCAATACATCAACGAATGGGAAGGGGACGGTCGGGAGGGCCCCAGTCGTCAATGATTACGGGGCCACTACTAAATATTAGGTTTTCTTTATCTCCTTACAGGAGTCAAACCTATAATTTATTAGTGGCCCCTCCATCATTGACGAACATGCCTGATTTCTAAGACTGGAGGGGGACATTCGTAATCATATCATAACTCTAGAAAAGCAGATACTAAAAACAACCACATAGTATTCTTACATTTGAAAAATATATTTTAACATTGGCGTAGGCCGAAAATATACAAGAAAAAGGGGTTCAGGCAGGTGCGTGCTTCAAAGAAGCCTGCCTGACAAAAAACAGGTAACCCTGAAGATTCTGAACACATATCTGTAGTTACAAAGGCACCCCACTCAACGAGTGGTGACAAAAATAATAAGTTATAAGTTTATATGTGCACATAATAAACCCCAAAATACACTTGGAGATAAATTGCAAAGGAACTCCATTGTTCTAATATTAAATTGCTTTCGCAGCTAAAACTACTATAACAACACCGTTGTTTTGTACTAAACATTGTACTAGCACAATTTCTCGCTGAGAAATTTTCATATCACATTTTAACCTTAAATTGTATCACAGCTCTCATACTCCGGCGGGGTCTAGGGTGTCCTATGTCAACTGACTGCACCCCCCCCCCCCCCCCTTTCCCGTGAAAGTAAACAAAAGTGACTGCAGGGCCACCTAGACCCTCTGCCTTAAAGCTATACATGGTAAGGAAGGTTTGTCTAGAGCAACTGACAAGTATCTAGACAGAAACGTATGATTAGACGCCCACAACTGTGTGGACGCGATATCTTCAACTGAATTTGTTTTCAGGAAACGTAAAGAGGCTGCCCATTTGCGTAAATCGTGGGCCCTACCCACAACGCCGGGATTACTTTCTTTAATGACTTCTACCAGAAGAGAGGCTAATCGCCGTTTAAGTAAGCGTTTACCCGTACTTGCTACCCATAAAGCACCTTGGGGGTTTTGAGGAGCTTCTCTCAAATATTTGGTTAGAGCTTGCACTGGACATAGATTATGATGCACCTTTCCCCTTTTTAACGCCGGCACCGTGAACTCAGAAAACACGTGTGCACTATGCTCATTCTTGGCTACAAAACCTGGGGAGGGTGCAATGGAAATAGATTCATTAAGTCTACCAAACCTAAGACAATTAGGTGTGTTGCTCATCGCCGCCAGCTCAGACACTCTGTTTCCGGTGGCCAAAGCCAAAAGGAAAACCGCCTTCTTTAAGATTAATGCAAAGTCTGCAGTATTTTGATACAGACGAGAGTGAAGCAAAGACAAAGCTTTGTCCAGAGACCAAGTAGGCATGAGCTGACGGGGAGGTGGGCGGAGTTTAAAACATGCTCTCATCAATCCTGTTTCCTCCGCTACCGGTATGGACAGACCCGTAAGGTCTAAAAAGGGCACTCTAATCGCAGTTAAGTGATTCTTTAATGTCACCACAGATAAATGTTTCTGCTCAAACAGATAATTTAAATAATTAAAAACTAAGGCCACTGAGGGTACAGTTTGTTCTGTTCGAACGATCCAAGAAGTAAAAGCTTGCCAATGTGATTGATACTGTCGCTTTGTAGACTGAGTATATTGATTGAGTAATTTATTGGTCACATCTCTACCGTATGGTGCTAGCCACTTGGCCTCCTGAATGTCCATAATGCAAAAGTCAGCGAGGTCACTAGGTTGCCAATCGTGTCTAAGTGGAAGTACCCGACCGGGAGCGATACCGGGTCCGGGCACCACATTTTCAATTGCTGGTACCACAACTGCGCCGGCCACAGGGGCGCGATTAGCGAGACTAAGCCTCGATAATCTCGTAGTTTGTTCACTACGTGGCACATTAGTGACGCATCTGGCGGCGGAAACAGATAGATGGAGCTCCATCTGTTCCAGTCTGTCACTAGGGCGTCTGGCCCCCCTGCCGGCGTTATCGCCCGGCGGGTGAGGTATAGAGGGAGCTTGTGAGTCTCCTCGGACGCAAAAAGATCCACTTGTGGATGGGAGAGCTCTGCAATCATTAGGTTGAAAATGGGTTGCTTGAGCTCCCATTCTACTGTCGTGCTCTGTCTCCGGGACAGAGCGTCTGCCCAGACGTTCGCTACGCCTGGGAGGTAAGATGCGTGAAGATAAATATCTAGACTGATGGCTAGAGCAAAAATCTCTTCCGACACGATTAGCAACTTCCTTGACCTCGTTGACCCTTGTTTCTGAATACAGTGGACTGCATTCAGATTGTCCATTCTGAAGGCCACCGACTTGCCCCGTAACGCCGGGCCGTGAGCCTGAAGGAAATACAAGGGGACTAGTAATTCTTTGACATTGATGTGAGAGATCTCTAAGTGGGACCAAAGCCCCTGACCCTGGTGCCCCTGATTTGACTGAAATCCCCACCCTATTGTGCCTGACGCATCCGTGTCTACCCATACCGTTGGTGGAGGAGAGGTCCATGACATTATTGAGTGCAATGTTTCCCTCTTCGCCCAGACCGCTAGTAAGGTGTGGATTAATTTCGGGATGGGCCATAATTTTCCCGCCGGTAAGAGCGGGAAATATTTGTTGCCTTCCAATATTAATCGTTTTACTTTCAACCGGCCCAACTTGACAGTTAGTTGAATCCAGTTGAGAGAGCCGACCAGAGACTCCCAGACTCTTCGCGTCGTAGTCAGACTGTGAAGAAACCTGAACAGTTTCCTGCGAAACCTGTTGCGATTGTCCACACTCTGACTCAGAGTGAGAGCGGCGGTGTCCCAGACCAGCCCTATCCACTGAATTACTCTTGAGGGAACAAGGTTTGACTTTACCAGATTTACCTTGAAGCCTAGAGTTTTGACATGATTTAAAATGATATTGACATGTTTTATGCATAATTGTTGTGTCTCTGCCACCACCAGCCAGTCGTCTAGATACCACAACACTCTGATCCCCTGTTTTAACAATGGCATCAGGGCTTGCCGGACTAGTTTCGTGAATAATCGAGGTGCTAGGTTCAAACCGAACGGCATCCTCTGAAAAACAAAATTTTGGTGCCTGATCCTTAAGGCCAAAAACCTTTGAAATCTTTTGTTGACCGATACGTGCCAATAGGCGTCTGTCAGGTCTAGTGAACACATCCAACCTCCCGGCGGAAGTGTTAGCCTGATTTGGTGTACTGTTAACATTCTGAAAGATTCGTTGTGAATGTGAAGATTCAGATAAGACAGGTCTACGACCGGCCTCATCTGAACACTGTCCCGTTTGGGAACCAAAAATAGTTTGGACGTGAATACAGGGTAATTTGGGGGGACCGGGATGATGACATTCTTGGCAATCATTTCCTGGACCAGCGACTCCACCTCTAAAGAAACACAATTCGCCGTTGTCGGCTGACGTAAGCGAGGTCGCCGGAGCCACTGCCAAGTGATGCCTTTGCGTGCCACCATCCGTGCCCAAGTGTTTAACGGCCATGCTTGGTGACACGTTCGGAACGACCCAGTTAGCAGACAAGGGTTCGCCGGCTGTACTTCCCTCGGTTCCTCCGGCCTTAAGGTTGGCACCGGGAGTGAGAGAGACTTTAGTTTTTTGATGGTGGGGTTGGTGGTGCTGGACGCTTTGCCGGCTGGCTGGTGTGGGCCGAAGACTGGCTCTGACCTGGCTTATGCTGGCCGCGTCCTCTCTGTCCTGAAAACCTACTCTGTCTATGCCTGTACTGACCTTGGGGGGAGTGGGAGGACTTAGGCGGAAGAAAAGGTTTAGAACCCCCTGGCTGAGCTTTAGTAGGAGGCCTGGGTTTGGGGAAGTTAAATGCAGGTTTCTTAGAAGGGGTGGGACTGTGCTTAACGGCCTGTGCCATATTGAACACCGTTCGCCATACTTCAGGGGACATTAAAGATGGAGTAAGTACTGGTGACATCACCACCTGGTTAGCAATGCGATCAGGTAGCTTGCGAACTAACGACATCCTAAGATCTTGTCGTGCTCGCACCGCCTCAAGCAAGGCGGTGCGTATGTCACCTAAGGATTGGATTGACGACTGAAGAATCAGTCGCCGGGATAACTCAACCGATCTTCGAGCATCCGCGTCTGCGATTGCCTGAGTGGACCGTAGTAAAGACTTAGCCACCTGCTGAGATACTATGTACTGTGAAAACAGGCGAAAAGCTTTTCCCCGTAGCCTAAATTCTCTGTCTAGGTGAGTAGGGGTAGGGGTAGTGAACGGGTCCTTCAGTTCACAAAGATTAATCTTAGGGGCAGCTAGGAATGCAAACAAAGCTGACGGGACTCCGCCGGCAGAACCCACCGGCATGGAGAACCATGAATGTGTATCTTGAGGGATCTGGTGGGAAGATTTAGAAGTGAAAGTGGTTGCAAAGTTTTGAGCCTCTACCTCCCAATCCACCCAAGGTCCTGGACCCAACTGTCCCACCTTCAAAACTGGATTAGCTGCGTCGTCTGTGACGGTCTGTAAATCTAGTTCAGGAGTAAGAGCTGACAGAGTCTTAATATCATTAAACCCATCCAGCTTAGACCAGTCTGAAAAAAGTTTTGAAGCTGAGGCAGGGGGTAAAGCAGGCTTAGAAGCATACACAAAATAATCCTGGTGATAATAACTAGGTATAGCCTTGATGTTTACGTCCAGAACATTACCCAAGGCATCCATGGCCCTTAATTTCTTTGACTTATTGCCCTGGATAAACCACTCACGCGGTACCGGGAGTTCCCCTGACAAGGTAGGTTGGGCAAGCTCTGGTTTAGAGGGGTTCAAAAGAACCCATGACTCGTCTGGCCCATAAAGCAGGGGCATAGCTACCTTTCTAAGAGGCGCTTTGTCTAGAGGGGGTGGATTGACATCCGTTATGACCCTGACATTTGAAGTTGTCAATGCCGCCGTAGCAGGCTTAGTGCTCCTTGCAGGTGACAGAGTAGGAGGGTTAGGAATCTTAGATAAATCAATTGACGTCATCAGAGGCCGTACCGTAGAACTTGTCGAGGGAGCCCCCAAGTCCATTGTGGGGTTTTCCTGTTGTTGACCAAAAAATTTAGATAAAGCATGAGTAAGCAACCCATCAATTTCTTGTGCTGTAACAAACTGGTTTGATGAAGAACTTACAGGTGAATCATTATTATCCCGTGCGGCGTCCAAGCCTGAGCCTGACCCTTGTCCTTCCATATCCGAAATTATTGAAACTTCGTCTTTTTCCTCCCGATCCTCCTGAGAAGACCCCGCCGAGGCAGGGGTACCTTGTTTCCAAGATAAGTCTGGGATAGAGGATGGGATCGCCGCGTCCCTGTGGACGTCGGCTACTGTGTGACTCGTATGAGTCGGACGTGGGTGGTCAGACCCTGGTTGAGCAAACCGCCAAACACCGAGGCCCTGGCCTACGCTCTCTTGAGAGTCTGAAACATTCTCAATTATTGAACCTCCTGAACTTTCCATTTCCAGGGTTAAAATATTAATTGGCAAATCCTCTTTAGGGACAGGCGCTGCACTGGACTCTGAGGCCGTAACACAAACTCTGTCAGGTGTAGAGGTACGATGAGATGCACTAGACTTTGGGGAATGTCGAGAGGACTTCCGATGTGAATCCTTTTTGGAGGATTTATGGCTGCGGTGTGACCGCGAACTAGTCTTAGATCTGGAGGATTCTCCGCCGTGACCACTGGTGGAACCTTCCATCTTACTCTTCTTACTCGCCGGTGAAGAGGCACGACTAGATGACTGGTGTCTGAGAGGTGACCTTGACCTAGATCTCGCCCGCGACGAGGAGGCGGATGCCGGGGGTGTAGGCTCTCTCGGGCGTTTAGGTGTAGTCGCAGACGATACAGAACCCTGACTAGTCTCCGTCGGCTTAATACTCGTGACTCTAGAGGAACGTTTAGGGGGAGGGTGTTCTGACAGCAATCTATCCCAAAGTGGGACGTTGTCACATTGAAGTGACTTATGCGCGACAATGGTAGTGTAGGCCGACATCTGTTGTCGGACCTCTCTCAACGCTACCGCCGCGGTCTTATCATTCTCACAAAGGACTTTAACAGCTAATTGGGAGCAAAAAGAACAATTATGCATAACCCAGAGACCCCTTGAACGGTCTAGACATTTAACACACCTTATGCGCAAAAATAGGGATACCAGCACAAGTAGGGGTAGTGCACAGGGCAAAAACTGGGGCCACGGTAGCCATGACAGAGACTGGTGGGTGAAAACTACCGCCGGGTCTGTATTGGTCCGCCGGAGCTCAGCTCTGGAAAAAAAAGAAAATTTCCAGGAATTAATGCTCATAAGGTTAACCCAACATGTTCGCACACAAGTGTTAATAACCCGCCGGGTAACGAGATGCAAAGACACAACTAACACATCTCGCTACGCGGCGGGGTGTAAAAAGTCTAAACAAATCTTTTGCTAAAGAAAGTGAAGAATACCCTCTGATATAATGGTCCAGCATGGCACTTATAGTCTCTTGGAGGAGGTGACTGTCTCAAGATTCAATTTTGTAACAAAGCAACCCCCCATAAAGACGCCGGCCCTTGAATTATTTTAGTAGAATAGCCCAGGGCAGGATGATACGAGATCTGATGTTTAACGAATTGTCACAAAAGATCGCCGTAAGTTAGAAGGCGGCGATACCTAATTGTATCACTAAATTAAGAGGTTAAATCGAAATTGAATTTTGTAAATTCCTTAGTTCCTCCACCTAGGAGCACCCGCCGGGTGTGAGAATCGATATTTAACCTAATTGAACCTTCAATCGCCGTAAGAGTAAAGGCAGCGATACACAGAGTATCACTAAAATGGATTGGTTAACTAACTGAAAGACATAAGTCGTTCATCCCACCCTACCCAGGTGCACCCGCCGGGTGAGAAGTTTAAAAGTTAACCCCATAAGTTCCTGTCCCCACTTCTTTGTAAAAGATCGCCGGGGAGGAAAGCCTAAACAACAGCTAGGTTTTTCATGTGGTTGTCGTAAAACCAGGTAGAAAAACTCCCAAAACATATGTTCACAAGAACGCCGTTTTATATGGATGGGTACAGCCATCCCGCCGGGAATCAAAGGAGGCCTGAAACCAGGCACCCACAGAGACGCAGTCCTGGAGAGCCACAGACACCCCCCCACGCCGGGGATACAAGCCAGTGTTAACAACCACGTGTGGCCCAACACGGCTCTCGGCCAGGATTTTTTCATGGTGAAACCGAGAAAAAACCCGCCGGAAGGAAACCCACCCTGAACAGACACCATCTGAACAACACAAGATACGAGGAGAGCCACGCACGACTAACCCAAGGTCACACCATAATCCGTGGAATTAGCCAATACACAACTAAACCAGGAAACAATTATAGTCCGAGGAATTAGCCAATACACAACTAAAACCCGGATACACATGACACAGTAGGGCATATTTATAAATAATAAATAATAACACTAGTACATGTGGCAAAGCTACGAGCGGCTGGCTAGGCCTAGGCAGACGGCATAATAACAGTTGAAATATACACACACACTGGAAATATCACAACAGGAACCACCGCCAACACACCACTGTAGCAACAACTTCCAACCCAGGGAAGACTGACTCGGGACCCAGAAAAAACTTCACTAAGTGAAGAAAAATACGCTGGGAACGTCAGAAAACAAAGCTTACCTCATCAGAAAGATAAAAGGCAGCAATAATTAACGCGTAGTGAAAGCCGCCTGCATCACAAACTAACTCAACTGTGAAAAAGTTCACATGTCCACAACGGGACCACGAGGGTACATCCGAAATAGATGCCCCACACACACGACCCAAAATACACTGCACTGCGGGCAACCAGCCCAGGACACTCCTGCTACGCCTATCCTAACCTTACTCGATACATCCTGGAGTAAACAAATGAGAAAAAACTCACTAGGGACGCAACGAATGCGGAACCAGCGGAGCGTGGGAAGGCACGTCCGGGCGGGCTGAGCGCAGAGCAGAGAAGGAGGAATGACGCCTGAATCAGCGTCTGGTCAGAGATCCACACAAGTACATCCACGGTATGATGGAAAGCTTATTGGATAGTTATTCTTATTTTCTTTTTGTTTTTATTTTTTACGAAGTTTTTTCGTAGTGAGAACCCAATTCATAATGACTGAAGCCATGAGTGAGGTCGCGTGCGCTCATGATGAAGGCTCCTCAGTTTTTAAATGCTCTGCGCGGTAGATTCAAAACTACGGCGGATTAGTGTTTGAAGAGGATGCCTTATGTAATAGGCATGTTCGTCAATGATGGAGGGGCCACTAATAAATATGACGTTCTTAGATATTTTCCCTAACAGTATCTGCTATCTCTATCCTGGTAACACCGAGGGTGTGGTGGTGGTGGTGGAGAAAGAACAGTGTGCCGCTTGCCGCGTGAGAGGTAGGGTGTGGCTGGCTGGCTGGTTTGCAACCGCTCTCCCGCCTTAGTACCTCACGTAAGAAAGTTCACTCGTCGGCGTTATTCTGACGTAACCAAACATGCTACAACAATGTTTCTGGTGTCATTGGAAAGGGCATGAAATTCTCTACAACTCCCCGTTGCCCTTTTTTATTATTTCTTTCCCATTTCGACACAGCACCCCGAGACATTTGTCACCTAATTTGTACCTAATTGTAAATGCCCTAATTCTACAATTAGATACAAAATAGAAAAAGTATCAACGGACAATTGAAACTACACCTATTGTTAGTACCCCCAATGCATTGAAACAATCAATCAACAACATTTAAATGAGATTCTGATTTTACAAAGTCATAAATTTACACACTAATTCTCACCTAACTCAAAAAATAATTGTCCTAGAGAATTAAAATTTTGGAAATTTCTTAGTTTTTAGGTCCCCTATACGTGTAAAAAATCTTATGAAATACAGACAAAATCCACTGACACGTTCTAGAGTAAAAGCTATACGCTCCCCTTAACCCCTACAACACGGAAGGGCTCTTGAACGCCCATAAAAAAGCATATAACAGGTACCCGGAAGGGCTCTTGAACACCCAGTGGTTGAAAGCCTGTGAGCTTCGTGTGCGAGGCGTCGGTCCGACGCATGTAAACAACAGCCGGCTGGACCGACGCCCCGCATCTCCGGCCACAAGAAGGAGAGCGTCGCTTGTTCGTGTGTGCCTGTATGTTGTTGTTAAGTATCGAAAAGTAGTGTAAAGTGTCTGTTTTTGCCATAAAGTTATCTCCAATTAAATCATCATCACAACTCAACCAGTTGACTTAGAGAGCTCTACTTAACGCCATTCTACAGGTAAATAACACCGCTATGCTTGGGGATACGCGGGAATGCGGGAAGCAGTCAGATTAACAAATATACGGTAGCCTAGCCTAGACGTTTTTCGGCCAAAACACCCGGGTTTCGGGGAATATTTATGTAATGCGTAGCCGGGGCTGGAGGGTTAAGGAATTGATTTATTCTAATCTCAAGTATCCTTAATTGTACTTCGGTATGTCTGCCTCATACCAATTTCTTTTGGGACATAATTACGTGCTGGTCACTTATATTGTGTATCACGCGATTCGTGCTGTACTAAATTTGTACTGTATATAAATGTCTTCTACTCATTATACTTTTGGGTATTCATACTGTCTTCAGAAGGGGGGGCATCCTGTTATTCATAATCATCTTTATGACATGCATCTATCTTTGCCTTAGGCTAAGTTCTTCCATTGAATTGACATGACTGTACTTGACAATTCTTAATATGCACCTGTCAGTATGCTCTTTAAATATAAACTCTCTTGTTTATGTCTGTCTTTCCTTGGTCTTGATCTGTTACTAATGGCTAAAGTTTTGTTTGCTGCTTGGATGTCCGCCTCCAATGTGGTACTCTAGCTCTACGTTGGATATCGTAGAGGCTACTGCTAAATTGGGAGGTTTGATGCCTCCCAATTAACCAAATAAGGAAAACCTTCTATTTGGTAGTAACCTCATAGTATCCAACCTCATAGTATCCTGCCCTCGCGCCGTACCCCTGCCCATCCAATATAGTCTAATTAAACTTGATACCAGGATGATCTAATTAACCCGGTCGGGTTGCACGGGAAGCTCACAAAGAAGTTGTAAGGAGCCTAGATGGCAGATGGGCAAAATTCTTCAACTTTCTCACCCATATTTTCGTTTTTTCTTTAACTAGTGACCTCAAAAGTGTGTACAACGTACCTAGTAGAGAATGTAGGTGTTACTCTAGAAGTTATCGATTAATCGCGCTAGTGGTTTCGATAATTGGCCGCTCCCAGAACGGAGTGGAATTATACAATAGTATATAGCTCTACGTTGGATACTACGAGGCTACTACCAAATAGAAGGTTTTCCTTATTTGGTTATTTGGGAAGCGTCAAACCTCCCAATAATAACACCAAAAAATTAGTTGGAGTCCGAAGACACTGGACGCTTACCTAGAATACTTCCACTAATACTTCCACACCTGGACTCCGTCCCGGGACACTGCGTGCCCGGGGACCCGGAGTCCTGCCAACCCAGGGAAACTGCGCATCCAAATTAATGAGTTATTAGCCAGAAAATCTTGAGCCGGGAAAACTCATATAACAGTAGTATAGATACGTAGTCGAATCCTAGACAGACCCGGAACAGATTACCCATGAACCCGGACAAGGATCTGAACTAAATCAGGGTCACCGAGGACCCGGATAATATCATCATGACGCCCACACCCGGGAAATCAAACTTGGGACGGCACACGTATTATGAAAGCATTTAGCTACTCACACCTGAGCTACCAAAATGCTAATAAAATGAAAACAATATCAATTATTGTCTATCTATCTATCTATCTATTGCCTGACGCCGTGATGGGGTGGCCACGAACGAACCGCCTCCATGCACCTCTGTCCCCAGTCAGTCGACGCCCCTCCTCCCAACCAGCACCGCCTTCGTTCATATACTTCCTCACTCCATCCTTCCACCTCTCCTTCGGTCTACCTCTCCCTCTCTGTCCCTCCACCTCGCTCTCGTACACCCTCTTAGTCATTCTCTCGCTTTCCATACGTTCCATATGGCCGAACCATCTCAAGTTGTTCCTTTTCACACTTTCCAGCACATCTACCTCCACACCACACCTCCTTCTTACTTCTTCATTAGTCTGTCTATCCCTCCATGTAACTCCGCACGCACTTCTTAAGTAACTCATTTCCACTGCTCTCACTCTTGGTCTGAGTCTCTCAACCAACGTCCATGCTTCACTTCCGTAAGTCAGTGTTGGGATTACCACACTGTCATGCAAGGACTTCTTCACTTCCATACTGTGATAATTAATTTGAAGTGAAAGACGACTAGGAAACGAACAGTTTCATTTCTAGTGCCTTCTGAAACAATGATGTACCTTAGGAATTATTAAAGGGTACCCCCTAGGAGATATATGGTTCTCGACCGACAGTTATAAGGTTAAACTGGGTCCTTAGGGACCCGGAAGAGGCCATATACTGTACAGCATTACATATAGGCTCTCACGTCATTGACGGAGAGAACCACTGACAAATACAGTACTTTTTTTTTTTTTTTTTTTCTATGTGAGGGAGGCAAAAGGCAGAACTGCCTATAGCGAGTGCCGTCTCCCATAGTTGAAAGAGTGACCGGGCCAAAATCAAGGGACGTTCGAGCCAAAATGCCTGGACACACGGAGTTTGAAGCAATTTAAGTCATAGGAAGAGGGAAAGACTGATTCTGGGAGAGAGTTCCAGAGCTCAGCTGTTGAGTAGAAGAAAGTTTGAGAGTAACGTTTCACTCTTGGGTTGGAGAGTTGCACAGAGTAGAGGTGGGATTGTGTTGCAAGACGAGTATCACGTGCCCTACGTAAAGGAGGTGGTATACACTGGGAAAGCTCTGAGGAACACTGATTATTATAGTAGCGATAGAATAGCGAGAGATATGCAACATTGTGGCGGAGAGAGAGAGATTGCAGAGAATTGGTGAGTGGACGGGAGTTAATGATACAAAAGGCCTTCCTTTCAACTTTTTCTAGGAGAGCGGTGTGAGAGGAACCTCCCCACACATGTGAACAATACTCAATACAAGGACACACTATGCCCCTGTACAGAGCAAGAAGCTGTGCAGGGGTAAAGAACCCCCTAAGGCGGTTGAGCACACCCAGCTTCTGGGAGGCTGCCTTAGCAAGACTGGTAATATGGTCCTTCCAACTGAGAGCAGAAGAAAAAGAGACACCAAGAATATTGAGAGAAGATGAAGGATTAATTTTTGTATTGTTGAAGAATAAGGGATAGTCCGCTTGGAGTTCCTTACGGGTAGATAGATGGAGAAATTGGGTTTTGGAAGCATTAAAGGTAACAAGGTTTTCTCTGCCCCAATTGGAGATACAGTAGTACTGTAGTTAGATCAGAATTTTAGTGTTCTATGGCTTCATTCCGTTTGTCGTTGAGGAATTGCTGGCTTGGGCGTTCTGAAAAACTAACGCTCGGGTCACACATACACGTTCTAACGTCCCGTCCGGCCCCGACCTCTTAATAAAAAGTGCCTAGGCGGCGTCCTTTTTGTGCATGATAAAATGGACCGTGTGGGTCGGGGCAACTGCCAGAAAACGTGTTATGCCAGCACACCCACGGGATATACACGGACACACACAGAAGTTAATGTTCTTGGTCGGGGACGGACGGGACGTTAGAACGTGTATGTGACCCGAGCCTAATGGAATAGTGTAAGGTTGAGTCGTCTGCGTATGAATGGATGGGAATTGAGGTACAGTTGAGAAGATCATTTATATAATTAGAAAGAGAATAGAAGATAGGACAGAGCCCTGAGGAACACCAGAGTTTATAGGGTGAGGAAGTGAGCGATGGCCGTCCACAACCGCAGCTATGGAACGGCCGGAAAGGAAATTAGATACAAAGGCACAGATGGAGGGATAGAAACCGAAGGAGGGTAGTTTAGAAATTAAAGATTTGTGCCAGACTCTATCGAAGGCTTTCGATATGTCTAGTGCAATAGAAAAAGTCTCACCAAAGTCCCGAAAGGAGGATGACCAAGAGTTAGTAAGATATGAAAGAAGATCACCAGTAGAGCGACCCTTAAGGAAGCCATACTGGCGATCTGAGAGCAGATTATGAGAAGAGAAATGCTTAAGAAATTTGGAAGCAAGAATAGTTTCAAAAACTTTAGAAATACAAGAGATGAGACGATAGTTGGAGGGTTGAGAGCGGTCACCCTGCTTTGGGACAGGTTGAATGAGAGCAAACCTCCAGCATGAAGGGAAGACGTTAGAGGATAGAAAGAGACGAAAGAGTTTGCCTAGGCAGGGAGTCAGCACGGAAGCACAGTTTTTTAGTACAACAGGAGGAACACCGTCCGGACCGTACGCCTTATTAGTATTAAGCCCAGAGAGGGTAGAAAGTACATCTTTAGAAGAGATTAGGATATTAGGCATAAGTAGGAGAGAGGGGGGTGGAGAGGGAGGAATAGCACCGGAATCATCCAAGGTGGAGTTTCTTGCAAAAGTTTGAGCGAAGAGTTTAGCTTTGTCAGAGGAAGAAGTGATGGTTGTGCCATCAGAGTGGGAAAGGGGAGGGAAAGACGAGGAAGAGAAATTGTTGGAGAGGTTTTTGGCTAGATGCCAGAAAGCTTGAGAAGAGCTAGAGTTGGATAGTTCAGTGCATTTATTATTGATGAAAGAGTGCTTGGCAAGTCGAAGAACAGATTTGGCTTGATTCTGGGCAAAAACATAGGAAGAATGAGAGTCTTGAGTTTTAAGGCGTCGGCACCGTTTGAATGCTTCCTCCTTATTGCGGACAGCAGTAGAACAGGCGTGAGTAAACCAAGATTTTTTAGCATTAGTCTGGCACTAAGTCATTTGACTTCAGAGCCACTACAAAACAATAGGTTATCCTTACTTACCTTTGGGTGTCACACAGGTAGTATGAGAGTAAGGTGGAAAGGCAGAAAGGAAAGGGAAAACCAAAAGTGAGGTGGAAGGATGGAGAATGAGAGGTATATGAGTGAAAAGGGCATTGGGTGAGAGGAGGGCTATCAAATGACAGAGGACAGAGGTGCAAGGAGGAGGGTTATATGTTGCCACTCCTTCGAGGATTAAGACATCGGGCAACAGATAGATAAATAGAAGGATGAAAATTAGTCAACTGAGAAGTGCTTGTGGAGAGGAAGTATATGAGCATTGTGGTGTGGCTGTGCTGGAGAGTGTGAAGAACACCTTGAGGTGATTCGGTTATGTGGAGTACATGGTGAGAGTGAAAGAATTACTAAAATAGTGTATAAGAGTGAGGTGGAGGAGCAGAGAGGGAGATGCAGACTGAGTGAGATGGAGTTGGGAGACATATGAGTGAAAATGGTGTTGGGTGGGAGGAGGGGCACTGGTTGCCAGGTTAGAGGTACATGGAGGTAATTCATTTGTGGCCATACCCTTTGGTATCTAGGCATGTGGCAATAGATTGCTAGACATTATACAGAGCTTCAACATACCTAAAATAGCCATAAAGCACATAATATAGAGGTACATCTCATTGTTGGTGATAGTGATGATGTCTGGTGAGAGGTGGTGAGAGAAACTAGACCATCGCACATATCCTTCACTTAGCACCACCGACACGCACAACTTGAGGTAGAACTGGGAAGTCTGCAATATAATATAGTTTATCAGGTGACAGACACTATATTGTTTATCTTCCTAGGTTGAATAACATTTTCCAGTATTTGCCAGAAATCAGAATACAATTAAAATTACATTATCATATTGAAGGGGTTAACTGAGAGAGAAATATCATCCATAAGCAGCAGATTTCTTCACTCTTAAATGCATAATACGGAACTGCTGCATCTTTCCTTCATTATTGTTTTGTCGGGCTATAGTAATTACAGCTCGTGATATAGTCTTTACTAAAATCCAGATATGGACTTATAGACCGTAAATAAACTCAACAGGAACTCCCCGAACACGTTCTTAATATCACAAATAAGTATTCAACCAGGTACTACAGAACTCAATAACAACACACAGGTGAATTATACACACAAGTTTATTCAAAGGCATAGAAATATTATCTTTACTTATCTATCTATCTATCTATTGCCTGACGCCGTGATCCCCGAAGGGGTGGCCACGAACGAACCGCCCCCATGCACCTCTGTCCCCAGTCAGTCGACGCCCCTCCCCCCAACCAGCACCGCCCTCGTTCATGTACTTCCTCACTCCATCCTTCCACCTCATATTCGGTCTACCTCTCCCTCTCTGTCCCTCCACCTTGCTCTCGTACGCCCTCTTAGTCATTCTCTCGCTTTCCATACGTTCCATATGGCCGAACCATCTCAAGTTGTTCCTTTTCACACTTTCCAGCACATCTACCTCCACACCATACCTCCTTCTTACTTCCTCATCAGTCTGTCTATCCCTCCATGTAACTCCGCATGCACTCCTTAAGTAATTCGTTTCCACTGCTCTCACTCTTGGTCTGAGTCTCTCAACCAACGTCCATGCTTCGCTTCCGTAAGTCAGTGTCGGGATTACCACACTGTCATGCAAGGACTTCTTCACTTCCATACTGACCACCCTATTTCTTGTTACTGCTTTTAGCGTTCCTACAACCCTCTTCCCCTGTTGTACCCTCTCCCGCACTTCTTCATCCATAGTCCCATCTTTACTCAACACACTGCCCAGATACATAAAAGAGTTGACGATCTCCATAGCCTGACCGTTCAACTTCACCTCACACTCTGTGACTTCACCCCTTTCGAAGACCATAACCTTGCTCTTCCCCGCATTTACCTTCAAATTCCGTTTTTCGCACACTGTTCCAAACTCATTTACCAGACCCTGCAACTCCCATTCATTATCACTCATCAGAACTGTATCATCCGCAAACAGCAGTATAGGTAGCTTCCACTCAATTCCCTCCCTTTTCAGCGATACACCAACATCCACTGCTCTTGATAGTATTCTTTCATGACTCCATCCATATATACAGTAAACAACCACGGGGACATCACACACCCCTGTTTCAAACCAACATTCAGGTCAAAGAACTCGCTCTGCTCACTCTCCACACGTACTGCCGCCTTTGCACCCTCATACATGCTCTTCACTGCTTTCAGCAACTTGCCCTCTACTCCGTATATTCTAAGTACTTTCCACAAACCTTCTCTATCCACTCTGTCATAGGCCTTCTCCAAGTCCATAAAGGCAGCATACACCTTTTGTTTCTTCTCCACAACACAATTCAGGGTAAAAATCTGATCTACACATTCTCTTCCCTTCCTAAAACCTCCCTGCTCGTCGCCTATCCATTTCTCCGTTCTCACTCTCACTCTGTCAATCACTACCCTACTGTATACCTTCCCTACTACGCTTAGAAGACATATTCCTCGGTGGTTACCACACACTCCTCTTTCCCCTTTGCCCTTATATAGGGGGACTATTATGCCAGTCTTCCAGTCATCGGGTGCACTCCCCTTCTCCCATGCTAGTTTGCACATTTTCCATACCCATTCTATCACTATCTCACCACCATACCTCAACATTTCCCCACACACTCCATCTGTTCCTGGTGCTTTCCCCAACTTCACTCTTTTCATGGCTTCCCACACCTCTGACCTCCTGATCCCCACCTCCTCCTCCACTACTTCTCTTCTTCTCCCTCCCATACCATATCCAGCTATGTTTGCTGGCTCTTCATTCCTTACATTTAGCAACTCACTGAAGTACTCCCTCCATCTTTCGACTCTCTCTTGCTTCTCGGCTAGCATTCTCCCATTCTTATCTTTCACACCCTTACTGTTTCCCTTGCTACCTTCCCTAACTTTCTTGACTTCTTTCCAGAACAGTTTCTTACTCTCCCTCCATTTTACACTCAGATTCCTTCCAAATTCCTCATCTACTCTTCTCTTACTTTCCTTCACTACTCTCTTCACCACCCTCTTACTCTCCACGTACCTCGCTCGTTTCTGTCTCTCGAAATCTTCATTCCCTCTACTACCCAACCACTCCCTATATGCTTTCTTCTTTTCTTCCACAGCTATTCTTACCTCTTCTGTCCACCATGCTGTACCTTTCACTCCTTTACTTATGGGCTTGGTTTATATGGGTAATTCAGGCTATAGTATTACCTTAACCCTTTTGCCAAGGCTATGTTTGGGCTATTTAGGGCATATTCAGGCACTCCTGAATGATAAATCAAGCATCTGCATTAAATGAAGTGTATTCTGCCAAAAACTAGACAAAAATAGCTTCAAAATGAGACCAGAACGGGCCCCGTACGTGGTCTGGTTCACCCGCAGTGGTGCCAGTGAAACGCGGGAAACCCGCTATTTGGTAGCACACGCTCGCTTGGCTACACTGCTGTGAGACTCAGAGAGAGACCCGCGCGAGACACAGCGTACCTCAGTGAGCCGCTCGCTGCTCTGAGGGTCGGAGGTGGGCCCCTCACGCTTCCGCCCACTGGCACTCGATTTTTACGGTTTTTACAGGCTTTTAAAGCCTGGAAATTGCTGTAACTTGCCAGGATGTTCCAGAACGTCACCCGCAACGAAAGGGTTAATAATTATGGGAATTATAAGGTAATAGGCGAATATATGCTAGCAGAATAGACCAAGGTGAGATCAATGTTAAATCAGTGTTGGTAATAAATAAAAAAGGAAATATGCAAGTAAATAAACACATGACCTATAGTATCAACCCTTAATAATAATAATGATGCGGGTCGAGTGTCTTACGTGAATGAAACAACAATAAAGATAAATATTAATACTCTCGGTTTAAAAGAGAATGAATGAGTTGAGAGTAAAAACAAATACACAAGCAGTGAGCGAGATGTACTAGGTGGGGCGCGCGCGCTTGAGCTAGGTAAATGCTCTTCAGGTAAACGCGACCTTTAATCAGCTAGCGTGTCAGGTCAATAACTCTACTGCAGGGTTGAAAAATACAATTCTGGTTTGTGTAAATATGAACTTATTCTCAGATATATTACAATGAAACTGGGGATAAGGTATTACGTATTTATTTTCACAATTTACCATGTATGTAGCTCAAATAAGGTAATTTATGATTTGAACTGTATATTCACTTCAATCGAACGTATGCAATAGTTACGAACTCGGTCGAGGAATTCAAATGTAAAGTTATTAATATAATTATAACTGAATTAAAGAAAATTAATCACTAACTGGATATTTATTAGTGGCCCCTCCATCATTGACGATTATGCCTATTACATAAGGCTACCTCTTCAAACGCCCATAAGTGCAGTTTGAAACTACCGCCGCAGAGCTCAGAGGAACCTTCATCATAAGAACATGCTAAATCACTCATGGTTCGTCTTTATGATTGGGTTCTCACTACGAAAAAACTTCGTAACAATTAAAAAATAAAAATAAAATAAGAATAACTATTCATAAGCTTTCCATATTCCGTGGATGTACTTCTGTGGATTCTTGGACCAGACGCTGGCTAGCGCATATATCCACCTTCCTTGCTCTACGTTCACCCCACCCGGACTTGTCCCCCACAGTGCTCCGCTTTGATTCCGCATTCTTGCGTCCCTAGTGAGTTTTTTCTCATTTGTTTACTCTGGGATGTCTTGAATAAGGTTAGGATTAGCGTAGCAGGGGTGTCATGGGTGGTTTTCTCGCAGAACAAGTGTATTTTGGGTCGTTTTATTGGGGCGTCTATTTCGGACGGACCCTCGTGGCCGGGTTGAGGACGCTCTGAAACATTTTTCGTGTTTAGCCATCTTTAGTCCTAGCTTGTTAGGCGGCTTTAACTACGCGATGTCGGGCTTCTAGCTATCTTTCAGATGGAGTAGCCTTGTTTGTTTTTTACTGACGTTCCTGGTGTTTTTTCTTCACGTAGTGGAGTTCTTTCTGGGTCCCGAGTCAGTGTTACCCTTACCGGGTTTTTCTACGATGTTGATGTGGCTGCTGTTCCAGTTTTGGTGGGATGAAGTGCTTTTCGATTGTGTTTCGACGTCATATGTGTTTTCCGTTTTCACTAGGCCTAGCCAGCTACTCGTAGTTTTTCACATATGCAAGTGTTTTCATTGTTTATTATAATAAAAATTTATTCATGTGCCATGTGTGTCCTGGATTAGTTGTGATTGGCTGATCCAGGAGCTTCGGACTGTGGGTCTGATTATGTTGATCAGACTGCGTTCTGTTTGGTGTGGGTTGCCTTTCCGGCGGTTTTTCTCGATTGCTCCGAGAAAGCCGTTTTGTTTTCCGAGTTTTAGTCAGGATGGCTAAAATAGGTAAGTTACCCCGGCGAGTTTGGTAGCTTGAGGGCTCATCAGAAACTGCGTTTTCTGTGGTCGAGCCTGTGATCAGGCTTCCTGTGTTTTTCCCGGCGAGGTGGGCTCCACACATTTATCTAGGTGATCATGCTGACACCTGTTGGATATGGTTTTCTCGGCTTTTCAAAGCCATTGAAACAATGCTGTCTGTTTGTTTGGTCTTTCCCTCCCGGCGACCTTTTTACAACGAGGTCTGGGGCAGGTACGATTGGTTTGACTTTGCATATAAAATCCGGCAGTTGTACCTTCGGGTGGTTATATTAACGGATTTGCAATTCGCGATAATTTGCCAAACAATTGATTGATACAATAGGGTATCACGGCCTTCAAGACGGCGATCTATGAGGGCTTCTGGGAGAAGCCGGATTAGAGATTAAGATAGGCTTAGACTTTTTAATGGGATAAAAAGATGCCTGAATCTTACTAGTGTTTCACTTCCTGTGTTATTCCCGGAGAGGTGGGCTCCACACATTTATCTAGGTGATCATGCTGACACCTGTTGGATATGGTTTTCTCGGCTTTTCAAAGCCATTGAAACAATGCTGTTTGTTTGTTTGGTCTTTCCCTCCCGGCGACCTTTTTACAAAGAGGTCTGGGGCAGGTACAATTGGTTTGACATTGCATATAAAACCCGGCGGTTGTACCTTCGGGTGGTTATATTAACGGATTTGCAATTCGCGATAATTTGCCAAACAATTGATTGATACAATAGGGTATCACGGCCTTCAAGACGACGATCTATGAGGGCTTCTGGGAGAAGCCGGATTAGAGATTAAGATAGGCTTAGACTTTTTATGGGATAAAAAGATGCCTGAATCTTACTAGTGTTTCAAGTGTAAAGGGATACTTGAAGGACTTCATCTTTAATAAAGATATGCTTCATCTTTATGAGGATTCAGAAGATATGCTTAAATCTTTTGGACAGGTAAAGATATGCTGAAATCTTTAATATGAAACTAAAGGAAAACGAAAAGTAGTGGTGGAATGCTACGGTTCGTTGACCGGCGGTTTTGTGGCACATGTTTTGTACCATTTTGGGGTAACCTTATGAGCATTAATTCCTGGAAATTTCTCTTTCCAGGGCAGAGTACCGGCGTGGCGCCAGGTGACCAGGTAGTTCCCGGGGGCGGGGTAGTTTTCCCCCAGTCTCTGTCATGTCGGCACTTGACCCTCTCATTGCTTTATGTTCAACGCCGTTATGCTCAGGTATCCCTATTTTTGCACACAAGCTCTGCATTAAATGTGTTAATCGGTCATGGGGGATATGGGTGACAAAGAATTGCACTATTTGTAACCTCTTAAGTGTTAAAGTTCTAATTCAGAAAGATAATACTGCGGTGGTGGCTTTACAAGAAGTGAAACAACTTCTCGCTACTTACTCAACGAATGTAGCACATAAAGCATTGCAATGTGATAACCTTGAGCTATGGGAGCTTTTAATTATCAAACATACCCCCCCTCAGTATAAGATACTGTACATGCACGTAAGACCTCAGAGACTGGGCAGGGACAGGTTGCCACACCCTCCCCCGGCAAGTCTAAGAGGCCTCGCTCACCGTCACCTTTGGCAACGGAGATGAGGTCCACATCAAGGTCACCACTGAGGAAGCAGGTGACAGGTTCGGGCCACTCTGCTTCACCTTCAAAGAAGAAGAAAAAGGAAGCGAGTGGGGGATCTAAAGACATTACTAGTACTAAGCATAAGTCGAGTAAGAGTCACAAATCATCCAAAAGGGATCCTCCGGCGCGAAAGGACTCACAGCTGTCGCCGGAGCCTGGTACCCCGCTTTCTGCCTCTACCCCCACCAAGTCTAACGTTCAATCTGACAGGTCGGGGGTGGAGTCAGAGAATGTGGTGGAGGATGCCCCGGCAGACATTTCAGTACCTGATATTCATGCTTTTTTCTACCAGGTCACGTGTGTCAGCCTCAGATTTAGAAGTGTCTTACAGAAACTATAAACCTCTAGGGGGCTCGGGTGAGGGCTCTCAATCGGAGAGTATACCAAGCTCGCAAGCGAGTGACAGCCACAGCCAAGGTGTATGGCGATACTCACGGTCCTGGCAGGACAGAACACATCCCTTTGTGACTCAAGTAGTGGCTGACGTCCACCGGGATGCCGATGTACCATCTTCTATCCCAGATTTAACATGGCAGCATGTGGAGGTCCCGGCTTCGGCAGGATCTTCCCATGATAGGCCAGACTTAACGGATGAAGAACAACGATCTCTGGTCTCAGAGATGGAGGTTGAAGAGTCCAGTCACCTTCTAGACGACTCTCAGGGTACTGTCGAATCTCCACGGAGTTCGTCATCGGCTAGGTATGTAACGGCAGAAGAGATTGATGGATTACTATTGAATGCACTTAATAGGTTCTTTGGCCCTATGCCGGAAACTCCTACAGTTGGTACGGGAGCTCCCGCGACGTCGACGAATGTGCGACCTCTGGCTACATCCATTGCTTTAGCTAAAATACCTAACCCCCCTCTTGTGTCAGATCCAATTTCCAATGTGCCAGGCACAGCAGCTCTCACTACTTCTAATGTGCGAGTCATATCAGACATAACTCCCCCTCCTTTAGACAAGGCGCCAGTCAAAAAAGGAGCTATGCCTCTTTTATACGGGCCTGATGAGTCATGGGTAGCAATGTTACCAACTAAGCCAGAGGCAGCACAAGCTACTATTTCGGGGGAGCTCCCTGTACCACATGAGTGGGTAATCCAAGGTAATAAGTCTAGAAAACTCAGAGCTTTGGATAGTCAAGGAAATGTTTTGGATGTTCATATTAAGGCCATTCCAAGTTATTATAACCATGACTTTTTTGTGTATGCATCAACACCAGCCCTACCCCCTGCCTCATCTTCAAAGCTATTTTCTGACTGGACTAAGAATGACGGCTTTAACGACGTCAAGGCACTTTCTGCTTTGACGCCGGAGTTGGATATGTTTCCGATCACAGACTCAGCCTCTAATACAGTCTTGCAGGTGGGGCAGTTGGGTACGGGACCTTGGGTGGAATGGGAAACAGAGGCTCAAAATTTTGCCACTACTTTCACGTCAAAATCTTCCCACCAAATCCCTCAAGAACACCATTCTTGGTTCTCTCTTCCGGTTTTTAGTGCCGGCGGAGTTCCCTCTGCTTTGTTTGATTTCTTGGCTGCCCCTAAAATCAATTTGTGCGGATTAAAAGATCCTTTTAGCACGCCTTCCCCAGCTCACCTAGACTGCGAGTTTAGGTTAAGAGGAAAAGCGTTTAGACTGTTTTCGCAATATATTGTTACCCAGCAAGTAACAAAGTCTCTGTTACGCTCTTCTCAGGCAATAGAAGCCGCGGAAGTCACGAAAGCTATTGAACTTTCCCGGCGCTTGCTTCTCCAGACTTCCATACAGTCTTTAGGAGATATTCGGACGGCCTTATTAGAGACAGTTCGAGCAAGACAGGATCTGAGGCTGTTCTTAGTGAAGAAACTTCCTGACTGTATTGCAAGCCAAGTAGTTCTGTCTCCAGTTCTAACTCCTTCTTTGATTTCACCAGCAGTTTGGAAGACTGTTTTCAATATGGCACAAGCATTCAAACAAAGTCCCTCTCAACCTAAGAAAACTACCTTCACTTTCCCTAAACCCAAACCAGTTTCGAAAGCTCAAACTAGTGGGTCTAAGCCTTTTCATCAGCCAAAGTCCCCTTCCACCCAGGGTCAGGCTCAGTTCAGGTATAAACAGGGTAATTTCTCAGGTAAAGGCCACAAGTTTCACCAACGACCAGGTCAGGGCCCGCCTCCAGCCAAACCCGGCCAGTCGTCCAAGGGTACACCTCCACCAGCAAAAAACTAAGGTCTCTCTCACTCCCGGGGCCAGTCAAAGGCGTGTTGGAAAAGAGGGTAGTCCAGCCGGCGAACCCCAGTCTGCTAACTGGGTCCTTCCGGGCGTGTCATCAGGCATGGCCATTAACCCGGGAGCTGCGGGGAGACTCTTAAGAGTTCCCCCGGCGCACTGCGGGGAGACTCTTAAGAGCAGAGACTTTGAACACGTACCAAAACCGCGCGTTTATAGCCAGGCGGCTGAAAATTGGTGTGGGTATAGTACTACATGTCAACTCTCGATATCACCCCGCCAAACGCTCGCCCCGCACTCGTGCAAGCACTACCGCGCCAGTAACCACGCACTAGTCATGGAGCCTACACGTCCCTCACGCTCGCTCCCTGATGACACAACCAGCCCTCCTTCTGGTGGTGTTAGCCGCCGTGGAAGGCAGAGGGTGGCTGCCAAAGACCCTAGCTACCAGTACGACACGCCTTACAGCTCAGAGGACGAATCACCAGCACCCAAAGCACGAAAAACACGTGCAAGCAGGGCAATGGCACAGAGGTCATTGGTCTTTCGGGACACTGCCACCACGACCCAGGCCACTGCAACAACCACTACCACCACCACTGCCACCACTGCCACCCCTGCCACCCCTGCCACCGGTACCAGCGACGCAGGAGGCCGCCCTAGGGCTGCATTACCTGCGGGGGCAGGAAAAATGAAAGGCACGGGCGTAGGGAAAAGAACCCGTACGCCAGCCACAGTGCCCCTACCACCACCAACACCACCAGCCGCCCCTGGCCCGGCTGCCCCTGCCGCCCCTGCCGCCCCTGCTGCCCCTGCCGCCCCTGCCGCCCCTGCCCAAGGAACAGGGAAGGGGAAGGGGAAAGGGAGAGGGAAAGCGACTGGGAAAGCGACTGCTGGCCCTGGTGTCCCTGCTGCCCCTGCCGCCCCTGCTGCCCCTGCCGCCCCTGCCGCCCCTGCCCAAGGAACAGGGAAGGGGAAGGGGAAAGGGAGAGGGAAAGCGACTGGGAAAGCGACTGCTGGCCCTGGTGTCCCTGCCGGCCCTGCTGCCCCTGCCGCCCCTGCCGCCCCTGCTGCCCCTGCCGCCCCTGCCGCCCCTGCCCAAGGAACAGGGAAGGGGAAGGGGAAAGGGAGAGGGAAAGCGACTGGGAAAGCGACTGCTGGCCCTGGTGTCCCTGCCGGCCCTGCTGCCCCTGCCGCCCCTACCGCCCCTGCCGCCCCTGCCGCCCCTGCCCAAGGAACAGGGAAGGGGAAGGGGAAAGCGACTGCTGGCCCTGGTGTCCCTGCCGGCCCTGCTGCCCCTGCCGCCCCTGCCGCCCCTGCCGCCCCTGCCCAAGGAACAGGGAAGGGGAAGGGGAAAGCGACTGGGAAAGCGACTGCTGGCCCTGGTGTCCCTGCCGGCCCTGCTGCCCCTGTTGCCCCTGCCGCCCCTGCCCAAGGAACAGAGAGAAGGGCGACAGGCACCACCATCATCTTGCCATCAAGGCCACGCACCACTGCTGCCCCTGCCGCCGCCGCTGCCGCCGCCCTTGCCGCCGCCCCCTCTGCTGTCCCTGTCCATAAGACTCCCGCACGTGCCAAAGTGACCCGGAAAACTCTGACACCATCTAAGTATGCCGCCCTGCTGTTTGATGGTGATTCGCAGGACATTGGCAGCCCGGTTTCGACGAAGCCCTAGCACGGGACCAAGGGTGGGGGGATTTGGGAGTGGACAGTGGGAGTGAGTCCGACGTCGGTGACGAAAATGAGGAAGGGCATCGTATGTCAAGTGAAGAGGAGGGTAATGATGATGAAGTGCTGTATCGCGACCATGGAAGCGATATTTCAGACGATGAAGCAGACGCAGACGACATTCCGATCCCTGAGCTGCCTTCGTTCGATTGGTCTGATGGGGTCAATTTTGTACCTGACGTGCCCCAGTTCAATCCTGGGACGTCAGGAACAACTGACGACTGGCCCTGTGATGATCAAGCGAACGAAAGCGACTTCTTCCTCGCTTTTTTCGACATGGAGGTAATGACGTACATCGTTGCCCAAACAAACGCCTACTACAGGTGGGTGTTTGGCAGATTGGACGTCCTTTCTCCAAAAGCGAGAATACGAGGCTGGGTGGATACGACTGTGGAAGAATTTCTGACGTTCTTTGCCTTGTTGTTCCTCATGCCTCTGATCAAGAAGCATGTGTTGCAACACTATTGGAAGCACGACCCTCTCATCGCCACCCAACTTTCAATAAGTTCATGACTCGTGACAGATTTTTGTTGCTGCTAAGATTTATGCACTTTGCAGACAACGAAAATCCTAACAGGATTGACAGGATATGGAAAGTTCGGGATGTGTTCACCATGTTGTTGGAGAGGTATAGGAAATACTTTTACCCCTTCCTCAATTTGGTGATTGATGAGTCGCTCGTGCTCTTCAAAGGACGTCTTGTTTTCAAGCAGTATATCCCCTTGAAGAGGCATAGGTTCGGAATCAAGCTCTTCGTGTTGTGCGACTGTGAAACTGGAATAGTGCTTGACATGATCGTGTATACAGGAACTGACATTGACGTACCGAAAGCCGCTGCCAATGACCCCATGGGCATGTCAGGTGCCATCGTCAGGAAAATGTTGGCACCTTACCTGGGCAAAGGCCACATCATCTACACTGACAACTGGTATACTTCTCCTGCTCTCTGCCAGTTTCTTTATGACAACCAAACGGGGTCATGTGGGACTGTCAGAAAGACAAGAAAGTTTATGCCAAAGTTCACAGGTGATGTCATTCCTCTCACAGATGCCTCCTCCAGTGACACACCTTCAGAAGACGACCTGGCCCAGGAACACCGCGAGAGGCATGTGCGAAGAAGGCGACGAAAGGGGCAGAAATACAAGCAGCTCGAGAAGTGTGGGAAACTGATAGCCCTGAAGTGGAAGGATAAGCGAGACGTCCACCTGCTTTCCACCGTCCACACAGGTGCCCAGGTGGATTCTGGCAAAATCCACTACAGAACCAGGAAGACAATCTACAAGCCCGACATGGTAGTGGACTACACAAAAAACATGCGCCTGGTGGACAAGTCTGACTGTCAGCTGTCAGGCGTTGAGTGTCTGAGGAAGACTGTGAAGTGGTATCACAAGCTCTTCCTCCACCTAGTTGACATAACGATGCTGAACGCCTACAACTTGTGGTTGGTGAAAAAGGATATGGCCCCAAACCAGAAGCTGAAATTCCGGGAGTTCGTGTACAACGTCTCCTACCAACTCCTGGAGAAGTATGGCACCACCACTCACAGACGTACGGCATGGCGTGGGGATCACGTTCCTGACCGCATCCAGCTGGGTGTCGAAAGACACTACCCAACCAACACCGAGCTGATTGGCACTCGTCACAGGCAGGTGCAGTGCACCGTCTGCAGCTCCAGTGTGAGGAAACCCCATGTCACCAAAAGAGTCACCTCAATGTGCGCCGAGTGCAAAGTTCCACTCTGCCTGGGTGACTGCTTCAGGGACTACCACACCTTCAAGAACTACTGAGTGTCGGCCCCTGCCCTGCCCTGCCCTGGACTCGCCCCGTGCCCTGCCCTGGACTCGCCTCCTGCCCTGCCCTGCCCTGGACTCGCGCCCTACCTTACCTGACCTGACCTAATTGATCACGCTACCTCATAATGTAACATATATATTATATAATGTATAAGTTCCAAAGATGTCCCTGTGATATAGCTTTTACATTATATAATTGTATGTTTCATTATTTAGTTTATAAGTTTCAAAGATTTACATGTAATATGCCTTATTTTTTTAGTATATCAATATATATGTTTGTTATTAGCCAAAGTAATGTGTATATAATTATTTTCTTACCTCAAATGAATTGTACAAAAATAAATATGTTTCAATAAATCCTGTCAAACCTACTATGATAATAAAAAAAAACAATAAAAAAAAAAAAAAAAACAAGGTCATGTCATTGTATTCTTACAATATGATATATTCTATGAATATTTCATATTGTTTGAATACAATGGCATGATCTTGTAAAAAAAAAAAATTATAATTTTTTTTCTAGACAATATAAACCTTCCCCATAACCCCCTCCTGGATTCGATCCCACTACCCTACGACACTTTGAGTTTTCCAGCCCGCGACCTTACCAACCATGCCACAGGAGCTCATACCAAATATCACTCAAAACTTCGTGTCTACAATCGAAATGACAATATACAAAAAAAAATGAATTATCCCACCAATTTACGTTTGTAAATTGATGGGATACATGCCAAGGTTTATAATAGTTTGTCTCTGTCAAGAATTAGTAATTATATAACTTTATTCTGTCAAATATTGCCCAAACACTCAGCAAAATTGCCCCTCTCAGTGTGACTCCACTCATTGTCACGCGGTCACGAGGTGACCCTTGCCGCTCCTTGATGCTCCAGCTACAGCAGCTCTGTCTGGGAACAAAATTGGTATAAATACAATAATGGATAAAATACTCTTCACAAATACATTTGTATTGTATAATATTGTAAATAAAAATGAATAATAACTGTGTGGGTGTCGAAAATTGCTCAACCAGCTTTCTTATGTCTCGCCTACGCGCGTATATTGGATTATACATAGTCATGACTGTCATACAAATAATTGCAGTAGGTCTCGAATATACATTTAGATTGCATATTACTTCGAAATAAATAAGTAAACGTTTCTCTGGTGGCAATCTACCCTTTCGCAGGTGTAAGGAGACACCAGTCTATATTTAGCCCTCTATCACAAAAGGCAATCTGCCTGTGTTGACTCAGCACCGTCGCTGGTGGTCTATAAATATAGTACTTTATTTACAGTCAATGGCCTACATGTTTCTGTGGTACTTCACATGTGTCTAAAATGCAATGTCTGCTTGCATAAAAATGCAATTCTGAAGTCCATTTATACGTACGACATACGCATGTCTCAGTTTCTCTCTCTCTCTCTCTCTCTCTCTCCATTCCTGACTCATGTTATTGTAGACCTGTTGATGGCAACGAACACCAGCCATCTGGTAGACATAAGGGTCAAAATACCAAACATCAATACGCCTGGGGCGCCTCCACAATTATCACTAAGCTGGTTATCTATCTAGAGATCTGCCTGACTTCCATCTCTCCACGACTCACTCACTCACTCACTGCACCCCTGCATGCCTCCCTCCCACCCACCCACCCCCAACCCACCCTTTCAGGCTTCCGTCTGCTAGAAACACATTCACAATTTGCGTAAATATCGCATCAATTGGGCTATATGCGGTATATTCCTTGTTATATGGGACGCCTACATATGTACACGTCTTTATTATAGCATGAGAGTGCTCTAAATACAAGATTGATGTGATATTTATGGCGTAACACACCCTCTCCCCCTTTCATTCCCACCACAACTCACTCACACCTTGGTTCACGCATAGAAACTCATTGATAATGTGCGTAAATATCGCATGAATTGGTTTATATGCGGTATATATTTTGATATATGGCACGTATACATATGTACAAGTCTGTATTATAGCATGACAGTGCTCTACGTACAAGATATACGTGATATGTATGGCGTAAACCACACTCTCAGCTCATAAATTGCCGCCAAACCTCCAACACATCTTCATTCCCGCCTAAAAATTCTCTTATAATTCCCTTATATATTGCAATTTTTGGTCACTATGAGGCATATTCATTGTTATATGGGTGCCCTACACACGTATACATACTCTAAATAGCCTAAAAGGGCTCGAAAAAGGAGATATACGTGATAATACGCGGTAACCCACCCCTCCTCCCTCTCCTTCTATCCCCTGGGCGCGTGAAAATTCGGCCGGGAAATCTCGCCGCTCGATGACAATCTAGCCGCGCGGTGCCATTCGCTCCACATTTTTCAACTACGGACCGTTCCCCTACCCCCCCCAGACATTTTTTGGGGGGTCAAATATATATGGGCCGATGCACGCAAACATTCCCTACACGATGATGTACTTTTTATCGAAATTGGCAATAGGTCCCAAAATCATCATAGGTGCGCACAGTCTTACCCTGTAGAAAACCCCCTGTGCGCCGCGGAGAGGTTAAGAACATGGGCGAGGACTGTGGTACGCAAAGGCATCACTTGGCAGTGGCTCCGGCGACCTCGCTTAAGTCAGCCAACAAAGGCCAATCATGTTTCTTTAGAGGTGGAGTCACTAGTTCAGGAGATGATTACCAAGGGCAGAGAAAACCTTGTTAACTTTAATGCTTCCAAAACCCATTTCTCCATCTATCTACCCGTCAGGATCTCCCAGCGGACTATCCCTTATTCTTCAACAATACAAAAATCAACCCTTCATCTTCTCTCAATATTCTTGGTGTCTCTTTTTCTTCTGCTCTCATTTGGAAGGACCATATTACCAGTCTTGCTAAGGCAGCCTCCCAGAAGCTGGGTGTGCTCAACCGCCTTAGGGGGTTCTTTTCCCCTGCACAGCTTCTTGCTCTGTACAGGGACATAGTGCGCCCTTGTATTGAGTATTGTTCACATGTGTGGGGAGGTTCCTCTCACACCACTCTCCTAGACAAGGTTGAAAGGAAGGCCTTTCGTATCATTAACTCCCGTCCACTCACCAACTCTCTGCAATCTCTCTCTCTCCGCCGCAATGTTGCATCTCTCTCGCTATTCTATCGCTACTATAATAATCAGTGTTCCTCAGAGCTATCCCAGTGCATGCCACCTCCTTTACGTAGGGCACGTGGTACCCGTCTTGCAACTCAATCCCACCCCTACTCTGTGCAACTCTCCAACCCAAGAGTGAAACGTTACTCTCAAAACTTTCTTCTACTCAACAGCTGAGCTCTGGAACTCTCTCCCAGAATCAGTCTTTCCCGCTTCCTATGACTTAAATAGCTTCAAACTCTGTGTGTCCAGGCATTTTGGCTCGAACGTCCCTTGATTTTGGCCCTGACACTCTTTCAACTATGGGGGAGGCACTCGCTATAGGCAGTTATGCCTTTTGCCTCCCTCAGTCACATAGAAAAAAAAAAAAAAAAAAAAAAAAAAAAAAAAAAAAAAAAGTGTCATTATCCCCGTCCCCCCGACTTACCCGGTGTTTACATCCAAACTATTTCTAGTACCAAAAAGGGACAGTATTCAGATGAGACCGGTCGTAGACCTGTCTTATTTGAATCTCCACATTCACAATGTGTCCTTCAGGATGCTGACAGTGAATCAAATCAGGCTAACACTTCCGCCGGGAGGGTGGATGTGTTCATTAGACCTGACAGACGCATATTGGCATGTCCCGGTAAACAAGAGATTTCAAAAATTTCTGGCTTTACGAATAATGCATCAGACTTATGTCTTTCAAAGGATGCCGTTTGGGTTGAACCTAGTGCCACGCATATTCACAAAATTAGTCCGGCAAGCCCTGATGCCCATTTTAGAACAAGGGATCAGGATCTTGTGGTATCTGGACGATTGGCTGGTGGTGGCAGAGACAGAAAAGTTATGCAACACTCATGTCAACATTACGTTAAACCATGTCAAATCTCTAGGATTCAAGGTCAACTTGGTAAAGTCAAACCTTGTTCCCTCACGAGTAATTCAGTGGATAGGGCTGGTCTGGGACACAGCATCTCTCACTCTGAGTCAGAGTGTGGACAATGGAAACAGATTTCGCAAGAAACTGTTTATGTTTCTCCACAGTCTGACTACGACACAGAGACTCTGGGAATCTCTAGTCGGTTCTCTCAACTGGGTTCAACTAACTGTGAAGTTGGGCCGGTTGAAAGTCAAACGTTTAATCTTGGAGGGCAACGAATATTTCCCACTCTTACCGGCGGGAAAATTATGGCCTATCCCAACATTAATACACAGCTTACTAGCGGTCTGGGCGAAGAGGGAAATGTTGCACTCAGTCATGTCATGGACCTCTCCTCCGCCGACGGTATGGGTGGACACGGATGCGTCAGGGACGATAGGTTGGGGCTTTCAGTCAAACCTCGGGCATCAGGGTCAAGGGCTTTGGTCCCCTTCAGAAACCTCTCACATAAATGTAAAAGAGTTACTAGTCCCCTTGTATTTCCTTCAGGTTCACGGCTCTACTTTACGGGAAAAGTCGGTGGCCTTCAGGATGGACAATCTCAATGCAGTTCACTGCATTCAGAAACAAGGGTCAACGAGGTCTCGGAAGTTGTAGACGTGTCAGAAAAGATTTTTGTGCTAGCCAACAAGCTGCACATTCATCTTCATGCATCATATCTCCCAGGTGTAGCAAACGTCTGGGCAGATGCGCTGTCTCGGAGACAGAGCACAACAGTAGAGTGGGCACTCAAGTAAAACATTTTCGATCAAATGATTGCAGAACCTTACCGTCCACAAGTGGATCTGTTTGCGTCAGAGGAGAATCACAAACTCCCTCGGTACCTCACACGCCGGACATTAACGCCGGCGGGGGGGCCCGACGCATTGGTGACGGATTGGAACAGGTGGAGTTCCATTTATCTGTTTCCGCCACCAGACGCTTCTCTAATGTGCCACGTAGTCAACAAACTACAGGATTATCGAGGCGTAGTCTCGTTAATCGCGCCCCTGTGGCCGGCGCAGTTGTGGTACCAGCAATTGAGAATGTGGTGCCCGAACCCGGTGGGGTATTTCCACTTAGACACGATTGGCAACCTAAAGACCTCGCTGACTTTTGCATTGTGGACATTCAGGAGGCCAAGTGGCTAACGCCGTATGGTAGAAACGTGACAGATAAATTGATGAATCAGTACACACAATCTACCAAGAGGCAATATCAATCTCATTGGCAGTCCTTTACTTCTTGGATAGTTAGAACAGAACAGACAGTACCTTCGGTGGCATTAGTTTTTAATTATTTAAACTATTTGTTTGAACAGAAACGTCTATCTGTAGTGACTCTAAAAAATCACTTAACAGCTATCAGGGTGCCATTCTTTGACCTTACAGGTCTAACCATACCACAAGCGGAACAGGTTTCATGAGAGCATGCTTCAAACTCTGCCCACCTCCCCGTCAGCTCATGCCTACCTGGTCTCTTGACAAAGCGTTATTTATTGCCCCTCCATCATTGACGAACATGCCTATTACATAAGGGATCCTCTTCAAACACTAATCCGCCGTAGTCTGAATCTACCGCGCAGAGCATTTAAAATCTGAGAGCCTTCATCATGAGCGCACGCGACCTCACTCATGGCTTCAGTCATTATGTATTGGGTTCTCACTACGAAAAAACTTCGTAAAAAATAAAAAACAAAAAGAAAATAAGAATAACTATCCAATAAGCTTTCCATCATATCGTGGATGTACTTGTGTGGATCTTTGACCAGACGCTGATTCAGGCGTCATTCTTCCTTCTCTGCTCTGCGGTCAACCGGCCCGGACGTGTCTCTCCACGTTCCGCTGGTTCCGCATTTGCTGCGTCCCTAGTGAGTTTTTTCTCATTTGTTTACTCCGGGATGTATCGAGTAAGGTTAGGATATGCGTAGCAGGAGTGTCCTGGGGTGGTTGCCCGCAGTGCAGTGTATTTTGGGTCGTGTGTTTGGGGCATCTATTTCGGATGTACCCTCGTGGTCCTGTTGTGGACAGGTGAACTTTTTCACAGTTAGCTAGCTTTGTGATGCAGGCGGCTTTCATTACGCGTTATTGCTTCCTTTTATCTTTCTGATGAGGTAGCGTATTTTTGCTGACGTTCCCAGCGTATTTTTCTTAACTTAGTGAAGTTTTTTCTGGGTCCCGAGTCAGTTCTTCCCTTTGCCGGAAGTATTTGCTACAGTGGTGTGTTGGCGGTGGTTCCTGTTGTGATATAATTCAGTGCTTTTTGTTTATATTCAGACATGTTACTGTTATCCGTCCGCCTAGGCCTAGCCAGCCTCTCGTAGCTTTTCCACATATACAAGTGTTATTGATTTATTTTCTAAATATGTACTACTGTGTCATGTGTGTCCTGGTTTAGTTGTGTATTGGATAATTCCACGGACTATTTATGTGTCCTGGGTTTGTTGTGTATTGGCTAATTCCACGGACTATGTTGGGCCCGGCGTTAGTTGTGTTTTGGCTACGCCTCGGTCCGGTGTTGCGTTCAGATGGTATCTGGACGGGGTGGGTTTTTTCCGGCGGGTTTTTCTCGGTTTCACCTTGATAACCCCGGCTGGTTGCCGAGTTTTGGCCACGCGTGGTTTAAAACAGGCTTATTTCCCCGGCGAGTGGGTGTCTGTGGCTCCCCAGGACTGCGTCTCTGGGGTGCCTGTTTCAGGCTCCTTATGATTCCCGGCGGATTGGCTGTACCCATCTAACAGTGTTCATACGGACACGTGTTGTTTGTATTTTTTTTTTTTTCGGTTTTGCAAACCCAATATAAAACTATGCTGTTGTTGTATTTCCTCCCCGGCGATCTTTTACAAAGAAGTGGGGATAGGAACAATTGGGGTTAACTTTTAAACTTTAAATCACCCGGCGGGTGCAACCTGGAAGGGTGGGATGACCGAATTTGCAAAATTCAGTTTAGTTGACCAGACAATTGAGGGATGCATTGTGTATCGCCTCCTTCAACATACGGCGCTTTAGGGCACAATTGGGGTTAACGTTTTTTAAACTAATATTCACACCCGGCGGGTGCTCCTTGGAAGGGTGGGAATAACGAATTTACAATTAAGTTAGTTAACCAGACAATTGAGGGATACGTTTTGTATCGCCGCCTTCAACATACGGCGATCTTAAAAGATACTTCGGGAGAAGTTAGATCTCGTATATTTGTCAGGCTTCCCAGTTTTTGATCTACGAGATAATTCGGGGGCCGGCGTCTTTTTTAGTTTTTTTTCTCCAAAATTGAATCTTGAAACAAACACCACCGGAAAGACTTAATCAGTTATAAACGCCATGCTGGTCTTTATATATTATGTCAGAGGGTATTCATAAATCTTTTGGACATATTAAGATATTCTGAAATCTTTTACTTAGGAAACCCCACCGCATAGCGAGCTGTAGTCATTGAGTATTACGTCTCGTTACCCGGCGGGTTATTTAACACTTGTGTGCGAACATGTTTGGGTTAACCTTATGAGCATTAATTCCTGGAAATTTTCTTTTTTTCCAGAGCTGGGTCCCGGCGGGTCTATGCAGAACCTGGAGTAAGTATCCCACCAGTCTCTGTCATGGCTACCTTTGCCCCGGTTTTTGCTTTATGCATTACGCCCTCCTGTTCAGGTATCCCTATTTTGGCGCACACCCTTTGTATAAAATGTGTTAAAATGTCTCGTTTGGTGTGGGTTACCTTTCCGGCGTTTTTTCTCGTTGCTCCGAGAAACACCGTTTTTGTTTACCGAGTTTTTAGTCAGGATGGCTCAAAATAGGTAAGTTACCCCGACGAGTTTGGTTGCTTGAGGGCTCATAAGAAACTGCGTTTTCTGTGGTCGAGCCTGGGATCAGGCTTCCTGTGTTATTCATTGCTTTATGCATTACGCCCTCCTGTAATGTATAGTTTAGTGTGGGTTGCCTTTCCGGCGTTTTTCTCGTTGCTCCGAGAACACCGTTTTTGTTTACCGAGTTTTAGTCAGGATAGCTAAAATAGGTAAGTTACCCCGACGAGTTTGGTCGCTTGAGGGCTCATCAGAAACTGCGTTTTCTATGGTCGAGCCTGGGATCAGGCTTCCTAGTTTATTCCCGTCGAGGGGGGCGCCACACAGTTTTCTAGGTGATCCGGCTGACATCTGTTGGACTTGGTTTTCTCTGCTTTTCAAAGCCATTGAAACAATGCTGTCTGTTTGTTTGGTCTTTACCTCCCGGCGACCTTTTTACAAAGAGGTCTGGGGCAGGTATAATTGGTTTGACAGTGCATATAAAACCCGGCGGTTGTACCTTCGGGTGGTTATATTAACGGATTTGCGATTCGAGATAATTTGCCAAACAATTGATTGATACAATAGGGTATCACGGCCTTCAAGACGGCGATCTATGAGGGCTTCTGGGAGAAGCCGGATTAGAGATTAAGATAGGCTTAGACTTTTTATGGGATAAAAAGATGTCTGAATCTTACTAGTGTTTCAAGTGTAAAGGGATACTTGAAAGACTTCATCTTTAATAAAGATATGCTTCATCTTTATGAGGATTAAGAAGTTATGCTTAATTCTTTTGGACAGGTAAAAGATATGCTGAAATCTTTAATAAGCCATTGAAACAATGCCGTTTGTTTGTTTAGTCTTTCCCTCCCGGCGACCTTTTTACAAGGAGGTCTGGGGCAGGTACAATTGGGTTGACATTGTATATAAAACCCGGCGGTTGTACCTTTGGGTGGTTATATTAACTGATTTGCAATTCGCGATAATTTGCCAAACAATTGATTGATACAATAGGGTATCACGGCCTTCAAGATGGCGATCTATGAGGGCTTCTGGGAGAAGCCAGATTAGAGATTAAGATAGGCTTAGACTTTTTATGGGATAAAAAGATGCCGGAATCTTACTAGTGTTTCAAGTGTAAAGGGATACTTGAAAGACTTCATCTATAATAAAGATATGCTTCATCTTTATGAGGATTCAGAAGATATGCTTAAATCTTCTGGACAGGTAAAGATATGCTGAAATCTTTAATATGAAACTAAAGGACAACGAAAAGTAGTGGTGGAGTGCTACGGTTCGTTGACCGGCGGTTTTGAGGCACATATTTTGTACCATTTTTTTGGGTGTAACCCTATGAGCATTAATCCCCGGAACTTTCTCTTTCCAGGGCGGAGTACCGGTGTTGCACCAGGTGACCAGGTAGTTCCCGGGGGCGGGGTAGTTTTCCCCCAGTCTCTGTCGTGTCGGCACTTGAACCTCTCATTGCTGTATGTTCAACGCCGTTAAGCTCAGGTAGCCCTATCTTATTTTATTTGTTAATGAAATAATTTAATAGCTGAATCATAATAAACATATATATTTTCTATGATTATATTATGATAATATTGTGTTTATTTATAGTAATTTATTTTAATACAATTAAATATAAATTAAATTAATTAGTATACTTTATGATTTTGCTCACCAGCTCTGCTTTCAATGTGTTAATGAGCTATGGGAGCTTTTAATTATCATAAACCTTTACGGGACTCGGACGTGGGCTCCCATTCAGGGGGTATACCGAGCTCGCAAGCGAGGGACAGCCACAGCCAAGGTGTATGGCGATACTCACAGTCGTACCTCACCCGCCGGACGATAACGCCGGCGGGCGGACCTGACGCTCTGATGATGGACGGGAACAGGTTGAGTTCCATTTATCTATTTTCCGCCGCCAGACGCGTCTCCAATGTGCCACGTAGTCAACAAACTACAGGATTAGCGAGGCGTAGTCTCGCTAATCGCGCCCCTGTGGCCGGCGCAGTGTGGTACCAGCATTTGAACACGTGGTGCCCGCACCCAGTGTCACTCCTGGTCGGGTTGTTCCACTTAGACCACAATTGGCAACCTAGAAACCTCGCGGACTTGTTCATTTTGGACATTCAGGAGGCCAAGTGGCTAGCACCATATGGTAGCGACGTGACCAAGATATTCACGAATCAATATACCCAGTCTACAAAGCGACAGTTTCAATCGCATTGGGATGCTTTTCCGTCTCGGATTCTTAGAACAAAACAAACTGTGCCCTCGGTGGCGTTGGTTGTTTATTATTTAATTTATCTGTTCATGCAGAAACATTTATCTGAAAGTGATTTATGTGGGCAGGTTTTAAACTCCGCCCACCTCCCCGTCAGCTCAGGCCTACATGGTCTCTGGACAATGCATCGTCGTTATTCTCGTTCCCGTATGTACCAAAGACTGCAGATTTTACAAAAGGGCAGTATTCCTTATGGCTTTGGCTACCGGGAACAGGGTATCTGAGCTGGCGGCGATGAGCAACGCACCTAAGTGCCTCAGGTTTGATAGGCTTCATGAGTGTATTCACATTGCACCTTCCCCAGGATTCATAGCCGAGATTGAGCACAGTGAACACGTGTTTTCAGAGTTCACGGTGCCGGCGTTAAACAGGGGAAAGGTGCACCATCTTTTTTGCCCAGTGCAAGCTCTAACCAAATATTTAAGAGTGGCACCTCTAAATCACCAGGGTGCTTTATGGGTCGCAAGTCCGGGTGAACGCTTGATGGGAGCGTACACTGGCTTCTCTCTTGGTCGAGGACTTTAAAGAGAAGAATCCCGGCGTTGTGGGTAAGACCCACGATTTACGCAAGGGGACAGCCTCTTTACGTTTCCTTAATAATCTTTCGGTGGAAGTTATTACGTCCACACGGTTGTGGGCCTCTAATCAGGAGTTTTTGCCTCGATACCTTTCAGTAGCTCTGGACAAACCTTCCTTGCCATGTATAGCTTTACGGCAGAGGGTCTAGGTGGCCCTTTTAGTCACGTTTTTGTTTAATTTCAAGAAAAAGGGGGGGGGGGGCTGCAGTCAGTGTGACATAGAACACCCTAGACCCCTCCGGAGTATGTGTTCGGAACATACGAGCTGTGATACTGGTTGTAGGCATTGTATTATAAAATTTCTCTGTAGTATTCATTGCAGGAAATTGTGCTAAAGGCCAATAGTAGTGTTACAACAATTCTTGTTGTAAGTAGCTTTGGCTGTGAAACAATACATTTTTGAGAAATCTCGGTAGTTGCAACTACGACTTTTACTTTTGAAGTAATTACTTCTGCATAAGTACACAAGTTCAGTACTTCTACGAATGTACAAGAATTGATTTATGTTTGGTTATATTTTTAGGAATATATCCACTAGTTAATGGGGTTTATATGTGCACATGTAAACTTATAAGTTTTTAGTTTTCACCACTTACTTTAAGTGGGGTGCCTTCTTAACTAGCAGATCTGTGCACAGAGTCTCAGAGTTAACCCTTGTTCAAGCAGGCTTCTTTGAAGCGCGCTCCTGCTTGTACCCCTTTTTGAAGATTTAGGCTGTATAAAGTTTATGCACCCGAATATATCTTTTTTACAAAAGTAAGAATACTAGGTGGTTGTTTGATTATCTGCTTTTCTAGAGTTATGATATGATTACGAATGTCCCCCTCCAGTCTTAGAAATCAGGCATGTTCGTCAATGATGGAGGGGCCACTAATAAATTATAGGTTTGACTCCTGTAAGGAGATAAAGAAAACCTAATATTTAGTAGTGGCCCCGTAATCATTGACGACTGGGGCCCTCTCGACCGTCCCCTTCCCATTCGTTGATGTATTAAGGATTTTGGTTTACTTGATATGTCAGTGAAGGAAGAATGACGCCTGAATCAGCGTCTGGTCAAAGATCCACACAAGTACATCCACGATATGATGGAAAGCTTATTGGATAGTTATTCTTATTTTGTTTTTGTTTTTTATTTTTTACGAAGTTTTTTCGTAGTGAGAACCCAATTCATAATGACTGAAGCCATGAGTGAGGTCGCGTTCGCTCATGATGAAGGCTCCTCAGATTTTAAATGCTCTGCGCGGTAGATTCAAACTACGGCGGATTAGTGTTTGAAGAGGATCTATCTATCTATCTATCTATTGCCTGACGCCGTGATCCCCGAAGGGGTGGCCACGAACGAACCGCCCCCATGCACCTCTGTCCCCAGTCAGTCGACGCCCCTCCCCCCAACCAGCACCGCCTTCATTCATGTAGTTCCTCACTCCATCCTTCCACCTCATATTCGGTCTACCTCTCCCCCTCTGTCCCTCCACCTCGCTCTCGTACACCCTCTTAGTCATTCTCTCGCTTTCCATACGTTCCATATGGCCGAACCATCTCAAGTTGTTCCTTTTCACACTTTCCAGCACATCTACCTCCACACCACACCTCCTCTTACTTCCTCATTAGTCTGTCTACCCTCCATGTAACCCGCACGCACTCCTTAGGTAATTCATTTCCACTGCTCTCACTCTTGGTCTGAGTCTCTCAACCAACGTCCATGCTTCGCTTCCGTAAGTCAGTGTCGGGATTACCACACTGTCATGCAAGGACTTCTTCACTTCCATACTGACCACCCTATTTCTTGTTACTGCTTTTAGCGTTCCAGCCCTCTTCCCTGTTGTACCCTCTCCCGCACCTCTTCATCCATAGTCCCATCTTTACTCAACACACTGCCCAGATACTTAAAAGAGTTGACGATCTCCATAGCCTGACCGTTCAGCTTCACCTCACTCTGTGACTTCACCCCTTTCGAAGACCATAACCTTGCTCTTCCCCGTATTTACCTTCAAATTCCGTTTTTCGCACACTGTTCCAAACTCATTTACCAGACCCTGCAACTCCCATTCATTATCACTCATCAGAACTGTATCATCCGCAAACAGCAGTATAGGTAGCTTCCACTCCACTTGAAGAGGATGCCTTATGTAATAGGCATGTTCGTCAATTATTACGGGGCCACTACTAAATATTAGGTTTTCTTTATCTCCTTACAGGAGTCAAACCTATAATCTTTGCTTCATTCCCGTCTGTATCAGAATACGGCAGATTTTGAATTGCTATTAAAAAAAGGCTGTATTCCTTATGGCTTTGGCAACTGGTAACAGGGTGTCGGAGCTGGCGGCGATGAACAACACCTCTAATTGCATAAGGTTTGGTAGACTAAATGATTGCATTCATATTGCACCTTCCCCAGGGTTCATCGCCAAGAATGAACATAGTGAATATGTTTTCTCAGAGTTCACGGTGACGGCGTTGAAACGGGGTAAAAGTGCACCATAATTTGTGTCCTGTACAAGCTTTAACCAAATATATGAGAGTGGCACCTCTTAACCAGCAAGGTGCTTTATGGGTATCGAGTACAGGTAAAAGATTAATGAAACGTAAAATGGCTTCTCTGCTAGTAGAAGTCATTAAAGAGAGTAATCCCGGCGTAGTGGGTAGGGCCCACGATTTACGCAAATGGGCAGTATCTTTACGTTTTCTAAAAACACATTTTCTGTTGAAGACATAGCTACTGTACTACTCAACTATGGGCTTCAAATCATACTTTTTTGACTCGATACCTGTCGGTAGCACTAGACAAACCATCAATGCCTACAGTAGTACAACAATGGTTTCTTTCAGTGGGATACACTGTTGAAGCAATTTAATTTCAAGAGTTCTCGGTAGTTGCAACTACGAGTAGCATTTTAGTAAGTACAACTGCGATAGTACAAGAATTTATTCTATTTTTGTGTCTAATTTTAAGGAATATACACATTAGAATAATGGGGTTTATATGTGCACATGTAAACATAAAGTTTTATTTTTCACCACTTACTTTAAGTGGGGTGCCTTTAACTTTCAGATCTGTGAACAGATTCTCATAGTTACCTTTTTTCCTCAAGCAGGCTTCTTTAAGCACGCCCCTGCTTGTACCCCTTTTTATATGTTGTATAAAGTTTATACATAAATATATAATTTTTACAAAGTAATAATACTATGTGGTTGTTTGATTATCTGCCTATTCTATTTGCAATGGTTATGATATGATGACGAATGTCCCCCTCCAGTCTTAGATATCAGGCATAATCGTCAATGATGGATAAATTATAGGTTTGACTCCTGCAAGGAGATAAAGAAAACCTAATATTTAGTAGTGGCCCCGTAATCATTGACGACTGGGGCCCTCCCGACCATCCCCTTCCCATTCGTTGATGTATTAAGGATTTTGTTATACTTGATAATGTCAGTGAAGGCGGAAAGATGTGCTAGTCAGCGTCTGGTCCAAGAATCCACAGAAGTACATCCACGGAATATGGAAAGCTTATGAATAGTTATTCTTATTTTATTTTTATTTTTTATTTGTTACGAAGTTTTTTCGTAGTGAGAACCCAATCATAAAGACGAACCATGAGTGATTTAGCGTGTGCTTATGATGAAGGTTCCTCTAAGCTCTGCGGCGGTAGTTTCAAACTGCGCTTATGGGCGTTTGAAGAGGTAGCCTTATGTAATAGGCATAATCGTCAATGATGGAGGGGCCACTACTAAAGTATAGGTTTGACTACTGCAAGGAGATAAAGAAAACCTAATATTTAGTAGTGGCCCCGTAATCATTGACGATTATGCCTATTACATAAGGCATCCTCTTCAAACACTCATTTACCGTAGTTTGAATCTACCGCGCAGAGCATAAAAAATTGAGGAGCCTTCATCATGAGCGCACGCAACCTCACTCATGGTTCGTCATTATGAAATTGGGTACTCACTACGAAAAAACTTCGTAAAAAAATAACAAATAAAAAGAAAATAAGAATAACTAATCATAAGCTTTCCATAACTTCGTGGATGTACTTGTGTGGATCTTTGACCAGACGCTGACTTCAGGCATCATTCTTCCTTCACTGACATATCAAGTAAACCAAAATCCTTAATACATCAACGAATGGGAAGGGGATGGTCGGGAGGGCCCCAGTCGTCAATGATTACGGGGCCACTACTAAATATTAGGTTTTCTTTATCGCCTTGCAGGAGTCAAACCTATAATTTATTAGTGACCCCTCCATCATTGACGATTATGCCTGATATCTAAGACTGGAGGGGGACATTCGTAATCATATCATAACTCTAGCAAAAGCAGATAATCAAACAACCACATAGTATTCTTACTTTGTAAATAATATATATTTTTGTGCATAAACTTTATACAGCATATAAATATACAAAAAAGGGGACAAGCAGGAGCGTGCTTCGAAGAAGCCTGCTTGGACAAAAAAGGGGTTAACTCCGAGACTCTGTACACAGAGCTGGTAGTTAAGAAGGCACCCCACTTAAAGTAAGTGGTGAAAAATAAAAACATCAAAGTTTACATGTGCACATATAAACCCCATTAACTCGTGGATATATATCTAAAATTATACCCTAAAAATAAAAGGAACTCGTGTACTGTCGCAGAAGTACTGAACTCTTGTACTTCTGCAGAGGTACTTACATTACAAATACAAGTTGTGGCCGCAACTACTAAGATTACTTAAATTTATATTGCTTCACAGCCAAAACTATTTACAACAAGCATTGTCGTCCTACTATGATTGTACGTTAGCACAATTTCCTGTAATGAATACTACAGAGAAATTTTATATCACAGCACCTACACCCTGTATCACAGCTCGTAAGCTCCGCACACATACTCCGGCGGGGTCTAGGGTGTCCTATGTTACACTGACTGCACCCCCCCCCTCTCTTTTCTTCATCTAAACACTAAGTGACCCAGAGGCCACCCAGAGGCCACCTAGACCCTCTGCCTTAAAGCTATACATGGCATGGAAGGCCTGTCTAAAGCTACTGAAAGGTATCGAGTAAAAAAAGTATGATTAGAGGACCAGAGGTGCGTGGCTGCTATGTCCTCAACAGAAAAATTCTTAAGGAAACGCAAAGAGGTCGCCCATTTGCGTAAATCGTGAGCTCTACCCACAACGCCGGGATTACTTTCCTGAATTTATTAGTGGCCCCTCCATCATTGACGAACATGCCTATTACATAAGGCATCCTCTTCAAACACTAATCCGCCGTAGTTTTGAATCTACCGCGCAGAGCATTTAAAAACTGAGGAGCCTTCATCATGAGCGCACGCGACCTCACTCATGGCTTCAGTCATTATGAATTGGGTTCTCACTACGAAAAAACTTCGTAAAAAATAAAAACAAAAAGAAAATAAGAATAACTATCCAATAAGCTTTCCATCATATCGTGGATGTACTTGTGTGGATTTCTGACCAGACGCTGATTCAGGCGTCATTCTTCCTTCTCTGCTCTGCGTTCAGCCCGCCCGGACGTGCCTCCCCACGCTCCGCTGGTTCCGCATTCGCTGCGTCCCTAGTGAGTTTTTTCTCATTTGTTTACTCCAGGATGTATCGAGTAAGGTTAGGATAGGCGTAGCAGGAGTGTCCTGGGCTGGTTGCCCGCAGTGCAGTGTATTTTGGGTCGAGTGTATGGGGCATCTATTTCGGATGTACCCTCGTGGTCACGTTGTGGACATGTGAACTTTTTCACAGTCGAGTTAGTTTGTGATGCAGGCGGCTTTCACTACGCGTTAATTATTGCTGCCTTTTATCTTTCTGATGAGGTAAGCTTTGTTTTCTGACGTTCCCAGCGTATTTTTCTTCACTTAGTGAAGTTTTTTCTGGGTCCCGAGTCAGTCTTCCCTGGGTTGGAAGTTATTGCTACGGTGGTGTGTTGGCGGTGGTTCCTGTTGTGATATTTCCAATGTGTGTGTTTATTTCAACTGTTATTATGCCGTCTGCCTAGGCCTAGCCAGCCGCTCGTAGCTTTGCCACATGTACTAGTGTTATTATTTATTATTTATAAATATGCCCTACTGTGTCATGTGTATCCGGGTTTTAGTTGTGTATTGGCTATTTCCTCGGACTATGTTTGTTTCCTGGTTTAGTTGTGTATTGGCTAATTCCACGGATTATGGTGTGACCTTGGGTTAGTCTTGCGTGGCTATCCTCGTGTCGTGTGTTGTTCAGATGGTGTCTGTTCAGGGTGGGTTTCCTTCCGGCGGGTTTTTTCTCGGTTTCACCGTGAAAAAATCCTGGCCGAGAGCAGTGTTGGGCCACACGTGGTTGTTAACACTGGCTTATATCCCCGGCGGGGGGGGTGTCTGTGGCTCTCCAGGACTGCGTCTGTGGGTGCCTGGTTTCAGGCCTCCTTTGATTCCCGGCGGGATGGCTGTACCCATCCATTTAAAACGGCGTTCTTGTGGACATACGTTTTAGGAGTTTTTCTACCTGGTTTTACGACAACCACATGAAAAACCTAGCTGTTGTTTAGGCTTTCCTCCCCGGCGATCTTTTACAAAGAAGTGGGGACAGGAACTTATGGGGTTAACTTTTAAACTTCTCACCCGGCGGGTGCACCTGGGTAGGGTGAGATGAACGACTTAGGTCTTTCAGTTTAGTTAACCGATCCATTATAGTGATACTGTACTCTGTGTATCGCTACCTTTACTATTACGGCGATTGAAGGTTCAATTAGGTTAAATATCGATTATCACACCCGGCGGGTGCTCCTAGGTGGAGGAACTAAGGAATTTACAAAATTCAATTTAACCTATTAATTTAGTGATACAATTAGGTATCGCCGCCTTCTAACTTACGGCGATCTTTTGTGACAATTCGTTAAACATCAGATCTCGTATCATCCTGCCCTGGGCTATTCTACTAAAATAATTCAAGGGCCGGCGTCTTTTTGGGGGGTTGCTTTGTTACAAAATTGAATCTTGAGACAGTCACCTCCTCCAAGAGACTATAAGTGCCATGCTGGACCATTATATCAGAGGGTATTCTTCACTTTCTTTAGCAAAGATTTGTTTAGACTTTACACCCCGCCGCGTGGCGAGATGTGTTAGTTGTGTCTTTGCATCTCGTTACCCGGCGGGTTATTAACACTGGTGTGCGACCATGTTGGATTAACCTTATGAGCATTAATTCCTGGAAATTTTCTTGTTTTTTCCAGAGCTGAGCTCCGGCGGACCAATACAGACCCGGCGGTAGTTTTCACCCACCAGTCTCTGTCATGGCTACCGTGGCCCCAGTTTTTGCCCTGTGCATTACCCCTACTTGTGCTGGTATCCCTATTTTTGCACACACCCTTTGCATAAGGTGTGTTAAATGTCTAGACCGTTCAAGGGGTCTCTGGGTTATGCATAATTGTTCCTTTTGCTCTCAATTAGCTGTTAAAGTCCTTTGTGATAATGATAAGACCGCGGCGGTAGCGTTGAGAGAGGTTCGACAACAAATGTCGGCCTACACTACCATTGTCGCGCATAAGTCACTTCAATGTGACAACGTCCCACTTTGGGATAGATTGCTGTCAGAACACCCTCCCCCTAAACGTTCCTCTAGAGTCACGAGTGTTAAGCCGACGGAGACTAGTCAGGGTTCTGTATCGTCTGCGACTACAACTAAACGCCCGAGAGAGCCTACACCCCCGGCATCCGCCTCCTCGTCGCGGGCGAGATCTAGGTCAAGGTCACCTCTCAGACAACAGTCTTCTAGTCGTGCCTCTTCGCCGGAGAGTAAGAAGAGTAAGACGGAAGGTTCCACCAGTGGCCACGGCGGAGATTCTTCCAGATCTAAGACTAGTTCGCGGTCACACCGCAGCCATAAATCCTCAAAAAAGGATTCACATCGGAAGTCCTCTCGACATTCCCCAAAGTCTAGTGCATCTTATCGTACCTCTACACCTGACAGAGTTTGTGTTAGGGCCTCTGAGTCCAGTGCAGCGCCTGTCCCTAAAGAGGATTTGCCAATTAATATTTTAACCCTGGAAATGGAAAGTTCAGGAGGGTCAATAATTGAGAATGTTTCAGACTCTCAAGAGAGCGTAGGCCAGGGCCTCGGTGTTTGGCGGTTTGCCCAACCAGGGTCTGACCACCCACGTCCGACTCATACGAGTCACACAGTAGCCGACGTCCACAGGGACGCGGCGATCCCATCCTCTATCCCAGACTTATCTTGGAAACAAAGTACCCCTGCCTCGGCGGGGTCTTCTCAGGAGGATAGGGAGGAAAAAGACGAAGTTTCAATAATTTCGGAAGGACAGGGGTCAGGCTCAGGCTTGGAAGCTGCTCGAGATAATAATGATTCTCCTGTAAGTTCTTCATCAAATCAGTTTGTTACAGCACAAGAAATTGATGGGTTGCTTACTCATGCTTTATCTAAATTTTTTGGTCAACAACAAGAAAACCCCACAATGGACTTGGGGGCTCCCTCGACAAGCTCTACGGTACGGCCTCTGATGACGTCAATTGATTTATCTAAGATTCCTAACCCTCCTACTATGTCACCTGCAAGGAGCACTAAGCCTGCCACGGCGGCATTGACAACTTCAAATGTCAGGGTCATAACGGATGTTAATCCACCCCCTCTAGACAAAGCGCCTCTTAGAAAGGTAGCTATGCCCCTGCTTTATGGGCCAGACGAGTCATGGGTTCTTTTGAACCCCTCTAAACCAGAGCTTGCCCAACCTACCTTGTCAGGGGAACTCCCGGTACCGCGTGAGTGGTTTATCCAGGGCAACAAGTCAAAAGAAATTAAGGGCCATGGATGCCTTGGGTAATATTCTGGACGTAAACATTAAGGCTATACCTAGTTATTATCACCAGGATTATTTTGTGTATGCTTCTAAGCCTGCTTTACCCCCTGCCTCAGCTTTAAAACTATTTTCAGACTGGTCTAAGCTGGATGGGTTTAATGATATTAAGACTCTGTCAGCTCTTACTCCTGAACTAGATTTACAGACCGTCACAGACGACGCAGCTAATCCAGTTTTGAAGGTGGGACAGTTGGGTCCAGGACCTTGGGTGGATTGGGGGGTAGAGGCTCAAAACTTTGCAACCACTTTCACTTCTAAATCTTCCCACCAGATCCCTCAGGACACGCATTCATGGTTTTCCATGCCGGTGGGTTCTGCCGGCGGAGTCCCGGCGGCTTTGTTTGCATTCCTAGCTGCCCCTAAGATTAATCTTTGTGAACTGAAGGACCCGTTCACTACTCCTACCCCTACTCACCTAGACAGAGAATTTAGGCTACGAGGAAAAGCTTTTCGCCTGTTTTCACAGTACATAGTATCTCAGCAGGTGGCTAAGTCTTTACTACGGTCTACTCAGGCAATCGCAGACGCGGATGCTCGAAGATCGGTTGAGTTATCCCGGCGACTGATTCTTCAGTCGTCAATCCAATCCTTAGGTGACATACCTATCCCAATGAGGACAGTGCAGAGGCTTCTGGGACTTGGAGGCATCGCACACCACTATCCAACTCGCAGTAATGGAGGGGATACCAACAACAGCAGCAAGTATAAAAGTAACTTCATACAATTGCAGAGGACTCCCCAAAACAAAGAGGAATCTCCTGTTGCGACCTGACATCGTATCTACATTAAGGACCAGTGACATAGTCTGCCTTCAGGAAACCTGGTACACAAAACAGGACTTAGGTAATTTGAACATATTAGATAAAGATTTCCATGGGTACGGGGTCTCCACTACGGACACACGTGATGGTATTGTGGCAGGTCACCCCCCAGGGGGAGTTGCAATAATGTGGAGATCGTGCCTAGATAGTGTAATTAAAACCATTGAGACAAATTTAAGCTGGTGTGCGGGAATACAGCTGGAAGTGGGACACAGAAAATTTGCAATATTTTGTGTTTACTTACCGTATCAGTGTGCAGAAAATGAAGAACTTTATTTGGAAAAGTTAGGGGAGCTTGGTGGCCTAATTTCTGAATTAGAGATAACGTGTTACTCAGTGGTAGGTGATTGGAATGCTACCCCTCACGAGTTGGGTGGTTCCATGTTTGCTAAACATATGTTAAGGTTTTGTGAGGAGCAAGGTTTAATTTTGTCCTCCAAAAACCTGCTTCCAGAAAATAGCTATACATATGTTAGTGAAGCATGGGAGACCAGGTCGTGGCTTGATCATGCAATCTCTAGCTCTGACTTTCATGACTCTATCTCAGAAATGGCCATAAGATACGACATTACGGATGACGACCACATACCTATAGAATTAACAATCCAAATTAATAAAGCACCGGAAATAACAGAAACTAGCAATAGCATCAAGGCAAAAGTTCCATGGAATGTAATCTCAAATGAAGAGTGCCAAATGTACTGTGATAAAACCAAGGACTTATTAAATAGGGTGCAATATGATGGTAATGGTGTAGCACAATGCAGGGATCCAAAATGTAGTGATGCACAACACAGAAAGGACATTATTAAATTTTACAATAGTATAATAGATTCTTTATCAAAAGCGGGGGAAAGTATTTTTAATAGCCGTAAATATAAGTCCTCATTCAATAAGCCAGGTTGGCAAGACTATGTGGCTGACCTGTATCAGGCCTCCAGAGATGCTAGGTCTCATTGGCTTGAAGTAGGTCAGCCTAGACAGGGGCCTATATTTGAACTTCACAAAAGAGCAAAGGCTAGGACCATATATGCCATTAGATTTATTAAGCAAAATGAAAACCAATTAAGGAAGGAAGCCCTTGCAAAGAGTCTGGCAGAAAAGGATACTAACTGTTTTTGGAAGGACATCAGATCCATGCAAAATTGTAACACACCATTACCTGTCAGTGTTGAGGGGGTTACGGGTGAAGAGAGCATTGCTGACTTATGGAAAACTCATTTTAAGGAACTACTTAACAGTGTAAACCAAAGGTCTACTAATGGTGCAATTCAATATGTGAAAGATAGTAATTATGAAGACATTAAAGTGACTGAAAGTGATCTTGAGAATGCCATAAGAAAACTTAACCTAAATAAAGCTTGTGGGCTGGATGGTATATATGCAGAACATCTTAAATATGCAGATAAGTTGTTAATAGATAAACTTAGTTCTTGCATCACCAGTCTATTTACGCATGGTGTCCTGCCGGAGTCTATGATATCCGTAATACTTGTTCCTGTCATTAAAGATAAATCAGGTAAAATTACAGCAAAAGACAACTACCGCCCAGTAGCACTTGCTAGTGTGGTGAGTAAGGTAGTTGAAATGATAATGCTAGAAAGAATGTCTGCATATATTGTCACCAGCAGCAATCAGTTTGGCTTTAAGAAAAATCACGGCACAGACCAATGCATATATGTGCTGAAAGAAGTGATTGATACATACAACAAACTAAATAGCTCAATTTTCTCTTGTTTTCTTGATGCAAGTAAGGCTTTTGATAGGGTGTGTCACAAAACCTTATTTGAAAAATTAGTTAACAGGGGAGTGCCTAGCTATATTGTTAGGATACTTATTTTCTGGTATGCTAATCAAAAAATGTGTGTAAGATGGGGCAACATCCTGTCAGGCTCTTTCGCCGTAACCAATGGTGTTAGGCAGGGGGGGATATTGTCTCCGTATCTTTTCAACGTCTACATGGATGATCTTAGTCTGGAGCTGAACAAGACTCGCACTGGGTGCTGTATTGGCAGCACCATTGTAAATCATCTCATGTATGCTGATGACCTAGCCTTAATCGCGCCCTCTGGAGCAGGACTGGATAAATTATTAAGAGTATGTGAAAAATTTGGAATCGAACATTCAGTCAAATTTAATCCTATAAAGAGCAATATCATAATATTTAAATCTAACCTTCTATTGAAATCAAAGCTACCTAAATTCCATTTGTATGAAGAAATTATAGAAGAAGTAAGTAAAGTAAAGTATCTAGGACACTATATTTCATGTGATCGCTCAGATGATGAGGATATGGGTCGTCAGCGAAGGCAACTTTACATGCAGGGAAATTCAATATTAAGAAAATTTCATATGTGCACATGGGATACAAAAATAACATTGTTCAACTCCTACTGCTCACCAATGTATACAGCACAACTATGGTGGAACTATAAGAAAATGACAGTGAATAGACTAAGTATCTCATATCACAATATCATGAAAATGTTTCTGGGGCTCTCAAAATATGAGAGTACAAGTACGCTATGTGCCTATATGAACTTACACTGTTACAAATCACTCATTAGAAAGCTAACATATAAATTCATTCAGCGCCTTAACACTTCTGAGAACAGGATCATTAAAATGCTACAAACTCCAAGCATAGTGTACACCTCCAGGATCCAGGCACACTGGAGGAAGTTGCTCTATATTTAACCTTAAGTAATGATTTCAGGTCTGCTACTCTACAGAATTAGCATACCGGTACTGATCCTCATAGTGCAGTACAGTACCGATATTCCTATACTGTACTGTAGCAACATACTGTACCGGAAGCTAAATTATGTGAGGCATGGTACTGTACACAATTAGGACAGTGGTTTTGGTAACACAGTAGTTTGATGACCACTGTTTTTGGTTGAGGCAGTGCTGTGAACTACATGATAGCAAGCTGGGTATTATTTAATTTCTTTTTATTTTATGTAGCCTATGTACAGTAGCTTATATATATTTATATATATTTATGTTACTGTAAGGTATATATGGACCCCAGTATGGTCCCCTCTGTACTGTGTGAGTCTGAAATAAAGTATTATTATTATTATTATTATTATTATACGCACCGCCTTGCTTGAGGCGGTGCGAGCACGACAAGATCTTAGGATGTCGTTAGTTCGCAAGCTACCTGATCGCATTGCTAACCAGGTGGTGATGTCACCAGTACTTACTCCATCTTTAATGTCCCCTGACGTATGGCGAACGGTGTTCAATATGGCACAGGCCATTAAGCACAGTCCCGCCCCTTCTAAGAAACCTGCATTTAACTTCCCCAAACCCAGGCCTACTACTAAAGCCCAGCCAGGGGGATCTAAACCTTTTCTTCCGCCTAAGTCCTCCCACTCCCCCCAGGGTCAGTACAGACATAGACAGAATAGGTTTTCAGGTCAGAGAGGACGCGGCCAAAACAAACCAGGTCAGGGCCAGTCTTCGGCCAACACCAGCCAGCCGGCGAAGCGACCAGCACCAACCCCACCATAAAAAAACTAAAGTCTCTCTCACTCCCGGCGCCTACCTTAAGGCCGGAGGAACCGAGGGTAGTACAGCCGGCGAACCCTTGTCTGCTAACTGGGTCGTTCCGAACGTGTCACCAAGCATGGCCGTTAAACACTTGGGCACGGATGGTGGCACGCAAAGGCATCACTTGGCAGTGGCTCCGGCGACCTCGATTACGTCAGCCGACAACGGCGAATTTTGTTTCTTTAGAGGTGGAGTCACTAGCCCAGGAAATGATTGCCAAGAATGTCATCATCCCGGTCCCCCCAAATTACCCTGTATTCACGTCCAAACTATTTTTGGTTCCCAAAAGGGACAGTGTTCAGATGAGGCCGGTCGTAGACCTGTCTTATCTGAATCTTCACATTCACAACGAATCTTTCAGAATGTTAACAGTACACCAAATCAGGCTAACACTTCCGCCGGGGGGTTGGATGTGTTCACTAGACCTGACAGACGCCTATTGGCACGTATCGGTCAACAAAAGATTTCAAAGGTTTTTGGCCTTACGAATCAGGCACCAAAATTTTGTTTTTCAGAGGATGCCGTTCGGTTTGAACCTGGCACCTCGATTATTCACAAAACTAGTCCGGCATGCCCTGATGCCATTGTTAAAACAAGGGATCAGAGTGTTGTGGTATCTGGACGACTGGCTGGTGGTGGCAGAGACACAACAATTATGCATAAAACATGTCAATATAATTTTAAATCATGTCAAAACTCTAGGCTTCAAGGTAAATCTGGTAAAGTCAAACCTTGTTCCCTCACGAGTAATTCAGTGGATAGGGCTGGTCTGGGACACCGCCGCTCTCACTCTGAGTCAGAGTGTGGACAATCGCAACAGGTTTCTTCACAGTCTGACTACGACTCGAAGGGTCTGGGAGTCTCTGGTCGGCTCTCTCAACTGGATTCAACTAACTGTCAAGTTGGGCCGGTTGAAAGTAAAACGATTAATATTGGAAGGCAACAAATATTTCCCGCTCTTACCGGCGGGAAAATTATGGCCCATCCCGAAATTAATCCACACCTTACTAGCGGTCTGGGCGAAGAGGGAAACATTGCACTCAATAATGTCATGGACCTCTCCTCCACCAACGGTATGGGTAGACACGGATGCGTCAGGCACAATAGGTTGGGGATTTCAGTCAAATCAGGGGCACCAGGGTCAGGGGCTTTGGTCCCACTTAGAAATCTCGCACATCAATGTCAAAGAATTACTAGTCCCCTTATATTTCCTTCAGGCTCACGGCCCGGCGTTACGGGACAAGTCGGTGGCCTTCAGAATGGACAATCTGAATGCAGTCCACTGTATTCAGAAACAAGGGTCAACGAGGTCAAGGAAGTTGCTAAACGTGTCAGAAGAGATTTTTGCTCTAGCCAACAGTCTAGATATTTATCTACACGCTTCTTATCTCCCAGGCGTAGCGAACGTCTGGGCAGACGCTCTATCCCGGCGACAGAGCACGACAGTAGAATGGGAGCTCAAGCAACCCATTTTCAACCTAATGATTGCAGAGCTCTCCCATCCACAAGTGGATCTTTTTGCGTCCGAGGAGACTCACAAACTCCCTCTATACCTCACCCGCCGGGCGAAAACGCCGGCAGGGGGGCCAGACGCCCTAGTGACAGACTGGAACAGATGGAGCTCCATCTATCTGTTTCCGCCGCCAGATGCGTCACTAATGTGCCACGTAGTGAACAAACTACGAGATTATCGAGGCTTAGTCTCGCTAATCGCGCCGCTGTGGCCGGCGCAGTTGTGGTACCAGCAATTGAAAATGTGGTGCCCGGACCCGGTATCGCTCCCGGTCGGGTATTTCCACTTAGACGCGATTGGCAACCTCGCGACCTCGCTGACTTTTGCATTATGGACATTCAGGAGGCCAAGTGGCTAGCACCATACGGTAGAGATGTGACAAATAAATTACTTAATCAATATACTCAGTCTACAAAACGACAGTATCAATCACATTGGCAAGCCTTTACTTCTTGGATCGTTAGGACAGAACAAACAGTACCCTCAGTGGCATTAGTTTTTAATTATTTAAATTATCTGTTTGAGCAGAAACGTTTATCTGTGGTAACATTAAAAAATCACTTAACTGCGATTAGAGTGCCCTTTTTAGACCTTACAGGTCTTTCCATACCGGTAGCGGAGGAAACAGGTTTTATGAGAGCATGTTTTAAACTCCGTCCACCTCCCCGTCAGCTCATGCCTACTTGGTCTCTGGACAAAGCTTTGTCTTTGCTTCACTCTCGTCTGTACCAAAATACTGCAGACTTTGCATTACTCTTAAAAAAAGGCGGTTTTCCTTTTGGCTTTAGCCACCGGAAACAGAGTGTCTGAGCTGGCGGCGATGAGCAACACACCTAATTGTCTTAGGTTTGGTAGACTTAATGAATGTATTTCCATTGCACCCTCCCCAGGTTTTGTAGCCAAGAATGAGCATAGTGCACACGTGTTTTCTGAGTTCACGGTGCCGGCGTTAAAAAGGGGAAAGGTGCATCATAATTTATGTCCAGTACAAGCTCTAACCAAATATTTGAGAGTAGCTCCTCACAACCCCCAAGGTGCTTTATGGGTAGCAAGTACGGGTAAACGCTTACTTAAACGGCGATTAGCCTCTCTTCTGGTAGAAGTCATTAAAGAAAGTAATCCCGGCGTTGTGGGTCGGGCCCACGATTTACGCAAATGGGCAGCCTCTTTACGTTTCCTGAAATAATTTCAGTTGAAGACATAGCGTCCACGCAGTTGTGGGCGTCTAATCATACGTTTCTGTCTAGATACTTGTCAGTTGCTCTAGACAAACCTTCCTTACCATGTATAGCTTTAAGGCAGAGGGTCTAGGTGGCCCTGCAGTCACTTTTGTTTACTTTCACGGGAAAGGGGGGGGGGGGGGGGGGGGTGCAGTCAGTTGACACAGGACACCCTAGACCCCGCCGGAGTATGAGAGCTGTGATACAATTTAAGGTTAAAATGTGTTATGAAAATTTCTCAGTGAGAAATTGTGCTAGTACAATGTTAAGTACAAAACAACGGTGTTGTTAGAGTAGTTTAGCTGCGAAAGCAATTTATTTTTAGAATAATGGAGTTCCTTTGCAATTTATCTCCAAGTTTATGTTGGGGTTTATTATGTGCACATGTAAACTTATAACTTGTTATTTTTTTGTCACCACTCGTTGAGTGGGGTGCCTTTGTAACTACAGATCTGTGTTCAGAATCTTCAGAGTTACCCATTTTTTGTCAAGCAGGCTTCTTTGAAGCACGCACCTGCCTGAACCCCCTTTTTCTTGTATTTGTTCGGCTACGCCGTATTTAAATATATTTTCAAAGTAAGAATACTATGTGGTTGTTTTTATTATCTGCTTTTCTAGAGTTATGATATGATTACGAATGTCCCCCTCCAGTCTTAGAAATCAGGCATGTTCGTCAATGATGGAGGGGCCACTAATAAATTATAGGTTTGACTCCTGTAAGGAGATAAAGAAAACCTAATATTTAGTAGTGGCCCCGTAATCATTGACGACTGGGGCCCTCCCGACCGTCCCCTTCCCATTCGTTGATGTATTAAGGATTTTGATTTACTTGATATGTCAGTGAAGGAAGAATGACGCCTGAATCAGCGTCTGGTCAGAAATCCACACAAGTACATCCACGATATGATGGAAAGCTTATTGGATAGTTATTCTTATTTTCTTTTTGTTTTTATTTTTTACGAAGTTTTTTCGTAGTGAGAACCCAATTCATAATGACTGAAGCCATGAGTGAGGTCGCGTGCGCTCATGATGAAGGCTCCTCAGTTTTTAAATGCTCTGCGCGGTAGATTCAAAACTACGGCGGATTAGTGTTTGAAGAGGATGCCTTATGTAATAGGCATGTTCGTCAATGATTACGGGGCCACTACTAAATATTAGGTTTTCTTTATCTCCTTACAGGAGTCAAACCTATAATGACGTCAACTAAGAGAGAAGCCAGTTTAAGTTTCATTACGCGTTTACCCGTACTTGATACCCATAAAGCACCTTGTTGATTCCTAGGTGCTACTCTCAAATATTTGGTTAGCGCTTGCACTGGACATAAATTATGGTGCACCTTTCCCCTTTTCAACGCCGGCACCGTGAACTCTGAAAACACGTGATTACTGTGTTCATTCTTGGCGATGAACCCCGGGGAAGGGGCAATATGAATACAATCATTGAGCCTACCAAACCTGATGCAATTAGGTGTGTTGCTCATCGCCGCCAGCTCAGACACCCTGTTCCCAGTAGCCAAAGCCATAAGAAATACTGCCCTTTTTAAAAGTAAGTCAAAATCTGCAGTATTTTGGTACCGCCGGGAATGAAGTAATGACAACGCTTTGTCCAGAGACCAGGTAGGTATGAGCAGACGGGGAGGTGGGCGGAGTTTAAAACATGCCCTCATGAAACCTGTCTCTTCCGCTAGTGGTATGGTTAGACCTGTAAGGTCAAAGAATGGCATCCTAATTGCTGTTAAGTGATTCTTTAACGTTACTACCGATAGACGTTTCTGCTCAAACAGATAGTTTAAATAATTAAAAACCAAAGCCACCGAAGGCACGGATTGTTCTGTTCTAAGTATCCAAGAAGTGAAAGACTGCCAATGCGATTGATACTGTCTCTTAGTAGATTGTGTGTATTGATTCATGAATTTATCGGTCACGTTTCTACCATACGGAGTTAGCCATTTGGCCTCCTGAATGTCCATAATGCAAAAGTCAGCGAGGTCTCTAGGTTGCCAATCGTGTCTAAGTGGAAATACCCGACCGGGAGCGACACCGGGTTCGGGCACCACGTTTTTAATTGCTGGTACCACGCCTGCGCCGGCCACAGGGGCGCGATTAACAAGACTACGCCCCGATAATCCTGTAGTTTGTTTACTACTTGGCACATCAGAGAAGCGTCTGGCGGCGGAAACAGATAAATGGAACTCCACATGTTCCAGTCCGTCACCAGTGCGTCGGGTCCTCTGGCGTGGTTGTCCGGCGGGTTAGGTACAGCGGGAGTTTGTGAGTCTCCTCGGACGCAAATAGATCCACTTGTGGACGGTAAGGCTTCGCAATCATTAGGTCGAAAATGTTTTGCTTGAGTGCCCATTCTACTGTTGTGCTCTGTCTCCGAGATAGAGCGTCTTCCCAAACGTTCGCTACACCGGGGAGATAAGAAGCGTGAAGCTGAATGTCCAGCTTGTCGGCTAGTACAAAAATCTTTTCTGACACGTTTAGCAACCTCCGAGATCGCGTTGACCCCTGTTTCTGAATGCAGTGAACCGCATTTAGATTGTCCATCCTGAAGGCCACTGATTTGCCCCGTAAAGAAAAGCCGTGAGCTTGAAGGAAATACAAGGGGACTAGTAACTCTTTGACATTTATGTGGGAGGATTCTGAATGGGACCAAAGCCCTTGACCCTGATGCCCTTGGTTTGACTGAAAGCCCCAACCTATCGTGCCTGACGCATCCGTGTCCACCCATACCGTCGGCGGAGGAGAGGTCCATGACATGACTGAGTGCAATGTTTCCCTCTTCGCCCAGACCGCTAGTAAGTTGTGTATTAATTTTGGGATGGGCCATAATGTTTCCGCCGGCAATAGTGGAAAAAATTTGTTGCCCTCCAAAATTAAACGTTTGACTTTCAACCGGCCCAACTTTACAGTTAGTTGAATCCAGTTGAGAGAGCCGACCAGAGATTCCCAGACTCTCCGTGTCGTAGTCAGACTGTGAAGAAACATAAACAGTTTCTTGCGAAACCTGTTTCGATTGTCCACACTCTGACTCAGAGTGAGAGCAGCTGTGTCCCAGACCAGCCCTATCCACTGGACCACTCGTGAGGGAAAAAGGTTTGACTTTACCAGGTTTACCTTGAATCCTAGAGATTTTACATGATTTAATGTTATGTTGACATGATTGATGCATAACTGTTCCGTCGCCGCCACCACCGGCCAGTCGTCTAGATACCACAAAATCCTGATCCCTTGTTGCAACAAGGGCATCAGGGCTTGCCGGACTAATTTCGTGAATATGCGAGGTGCTAGGTTTAATCCGAACGGCATCCTCTTAAAGACATAAGTCTGATGCATGATTCGTAAGGCCAGAAACCGTTTGTTTACCGGGACGTGCCAATACGCGTCCGTCAGGTCTAAAGAACACATCCACCTTTCCGGCGGAAGTGTTAGCCTGATTTGATTCACTGTCAGCATCCGGAAGGACACGTTGTGAATGTGGAGGTTCAGATAAGACAGGTCTACGACCGGCCTCATCTGAACACTGTCCCTTTTGGGCACCAGAAAAAGTTTGGATGTAAAAACTGGGTAATTTTGAGGAACCGGGATGAAAACATTCTTGGCAACCATCTCTTGGATCAGTGACTCCACCTCTAATGAAACAAAATTTGCCTTTGTCGGCTGACGTAAACGAGGTCGCCGGAGCCACTGACAGGTGATGCCTATGCGTGCCACCATCCTCGCCCATGTGTTTAACCCTTCCTACCCGGTCTGCATTAGGTAAGGACAACACGAAAGAAGGGCCACTACCCGGTATGCCTTATCTAAGGCATGAGCTTAATAGCCTAATTAAGCTTGGTCTGAACGCCGTGCGTACGACGTATGTCAACAAACCCAAGCGTTCGTCACCGCACCTCCGAAAACAAGAAGGAGAAGACTCCTCAATGTTATTGTTCTGACGTCATGACGAAATTAGTGTCTGAAAAGCCCCCATATTGGCAACATCTCTGCAATATTGGCTCCACTGAAATCGTCATCACAACTGAACCAGTTGACTTACAGAGCTCTACTCAATGCCAAAATACAGATTGAAAACCGCACTACGATTATAGATGAGTGGGAAAGGTCTAGCAATGAAAATACACATAAATACGGTAGCCTAGGCCTAGACGTTTTTCAGCCATTTCGCTCGGGTAGGGGCGACCGTCATTGGGTAAGACAGACCCGGGTAGCAAGGGTTAAAGGCCATGCGCGATGATTCGCCCGGAACAACCCAGTTAGCAGACGAGGGTTCGCCGGCTGGACTACCCTCTGATCCACCCGCCGGAAGATTGGCCCTGGGAGTGAGAGAGACCCTAGTTTTTTGGTGGTGGTGGTGGTGTAAGTTTAGACGACTGGCCGGGTTTGGCTGGAGACGGGCCCTGGCCCGGCCTTTGATACCTCTGTCCTTTATGATTACCTGAAGACTTTCCTTGCTTGTATCTGTACTGACCTTGGGTGGAAGAGGATTTAGGCAAATGAAAGGATTTTGCCCCACCAGACTGAGCTTTAGCGACTGGTTTGGGCTTGGTAAAAGTGAAAGCAGGTTTCTTAGACGGGGCGGGACTGTGCTTCAAGGCCTGAGCCATGTTAAACACCGTCCTCCACACCTCCGGGGACATTAAAGAGGCAGCTAGAACTGGGGACATTATTACTTGATTAGCAATCCTATCCGGGAGCTTTCGGACTAGAGACATCCTTAGATCTTGTCTTGCCCGCACCGCCTCTAACAAGGCCGTGCATATATCTCCCAGTGACTGTATAGAAGTCTGGAGAAGCAAGCGTCTAGACAGTTCGATAGCCTTTCGGACTTCCGTGTCCGCGATAGCCTGAGTAGATCTTAGCATTGACTTTGCTACCTGTTGCGTAACTATATACTGAGAAAATAGTCTATACGCCTTTCCCCGTAGCCTAAACTCCCGGTCTAGGTGAGCAGTGGAAGGTGTAGAAAAAGGATCTTTAAGATCGCATAGATTAATTTTAGGGGCAGCTAAAAAAGCAAATAGAGCAGAGGGAACTCCGCCGGCAGAGTATACCGGGAGAGAGAACCAAGAATGGTTTTCTTGTGGAATTTGGTGTGAAGCTTTAGAAGTGAATGTAGTTGCAAAGTTCTGAGCCTCGATTTCCCAGTCCACCCAAGGTCCCGGACCCAACTGCTCCACCTTCAAAACTGGATTCGTGGCTGAGTCTGTGAATGTCTTTAAACCTAACTCAGGTGTTAGAGCCGACAGCGCTTTGATATCATTGAACCCGTCATTTTTTGTCCAGTCCGAAAATAGTTTTGAAGCCGACGCAGGGGGTAGGGCAGGTGTAGAAGAATATACAAAATAATCATGATGATAATAGTTGGGGATGGCCTTAATACTAACATCAAGTACATTTCCCAGCATATCTAGAGCCTTTAACTTCCTAGATTTATTCCCTTGGATTACCCACTCCCGTGGTACCGGAAGCTCCCCTGACATAGTGGATTGTGCTACCTCTGGCTTTGTTGGTACCAATGATACCCAAGATTCGTCTGGCCCGTATAAGAGAGGCATAGCCCCTTTTCTGATCGGGCTTTGTCTAACGGGGGAGGATTTACGTCTGCTACTACTCGCACATTGGAAGTAGTTAGTGCCACCGAAGTTGGCCTAGTAACAATAGTAGGTGATACAAGGGGAGTGAGCGGAATTTGTGTCAAAGCAATGGAAGTAGCCAGAGGTCGGACATTCGATGTTGGCGTGGAAGCTCCCAGACCAACTGTAGGAGTCTCCGGTTGCTGGCCAAAAAACTTAGTTAAAGCACTCGCTAGTAACCCATTAATCTCATCCGCCGTGACAAATTGAGCAGAGGAAGAACTATTAGGTGAAGCATCCCTATTCTGAGAGTTATCTACGAATGAACTAGACTCGTGAATTCCCACCTCAGAAATAATAGAACCCTCATCCCTTGCCTCCTCTTGAGAGGATTCCGCCGAGGTTGGGACCCCCTCATGTTGCCATGTTAAGTCAGGGATGGAAGACGGGATCTCCGCGTCCCGGTGGACTTCAGCCACTACCTGTGTTGGACGTGAGCTCCATGGCTGGGAGTACCTCCAAACTCCCCGGTCTTGGCCGGAACTCACTTGTGAGCCAGGCCCCACCCCAATGACTGAGCCCTCACTCGAGCCCTCTCGCGGGTTATCACTGCCGGGAGAACTCCTTAAATCTAAAGTGAGAATATTGGAACTGGGAATAATATTTGGGGACACTATGTCCGCCGGTATATCCCCCACCACAGAGTCTCTGACTCCACCTCCGACCTGTCAGATTCGACATGAGACATGTCGGGAGTAGAGGCAGAAAGCGAGGTTCGAGGCTCCGGCGAACGCCGGGAGGACTTTCGTACATGAGACTCTTTCTTAGAAGACTTGTGACTCCGCCTCGACTTCGATGTATCACTAGAACTGGCCTTGGTCTTGTCTGTCTTACTCTTCTTCCGCGAAGGTGAAGTCGAGTGACTATGTGTCTGCTTTCTGAGAGGAGACCGTGACCTGGACATAGATCTTGACTCTGAAGCTGTCGCCGGGGGAGATGGCTCTCGCGGTCTCTTAGATGTGCCGGGGGAGGGAAGAAGCCCTTTACCCAGCCCAGTCTCTGCCGACTTATTTACTTTACTTCGGGAATGAGGACGTTTAATTGGGGGGTGCTGAACCAACAAACGGTCCCACAGAATTACGTTATCACACTGCAGTGCTTTATGAGCCACTGTAGTAGCATAATTAGTAAGAAGTTGTCTGACCTCGCGTAATGCAACCGCCGCGGCCAGATTGTCGTGCTGTAATACTTTAATACTCAGCTGACTACAAAAGGTACAATTCTTCGTTACCCACAAACCCCTTGATCGGTCCAAGCATTTGACACAACGAATGCACAGAGTATGCGCAAAAATAGGGATCCCGGAACATGAGGGTGTTGAGCAAAGAGCAAAAACAGGGGCTAGAGCAGCCATGGCAGAGACTGGTTAAAAGCTAACTCCCCCCGGGCCTCACCTGGTCCTCTGTGGACCCGCCGGAACTCCGCCCTGGAAAAAAGAAAATTTCCAGGAATTAATGCTCATAAGGTTACCCCAAAATGTTCTAACACAAGTGTAACATGTGTGATGCACATTAATAAAAGGGGATGTGTCGGATGGTTGAAAGCCACAGTTGCTCGCGCGTTTGGGGCTAGCAACACGTATTATGAATAACATGCATCCTCCTTCATTCACTGTCCCCCCCCTTCACTCACTCAACCCCACAATTTGCCGGAGGATAACAGGTTTTTCACAATACGTAGACGGAGGTCTTTTTTAAATAAAAGTGTTAATGAACCGCCGGGAAACGAGACGTAATACACCACTATTACCTCTCGTTACCCTGTAGGTTCATATGTAAAGATTTTTGAATATCTTTACGTGTCCAAAAGATTTAAGAATATCCTCTGACATGATATAAAGACGAGCAGTTCTTTATAAATGACGCAGTCTTCCCTGTGATATAAAGTTCACCGGGAACCCATAATAAGACGCCGGCCTCCTTATTATAACGCAGTTAACCAGGTTAAGCCCATCTTAATCATTAGATCTGACTCCTCTCGAAGCCTTCATAGATCGCCGTAAGTTGAATGTCTCGATACCCAATTGTATCCCTCAATTGTTTGGCTAATCCTACCGAATTGCAAATCCGTGATTCCCACCCTCCCGAGGTTCAACCGCCGGGTGAAAATTAATAGAAAAGTTAACCCCAATTGTTCCTATCCCCACTTCTTTGCAAAAGATCGCCGGGGTGGAAAGACTAATCAAACAAAACAGCCCAGTTTTTCAACGGCTTTGCAAAACCGGGAAAAACTATAGTCAACAGGTGTCCGCATGAACCCCTAGTTGAATCGGGTAAAGCCATTCCGCCGGGAACACACAGTAAGCCTGAACACAGGCCCCACTACAGAGACGCAGTTCTGGAGAGCCCTCAAGCCACCACTCGCCGGGGGAAACTAGCCTATTTTAACCACGCGTGATTAAAACTCGGCAACCAGCCGGATTTTCTCGGTGCAATCGAGAAAACCCGCCGGAAAAGGCAACCCACACCCACCAGACGCAATCTGAGAACCAGCCGGATTTTCACGGAGCAATCGAGAAAACCCGCCGGAAACGGTAACCCACACCAACCAGATGCAATCGGAGGTACACAAATAGTGCCTGGAATAAGCCAATACACAACTTATCCAGAACACACATGACACAGTAGTACATATTTATACAATAAATCAATAACACTTGCACATGTAAAAAAGCTACGAGAGGCTGGCTAGGCCTAAGCAGACGGAGTATCGCTTAAACATGTCGTAATAAAAACAAAAAGCACTGAATTATATCACAACAGGAACAGCCGCCATCACACCTCGAAGAAAAATACCCGGGAGAGGGCAGCACTGACACGGGACCTAGAAAAAACTTCACTAAGTGAAGAAAAATACGCTAGGAACGTCAGAAAACAAACAAATAAGGCAACTTCATCAGAAAGATAAAAAGAAGCCTAATAACAAGTAGTTAAAGCCAACTAAATAACTAGGCTAGCTAGCCGCGAAAACGTTTCACGCGTCCACCACGGGACCACGAGGGTACGCCCGAAATAGGCGTCCCAAACACACGACCCAAATACACTGAACTGCGGGCAGCCCGCCCATGACACTCCTGCTACGCATATCCTAACCTTACTCGATACATCCCAGAGTAAACAAATGAGAAAAAACTCACTAGGGACGCAGCAAATGCGGAACGAGCGGAGCGTGGGGAGACACGTCAGGGCAGGTTGAGCGCAGAGCAGAGAAGGAAGAATGACGCCTGAAGTCAGCGTCTGGTCAAAGATCCACACAAGTACATCCACGAAGTTATGGAAAGCTTATGATTAGTTATTCTTATTTTCTTTTTATTTGTTATTTTTTACCAAGTTTTTTCGTAGTGAGTACCCAATTTCATAATGACGAACCATGAGTGAGGTTGCGTGCCCTCATGATGAAGGCTCCTCAATTTTTTATGCTCTGCGCGGTAGATTCAAACTACAGTAAATGAGTGTTTAAAGAGGATGCCTTATGTAATAGGCATAATCGTCAATGATGGAGGGGCCACTAATAAATATTAGGTTTTCTTTATCTCCTTGAAGGAGTCAAACCTATAATATAGACAAAGTCTAATTAATCAAAGGCGATTAATTAGTAGGTGTCTTGGCAACGCTTATAATGGTAATAGCGTACGGAATTAATTAGCAAAATGGTAATTATGTTAATAGTGACGCACAAGACGAAGTTGTACTATGAAAATACTCAGAAGGGTATTAACAAGATATCTGAACGAGTTAACAGTCTTATGAAGAATTCACCTTAATGAGTGGTGTATTCCAGATAATGGAAAATTTAGATAAAAGACTCTATGCAATGCTAGAATTCCTAGACAATAAGAATCGAAATCATCTACATCAATACTCGCATGACGATAATACTAGTTCATACAATAATCACAACGATTAAGTAATCGTATGAGAAATTGGGGAACTTGGAAAGTATAGGAATTGGGGAATGATAAACTTCACAACGGAAATGCTGAGATAAATTAAATATGAAATTGGGCGTAGGTTCTAGGTAATTAATTATGAATTAAGAAGGGGAATCAAGACACGAAACACACGTCGACCTCAACTTGCAACATACATAACAGAATACATATACAGTATTAGGAAAATCTGTGAGTACGTGGCGTGATAAATTAAGGAACACAAGTATATAACGTATGCGTAGGACGTTCTAGAGGCTATTTAAACAGGATTATATAGGATCTTGAACACAGATCTTAGACAAGAATTACTATCAATTTCAGAAGGATTAACAGGTACGCAATTACAAGATCTTGGGCACAGATCTGTTTATAATCACACGCTTACACGATTCACATATTTTAACGTATACCTCAACAACAATAATCACAACTCAAGATATACAGAGACACTTAGGGTAATATTGGAGGGTTGAGAGGGCAGGGCTGGTCGACGTAGAGCGTAGGTTCGTAGAGCAGCACTCAAAGAGGGTAGGGTGTCACTCGAGCAGGACTTCAGGTTCCAGACGTCAGAGGGCACTACAGGTCGAGCACTTTCACTGGCAGGGGGCAGGGCTGGGGCAAGCTTCGGCTGTGGTTAGCTGTCCTGTCCTTTTCAGGCTGAGTACAGTACTGCAGTGGAGGTTTGCATACTTTCCCACTAAATCTTTGAAGTGACATCTGACTTAATTCTTGACTCTCTTTTACACAGTCTCTCGGCAATAGGGATATTGTGAATTCGTTATGATGAAGTTGTGAGGGTAGATACTAATAGCAGACATGGCCGGTTAATACATATAGGTGTACAGTACTTATATACTAGGTAACATATTTATATGATACAAAGCATTTATTTATCCTATTCTGGGAGAAATCTTACTTATTAGGATTCATCCTCCTCCAGACTCTTAGACATACTGGTGTATTGCTGGCCTATTTGTGATTCTTGTCTGGAGGTTATTGGATCTACAGGACCGGCATAACTGGTACTCCTGCTCAGGTCCATTTATATCTGTAAGCTTCTGGTCGCTGGTGTTCAATTTGCATAAACCATGCTTCATCATATTGCAGATCTGGGGATGGAGGGAATGCTGTCCTGTCATTGGCTGGTGTGGTTTGAAAGCAGGGCTGTGGTTGGCTGGAGCAGTTTCCCATGCTCATAACTGCTGTTTGGCGTGATAGAAAATGAGGGGCTCTGAGTGATAGGGGTGGCTCCTGCATTTTCTTGCTTCTTCGTTGTTTCCTGGTTATGGGTTTGGCTGGTGGACCCAGCTGCAGACTGGCAATTCTGCAACTGGTTGTTGGATTTGATGGTAGCAACCCCATCATTTCAATTATAGGTTTGAGTCCCGGAGGGAAGAAGGAAAACCTAATATTTAGTAGTGGCCCCGAAATCATTGACGATATGCCTATTATATAATAGCTCTTTCAAACATCCGCAGTCAGCCTGTTTGAAACACCCACCACAGGGGAAAGAGAGCCGACACCATAAGTGCAACGCTCATTTTCTTATGGAATCGTCTTTATGATTGGGTACTCACTACGAAAAAACTTCGTAAAAAATAAAAAATAAATAATAACTTAAGAATTGTTACAATGGGAGGTTTGACGCCTCCCAAATACCAAATACCAAATAAGGAAAACCTTCTATTTGGTAGTAGCCTCGTAGTATCCAACGTAGAGCTTATACTATGTATAATCCCGCTCCTCTAGCGGAGCGGGCATTATCGTAACCACTTAGCGCGATTAAACGATAACATCTAGAGTAGCACCTACTTTCTCTACTAGGGACATTGAGGCCACTAGTTACAGAAAAAACGAAAGTATGGGTGAGAAGAGAAAGTTGAAGAATTTTGCCCATCCACCTTCTAGGCTCCTTACAACGTCTTCGTGCGCCTGCCGTGTAACCCGGCCGGGTTTATAGGATTATCCAGGTATCAAGTTAAATAGACAAGATTGGATGGCCGGCGCGAGGGAGGGATATGACGTTGGATACTACGAGGCTACTACCAAATAGAAGGTTTTCCTTATTTGGTATTTAGGAGGCGTCAAACCTCCCAATTTAGTAGTAGCCTCTACGTCTCCAACGTACAGCTAGAGTACCAAATTGGAGGCGGACATCCAAGCTGTAAACCAAAACTTTAGCCATTAGTGAAAAGATCAAGACCAAGAAAAGACAGACATAAACAAGAGAGTTTATTTAAAAGAGTGTACTGACAGGTGCATATTAAGAAAGTCAAGTACAGTCATGTCTAGTTCAATGGAGATCTTAGCCTAAGACAAAGAATGATGTATGTCATAAAGATGATTATGAACAACAGGATGCCCCCCCTTCCCCCTTGTGGAAGACAGTATGAACACCCAATACTGGAAAGAGTGAAGACATACACATACAGTACAAATATACAGTCTGGCCTGCCAATACGCGAGAATATGGGCGACACGCGAGGGCGCGGAATGAAAATTCGCGTATTAGCAATAGAGTATTATATGGGAATAAATCTATATGGGCGGCACTGACTCCAAGTTGTCTACTTTAGGCCTATTTATCTCCGTCAATTGCCACAAAAGGTACATATATGTATACATAAACATCCAAATCATAAGAAATATAACAATAATAATAAACTCACCTTAAAATTAACAGTAAATGTCCAACACGAGTCGGACAGCTGGTGCGCGAGCGTGGACTGAGGGTAGACTGGCGTATCCCACAATGCCCTGCGTGCCTACGTAACTGGCGCGGAATGGTGGGGGACCTCGCGTATTAGCTGAACTCCCCGGAATTGCCCTTATATCGGCCCCGGATTCGCGTTTTAAAGGTACATCACGCGTTTTGAAAGTTTTGGGTATGATTCGACCCCCTCCTCGCGTATAAGGTGAATCGCGTATTAAAAGCTCGCGTATTGGCAGGTCAGACTGTAGTACAGTACGAAGCGTGTGACACACAACATAAGCGACCAGCACGTAATTATTTCCCGAAAGAAATTGGTATGAGGCAGACATACCGAAGTACAAAGAAGGATACTTAAGATTAGAATAAATCAAGTCCTCAACCTAGGCAAGTATGAACCATAGGTAATCAGTATATATATGAGAGAAGTACACATACTTCATAAACACCCCCCTCCCCCCCCCCCATATGGAAAGGAAAGGAAAGGATGGGCGGAGGTACACAGACTGAAAGAACAGGACAGGTAATACTCCTAGGGAACCCATTATAGCCCAACGCAACAAAAAGACGACTCGGCCTGCCTGTGGACACGGACAGATAGGAGGCGACAAACGTGTTGTTGGAAGACAAGAGCCTCGTGTCGGCAAAGTCCGCGAGCGAACCAGTAAGAAGAAAACGAATCGTAGGAGCATACGATCGCATGCCGTGAGCCAACCCTGGAATGTCAGGACGACCGGCACGAAGCACCCGACACAGGGTAATCCCCACCGCACGGTCGCTGATGTCCCTACCGGCCTGTGGTGCCACCCAATGCGCCACACCCTACATCGGCCAGGCGCAGCGCACATACGTATGCAGGGCTGACACCGGGCAGAGCGCATGTTACGTAAGACTGTTAGGAGTAGTCAAATGTATTCATAGGGTTAACTCCAGACAGGAGTATTAGGACGTTTTGAGTTACGATCCTATATTTATGATAAGGATTAACCTCTTACTCGATGTAGGTAGACTTAAGGTGTCTCCTATGAGCAATAGGTTACTGTAGGTTGTATGATGATTGTAAAAGTTGTAGTGTAGAGGCTGAGTTCTCTGCTTGTAGATTGATTGATTTAATAGATAGGTATAAAAGCTGCCACCACCGATTACCATATACCTATTATATATTGATAGATATAGGTAAAGGGAATATAATTAAAGATCTCTGATCCAAAACCACTTTGATATATTTAAGTAACAATCTGAAATAATATACAAAAGTACTATAAAGTAATATAAGAGTAAACCCTAACTCAAGAGGGTATCTCTGGGTATATGTTATCACCCTGGATGTTCGATTCTATCTGCCTGCTCTCCCTATCTCTCACCTTCTCACCACCTCCAAGCCATACTTATAATTCACCTCCCGGTTACAAGATGGCTACCCGTGGTTACAAGATGGCGTTGGAGAAAGTACAGGGAGTGTCATTTCAGCAGAATGTGTGTGACAGGATCTGACCAGACAATACGTCATAGGGGTGAATGATCTTCTGACCTCTGTAATGTACAGTCCCCCATATAAATATAGATACTGTAACTAAAACACCTTAAAATTATATGATAGATGGTTATAATGATTTTATAATAAATAGTATAATCTTGAGATGTAATACGCATGATGAACACGTTCTCGTTATGTGGAACAAGGAACGGCCGAAAAACGTGCGCCTCACGTCCAGTCGTAGCCACAAAACGAACAGACAGGGTCAAAATGACCGCCCTGAGGCAAGGAGAAAAGGCAAGGAAGGCAGTTCCGAGATTCCCTCCCCCATAGCGAACGCAATAAGAAACAATAACGGTTCAAGTAAGTGCTCAGGCGTCAGGTAGGTAGTGGAAACGGGCGTAGGGAGGAGCATATAAAAGGGGAGAGATGAGACCTATAAGGGTACAGTTTAAAACCAGGGCAGTGGCAGAGACGGTGACAAATTTTAGTTGGAGGCTAAACACAAATGAAGAACTGAAACATAGAAGACTAAAGAAGGATTTGAGCATAGAACAAAGACAAAAAATAAAGGAATTACAAGAAAAGGCTGATGAAAATAATGGAAAGTTGGGTGAGGAGGATAAGAGAAATTTTTACTGGAGAGTGAGGGAAGGGAAATTGAAGAAGTGGTTTATACTGCTACGACCGGGACTCGTATAAAACAAGGGCTCTTAATCATTGGACTAGAAAGGCACACAGCCACAACGGTAACACTAGATCCAACCCTCGAACTTATATTGCCGGTGCACAAAAACACCTATACCCTCCAGAGTTAAATCTGCGATAACGGGGTATCCTATAACTCGGTATAAATGCACTACTACTACAGGCTGATGATCTCTGATACAGCCTGATCACAACAACATACAATTACGTTATTAAGGTATACAAGGAAAAGATAGAGATCTTAATTAAATCACTGCAATGATTTAATGCAAACAAGAAGAAGGTATAATTAAAGTTACTCTAAACAATAATAAACTGTCACTCCTATATTAACCCCTCCAACCCGGAAGGGCTCTTGAACGCCCATAACAACCTCGGTCCGCGCAACCCGGAAGGGCTCTTGAACGCCCATTGCTTGCATGCGTGCTTTCGAATACCGCGCGTACATTTTTGGTATCATGGGACGGTAGGTGGCGCCACCCGGCGTAAACGACGCAACAGCAACAGTATCTACCCCGACGCCATCATGGACAGTACGCCAAATAGTGATTCCGCTGTGTCCGATACCGTGCTTCCTACGACGCCCTTGCTAGTTCGTCGCGCCTTACCCCGACGCCATCGCCTAAATGTGTTATCTCCCGGAGGTATTGAGACGATATTGAGACTATATGAGCGTGCTGATGCCAAGTATAGTGTTGATGATATAGTCAGTGACGACTCCAGTAATTATAAGTCGAGTGATTATGGCCATGAGAGTGAGAAAGAAGAGCAATTCCTGGGATTTGCGAGAGAACATGACAGTGATGAGAGTGATGAAGGTGATGTACCAGTTGTTGAGGAAGCTGGTTTACCTAAAGACAGTGAACTTGAGAGAGTGAGTGAGTGGGAGAGTTCAAGGTCACTCACCAAATTTCGCATAAGTGACACGACTCCAAACCCTTCCCCAGGTAAATCGCCTTTCAAGCTACACTTGTATAAGCAGAAAATACTTGAGAAGGCGGCCGCGGCAGCTAGGGAACAAGCAAAAATACTTGGTGAGGATGAGGCTGTGAGTGAGGGTCAGCGTGGTGACCCTTCTCGTCCGCCATTGTCTCCCTTATCTACCCACGCCACCCAAGATGACCCGGATGCCCCGCATTCTTCCCCACCACCCCCACCATTGCCAAGGGTTGAGGACCCCCCACTTTCGGCCTATTTGCTTCCTAGGTCCCCCGACAGGAGACATACTGCTGCCGAAAAGGGGAAAGGTAGGAAATATACCAAAAAAATTAAGAAAAGTAAGAGAGTTTTGTTCGAGGCTCCCGCGGCGTCCACCCCTGCCGGCCCCAGCCATACGTCCCCGCGGTCCTCCCCACCTCTCCCGCCTTCAACATGTCTTCCTGAAGAAGTCTTTGAGCTCGCATCACCAATACCTGGGCCTAGTAACAGTGAAACATTGCTTTCTGTCACTCGTCGCAGGCCAAGGAGCCCAGGACCTCGGGGGGACACAGCCTCACCTGCCACTCCTTTCCCACCTCGCCCACCCGCACGCCGCCCACGCATCACTGGTTCCCCGCCAGATTATGTGGGGGCCACTGATGATGAAGGGCACCTCTCTGAAGACTCTGGCCATGATTACATAGGTCCACCGTCAGGGCAAGATGACCACTCTGACGATGACTATATGGACATCGACGCCCCTCGACCCATACGCTTGGCCCGGCGTCGTGCTGCCCGTCGTGCTGGCCGCCGCCCTGGCCGACGCCCTCGCCGCCCTAGGGCGCGCGCCTCCCGAGTTGGCCGTGGGCGTGCTGGGCCACCAGCTGGAGCTCCTCGTCAGCGTAGACAAGACCCATTCTACGTTTTTCAGTGGCAAGACGTAGTTGATGGGGATGGATACAACCCTGATGTGCCAGCTTTTGATGAGGTACTGGAGGGTTCAGGCATTACCCCCAATTTTCCTGCAGGCCCCAATGCTCCACCACACGAACTATTTGAGGCCTTCTTTGATGAGGAGGTGGTAGGCTATGTTGTCAAAGAGACAAATAAGCAGCACCAATTCCAGGTCCACTTTTTGGGCAAGGTGACCAAGGGCCACATGAGGCAGTGGACCCCAGTGACTCATAAAGAGTTCATGGTGTTCCTGGCACTCACCATGCTAATGCCTCATGTCAAGAAGCATAGGTTGCCTGACTATTGGATCACCAATGATCTGATATCCACCCCTGCCTTCGGGAAATATATGTCTCGCGACCGGTACCTTGATATCCTCGCAGCGCTCCATCTTGTCACCAACACCGACGTCCACCTCGGTGACAAGCTGTGGAAGATTAGGACGTTGTACGAGATGATGCGAGAACGCTTCACCTCCTACTTCAAGCCCTTCCGCAAGGTCGTCATTGACGAGTCTCTTGTGCTGTTCCGGGGAAAACTCAGCTTCCGGCAGTACATCCCCTCAAAAAGACATCGCTTTGGCATAAAATTCTTTGTGCTGTGCGACTGCCAAACTGGCTATGTCCTGGACTTCCTGGTCTACAGCGGGAAGGAAGGGGACTTGCTTGTGGACCCCCTCATTGGCTTTGGCGGAGCAGTGGTGCAAGCCATGATGGACCGCTACTTTCACAAGAATCACGTCCTCTACACGGACAATTATTACACGTCCCTCACTCTCTCACAGTACCTGCATGAGCGCAAGATGGGGACTGTAGGCACAGTACGAGGGAAAAGGAAGGGCATGCCACCTTTCCCTCCAAAGACCAAAAAAGGTGATGTGTTGAAGAAGAAGTCGGGGCCCATTCTGGCTATCCACTGGCACGACCAGCGGAAGGTCAACCTCCTGACCACCATCCACAAGGGGGAAATGGTGGAGACTGGCAAGGTGGATCGCCGCACCCAGGCCAGGGTGACCAAGCCCGATGCTGTCCTGGACTACAACATCAACATGAGGCTGGTGGACAACTCCGACATGCAGATAGGCTTCATTGACTGCCTGCGTACCTCGTGCAGATGGTACAAAAAGTTCTTTCTGCATATGGTGGACATGTCAGTTCTGAATGCCTACAATATATACAAGCTTCGGAATGTGAACACACCCATGAAGTTCAATAGCCTGCGGAGGTTCCAAAAGCAGGTGTTGACGGAGCTTCTGGAGAAGTATGCTACGCCACAGAGGGCAGTGGCACATCCTGGGCCCGCCGTTATTGACCGCTTGCAGTGTGCTCAATACTTGATTAGGCACAGGCTTGGTTCCCTGCCTCAGAATGAATCAGGAAGAACACAGCAGAAGCGGTGCCATGACTGCTACAACAGCAGGGTGAGGCCGAGGCCAGGTAAAAAGTCAACCATGGAGTGTGTGGAGTGCAAGGTGGCACTCTGTGCTTTAGAGTGCTTCTTTTATTACCACTCCAAGCTGGAGTTCTAATAATCATAGTGAAAGTGCCAAAGATAATGACAATATGTACAGTATATATATAGGCAAAAAGTGGAAGTAAACCAATTTATTGTTATACAAAAGTCATGTATTATGAAAACATTTATACAAATACAATTACACCATAATAATATGTGAAAGTGACACATATGTATATACCAAGTGACATTCATATGATTAGAACCTATAGAAATATATAAATCAGTGAAAAAAGACACAATAAATTGTATATAAAACGTTTACAAATCATATAACTAAGTGAAAGTGACACAAGACCTAATATTTGATGGCCAAAGTATAATAAACACCTGTGATAATGAATAATCAGTGCCTAATACAACAATAACCTACCTCAATTACTAATAAAATGTACGGTATCGAGTGAAAATGAGCATTATCAGTGACAGTGACACTCTCTAAAGCATATTTGTCAAAGTGAAAGTGACACAAGACCTAATATTTGATGGCCAAAGTATAATAAACACCTGTGATAACGAATAATCAGTGCCTAATACAACAATAACCTACCTCAATTACTAATAAAGTGTACGGTATCGAGTGAAAATGAGCATTATCAGTGACAGTGACACTCTCTAAAGCATATTTGTCAAAGTGAAAGTGACACAAGACCTAATATTTGATGGCCAAAGTATAATAAACACCTGTGATAACGAATAATCAGTGCCTAATACAACAATAACCTACCTCAATTACTAATAAAATGTACGGTATCGAGTGAAAATTAGCAATATCAGTGACAGTGATACGCTAATAAACATATTTTATATAATTGGCCTCAAAATAACTAGAAAATATCAAATAAACATCACATTCTCAATATCAAACACTAAAATCGTCTAAGGGAGATAAATACTTTGGCGCGACGAGCGGCTAGGTGCGTCGTAGCCATGGCCGGGGCGACGCGTCCGAACGCGGGAAGAATTTGCCGCCGAAAAGCACTCGCCTTCCCGCGCTCACCATTATGCAACCAGAGGGGCTAGAGACCTCTACTCAACGCCATTCGACAGAGGAAGGTTTGTGGAACATTATTCTTTTTATTCACAACATTACATGCCATATTCATTGACTTACAGAGTATTTAACATAGCCCAAAGATCGTCAAAACACCCGGTACCGCAGCACAGTCGCAAGCTATAGCCCCCGGGGCTGGAGGGTTAAAGAAAGTGAAGGAAAGTCCTAAAGCATCGAGCAGGAATCTTCTGAAGAAAGTCTGATGCTGCTTAAGATGATCGAATCGGATTTTGAACTGTTATATAAAGCAGGAACAAGATATGACCAGTGTAGTGACAGACAGTGTTAACTGACACAGGAATAACGATAAATGCACAATAGTATTATCTCCAACAACAAAAGAAGTACTTCGTCAGGCAACTTAAAAAGCCTGCTCGGGTTGTGCAACTCAACAACAACCAAGGCTTACAATCAACGGGAACAAAAATGCTGCATACATAACATAAGAGCTTATAAACTTAATCGGGTGTCTGCTAGGCGAATAAAGGCTAGCTGGGATGTTGTAGGCTAGGAAACAATGGCTGAGCAAGCGGCTCGTAGCCTAGCGAGGTCCTTAAGACTGTGCGGCCAAATTACGTTAAATGACGGGGTGCTCTCTTGAGAGATCCAGATCGCTAGTATCTGGTTCTCTCCTGGCGACCCTCTCAAAGTCAAAACAAAAACGAGTTAGCACAGTGTTGGGTGGCAGAGGCAAAAGCCCTCACTCGCAACACAGTGCTAAACTCACAAGGTACACAGTCAGAAAGACCACCTAGGCTTCCCACGTCTCCGTTGCGATTGTACAGGTTCAACAAAACCTGGTACACATCGGAAATCGCAACACAAGTAGACTTACCCCAGTCTAGCATTAAATAGCCCAGCAGACAGCCAAGGAATAGGTAGGGAGACACCGTGAGTGTGTCGAACCTCTACAGACAAAATGGTAACCCCTCCAAAATGCCTAACTAAACATGTAATATCTGAGAGCTTCAGCATATACAGTAAACTTCCGTTAATCCGAAGGGCAGCGAACCGGCCCTCGTTCGGATTAGTGGATTTTTCGGATTATCGGACTTTACCCCTATGAACCTGTGTATTAATGGCCTGACGAAAACATTGAGGCATTAGGCCACCCAAATGACACACACACATATCATATGTTCATGAAATCACTTCAAAAGTTTACCATTGTCATTGTAGCCTATTACCTACTTCAAAACATTCAGATTAATGGTCAAAGGAATCTGCTGACACCATATGTCCGCATCGTCTACTAGCGAGTTTGTCTTGCTCTTGAAGATCAGATCAGATGTGGTTCGGGAAGTAATGCCTTAACAACGGCACTTCCCTGAGAGGTTCTTGTAATTTTCCTTTTGTGACGTGCTCTGTTATATTATATTGTATTGAAAGCACCCTTGGGACGCTCCGATCACTGAACTATAAATAGTAGCGTATCGGAACGTCCAAAGGTGCGTTTTCAAGCTCAAGACTGAATGCGCTTGCAGAAAATGCGGTGCAAGCCAGTAGCGCATCGGAGCGTCCCAAGGATGCGTTCAAGAGCAAAACAAACTTTCTAGCAGACGATGTGGTGTTTACGTATATATCAGTAGCTTCCTTTGACCATTAATCTGAATGTTTTGAAGTAGGTAATAGGCTACAATGACAATGGTAAACTTTTAAAGTGAATTCATGAACATATGATATGTGTGTGCTCCATTATGTGTCATTTGAGTGGACTAATGCCTCAAAAAGGGGACTTTGGGACTTCTTGAAATTCGGACCATCGGGTGAATTCGGATTTGGCCTCAAATTGAAAAATTCGGACTATTGGGAGATTCGAATCATCGGTCGTCGGATCAAAGGACTTTTACTGTAATACGATGGCCGATATATGAAATCGTGCAGAACCAAAGGGAAGTTATGATATTAAATAGATTAGAAGAATGAGAATTAAGAAGTTGAGAGAGAGAGAAAGTGTTCTATAGGTAGAAGTCGGGGGACAGGTGGCAAGGGATATGTTAAGGGTATGCTGGTCAGGCAAGCTCTGAAGAGAGTAGCTCCTCGGGGCCCCCAGGATCACACAAAGGCATGGTGGTCAGCCAATCACAGGCCGCTACGTCACCAGGCAGCAGACCTGCAGAAGGCGCCAGGAACCACCAGCCAATCAAGAAGCGTGAGAAGGCACGCGCACGAGCCTACGAGCGGGGGGAGGCAGCACATGTATACGCACGCACACACTACCACCCCACTGCCTACTCGCTCTCTCTCTCTCCTTCACTACAATGCATCTTAAGTTCTACTCATTATATAAAATATAATGCATTGTCACAGGCGAAAATAAAGACCACTTCTATACTGCCTGTGACATGACGATTCACAAGAAAGAAAGTACAACATTGTAGATAGACTGTAGCCCATTTCACTGCCCTGGCGAGCGCTAGTGGCTACCGGGAGGCGATTCTGCCAACGCTGGCAGGCGTCACAATACGAATAGAAGGGAGGGGGAGATGAGGGAGGGAAGAGAATGTGATAGGAGTTGTGACGGAGGAGAACAGGGTGGAGGTGTCACAGGGAGAGATAGGAGACAAAGTTGCAGACCCAGTAGTGCTAAGGGGGGAGTAGGGTATGGACAGGAGGAGCGGGATGGTGTAGTTGCTGAAGGAATGGTAGATGGATTAAGGATTATGTTTAGTAATGTGGATGTGTTTACCCAGGACAAGAAAAGAGAACTGATATGTAGGTTGCAGGATGAAGAGGAAAAACGTGATGTCATAGCCTTACAGGAAGTAAGACCAAAAAATGCTAGAATTGAAAGGGAACTGGTGGAGTATAGTTTGGAGGGTTTTGAGTTATATGAGAGGAATGCTATTAGAGCAGAGGTCGGAAGAGGACTGTTTATTTATGTAAGAAAAGAGCTCAAGGTTAATGAGGTGGATATGAGACAGCAGTATTGTGAGTATTTGTGTATTGAAGTAAAATGTGCAAGAGGATCAATTCTAATTGCCTCTATATATAGAAGCCCAAATAATAGTAGGGAAGAGGATGATAACCTACTGAAAGCAATGGAGGAAATAGATAATAGAGAGAACAAATATAAGATTTTGATTGGAGATTTCAATTTGTCAAGGATCAACTGGGCAAATTGTACTACTCCAGCGGGACAGTGTAGCCTGGAAAACAAGTTTATAGAGAAAGTGAGAGATTGTTTTTTACCGCAACATATTACAGAGATGACAAGATATAGAGATGGGACGCAGGGGAGTGTACTTGATTTGATTTTTGGCAATGAAGAGGATATAGTGGAACATGTCAATGTGGATAGCCCTATAGGTCATAGTGACCATGCCTGTATAAGCTTTAGTTGCAATATTAAAACAGAGAGGGATAATAGAAGCAATAAAAAAAAATATACATGTATGATAGAGCAGATTATGTGCTGCTGAGACGGTGTTTGGACATTGGCTGGGGGGAATACTTGAACAGTGAAGACGCTGAAGTAATGTGGAGGAAAATTAGAGTCAAACTGGAGAATGCTGTATCCAAAAGTGTACCAGTAAGGGAATATAAGGATAAAACAAAATTGAGGAAAAGAACGAAACCAGAATTGCCAATGAAAAGAAAGCTTTGGACATTGATAAGAAGAAAGAAACAATTGTGGGAAAGACTAAAATTGTTAAAAAAGAACAGGGGGTCTAGTATAGAAGCTAAAGAAGTGGATCTGGAATGCAGACAAATAACCAATAAAATAAGGTGGGAGACAAGGAGGGGGGTGAAGGAGAGGGAGAGAGAGATTGCTAGAAATGTGAAGGATAATCCAAAAATATTCTGGAAGTACATTCAGGAAAAGTTAACAAGAAGAGTAGGGATCCCAGAGTTGGTAGGGGGGTTGGATGATGGGAGTAGACCGGAGACTGATAAGGAGAAAGCAGAGGTGCTGGGGAAATACTTTGGGGGGGGGGGGGGGGGGGTACTAACAGTGGAGTCGGATGATGCAGTGCCTACTATTCTCATCAGACAGGCACCGGCACTAGAACTAATAGAGTTTTCCCATGCTAGAATAAGAAGGGCTATAGAAAAAATGAACAGAAGTAAGTCCCCGGGACTGGATGGGATACCCAAGAATCATAAAGGAAGGAGGTGAGATGTTAGTAGAGCCATTGAAAATGTTATTTGAAGTATCGTTTAATACAGGACAAATCCCGATGGACTGGAGAGAGGCGAACATAACAGCTATATTTAAGAAGGGAAAGAGAAATGACCCAGGAAATTATAGACCAGTCAGTTTGACAAGTGTTGTGTGTAAACTAATGGAAACGGTAATTAGAGAAGGAATAATGGAGCATATGAAATCAAACCAACTTTTCAGTGGGAGACAGTTCGGATTCTTGCCGGGGAGGTCGACGGTACTACAGCTAATTAAGGTGGTAGATGATTGGATGCAAATTCTAGAGGATGGTGATGTAATAGACGTGGTATATTGCGATTTTATGAAGGCCTTCGATAAGGTCCCACATAAAAGGTTAATAGAGAAAGTTAGAAGCTATAATATAGGGGAGAAATGTGTGAAATGGATAGAAGCCTTCCTGAAAGATCGGAGACAGAGGGTACTGGTGAATGGAATAGGCTCGGGGTGGAGGGAAATTACAAGTGGGGTACCTCAGGGATCTGTGTTGGGACCACTACTGTTCGTTATATTTATCAACTACTTACCTGACTGGTGATGGACTGGTCTATCAGAGTGAGAACTGAGCGATCTCTGCCATACCCATAGCTTACTCTGACTGTTCCTTTTACTTTTATATTTTCTAGATCTCAAGTGACGGCGTCTCTTCCGTGGATTGACCTCCCAGTCTACCTAGATTGGAAGCCAAAGGGTCACATTTTTTCCTTTGCCCCTCAACTTTCTCTTCATAATTGCTGAGGGGCACAGGGCCCTGGGTGGGGCTTTGGTTTCCTGGGTGTTTCCGCACCCTCTTCAGCTCCCCGCCATGGAGTGGCTTCAGTCACCCAGGCTTTATTGTGGTCGGCAGTGAGGGTTCTGTGGGGGCACACGGTTATGGCCTTGGCCTTGCTCGGGGCCTTGGGGAACAACAACAACAACTACTTACCTGAAGTTATAACTAATGGAAGTGAGGTATACCTGTATGCGGATGACACTAAGCTGTATAGAAGAGTGAGGAGTAAGGAAGATGTGGGTTTGCTTCAAGGAGATGTGAAGGGCATGAAGGGATGGTCTGAGCATTGGTTAATGCCTTTTCATCCAAAAAAATGCAAGTACATGCGGATTGGGACAAGCAAGATAGACAAGGTAGGATACAGTATGTATGAAGCGATGAAGGAATTGAATGCAAAAAAGGATATAGGAGTAGTGATAGACAATAAGTTAAATTTCTCAGAACATTTAGGGGAAAAGATAAACAAAGCCAATAGAATTATAAGGCTGATAAGGAGGACATTTGTGTCACTTGACGAAGAAATCTTCAGGAATCTCTATACAGCACTGGTTAGGCCGCACCTGGAATATGCGAACCAGGTGTGGGCTCCATATATGGTAAAGGATATAGAAGCAGTGGAGAAAGTGAAGAGGAGAGCTAGCAAACTAGTACCAACGTTGAAGAACGCGGGCTATGAGCAGAGGTTGAGGACACTGGGGCTTCCGACACTGGCATATAGGAGAAAGAGAGGGGATATGATAGAGACTTTTAAGATAGTGTCAGGAAAGTATGATGAGGATGTGTGTGAAGGTATCTTCTTGATGCGGGAGGGAACAAGAACGAGAGGACACTCTAAGAAAATTTACAAAGAAAGAAATAGGCTTGAGAAGGCAAAGAACTCATTTTGTGATAAGAGTGGTAAATGAGTGGAACGCACTGCCCCAGTATGTAGTCGATTCCGAATCAATAAGGGAGTTTGAAAGTAATCTTGATAAAGCATGGGGAAGACAAGATTTGAAGTTTGATTATAAAGCAAAAATACAGAATAGTAAAAATGTTGCGTCTGCTACCGCCTAAGCCAACACCGTGAACGACCGCAGCAGTGCAAGTACTGGTACTGAGCTGGATACACAGGCCCAGTTTGCCTTTTTCCAGAGGATCTACTGTAAGATGTAAGATACTAACAGACCCAAGTCAATGACGAGGAAGGGCGAGACCCGGCCATCTGCCCCGATCCGGATGACCGGAGTAGGATCGGGAGCCCCACCCCACCTGATGCATCGGACGTACCAAGATGGTCGGTGGCAAAGCGGACCAGGGCACAACCGCTGTGAGGGTGCCCCGAGCGACCCAGTGTGTGAAACACAAACGAACTGAGCGCGGAACCGGGCTAAGCCGATAGGGCGGCCAGAGGAAAAATCCGGTGCCTAACTGTATAAGGCATTGTAGCTGGAGCCACTCTAGGGGAAGGAGCAGTGACGCCCAAATGAGTGACTCGAAGTGCGATTCCCAGACCGTCAGGGTAAACGAGATCGAGTGTAACGTGGCAAAAGCATCCTGCGAAGGTGTGCCGTATCCACTGGACTCAGTCTGACAGTCGCGCTCGTTATGCCCCAGTCGAGGCCCACCCCCGCCACTTCCGGCGACGGCGTGAGGCACGACATGGGAACGTGTTTTACGATTCCACACAAGTGAGGAGTCGGAAGACCAGTAGTGTGCTCTGTACACAGTTTGTCGGAGAGGCTGCGGCGATGAGCAAATCGTCCAAGTAAAATAGGATTCGAAACCCCTGACCGAGCAGAGGAGGCAGAGCCTGTGTGATGAGAGTCGTAAAGACCCGCGGAGTGATATGGAGGGCGAACGGCAATATAGCGAACGTGAACAACCGCTCGCGTGACTGGAGCGCCAGAGAACCCTGGAACCGAGGAGCCAGAGTCACATGCCAAAAGCGTTCTCGAGCCCAAGGGCCACCACCCAAGAACCGGGCAGGAGCGTCAGTCGCACGTGACCGATGGCGAGCACCCGAAATCGGGCGGACACACGATGTGATGGTTGAAGCAGGACAGACCTACCATCGGTCACATCGCATCGCAGGCCCTCACGGAGACGAGAAAGGCATACGAGAGGAAGACACGTTGCAGAGACGTGACCACGCTAATCATCCCATCCCCGTGGATAGACCGAAGCACTTTGGCAACGTCTCGAGACACTGGTCGATGCCGGGGAGGTCGCCTGAGGAAGGGTCGTGACCGCCACCTCCAGGACAGACCCCACAGCACAACCCGACAGGCCCACGACCGGCGGGGCCAGGGCCGAGAGTGGTGACGGAAGAAACCGGTGTGAGAGCCATGAGTAATGGAAGTGAGGTATACCTGTATGCGGATGACACCAAGCTGTATAGAAGAGTGAGAAGTAAGGAAGATGTGGGTTTGCTTCAAGGAGATGTGGAGGGCATGAAGGGATGGTCTGAGCATTGGTTAATGCCTTTTCATCCAAAAAAATGCAAGTACATGCGGATTGGGACAAGCAAGATAGACAAGGTAGGATACAGTATGTATGAAGCGATGGAGGAAGTGAATGCAGAAAAGGATATAGGAGTAGTGATAGACAATAAGTTAAATTTCTCAGAACATTTAGCGGAAAAGATAAACAAAGCCAATAGAATTGTAGGGCTGATAAGGAGGACATTTGTGTCACTTGACGAAGAAATCTTCAGGAATCTCTATACAGCGCTGGTTAGGCCGCACCTGGAATATGCGAACCAGGTGTGGGCTCCATATATGGTAAAGGATATAGAAGCAGTGGAGAAAGTGCAGAGGAGAGCTAGCAAGCTGGTACCAACGTTGAAGAACGCGGGCTATGAGCAGAGGTTGAGGACACTGGGATATAGGAGAAAGAGAGGGGATATGATAGAGACTTTTAAGATAGTGTCAGGAAAGTATTATGAGGATGTGTGTGAAGGTATCTTCTTGATGCGGGAGGGAACAAGTACGAGAGGACACTCTAAGAAAATTTACAAAGAGAGAAATAGGCTTGAGAAGGCAAAGAACTCATTTTGTGATAGAGTGGTAAATGAGTGGAACGCACTGCCCCAGTAGTCGATTCCGAATCAATAAGGGAGTTTGAAAGTAATCTTGATAAAGCATGGGGAAGACAAGATTTGAAGTTTGATTATAAAACAAAAATACAGAATAGTAAAAATATTGCGTCTGCTACCGCCGCCGCCAACACCATGAACGACCGCAGCAGTGCAAGTACTGGTACTGAGCTGGATACACAGGCCTAGTTTTCCTCTTTCCAGAGGATCTACTGTAAGAAACTGTAAGAAACTGGAAGAGTAAGGCCCACCATCGAATCCTACAACGGACGGGAAAGGGGAGAGGGGATAGATCCAGTAGCATGACGCGTTGGGAGACGCGGAGTGCCCTCGAGACGTGGCGTGAAGGGAGCAGCCCCCACGACCACCTCTCCCCCGACGCATGTCACCAGTCCGAAACGGATGACGAGTATCCTGCGCCCGCCGAGAATACTCCGTCCTCTGGTCGAACCGCCGAGAGGAAGCCACTAGACGCAGTAGCAGGGAAGGATGAGGTGGAGAACGACGATCGGAGAGACGGCCAAGCTGGCTCCCCCCCCGACTGAGGGAGGCAGCAGCTGAAGATGGCCTTGACGCCCCATGTCTCAGGGGCGCAAACACGCTCCGCAGCTGCAAGGAGGTGGGCGCGCTGCATGTGCTCCCAACCCTGCCGCAGAATCCGAGGAGGCTGGGTATCAGACAGTCGAAGAAGAAGCCGAGCCAACGGAAGCAACACCAAGAGGACAGAGAGCAGGTGAGCAGCGCGTTGGCGAAGCCTGTGATCGCGCACGAGGGCACCCGTCGCTCGGGACTCGAAGAAGGGAGCAGATATCCTATCAAGAGAAACCGTAGGGACAAGAGGCCACGACCAGTACTTGGCAGGAACCCCGGTTGACGGTCGGACCAGTGCCGACACGAAGGTTCGGCCCAAAAGTGGAATCAGACGAGAACCTCACTCGAAATGCATATCGAAGACCACACCCGCCACCAGCCACGCCACCCCAAGGATCAGCCACAAGATGCGGGAGCTCCCAAACTAGGGCTCCCTGCTGACCCCGGGCCCTCTTGATTAGAGGGATCCCAGCGATGGCTGACAGAGCGGGGGCATCGAGAAGGATAACCCGCCGAGAGGAGGCCGACCATAGCTCGGTCGAACCAATACAGGGAAGGAAACCTTCGTGTATGGATCACATACTGCCCCAAGAAAGGAACGGAGACAGTCCGGCCACCCAACCCCAACCCGTACCCAAGCAGAACGACAACAGATGTCGCAACTGCCGGAGAAGGGGCAGGGGGAAAAGGAGCGTGCGGAGCAGCAGCCACAGGAACAGCGGGCGCCGCCGGTAGGTGCCCCTCCGAGTGAGGGACAGGATTCACCACAGGTACGACTTGAGGCACAGGAGACGGTCGTAAAATAGCTGCGGGGAGACGTTCAAGAGCCTCGCGGAAGGAGAACTATCCCACGTTCGACCTCTGGAACGTCTTCGACGCCGCCGCCTGCACTCCAAGCAGGGCGGCTATTACCAACCTCCAGGTAGGCACGCCTTGAGAAACCGAGGGAGATGGCGAGACGGGCCAATACGTCCATGGCGGCCAACCGTCGGGTATGGGGAAGGCGTGCAGGTGAGAGACTCCCGTGGAGAGTCCTCGAGTGCAGCCCCTCCCTCCTCCTCCTCCCAAGACAACTCATAGGGAGGCGAAATTGGCGTCGAATGTGACAAAGGCACAAGAGGGGGCACAGTCTGAAACAGCGCAGCAGCTTGAGACGGAGGAGGAGCAGAAAGGACCACCGGAGCAGCAGGAGATGAAGGGCGACAAAGCATCCAGGCCTGCTCATCCACAAGCTCCCCGACTAGGGCATGAGTCGGCCGACGTGATGGAGAGAACACAGGCGGCACTACAGTAGTCAAGGAGGGACTAGTGGGTTCACGTCTCTCCGCCATGAAGAACGTATGACCCTTGTCAGGAACGGTAAAGAGAGCAGGCCGAGCAGGAGAGAGGGATTGGTGACGACGAGGCGAGGGTGAATTAGACCTGTGACGCATTCCCCCCCCTTGTGTCTCCCAGAGGCCGCAGACACCGTCGACAGAGCAGACGGAGGCACCCTAGACAGGGTGGCCTGGCGCCCAGCCGGCAACAGGACCCTCACAAGGGTGTCCCAGGAGCGAGGGGTCCCATGCAGGGAGGGCCGTTCGAGGCGGGAAACGCCCGTCCACGTAGCACAGAGGGAAGGACCACACCGACAAGGGTTATATTTAACCCCGTGGTAGCAGGTAACGTGGATGCAGCATTCCGCATGTTACAGAAAGAACCTCACCTTAGGGTAGGGTCTGGCAAGAACACCAAGATGTTCACAAGGAATGGCACACAGAGCCTACGAACGAAGCATAGTAGGCAGGGTAGTATGCAGAAAACCCGTAAGGATCCCTATAAAAAATCACAGGCACAAGGACAGAAAGGCGCACCTAAGTGCAAACTAGGCCTTGAGCCCGGAGCACCAACCTGCGAAGGATTGAACCCCCCCCCCCCCCCCCTCAATTGAAGGGAAGAAGAATGCCCCACCACAGGGTAGGACCCGGTAGGAACACAGTGGAACCAACAAAGTTACAAGGAAACCCCAAGCACTAGGTCAGACTAGACCACGAGCCAGGTAAAACTTCCGCGGAAGGAGGAATCCACCCGACAAGTCAAGGGAAGAAGGACGCCCCACCATAGGGTAGGACCCGGTAGAAAAAGTGTCAGTGAAAACCCAACCACCAGGTCAGACTAGACCATGAGCCAGGTTAATCATCCGGTGAAGGATGTAGCCCCCTTGCAATGCAAGGGAAGAATAAGGCCCCGCCGTAGGGGAGGGCCCCGCATAGGCCAGGGTTAGGCAGTATCCCAGGCATGTACACAATGAATGACACACTGACATGAGGAAGTAATCATAGCAAGCAAGTTGGGCATGCACAAAAAACCCTAGGTATCCCCATGAAAAACTACAGGCACAAGGACAGAAAGTCGCCACACAGCGCAATCTAGACCTTGAGGCTGGAGCATCTTCCCAGTGAAGGAGATATCCCCCCCTCCCCCCTAAGGGAAGGTAAGTAAAAAGGTCCCCCAATATGGAAGGGCCTAGCAGGACACGTGTTTGGCGCCATAATCTATAAGATACCAAAGCTCTAGTCTGGCGGCAAAAATTCGTAATTGGCGGGTAGCCAAGAGACGAAAATAGGCGAGCGGCGAAAATACCCGAGCGGCGAGTCGACCTGAGCAGCGAAAGCCCGAGTGGCGAGCCGATGCGAGCCGACCCGAGCGCATAGGCTACCTCTCGGCACTTATCGGTCGTGATAAGTTACTTTACTCTCTTACCAAATCCCGTTCGACCTTGACTGTATCATTTATTGCTCGCTCTCTCCGTCGATTCATGATACAGTATATGGATAATGGTAGCCGTGGGACCAAGTTGCAGTTGTTCATGATAGAGGGCCACCTGAAAAGCCCAAAGTGGAAAAGGAAATTCGCAATTTTAGGATAGATGTGCAGAACAAGAAATATACTTAACTTACCTTGCATCACGTTTTATGCCTTTGTGAGTGATATATTAACTGAAACAATACAATCCCAAGTGGCAGTATTTTTCATTCATAAATTCATTACCTTAAAAGAACTTAAACAAATAAAAGAACATGGTTCCGGTTCGCCAGGAATGTACCTTCGGCGGCAAGAAGGATAATGCGACTTGGACCAAAATGGCGATGTGTCTATATCAACGATCCCAGCTTTGAAGGCTTTTTGAGGCAAGCCACGAGGACTGAGGAGCTTAGATAGCCAATTAGGGAGGACCTTAGGGCTCAAAGTAGCTATCATGGTAAAGAGGAGAAGAATAATGAGGCGGACAATGACGAAAGGAACAATAATGAGGCGGACACCCAGTAGTAAGACGAAGCAAACAAACAATTTAGTAGTAGCCTTTACGTCTCCAACGTAGAGCTTATACTATGTATAATCCCACTCCTCTAGCGGAGCGGGCATTATCGTAACCACTTAGCGCGATTAAACGATAACATCTAGAGTAGCACCTACTTTCTACTAGCGACGTTGTACACACTTTGAGGCCACTAGTTACAGAAAAAAACGAAAATATGGGTTAGAAGAGAAAAGTGAAGAATTTTGCCCATCCACCATCTAGGTTCCTTACGACGTCTTCGTGCGCCTCCGGTGTAACCCGGCCGGGTTTATAGGATTATCTTTCTCGCGCTACCCTCCATGTCAACACAAAGTTTTCTGTGTCCCATATTTTGTGCCATCCATTCCTGTCCCCTTCCCTTTTGGTGAGTTGTGGGCCTTATCTAAGGCACCTGTGGTTCTAGACAGATGATCCGTGATGCAGGCACGCTGAAAAATGGGCTCTAATGTGTTTAATTGGAGTGTTGCGTGAGGATGGTGGTCACTAGTTTGAAGCGGGCAGTCGCCCTCCCCCTCTGGCGGCGACCGGTGTAACTAGGCCTTCGCCTTTTTCGTTCACTAATTTGTTTTGCGGTGGCTTTAGTTTTTGTATAGCTAGGTTTTCTATTCAATTAGGGCTTCATGTCACTGCAGCAGCTTTTGCTACTCATTTCGTGATGTGGTGTCTCACTATCTGAGTTTCCTAGGCTAGGCTACCTTGATGTCTGAGAGGGGGGCACAGGCCTCTTATTTCTCTTTCATTTAGCCTCCTCATAGGGTTTCCTTCCCTATTGAGGTAATTTCCTGGCCCACAGAGGCCTGGTGATGGAGCCCTGGTTACCTCCGTTAGTGGGTCGCTATTCAGACTGTTGGCGTGGCCTAGTGTGCGTGGCCTAGCCTTAGTCGAAGGGAGGCTCTTGCTATTCGCACTGTTACCAGATCAGTCCGGCATCTCATGCACGGCTCCTGAAAATCTAGGGACTGTGAAACCATCATCTTGGTACTTTTTGAGTTGGCAACAGTGTCAGCGTTCCTCATCTAGTTCGTCTGACGCATCCCCAGGGTCCCCACATATATTCTTACAGTTTCTTACAGTAGATCCTCTGGAAAAAGGCAAACTATGCCTGTGTATCCAGCTCAGTACCAGTACTTGCACTGCTGTGGTCGTTCACGGTGTTGGCGGCGGCGGTAGCAGACGCAAAATTTTTACTATTTTGTATTTTTGTTTTATAATCAAACTTCAAATCTTGTCTTCCCCATGCTTTATCAAGATTACTTTCAAACTCCCTTATTGATTCGGAATCGACTACATACTGGGGCAGTGCGTTCCACTCATTTACCACTCTATCACAAAATGAGTTCTTTGCCTTCTCAAGCCTATTTCTTTCTTTGTAAATTTTCTTAGTGTCCTCTCGTTCTTGTTCCCTCCCGCATCAAGAAGATACCTTCACACACATCCTCATCGTACTTTCCTGACACTATCTTAAAAGTCTCTATCATATCCCCTCTCTTTCTCCTATATGCCAGTGTCGGAAGCCCCAGTGTCCTCAACCTCTGCTATATATATTGTGGTCTTCAGTGATCCTCTGATTGTTTGGCCGCTCCCTGCTGATCACTGCCGTCCGACATACTGGTCGTGCTAACAATACCTGCAAAACCCTGTTACACCCACGTCTGCTGTGCTTGCCCGATGCCTTTCACCGGCGTGCCTGAGGCCTAGACTACGGACCGCTCCGTACTGGGAGCGGCCTCACAGCCCCTGCTCCGTTCTGGGAGTGGGGTTCCCCGCTCCCAGAGCGGAGCGGGATGCTTTTACTGCCTCCATACCAGAGGCTAGTTGGCTGGGTGTTCATGCTCTTCTGTTTTTTCAGACAGGCTGTGGCCCGCTCCGCTCTAGGACGATTCCGCCCGGTGCGCGGACATTCCCGCCCGCCCGTCGGTACCTTCCCGCACTGGGAGCGGACTTGTGACATCACTGCAGCTTCATTTCTACACTTCCTCATCGGTGCCTAAAGGCCTTCAGGTATTATTCCCTCCTTTTTTGGGGGGAAATGCAATACTTTCATGGGAAGTGAAACTGACTCTTGGTCTACTCTGACCTGGTGTGTGGGGTTTCACTGGAACTTTTTGTAGATTCACCTGTGTCCTGCTAGGCCCTTCCATATTGGGGGGCCTTTTTACTTACCTTCCCTTAGGGGGGATATCTCCTTCACTGGGAAGGTGCTCCAGCCTCAAGGTCTAGATTGCACTGTGTGGCAACTTTCTGTCCTTGTGCCTGTCGTTTTTCATGGGGATACCTAGGGGTTTTTGTGCATGCTCAACTTGCTTGCTATGATTACTTCGTCATTTCTGTGTGTCATTCATTGTGTATATGCCTGGGATACTGCCTAGCCCTGGCCTATGCCGGATCCTCCCCTACGGCGGGGCCTTATTCTTCCCTTGCATTGCAAGGGGGATACATCCTTCAATGGATGATTAACCTGGCTCATGGTCTAGTCTGACCTGGTGCTTGGGTTTTCACTGACACTTTTTGCGGGTTCTCCTGTGTTCCTACCGGGTCCTAGCCTATGGTGGGGCGCCATTCTTCCCTTGAATTGTCGGGTGGATTACTCCTTCCACGGAAGTTTTACCTGGCTCGTGGTCTAGTCTGACCTGGTGCTTGGAGATTTCCCTGTAACTTTTTGAGGGTTCCCCTGTGTTCCTACCGGGTCCTACCCTGTGGTGGGGCATTCTTCTTCCCTTCAATTGAGGGGGGGGGGGGGTTTCAATCTTTCGCAGGTTGGTGCTCCGGGCTCAAGGTCTAGTTTGTACTTAGGTGCGCCTTTCTGTCCTTGTGCCTGTGATTTTTTTTTATAGGGATCCTTATGGGTTTTCTGCATACTAACCTGCCTACTATGCTTCGTTCCTAGGCTCTATGTGTCATTACTTGTGAACATCTTGGTGTTCCTGCCAGACCCTACCCTAAGGTGAGGTTCTTTCTGTAACATGCGGAATGCTGCATCCACGTTACCTGCTACCACAGGGTTTCCTGTAACCCTTGTCGGTGTGGTCCTTCCCTCTGTGCTACGTGGACAAGCGTTTCCCGCCTCGTACGGCCCTCCCTGCATGGGACCCCTCGCTTCCGGGACTCCCTTGTGAGGGTCCTGTTGCGCCTCCCAGAGTTGTCGCCGGCTAGGCGCCAGGCCACCCTGTCTAGGGTACCTCCGTCTGCTCTGTCGACGGTATCGCCTCGTCGTCACCAATCCCTCTCTCCTGCTCGGCCTGCTCTATTTACTGTTCCTGACAAGGGTCATACGCTCTTCATGGCGGAGAGGCGTGCACCCACTAGTCCCACCTTGACTACTGTAGTGCCGCCTGTGTTCTCTCCATCACGTCGTCCGACTCATGCCCTAGTCGGGGAGCTTGTGGATGGGCAGGCCTGGATGCTTCGTCGCCCTTCATCTCCTGCTGCACCGGTGGTCCTTCCTGCTCCTCCTCCGTCTCGAGCTGCTGCGCTGTTTCGGACTGTGCCCCCTCCTGTGCCTTTGTCACATTCGTCGCCAGTTTTGCCACCCAATGTGTTATCTTGGGAGGAGGTGGGTGGGGCTGCCCTCGAGGACTCTCCTAGGGTGTCTCGCCTGCACGCCTTCCCCACACCCGAAGGTTGGCCGCCATGGACGTCTTGGGTCCATCTCACCTTCTCCCTCGGATTCTCCAGGCGTGCCTGCCTGGAGGTTGGTAATGGCCGCCCTGCTTGGAGTGCAGGCGGCGGCGTCGACATCGTACCAGGGGTCGACCGCGGAATCGTTCTCCTCCTTAATCGAGGCTCTGGTATGTCTCACCGCAGATATGGTGCGACCGTCTCCTGTGCCTCAAGTCGCACCTGTGGTGAATCCTATCCCACGCTTGGAGGGGCACCTCAAGGCAGCGCCCGCTGTCCCTGTAGCTGCTGGTCCGCGCGTTCCTTTTCCCCCTGCCTCTCCTCCGGCAGTTGCTACGTCTCTTGTCGTTCTGCCTGGGTGCGGGTTGGGGTTGGGTGGCCAGACTGTCTACGTTCCTTCCTGGGCTCGGTATACGTTCCATACACGACGGTTTCCTTCCCAGTCCTGGTTCGACCGAGCTATGGTCGGCCTACTCTCGACAGGTTCTCCATCCCGATGCCCCCGCTCTGTCAGCCTTCGCTGGGTTCCCATTAGTCACGAGGGCCCGGGATCAGCAGGGAGCCCTGGTTTGGGGCTCCCACATCTTGTGGCTGGTCCTTGGGGTGGCGTGGCTGGTAGCGGGTGTGGCCTTCGTTCTTCGGGAGGTTCTCGTCTGATTCCACTTTTGGAACAATCCTTCGTGTTGGGACTGGTCCGACTGTCATCCGGGGTTCCTGCCAAGTACTGATCTTGGCCTCATGTCCCTCCGGTTTATCTTGATGGGATATCTGCTCCCTTTTTCGTGTACCCGGAGAAGGGTGCCCTCGTGCGCGTTCACAGGCTTCGCCAACGCACTGCTCACCTGCTCTCTGCCCTCTTGGTGTTGTTTCGGTTGGCTCGGCTTCATCTGCGACTGTCTGATACCCAGCCTCCTGGGGTTCTGCGGCAGGGTTGGGAGCACATGCAGCGCGCGCGCCTCCTTGCGACTGCGGGGTGTGTTTGCGCCCCTGCGACAGGGGGCGTCGAGCCCATCTTCAGCTGCTTCATCCCTCAGTCGGGAGGGGGGACGGCTGGGCCGTCTCTCCGATCGTCGCTCTCCGCCTAGTCCTTCCCTGCACCTGCGTCTCGAGGCTTCCTCTAGGCGGTTCGACCAGAGGACGGAGTATTCTCGGCGGGTGCAGGATACTCGTCATCCATTTCGGACTGGTGGCAGGAATCGGGGGAGAGTTGGTCGTGGGGGCCGCTCCCTCCACGACGAGTCTGGGGGGCACTCCGCGTCTCCCGACGCGTAATGCTACTGGGTCTATCCCCTCTCCTCTCTCCCGTCCGTTTGGTGGATTCGGTGGTGGGTCTTCCTCATGGCCCTCCCACCGGTTTCTTCCATCACCACTCTTGGCCCTGGCCGTGCCGGTCGTGGGCATGTCGGGTTGTGCTGCGGAGTCTGTCCTGGAGGTGGCGGTCACGTCCTTTCCTCAGGCGACCTCCCCGACATCGACCAGTGTCTCAAGACGTTGCCAAAGTGCTTCGGCCTATCCACGAGGATGGGACGATTCGAGTGGTCACGTCTCTGCAACGTGTCTTCCTCTCGTATGTCTTTCTAGTCCCCAAGAGGGACTGCGATGCGATGTGACCGATGGTAGGTCTGTCCTGCTTCATCCAACACATCGTGGATACACACGATTTCAGGTGTTCACCATCGGTCACGTGCGACTGATGCTCCTGCCCGGTTCATGGGTGATGGCCCTGGGGCTCAAGGACGTTTCTTGGCATGTGCCTCTGGCTCCTCGGTTCCAGGGTTCTCTGGCGCTCCAGTCACACGAGCAGGTGTTCACGTTCGCCCTCCATATCGCTCAACGGGTCTTTGCGACGCTCATCACACAGGCTCTGCCTCCTCTGCTCCGTCAGGGGTTTCGGGTGCTCTTTTACTTGGACGATTAGCTCATCGCCGCAGCCTCTCATACAATCTGTGTACAGTACACACTACTGGTATTCCGATTTCTCCCTTGTGTGGAATCGTGGAAAACGTTCCCAAGTCATGCCTCACGCCGTCGCCGGAAGTGGCGAGGGTGGGCCTAGACTGGGTCGTCACGAGCGCGACTGTCAGACTGTGTCCAGTGGATACGGCGCACCTTCGCAGGATGTTTTTGCCACGTTGCGCTCGATCTCGTTTACCCGGACGATCTGGGTAACGCTCTTCGAGTCACTCATTTGGGCGTCACTGACCATTCCCCTAGAGTGGCTCCAGCTACAATGCCTCATACAGTTAGGCACCTGCTTTTCCTCTGTTGCCTCCCAACCGGCTTAGCCCGGTTCCACGCTCGATTCGTTTGTGTTTCCTGCACTGGGTCGCTCGAGGCACACTCACACGGTTGTGCCCTGGTCTGCTCCGCCACCGACCATCTGGGTTGATCCGGTGCGTCGAGCGTGGTGGGATCCAACATGGATCGTCCTGATCGGGGCAGATGGCCGGGTCTCGCCCTTCCTCATCGTTGTCTTGGGTCTGTTCGTCCCGTTGGATCACGAACGGACCCTCCCCGACCGGTCGGTAGCCATCAGGGTAGCTGTTCTGACGGCGGTTCCCTGTCTTCAGAGGCAGGGCTCCTCCAGGTCCGCCGTTCTCCAGGCCCTGGCGGATATGTTACTTTTCTCTAACCGACATTCGCAATGTCGCCTTGCATGCGACTTCCCTGCTCGGATCTGCCGTTCTTTGAGCGGATGCTTTGTCGCAGGGACGACGCACCTTCCTGGAATGGTTTTTCGTTCGTTACGTAGTCGACACCCTGGCAGCCTCCTGGAGCTTTCCACGGGTGGCCTTCTTCGCCTTGTTCGTGCCAACCTAGTTGTCTGTCTTCCTGAACTGCTGGACTCACCCCTCAGCGGGGAAGTGGGGGGGGGGGGACGGACGCGTTCAGCAAAGACTGGAACAGGTGGCAGTCCATGTACGTCTTTCCGCCACCTGCCGCACTTTTGGATGGACTATTGGTGTGGCAATGTAGCTACCACAGTTTGGGATACTCTTGCCACACAGGTTTCTCCTGCTTGGACGCCTTCAAGTGTCTCACTGGGACTGTTTTCCTACATGGATTCCTGACCCTGCCCACACAGTTCCATCGGTCGCATTGGTGTTTTACTACCGTCACTTTTCCTTTGCTTTCCATTGCGACTTGTATGCAGCTCTTCGGACCCTCCTGTCTACCATACGGGTGCCTTTTCGGGCCTTGACGGGGTTGGCCGTCCCTCAGCGGGGGACTGCAATTTTTCATGGACGCCTGTTTTCGGCTTCGGCCGCTCCCGCGCCTGGTTCCGCCTCGGTGGTCTCTGGCGGAGGCTCTAAAATCTCCTCCCTCTGCCCGTTTCCACTACCTACCCGACGCCTGAGCACTTCCTTGAAACGTCATTGTTTCTTCTTGCGTTCGCTATGGGGGTGAGCATCTCGGTGCTGGCTACCTTGTCTGGGGCCCTGCCTTCCTTGCCTTTTCTCCTGTCCTCAGGGCGGTCTTTTTTACCCTGTCTGTTCGTTTTGTGGCTACGCCTGGACGTGATGCGCACGTTTTTCAGCCGTTCCTTGTTCCACATAACGAGAACGTGTTCATCGTACGCTCTGTCCGGTGTCAGCCCTGCATACGTATATGCTCTCCGCCTGGCCGATGTCGGGTGTGGCACAGTGGGTGGCACCACAGGCCTGTAGGGACATCGGCGACCGTGCGGTGGGCATTACCCTGTGTCGGGTGCTTCGTGCCGGTCATCCTGGTTGGCTCACGGCATGCGATCGTATGCTCCTACGATTCGTTTTCTTCTTACTGGTTCGCTCACGGACTTTGCCGACACGGGGCTCTGGTCTTCCCGCAACACGTTTGTCGCCTCCTATCTGTCCGTGTCCACGGGCAGGCCGGGTCGTCTTTTTGTTCCGTTGGGCAATAATGGGTTCCCTAGGAGTATTTCCTGTACTGTTCTTTCAGTCTGTGTACCTCCGCCCATCCTTTCCTTTCCTTTCCATATTGGGGGGGGGGGGAGGGGGGTGTTTATGAAGTATGTGTACTTCTCTCATATATATATACTGATTACCTATGGTTCATACTTGCCTAGGTTGAGGACTTGATTTATTCTAATCTTAAGTATCCTTCTTTGTACTTCGGTATGTCTGCCTCATACCAATTTCTTTCGGGAAATAATTACGTGCTGGTCGCTTATGTTGTGTGTCACACGCTTCGTACTGTACTATATTTGTACTGTATGTGTATGTCTTCACTCTTTCCAGTATTGGGTGTTCATACTGTCTTCCACAAGGGGGAAGGGGGGGCATCCTGTTGTTCATAATCATCTTTATGACATACATCATTCTTTGTCTTAGGCTAAGATCTCCATTGAACTAGACATGACTGTACTTGACTTTCTTAATATGCACCTGTCAGTACACTCTTTTAAATAAACTCTCTTGTTTATGTCTGTCTTTTCTTGGTCTTGATCTTTTCACTAATGGCTAAAGTTTTGGTTTACAGCTTGGATGTCCGCCTCCAATTTGGTACTCTAGCTGTACGTTGGAGACGTAGAGGCTACTACTAAATTGGGAGGTTTGACGCCTCCCAAATACCAAATAAGGATAACCTTCTATTTGGTAGTAGCCTCGTAGTATCCAATGTCATAGTATCCCTCCCTCACGCCGTACCCCTGCCCATCCAATCTTGTTTATTTAACTTGATACCTGGATAATCATATAAACCCGGCTGGGCTACACAGGAGGCGCACGAAGACGTCGTAAGGAGCCTAGATGGTGGATGGGCAAAATTCTTCAACTTTCTCTTCTCTTCTCACCCATACTTTCGTTTTTTCTGTAACTAGTGGCCTCAAAGTGTGTACAACGTCCCTAGTAGAGAAAGTAGGTGCTACTCTAGATGTTATCGTTTAACGATAACGATTGAGCATGTGTATGGGAAGGGAATGGTGGGAGGGCACTTTTCGTCATTGACTCCAGGAGCCACCAATAAATATTAGTTTTTGCTTCCTTCCCTTACGGGTTGTCAAAACCGTAATTTATTGGTGGCTCCTTACGTCAATGACGTAAGAGCCTAGAATATCACAACCGGTGGAGGGACCTTCATATGCTCATCAAGCTAAACCGCGAGAATCTATTAGGAAGATCAAAACAAAAACTGTGACATGTGTCTAAATATAAGAGTATAGTCGTAAGAAAAAGATGTATAAGGCGGGTACCATTAAAGAAGCCTTATCTCGGAAAGACTGATAATTGTATATCACAAAATTAAAATTAGACTAAAGTTATGTATTTATAGTTGCAATAACGTATAGATATTGTTATGTAACAGATCTAGTGCAGTAATAGCACTCTTGTTATTCATTCCGGATTGTGTGTCCTGCCAACTTGTCCTGGACTTACACCCCCCCCCCCCCTTTTTTTCATTTAAGGTGACAGGTAGGACGCACTTTCTATTACCTTACACCCTGGTAATAAGGCATTGAATAAACATAACCATCTACTTATTGGCTTTGGGGGGCATCATCCTGCCCTACAGCTATGTTTGGTAATTTGGGACTTCTCCAGATGTACCGACAAGTATATGGCTAGGGACGTATTGCTAGAGGACCAACAGGCCCGTCTGAGTTATATCTTCCCCTGAAAACACCCATTTAGGAAAACTAATGGTAGCGGACCATATGTGCCTATCATGGGATTTTGCGATCACCTGAGGTTCAGCTTCCTTCATTATCTTTGCAAACGGGATGCTAACACTTTCTTTCCCCCCTTATTTGACCATCATGGGGGAAGCACAATTGTGTCTTATTCCTAGGAATAATAGACTTAGAGTAGGTATATAGTGCATTAACAGGAAATAGAGCATGGAGTATTTTTGCTCTTGTCAAGGCAGGAATAGAGAAAGGTGTGGGGAGATGTTCCTGGTGTTCCTTTTTGTGATTACTCTGGTGTAGTAACCATATGTACAGAGTCTTTCTTAGTAGCAAAACTAGGTAGACCTTGTCATGGATGTCAGTTCTGAGACCCATTGGCCAATGGTCTGGGTCCTTTGACAATACGCACTTATTAAGTTTCTTGTCGTATGTGGTCTCACAGGAGAAGGCCTAGACTGTGACAAAGTTAGGTCCTTTGAGATTGACCATTGAGGAAGCGAATGGCGATTAGGGGCTCTGAGCTTAACACCAACCTGCCTACCAAACCCCGTTGGTCTTTCTGGCAGAGATAAACTAGTACGCGTCAAGAAGGGTTTCTTTATGACGATACGTGGTTTATAAGTGTGTTAATTGTTAGCTCTTCTAAAGTCAATTAAGAATTTTAGGTGCTTCAGCGACCCAGCAACCAATGGAGACTGCTGGTTTTGAACTTGCAATCCAAGGTGTAAATTGTTTCAAGCGTGAACTATCCTGTCTTAGAGTTGAAGCTGTGTATTGGCTAGTGAGTGTATCTGTGACTTCCTAGTCGCAGGATGGTAGCCATTTGGATTAGAGGATGTCCATATCGCAAGTGTTATATCTGTCTACGGGTTGGGGAACCCTTGCAGTTGCAGAGGGGGAAGTGAGCGATAGACAAATACGAACTATTAAAATACCAGACAACTTTTAAATTAACGGTCTTTTGCCCGATTTGTCCGGTCTTTTGGGGACTTGTCCGCATCGGCTGTTGGGTCCGCACAAACCGAAGTCCGGTCAACTGGGGTCCGCCCATACGAGGGTCGACTGTACATGTACTTATCTCATATATGTACTGATTACCTATGGTTCATCCTTGCCTAGGTTGAGGACTTTATTTATTCAAATCTTAAGTATCTTTCTTTGTACTTCGGTATGTCTGCCTCATACCAATTTCTTTCGGAAAATATTTACGTGCTGGTCGCTTATGTTGTGTGTCACACGCTTCGTACTGTACTATATTTGTACTGTATGTGTATGTCTTCACTCTTTCCAGTATTGGGTGTTCATACTGTCTTCCACAAGGGGGAAGGGGGGGCATCCTGTTGTTCATAATCATCTTTATGACATACATCATTCTTTGTCTTAGGCTAAGATCTCCATTGAACTAGACATGACTGTACTTGACTTTCTTAATTATAGGTTTGACTCCTGTAAGGAGATAAAGAAAACCTAATATTTAGTAGTGGCCCCGTAATCATTGACGAACATGCCTATTACATAAGGCATCCTCTTCAAACACTAATCCGCCGTAGTTTGAATCTACCGCGCAGAGCATTTAAAAACTGAGGAGCCTTCATCATGAGCGCACGCGACCTCACTCATGGCTTCAGTCATTATGAATTGGGTTCTCACTACGAAAAAACTTCGTAAAAAATAAAAACAAAAAGAAAATAAGAATAACTATCCAATAAGCTTTCCATCATATCGTGGATGTACTTGTGTGGATTTCTGACCAGACGCTGAATCAGGCGTCATTCCTCCTTCACTGACATATCAAGTAAACCAAAATCCTTAATACATCAACGAATGGGAAGGGGACGGTCGGGAGGGCCCCAGTCGTCAATGATTACGGGGCCACTACTAAATATTAGGTTTTCTTTATCTCCTTACAGGAGTCAAACCTATAATTTATTAGTGGCCCCTCCATCATTGACGAACATGCCTGATATCTAAGACTGGAGGGGGACATTCGTAATCATATCATAACTCTAGAAAAGCAGATAATAAAAACAACCACATAGTATTCTTACTTTTGAAAAATGTATTTAATACGGCGTAGGCCGGAAATATACAAGAAAAAGGGGGTTCAGGCAGGTGCGTGCTTCAAAGAAGCCTGCCTGACAAAAATAGGTAACCCTGAAGATTCTGAACACAGATCTGTAGTTACAAAAGGCACCCCACTCAACGAGTGGTGACAAAAATAATAAGTTATAAGTTTATATGTGCACATCATAAACCCCAAAATACATGTGGAGATCAATTGCTAATGAACTCCATTGAACTAATGTTACATTGCTTTCGCAGCTAAAACTACTATAACAACACCGTTGTCTTGTACTAAACTTTGTACTAGCACAAATTCTCGCAGAGAAATTTTCATATCACATTTCAACCTTAAATTGTATCACAGCTCTCATACTCCGGCGGGGTCTAGGGTGTCCTATGTCAACTGACTGCACCCCCCCCCCCCCCTTCCTTGAAAATAAACATAAGTGACTGCAGGGCCACCTAGACCCTCTGCCTTAAAGCTATACATGGTAAGGAAGGTTTGTCTAGAGCAACTGACAAGTATCTAGAGAGAAACGTATGATTAGACGCCCACAACTGTGTGGACGCAATATCTTCAACTGAAAAGTTTTTCAGGAAACGTAAAGAGGCCGCCCACTTGCGTAAATCGTGGGCCCTACCCACAACGCCGGGATTACTCTCTTTAATGACTTCTACCAGAAGAGAGGCTAATCGCCGTTTAAGTAAGCGTTTACCCGTACTCGCTACCCATAAAGCACCTTGGGGGTTATGAGGAGCTATTCTTAAATATTTGGTTAGAGCTTGCACTGGACATAGATTATGATGCACCTTTCCCCTTTTTAACGCCGGCACCGTGAATTCAGAAAACACGTGTGCACTATGCTCATTCTTGGCTACAAACGCCGGGGAGGGTGCAATGGAAATTGAATCATTAAGTCTACCAAACCTAAGACAATTAGGTGTGTTGCTCATCGCCGCCAGCTCAGACACTCTGTTTCCGGTGGCCAAAGCCAAAAGGAAAACTGCCTTCTTTAAGATTAAAGCAAAGTCTGCAGTATTTTGATACAGACGAGAATGAAGTAAAGACAAAGCTTTGTCCAGAGACCAAGTAGGCATGAGCTGACGGGGAGGTGGGCGGAGTTTAAAACACGCTCTCATAAATCCTGTTTCCTCCGCCACCGGTATGGATAGACCTGTAAGGTCGAAAAAGGGCACTCTAATCGCAGTTAAGTGATTCTTCAAAGTAACCACAGATAAACGTTTCTGCTCAAACAGATCGTTCAAGTAATTAAAAACCAATGCCACTGAGGGTACAGTTTGTTCCGTTCTAACAATCCAAGAAGTAAAAGCTTTCCAATGAGATTGATATTGTCGCTTAGTAGACTGAGTATATTGATTGAGCAATTTATTGGTCACATCCCTACCGTATGGTGCTAGCCACTTGGCCTCCTGAATGTCCATAATGCAAAAGTCAGCGAGGTCTCTAGGTTGCCAATCGTGTCTAAGTGGAAGTACCCGACCGGGAGCGATACCGGGTCCGGGCACCACATTATTAACTGCTGGCACCACACCTGCGCTGGCCACAGGGGCGCGATTAGCGAGACTAAGCCTCGATAAACTCGTAGTTTGTTCACTACGTGGCACATTAGTGACGCATCTGGCGGCGGAAACAGATAGATGGAGCTCCATCTGTTCCAGTCTGTCACTAGGGCGTCTGGCCCCCCTGCCGGCGTTATCGTCCGGCGGGTGAGGTATAGAGGGAGCTTGTGAGTCTCCTCGGACGCAAAAAGATCCACTTGTGGATGGGAGAGCTCCGCAATCATTAGGTCGAAAATGGGTTGCTTGAGCTCCCATTCTACTGTCGTGCTCTGTCTCCGGGACAGAGCGTCTGCCCAGACGTTCGCTACGCCTGGGAGATAAGATGCGTGAAGATAAATATCTAGACTGGTGGCTAGAACAAAAATCTCTTCCGACACGAGTAGCAACTTCCTTGACCTCGTTGACCCTTGTTTCTGAATACAGTGAACTGCATTCAGATTGTCTATTCTGAAGGCCACTGACTTGCCCCGTAACGCCGGGCCGTGAGCCTGAAGGAAATACAAGGGGACTAGTAACTCTTTGACATTTATGTGAGAGATTTCTAAGTGGGACCAAAGTCCCTGACCCTGGTGCCCCTGATTTGACTGAAATCCCCACCCTATGGTGCCTGACGCATCCGTGTCTACCCATACCGTTGGAGGAGGAGAGGTCCATGACATGATTGAGTGCAATGTTTCCCTCTTCGCCCAGACCGCTAGTAAGGTGTGGATTAATTTTGGTATGGGCCATAATTTTCCCGCCGGTAAGAGTGGGAAATATTTGTTGCCTTCCAATATTAATCGTTTTACTTTCAACCGGCCCAACTTGACAGTTAGCTGAATCCAGTTGAGAGAGCCGACCAGAGACTCCCAGACTCTTCGTGTCGTAGTCAGACTGTGAAGAAACCTGAACAGTTTCCTGCGAAACCTGTTGCGATTGTCCACACTCTGACTCAGAGTGAGAGCGGCGGTGTCCCAGACCAGCCCTATCCACTGAATTACTCTTGAGGGAACAAGGTTTGACTTTACCAGATTTACCTTGAAGCCTAGAGTTTTGACATGATTTAAAATGATATTGACATGTTTTATGCATAATTGTTGTGTCTCTGCCACCACCAGCCAGTCGTCTAGATACCACAACACTCTGATTCCCTGTTTTAACAATGGCATCAGGGCTTGCCGGACTAGTTTCGTGAATAATCGAGGTGCTAGGTTCAAACCGAACGGCATCCTCTGAAAAACAAAATTTTGGTGCCTGATCCTCAAGGCCAGAAACCTTTGAAATCTTTTGTTGACCGACACGTGCCAATAGGCGTCTGTCAGGTCTAGGGAACACATCCAGCCACCCGGCGGAAGTGTTAGCCTGATTTGATGAACTGTTAACATTCTGAAAGACTCGTTGTAAATGTGAAGATTCAGATACGACAGGTCTACGACCGGCCTCATCTGAACACTGTCCCGTTTGGGAACCAAAAACAGTTTTGACGTGAATACAGGGTAATCTGGGGGTACCGGGATGATGACATTCTTGGCAATCATCTCCTGGACCAGCAACTCCACCTCTAATGAAACACAATTTGCCGTTGTCGGCTGACGTAAGCGAGGTCGCCGGAGCCACTGCCAAGTGATGCCTTTGCGTGCCACCATCCGTGCCCAGGTTTTTAACGGCCATGCTTGGTGACACGTTCGGAACGACCCAGTTAGCAGACAAGGGTTCGCCGGCTGTACTTCCCTCGGTTCCTCCGGCTCTAAGGTAGGCACTGGGAGTGAGAAAGACTTTAGTTTTTTGATGGTGGGTTTGGTGGTGTTGGACGCTTCGCCGGCTGGCTGGTGTGGGCCGAAGACTGGCCCTGCCCCGGCTTATACTGGCCGCGTCCCCTCTGTCCTGAAAACCCTCTCTGTCTATGCCTGAACTGACCCAGGGGGGATTGGGAGGACTTAGGCGGAAGAAACGGCTTAGAACCCCCTGGCTGAGCTTTAGTAGGAGGCTTAGGTTTGGGGAAGTTAAATGCGGGTTTCTTAGCCTGTGCGGGACTGTGCTTCACGGCCTGTGCCATGTTAAACACTGTTCGCCATACATCAGGGGACATTAAAGAAGGTGTAAGTACTGGGGACATTACCACCTGGTTAGCAATGCGATCAGGCAGCTTGCGAACTAATGACATCCTAAGATCCTGTCGTGCTCGCACCGCCTCAAGTAAGGCTGTGCGTATGTCACCTAAGGATTGAATTGACGACTGAAGAATCAGACGCCGGGATAATTCAACTGATCTTCGAGCATCCGCGTCTGCGATTGCCTGAGTAGACCTGAGTAAAGACTTAGCCACCTGTTGAGAAACTATGTACTGTGAAAACAGGCGGAAAGCTTTTCCCCTTAGCCTAAATTCTCTGTCTAGGTGAGAAGGGGTAGGGGTAATGAATGGTTCCTTTAGTTCACAAAGATTAATCTTAGGGGCAGCTAAAAAAGAAAATAAAGCTGACGGAACTCCGCCGGCAGAACCTACCGGCATTGAGAACCATGAATGTGTATCCTGAGGGATCTGGTGGGAAGATTTAGAAGTGAAAGTGGTTGCAAAGTTTTGAGCCTCTACCTCCCAATCCACCCAAGGTCCTGGTCCCAACTGTCCCACCTTCAACACTGGATTAGCTGTCTCGTCTGTGACGGTCTGTAAATCTAGTTCAGGAGTAATAGCCGACAGAGCCTTAATATCATTAAACCCATCCAGCTTAGACCAGTCTGAAAAAAGTTTTTAAGCTGAGGCAGGGGGTAAAGCAGGCTTAGATGCATAAACAAAATAATCCTGATGATAATAACTAGGTATAGCCTTGATATTTACGTCCAAAACATTACCCAAGGCATCCAATGCCCTTAATTTCTTAGACTTATTTCCCTGGATAAACCACTCACGTGGTACCGGGAGTTCCCCTGACAAGGTAGGCTGGGCAAGCTCTGGCTTAGAGGGGTTCAAAGGGACCCATGACTCGTCTGGCCCATAAAGCAGGGGCATAGCTACCTTTCTAAGAGGCGCTTTGTCTAGAGGGGGTGGATTAACATCCGTAATGACCCTGACATTTGACGTAGTGAATGCCGCCGTAGCTGGCTTAGAGCTCCCTGCCGGTGACAGAGTAGGAGGGTTAGGAATCTTAGATAAATCGATTGACGTTATCAGAGGCCGTACCGCAGAACCTGTCAAGGGAGCCCCCAAGTCCATTGTGGGGTTTTCTCGTTGTTGATTAAAGAATTTTGATAGAGCATGAGTAAGTAACCCATCAATTTCTTGTGCTGTAACAAACTGGTTAGGTGCAGAACTTTCAGGTGAATTAGTATTATCATGGGCGGCGTCCAGGCCTGAGCCTGACCCTTGTCCTTCCCTATCTGAAATTAATGACACTTCATCTTGTTCCTCCCGATCCTCCTGAGAAGACCCCGCCGAGGCAGGGGCACCTTGTTTCCAAGATAAATCAGGGATAGAGGATGGGGTCGCCGCGTCCCTGTGGACATCGGCTACTGTGTGACTCGTATGAGTCGGACGTGGATGGTCAGACCCTGGCTGAGCAAACCGCCAAACACCGAGGCTCTGGCCTACGCTCTCTTGAGAGTCTGAAACATTCTCAATTATTGAATATCCTGAACTTTCCATTTCTAGGGTTAAAATATCAATAGGTAAATCTTGTTTAGGGACAGGCGCTTCACTATACTCTGAGGCTGTAACAGAAACATTGTCAGGTGTAGAGGTACGATGAGATGCACTAGACTTAGTAGAATGTCGAGAGGACTTCTTATGGGAATCCTTTTTGGAGGATTTGTGGCTACGGTGTGACCGCGAACTAGACCTAGGTTTGGAAGAATCACCACCATGGCCACTGGGGGAAGCTTCAGTCTTGCACTTCTTACTAGCCGGGGAAGAGGCCCGACTTGAAGACCGTTGTCTGAGGGGTGACCTTGACCTCGATCTCGCCTGCGACGAGGAGGTGGCTGCCGGGGGAGTAGGCTCTCTCGGGCGTTTAAACGTATCCACAGACGATACAGAACCCTGGCTAGTCTCTGTCGGCTTAAAACCCCTTACTCTAGAGGTACGTTTAGGGGGAGGGTGCTCTGACAGCAACTTATCCCAAAGTGGGACGTTGTCACATTGAAGTGACTTATGTGCGACAATGGTAGTGTAGGCCGACATTTGTTGTCTGACCTCTCTCAACGCTACCGCCGCGGTCTTGTCATTGTCACACAGGACTTTATTGGCTAATTGGGAGCAAAATGAACAATTAAGTGTAACCCAGAGACCCCTTGAACGGTCTAGACATCTAACACACCTTATGCAAAGGGTATGTGCAAAAATTGGGATACCCGCGCAAGTAGGGGTAATGCACAGGGCAAAACTGGGGTCACATTAGCCATGACAGAGACTGGTGTGAGGAACTACCGCCGGGTCTGTATTGGTCCGCCGGAGCTCAGCTCTGGAAAAATAAAGAAAAATTTCCAGGAATTAATGCTCATAAGGTTAACCCAAGTGTTCGCATACAAGTGTTAATAACCCGCCGGGTAACGGGATGCAAAGACACAGCTAACACATCTCGCCACGCGGCTGGGTGTAAAGAGGCTAAACAAATCTTCTTAGCTAAAGAACATGAAGAATACCCTCTGATATAATGGTCCAGTATGGCACTTACAGTCTGTAGGAGGTGGTGACTGTCTCAAGATTCAATTTTGTAACAAAGCCCCCCCTCATAAAGATGCCGGCCCTTGAAATATTTTAGTAGAATAGCCCAGGGCAGGAATATACGAGATCTGATTTTTTAACAAATTGTCCCAAACGATCGTCGTAAAAATAGAAGGCGGCGATACTGAAAGTATCACCCAATTAAGGTTAATCGAAATTGAATTTGTTTATAAATTCCTTAGTTCCTTTACTTAGGGGCACCCGCCGGGTGTGGAAATCGATTTGGTTAAACCTCACTGATCCTTCAATTGCCGTAAGAGTAAAGGCAGCGATACACAGAGTATCACTCAAATGGATTGGTTAACTATAAGAGACCTAAGTAGTTTTATCCCACCCTGCTCAGGTGCACCCGCCGGGTGAGAAGTCTAAAAGTTAACCCCACAAGTTCCTGACCCCACTTCTTTGTAAAAGATCGCCGGGGAGGAACGCCTAAACAACAGCTAGGTTTTCCCCGTGGTTGTCGTAAACCAGGTAGAAAAACCTATAAAAAACGAGTGTTCTCAAGAACGTCGTTTCTTTATATATAACTAAATATATATGTAAGGATGGGTACAGCCATCCCGCCGGGAATTTTAAAGGAGGCCTGAAACCAGGCACCCACAGAGACGCAGTCCTGGAGAGCCACAGACACCTCCCCTCGCCGGGGAACCAGCCAGAGTTAAAAACCACGTGTGGCCCAACACTGCTCATCGGTCAGGATTTTTCATGGTGAAACCGAGAAAAACCCGCCGGAAGGCAAACCCCACCCTGAACAGACACCATCTGAACAAAACGACACGAGGAGAGACACGCACGACTAACCAAGGTCACAACATAATCCGTGGAATTAGCCAATACACAACTAAACCAGGAAACAAATATAGTCCGAGGAATTAGCCAATACACAACTAAAACCCGGATACACATGACACAGTAGGGCATATTTATAAAATAAATAATAACACTAGACATGTGGCAAAGCTACGAGCGGCTGGCTAGGCCTAGGTAGACGGCATGAAAATAGTTGAAATATAAACACACACTGGAATATCACAACAGGAACCACCGCCAACACACCACCGAAGCGATAACTTCCCCACCCCGGGAAGCCTGACACGGACCCAGAAAAAACTTCACTAAGTGAAGAAAAATACGCTGGGAACGTCAGCAAACACACAGCTTACCTCATCAGAAGGATAAAAGGCAGCAATAATTAACGCGTAATGAAAGCCGCCTGCATCACCAACTAACCAACTGTGAAAAGTTCACGTGTCCACAACAGGACCACGAGGGTACATCCGAAATAGATGCCCCATACATACGACCCAAAATATATTGCACTGCGGGCAACCAGCCCAGGACACTCCTGCTACGCCTATCCTAACCTTACTCGATACATCCCAGAGTAAACAAATGAGAAAAAACTCACTAGGGACGCCACGAATGCGGAACCAGCGGAGCCTGAAAGGTACGTCCGGGCAGGCTGAGCGCAGAGCAAAGAAGGAGGAATGACGCCTGATTCAGCGTCTGGTCAGAAATCCACACAAGTACATCCACGATATGATGGAAAGCTTATTGGATAGTTATTCTTATTTTCTTTTTGTTTTTATTTTTTACGAAGTTTTTTCGTAGTGAGAACCCAATTCATAATGACTGAAGCCATGAGTGAGGTCGCGTGTGCTCATGATGAAGGCTCCTCAGTTTTTAAATGCTCTGCGCGGTAGATTCAAACTACGGCGGATTAGTGTTTGAAGAGGATGCCTTATGTAATAGGCATGTTCGTCAATGATGGAGGGGCCACTAATAAATATGCACCTGTCAGTACACTCTTTTAAATAAACTCTCTTGTTTATGTCTGTCTTTTCTTGGTCTTGATCTTTTCACTAATGGCTAAAGTTTTGGTTTACAGCTTGGATGTCCGCCTCCAATTTGGTACTCTAGCTGTACGTTGGAGACGTAGAGGCTACTACTAAATTGGGAGGTTTGACGCCTCCCAAATACCAAATAAGGAAAACCTTCTATTGGTAGTAGCCTCGTAGTATCCAACGTCATAGTATCCCTCCCTCGCGCCGACCCTGCTAATCTAGTCTAATTAACTTGATACCTGGATAATCTAATAAACCCGGCCGGGTTACACGGGAGACGCACGAAGACGTCGTAAGGTGACTAGATGGCGGATGGGCAAAATTCTTCAACTTTCTCTTCTCTTCTCACCCATATTTCGTTTTTTCTTTAAACTAGTGGCCTCAAAGTGTGTACAACGTCCCTAGTAGAGAAAGTAGGTGCTACTCTAGATGTTATCTTTTAATCGCGCTAAGTGGTTACAATAATGCCCGCTCCGCTAGAGGAGCGGGATTATACATAGTTTTTTTTTTTTTTTTTTTTTCTATGTGATTGAGGGAGGCAAAAGGCATAACTGCCTATAGCGAGTGCCTCCCCCATAGTTGAAAGAGTGACAGGGCCAAAATCAAGGGAAGTTCGAGCCAAAATGCCTGGACACACGGAGTTTGAAGCAATTTAAGTCATAGGAAGAGGGAAAGACTGATTCTGGGAGAGAGTTCCAGAGCTCAGCTGTTGAGTAGAAGAAAGTTTGAGAGTAACGTTTCACTCTTGGGTTGGAGAGTTGCACAGAGTAGGGGTGGGATTGAGTTGCAAGACGGGTACCACGTGCCCTACGTAAAGGAGGTGGTATGCACTGGGATAGCTCTGAGGAACACTGATTATTATAGTAGCGATAGAATAGCGAGAGAGATGCAACATTGCGGCGGAGAGAGAGAGATTGCAGAGAGTTGGTGAGTGGACGGGAGTTAATGATACGAAAGGCCTTCCTTTCAACTTTGTCTAGGAGAGCAGTGTGAGAGGAACCTCCCCACACATGTGAACAATACTCAATACAAGGGCGCACTATGCCCCTGTACAGAGCAAGAAGCTGTGCAGGGGAAAAGAACCCCCTAAGGCGGTTGAGCACACCCAGCTTCTGGGATGCTGCCTTAGCAAGACTGGTAATATGGTCCTTCCAAATGAGAGCAGAAGAAAAAGAGACACCAAGAATATTGAGAGAAGATGAAGGGTTGATTTTTGTATTGTTGAAGAATAAGGGATAGTCCGCTGGGAGATCCTGACGGGTAGATAGATGGAGAAATTGGGTTTTGGAAGCATTAAAGTTAACAAGGTTTTCTCTGCCCCAATTGGAAATAGTATTTAGATCAGAATTTAAGAGTTCTATGGCTTCATTACGTTTGTCGTTGAGGGATTGCTGGCTGGGGCGTTCTGAAAAACTAATGGAGTAGTGCAAGGTTGAGTCGTCTGCGTATGAATGGATGGGAATTAAGGTACAGTTAAGGAGATCATTTATAAAAATTAGAAAGAGAATAGGAGATAGGACAGAGCCCTGAGGAACACCGGAGTTTATAGAGTGAGGAAGTGAACAATGGCCGTCCACAACCGCGGCTATGGAACGGCCGGAAAGGAAATTAGAGACAAAGGCACAGATGGAGGGATAGAAACCGAAGGAGGGTAGTTTAGAAATTAAAGATTTATGCCAGACTCTATCGAAGGCTTTCGATATGTCTAGTGCAATAGAAAAAGTCTCACCGAAGTCCCGAAAGGAGGATGACCAAGAGTTAGTAAGATATGAAAGAAGATCACCAGTAGAGCGACCCTTAAGGAAGCCATACTGGCGATCTGAGAGCAGATTATGAGAAGAGAAATGCTTAAGAAATTTGGAAGCAAGAATAGTTTCAAAAACTTTAGAAAGACAAGAGATAAGAGCAATTGGACGATAGTTGGAGGGTTGAGAGCGGTCACCCTTCTTTGGGACAGGTTGAATGTGAGCAAACTTCCAGCATGAAGGGAAGACGTTAGAGGATAGACAGAGACGAAAGAGTTTGCCTAGGCAGGGAGTCAGCACGGAAGCACAGTTTTTGAGAACAACAGGAGGAACACCGTCCGGACCGTACGCCTTATTAGTGTTAAGCCCAGAGAGGGTAGAAAGTACATCTTTAGAAGAGATTAGGATATTAGGCATAAGTAAGAGAGAGGAGGGCGGAGAAGGAGGAATAGCACCGGAATCATCCAAGGTGGAGTTCTAGCAAAAGTTTGAGCGAAGAGTTTAGCTTTGTCAGAGGAAGAAGTGATGGTTGTGCCATCAGAGTGGGAAAGGGGAGGGAAAGACGAGGAAGAGAAATTGTTGGAGAGGTTTTTGGCTAGATGCCAGAAAGCTTGGGAAGAGCTAGAGTTGGATAGTTCAGTGCATTTATTATTGATGAAAGAGTGTTTGGCAAGTCGAAGAACAGATTTGGCTTGATTCCGGGCAGAAACATATGAAGAATGAGTCTTGAGTTTTAAGGCGTCGGTACCGTTTGAATGCTTCCTCCTTATTGCGGACAGCAGTAGAACAGGCGTGAGTAAACCAAGATTTTTTAGCATTAGTCTGAGAGAAAGAGAATGGAATGTATGCTTCCATGCCCGATAGGATTACCTCGGTAATGCGTTCAGCACTCTCCGAGGGTCCTCGGCCATGGAAGCAGAAATCATTCCATGGGAAATCAAAGAAGTACTGCCGAAGAGCCTCCCAGTCGGCAGCGCCAAAGTGCCACAAGCGCCGCCGGCTAGGAGGATCGGGTGGCTGTACTGGAGAGATAGGACAGGTGACAGAGATAAGTTTATGGTCGGAGGAGCCCAAAGGAGAGAAAAGATCGACAGTATAAGAAGAAGGGTTAGAAGTTAGAAACAGGTCAAGAATGTTGGGCCGATCTCCGATGCGATCCGGGATACGGGTGGGTTGCTGAACTAACTGCTCTAGGTCATTTAGGATAGAAAAGACGTAGGCTTGTTCACCAGGTGGATCAGTAGTGTGAGAGGAGAGCCAATGGCGGTGGTGAACGTTGAAATCTCCTAAGATGGAGATTTCTGAGAAAGGAGAAATGGATAGAATGTGTTCCACTGTAGAGTTTAGATAGTCAAAGAATTTGGGAAAGTTGGTAGAGTTAGGGGAAAGATAGACAGCACAGAAATATTTAGTAAGAGAATGACAGGAAAGTTTGAGCCATAAAGTTGAGAATTCAGAGGAGTCGAAATCGGGAACACGAGAGCAAGTGAGTTTGTTGTGCACATATGCACAACATCCGCCTTTGGCTTTGAAACTAGGATAGAGAAAGTAGGAGGATACAGAGAAGGGGTTGCTGGATGTTGCTACAGACACCTGAGTTTCGGTGAGGAAGAGAAGATCAGGTTTGTAGGAGGAGAGATGGTGCTCAACAGAGTGAAAGTTAGAGGAAAGTCCGCGAATGTTGCAGAAATTAATAGAAAGAGTAACAGGCCGAGGTCCAGGTAATTGTGTGGGGTCGTCAGGGGATGGTCGGTCGGGTGAGGGGGCATTTATGGTCCCCCCCCCTGGGGACTCCGAGGCTGGGCTACAATTCATCATTTTTGTTTTTTAATTTTGGTGTGGAAGAATGAAGTGTGGTGTGCATGTTTAGTGTAGTGAAGTGGATAGGAGGAGGAGGTGTTTGTGAGAGCTAGCTGGATTGCTCTCAGTGTAAATGAGGCACAAAGAAAAATCAGTAAGAGAGGCCAAGCAAGTGAAACAGGAGTTCCAGCGACTCTTTATCACATGCCTATAACCTCACCTGGGTCTAGCCCTGATCGATTGGTGCCTACAATCTCCCCACCCTAGAGTATAAGCTCTACGTTGGATACTACGAGGCTACTACCAAATACAGTACTGTAGAAGGTTTTCCTTATTTGGTATTTGGGAGGCGTCAAACCTCCCAGTATGTATGTATGTATGTTTTATTAACTAACGGATTGTCTACGAAGACCTGAGTGATAGTTAACCTCTCCGCGGCGCACAGGGGGTTTTCTACAGGGTAAGACTGTGCGCACCTATGATGATTTTGGGACCTATTGCCAATTTCGATAAAAAGTACATCATCGTGTAGGGAATGTTTGCGTGCATCGGACAATATATATTTGACCCCCCAAAAAATGTCTGGGGGGGGGTAGGGGAACGGTCCGTAGTTGAAAAATGTGGAGCGAATGGCACCGCGCGGCTAGATTGTCATCGAGCGGCGAGATTTCCCTGCCGAATTTTCACGCGCCCAGGGGATAGAAGGAGAGGGAGGAGGGGATGGGTTACCGCGTATTATCACGTATATCTCCTTTTTTAGCCCTTTTAGGCTATTTAGAGTATGTATACGTGTGTAGGCCACCCATATAACAATGAATATGCCTCATAGTGACCAAAAATTGCAATATATAAGGGAATTATAAGATTTTTTTTAGGCGGGAATGAAGATGTGTTGGAGGTTTGGCGGCAATTTATGAGCTGAGAGTGTGGTTTACGCCATACATATCACGTATATCTTGTACGTAGAGCACTGTCATGCTATAATACAGACTTGTACGTATGTATACGTGCCATATATCAAAATATATACCGCATATAGACCAATTCATGCGATATTTACGCACATTATCAATGAGTTTCTATGCGTGAACCAAGGTGTGAGTGAGTTGTGCTGGGAATGAAAGGGGGAGAGGGTGTGTTACGCCATAAATATCACGTAAATCTTGTATTTAGAGCACTGTCATGCTATAATAAAGACGTGTACATATGTAGGCGTCCCATATAACAAGGAATATACCGCATATAGCCCAATTGATGCGATATTTACGCAAATTGTGAATGTGTTTCTAGCAGACGGAAGCCTGAAAGGGTGGGTTGGGGGTGGGTGGGTGGGAGGGAGGCATGCAGGGGTGCAGTGAGTGAGTGAGTGAGTCGTGGAGAGATGGAAGTCAGGCAGATCTCTAGATAGATAACCAGCTTTGTGATAATTGTGGAGGCGCCCGAGGCGTATTGATGTCTTGGTATTTTGAACCTTATGTCTACCAGATGGCTGGTGTTCGTTGCCACCAACAGGTCTACAATAACATGAGTCAGGAATGGAGAGAGAGAGAGAGAAACTGAGACATGCGTATGTCGTACGTATAAATGGACTTCAGAATTGCATTTTTATGCAAGCAGACATTGCATTTTAGACACATGTGAAGTACCACAGAAACATGTAGGCCATTGACTGTAAATAAAGTACTATATTATAGACCACCAGCGACGGTGGTGAGTAAACACAGGCAGATTGCCTTTTGTGATAAAGGGCTAAATATAGAATGGTGTCTCCTTACACTTGCGAAAGGGTAGATTGCCACCAGAGAAATGTATACTTATTTATTTCCAAGTAATATGCAATCTAAATGTATATTCGAGACCTACTGCAATTATTTGTATGACAGTCATGACTATGTATAATCCAATATACGCGCGTAGGCGAGACATAAGAAAGCTGGTTGAGCAATTTTCGACACCCACACAGTTATTATTCTTTTTTATTTACAATATTATACAATACAAATGTATTTGTGAAGAGTATTTTATCCATTATTGTATTTATACAAATTTTGTTCCCAGACAGAGCTGCTGTTGCTGGTGTAGCTGGGGCATAAAGGAGCGGCAAGGGTCACCGCTTGACCGTGTGAAAATGAGTGGAGTCGCACTGAGAGGGGCAATTTTGCTGAGTGTTTGGGCAATTTTTGACAGAATAAAGTTATATAATTACTAATTCTTGACAGAGACAAACTTTTATAAACCTTGGCATGATATAATTGATAATCCCACCAATTTACAAACGTAAATTGGTGGGATAATTCATTTTTTTTTGTATATTGTCATTTCGATTGTAGACACGAAGTTTTGAGTGATATTTGGTATGAGCTCCCGTGGCATGGTTGGTAAGGTCGCGGACTGGAAAACTCAAAGTGTGGTAGGGTTGTGTGATCGAATCCAGGAGGGGGTTATGGGGAAGGTTTTATATTGTCTAGAAAATTTTTGATAATTTTTTTTTTTTACAAGATCATGCCATTGTATTCTTACAATAAGAATACAATGACATGACCTTGTTTTTTTGTTTTTTTTTTATTGTTTTTTTTTATTATCTTAGTAGGTTTGACAGGATTTATTGAAACATATTTATTTGTGTACAATTCATTTGAGGTAAGAAAATAATTATATACACATTACTTTGGCTAATAACAAACATATATATTGATATACTAAAAAATAAGGCATATTACATGTAAATCTTTGAAACTTATAAACTAAATAATGAAACATACAATTATATAATGTAAAAGCTATATCACAGGGACATCTTTGGAACTTATACATTACATAATATATATGTTACATTATGAGGTAGCGTGATCAATTAGGTCAGGTCAGGTAAGGTAGGGCGCGAGTCCAGGACAGGGCGGGGCAGGGGGCGAGTCCAGGGCAGGGCACGGGGCGGGTCCAGGGCAGGGCAGGGCAGGGCGACACTCAATAATTCTTGAAGGTGTGGTAGTCCCTGAAGCAGTCACCCAGGCAGAGTGGAACTTTGCACTCGGCGCACATTGAGGTGACTCTTTTCGTGACATGGGGTTTCCTGACACTGGAGCTGCAGACGGTGCACTGCGCCTGCCTGTGACGAGTGCCAAGCATCTCAGTGTTGATGGGGTAGTGTCTTTCGACACCCAGCTGGATGCGGTCAGGAACGTGATCCCCACGCCATGCCGTACGTCTGTGAGTGGTGGTGCCATACTTCTCCAGGAGTTGGTATGAGACGTTGTAGACGAACTCCCGGAATTTCAGCTTCTGGTTTGGGGCCATATCCTTTTTCACCAACCACAAGTTGTAGGCGTTCAGCATCGTTATATCAACTAGGTGGAGGAAGAGCTTGTGATACCACTTCACAGTCTTCCTCAGACACTCAACGCCTGACAGCTGACAGTCAGACTTGTCCACCAGGCGCATGTTTTTAGTGTAGTCCACTACCATGTCGGGCTTGTAGATTGTCTTCCTGGTTCGGTAGTGGATTTTGCCAGAATCCACCTGAGCACCTGTGTGGACGGTGGAAAGCAGGTGGACGTCTCGCTTATCCTTCCACTTCAGGGCTATCACTTTCCCACACTTCTCGAGCTGCTTGAATTTCTGCCCCTTTCGTCGCCTTCTTCGCACATGCCTCTCGCGGTGTTCCTGGGCCAGGTCGTCTTCTGAAGGTGTGTTACTGGAGGAGGCATCTGTGAGAGGAATGACATCACCTGTGAACTTTGGCATAAACTTTCTTGTCTTTCTGACAGTCCCACATGACCCCGTTTGGTTGTCATGAAGAAACTGGCAGAGAGCAGGAGAAGTATACCAGTTGTCAGTGTAGATGATGTGGCCTTTGCCCAGGTAAGGTGCCAACATTTTCCTGACGATGGCACCTGACATGCCCATGGGGTCATTGCCAGCGGCTTTCGGTATGTCAATGTCAGTGCCTGTGTACACGATCATGTCAAGCACTATTCCAGTTTCGCAGTCACACAAAACGAAGAGCTTGATTCCGAACCTGTGCCTTTTCAAGGGGATATACAGTAAAAGTCCGTTAATCCGACGACCGATGATTCGAATCTCCCAATAGTCCGAATTTTTCAATTTGAGGCCAAATCCGAATTCACCCGATGGTCCGAATTTCAAGAAGTCCCAAAGTCCCCTTTTTGAGGCATTAGGCCACTCAAATGACACATAATGGAGCACACACATATCATATGTTCATGAATTCACTTTAAAAGTTACCATCGTCATTGTAGCCTATTACCTACTTCAAAACATTCAGATTAATGGTCAAAGGAAGCTATTGATATAAACGTAAACACCTTCTTCTTCTTCTTCTTCCACATCGTCTGCTAGAGAGTTTGTTTTGCTCTTGAACGCATCCTTGGGACGCTCCGATGCGCTACTGACTTGCACCGCATTTTCTGCAAGCGCATTCAGTCTTGAGCTTGAAAACGCACCTTTGGACGTATTAGTCTTGAGCTTGAAAATGCACCTTTGGACGTTCCGATACGCTACTATTTATAGTTCAGTGATCGGAGCGTCCCAAGGGTGCTTTCAAGACAACAAGACAAGGGTGCTTTCAATACAATATAATATAACAGAGCACATCACAAAAGGAAAATCACAAAATGAAAATTACAAACCTCTCAGGGAAGTGCCGTTGTTAAGGCATTACTTCCCGAACCACATCTGATCTGATCTGATCTTCAAGAGCAAGACAAACTCGCTAGTAGACAGAAGAAGAAGAAGACGTTTATAGCAGCAGATTCCTTTGACCATTAATCTGAATGTTTTGAAGTAGGTAATAGGCTACAATGACAATGGTAAACTTTTGAAGTGATTTCATGAACATATGATATGTGTGTGTGCACCATTGTGTCATTTGGGTGGCCTAATGCCTCAATGTTTTCGTCATACACAGGTTCATAGGGGTAAAGTCCGATAATCCGAAAAATCCACTAATCCGAACGAGGGCCGGTCCGCTGCCCTTCGGATTAACGGAAGTTTACTGTACTGCTTGAAAACAAGACGTCCTTTGAAGAGCACGAGCGACTCATCAATCACCAAATTGAGGAAGGGGTAAAAGTATTTCCTATACCTCTCCAACAACATGGTGAACACATCCCGAACTTTCCATATCCTGTCAATCCTGTTAGGATTTTCGTTGTCTGCAAAGTGCATAAATCTTAGCAGCAACAAAAATCTGTCACGAGTCATGAACTTATTGAAAGTTGGGGTGGCGATGAGAGGGTCGTGCTTCCAATAGTGTTGCAACACATGCTTCTTGATCAGAGGCATGAGGAACAACAAGGCAAAGAACGTCATAAATTCTTCCACAGTCGTATCCACCCGCCTCGTATTCTCGCTTTTGGAGAAAGGACGTCCAATCTGCCAAACACCCACCTGTAGTAGGCGTTTGTTTGGGCAACGATGTACGTCATTACCTCCATGTCGAAAAAAGCGAGGAAGAAGTCGCTTTCGTTCGCTTGATCGTCACAGGGCCAGTCGTCAGTTGTTCCTGACGTCCCAGGATTGAACTGGGGCACGTCAGGTACAAAAGTGACCCCGTCAGACCAATCGAACGAAGGCAGCTCAGGGATCGGAATGTCGTCTGCGTCTGCTTCATCGTCTGAAATATCGCTTCCATGGTCGCGATACAGCACTTCATCATCATCACCCTCCTCTTCACTTGACAGACGATGCCCTTCCTCATTTTCGTCACCGACGTCGGACTCACTCCCACTGTCCACTCCCAAATCCCCCCACCCTTGGTCCCGTGCTAGGGCTTCGTCGTCGAAACCCGGGCTGCCAATGTCCTGCGAATCACCATCAAACAGCAGGGCGGCATACTTAGATGGTGTCAGAGTTTTCCGGGTCACTTTTGCACGTGCGGGAGTCTTATGGACAGGGACACCAGAGGCGGTGGCAGGGGCGGCGGCAGGGGCGGCGGCGGCAGGGGCAGCAGTGGTGCGTGGCCTTGATGGCAAGATGATGGTGGTGCCTGTCGCCCTTCTCTCTGTTCCTTGGGCAGGGGTGGCAGGGGCGGCATGGGCGGCATGGGCGGCAGGGGCAGCAGGGGCAACAGGGGCAGCAGGGCCGGCAGGGACACCAGGGCCAGCAGGGCCAGCAGTCGCTTTCCCAGTCGCTTTCCCTCTCCCTTTCCCCTTCCCCTTCCCCTTCCCTGTTCCTTGGGCAGGGGCGGCAGGGGCGGCAGGGGCAGCAGGGGCGGCAGGGGCAGCCGGGCCAGGGGCGGCTGGTGGTGGTGGTGGTGGTGGTGGTAGGGGCACTGTGGCTGGCGTACGGGTTCTCTTCCCTACGCCCGTGCCTTTAATTTTTCCTGCCCCCGCAGGTTCTGCAGCCCTAGGGCGGCCTCCTGCGTCGCTGGTACTGGTGGCAGGGGTGGCAGGGGTGGCAGTGGTGGCAGTGGTGGTGTGAGTGGTTGTTGTAGTGGCCTGGGTCGTGGTGGCAGTGTCCCGAAACACCAATGACCTCTGTACCTTTCTTGTGCTTGCACGTGTTTTTCGTGCTTTGGGTGCAGGTGTTTCGTCCTCCGAGCTGTAGGGCGTGTCTTACTGGTAGCTAGGGTCTTTAGCAGCCACCCTCTGCCTTCCACGGCGGCTAACACCACCAGAAGGAGGGCTGGTTGTGTCATCAGGGAGCGAGCGTGAGGGACGTGTGGGCTCCATGACTAGTGCGTGGTTACTGGCGCGGTGGTGCTTGCACGAGTGCGGGGCGAGCGTTTGGCGGGGTGGTGTCGAGAGTTGACATGTAGTACTATACCCACACCAATTTTCAGCCGCCTGGCTATAAACGCGCGGTTTTGGTACGCGTTCAAAAGCTCTGCTCTTAAGAGTCTCCCCGCAGTGCGCCGGGGGAACTCTTATGAGTCTCCCCGCAGCTCCCGGGTTAATTACCCCACTGGACTTTTCCGCCGGGCGGAGTTAAAGTCGTTCTACGCCGCGTGAGGCTATCTGTATACAGTGGTCCCTCTCGCTTGGCGAGTTTCAGCTTGGCGAAACACAGTATTGGCGATAGGTTGGATATGGTACCAGAATTCGCATTTGGCGCTTCAAATGTACTTTTGGCGAGAATGCTGACGTCACGGAATGATGTCGGCCCAGAATGCACTGCCCGCAAGCGTCCACAACCACCACACTCACTCGTCTCACCAGGCCTAACTCAAAATAATTCATGGTAAATAAAATCTGTTATCTATTATCTATTGTCTTTTTTATTGCTGTTAATGTTTCATGTATAATGTCTTTGCTTTTAAGCAGTTAAAGTACAAAAATGGAGGTCAAAAGGGTGAACTCGGGCCTCGTCAAAGACTAATGGATAATTTTCCCATTTAAAGTACTATTCGTGTTTGGCGAAATTCACTTTTGGCGATGGTTTGGCGAGACTAATGAAATCGCCAAATGAGAGGGACCACTGTAGGTGAGTTTTTTCCGGCCGGGCCGAAACACTCCCTTTTGGAACCTTCACTTCCGCCGGAAGTCTAGTGGTGCTACTGACTACGCCGGGTTTATTGGATCTATTCCCTGCCCGCCTGCAAGGCGAGCCTCCGGCATCAATGCCCGATAAAAGATCGCCGGAGAGAAACACCAAACCTTGCGAATGCTGACTTGTCCGGGCAAGTGCAGCCACTCACAAAACCCACACCAAATAAGTCAGAACGTCTCCTGACATCCTTCAATCATGTATACTGTAATAGCACCACATGATAACGAAGGACATATCTTAAGGCTAACACTTATTATATAATTAAGCAATTAATAATACCCCCTAGCCATAGATAAATACCCCTAACTGAGGCTGGCCACGAGGCAGACGGTAAGTATCACGACGAAGACGACAACCTTACCTCCAAAGACGACACAGCAACCAGCATACACGTGTCGCCCCACGCCAGAGGGGAAAAGTAAACTCGGATTCTGGAAAGTTCCCCACCACGTGGGACAACTCTTAGACCAGAGTGTCTGCTATATAATTATCAAAAACACGTTACCCCATCTGATAGATGGCAAGTAATTCAGCTCCGCGTATATATAGCCTCCTAAATAACTAGGTAAGAGCAAAGCTAGAGCTGACAAAAAAAAATAAAAACAAAGACAAGCGTGTTCCAAAGTGAACCGCATGAATGCTTAACACTGTACCCTATTTTAACACTTCCTGTGGACGTGCCAATGGGGCCGACCGTCCTAACTAATCTAAACCTATTCTAGAAGATCTCAGATAAATACAAATGAGCAGAAGACTCACTAGAGACGAAAGAATGCAGAATGAAGGAAGGACGGACTAGGCACGTCTGATCGGCATGGACACAGGGAAGAGAAGGGAGTATGGCGCTGCTCAGTTCAGCGTCTCGGATAAGAATCCACAGTAAGACATCCACAAAGTTGGGAAGCTTTATTATAGCATTTCAAACCACGCTTAATAGGCTTTCAAGCATACAGATTTTAAAATGACACCCGGGCTCCTGCCCATCTGCCGCGGTGTCATTTTAAAATGCTGCCCGGGCAGGACGGGTTAAGTAGATTTTTATTTTTTACAAAAAAAATTCGTAGTGAGTACCCAATCATAATGACGATTCCATAAGAGAATGATAGTACCCTTATGATGTCGGCACTCGTTCTCCCTGTGGAGGGTTGTTTCAAACAGGCTGACGCGGGCGCTTGAAAGAGAGCTATTATGTAATAGGCATATCATCAATGATGGAGGGGCCACTAATAAATATAACCTTGCCAATTTCAATTAGCCACCTACAGTAACCTTGTTTTCATAACTATCATCACCCTTATTTTTTATCTCACTCTCCAGTCTATTATACTGTATATACCGGTACATAGAATATCCTCCTTTACCTTAAAATTACCACACCAGTAATGTTTTGATTTATAAAACAAAAAAGACTATACTCACAAAGTTGTTAGCATTGTAGAGAATATGTCTGTATGCTGTGATTTCTTGCAGCATCATATCCATGAATATGATACTTTTCTCACATTCTACATATCGGTCCACTATTTGTCCACAGACAGACTGTTGAAGAAACAAGATACGGTACCACTTAGAACTCTTATCCCTTATATTTTTGCTAACTTTTGTTAATATGTGAAAATATGTGCATATACTGTATGATGATATACCGGTATATATATTTGTTAGTAGTCTTGGCAAATCCAACGTCAAGGTTATTAACTTAATTGCAATGACGACTTGTCTTAAATGACTGCTAAGTCGTCACCCCAACCGCGGTTAAATAAGAAAATGTCTAGAGTCCACTCCTTAACTTACTCTAGGAGACGTTGTACACTAACCAAGATTACCACCATAGGTGAAAAAAGCATAGAAGAGAAGAAAAAGGGACATACCTGAGTTACAGCTGAAAGCCCATACCGTCTTCTGTCAATGTTGACACCTGGTCGAACCTGAGCACATGCGTCGCTTTCCAAGTACAGTCAGGTCTCGATATACGCGGTTAATTCATACCGTGTACGTGCCGTTTATATCAAAACCATGTTTTAGAAATAACAGGCCTTATGGGAATTAATTAATTCGTTCCAGCCACTTTCCCAAAGTCCCCCTTTTGACCCTTTTTCCCTACCTACAGCCGACTTATATTACATTGTACTGTACCACCAACATCATTTATGACAAAACATAGAATACATTAAGTATCAAAAAGGACGTTTTGTACCTGTTACTGACCTATTTGTGTGGATAGATGTGTTGACGTTCGGTAGATATCCCCGCCGCTGTATTCCCACGGACCCCGTCCCGTCCCGTCCCCAACCCCGACCTTGTTACTGTGATGAAGTTGATAAGCCTTGTGCTTCAGCTCGCACATCGGGCCCATGCATGTTCATCGTCATCATCAAAACCAGAGAACACAGAAATATTGTCTATCATGTCATTATCATCATCAGACTGGTTGTCACTGTCGGGGGCGCTCCCTCCCTCCCCCTCTCTTTATTATGGTTCAATAGACCAGAAAGTAGAGAAGAAGTTATGACCCTATTGATAATGCAAAACTATTGAACAAACTTAAAAGTGTATGTTATTTGGTCTCTATATAATCTGTGAATAATTTCCGCTATGATGGAATTAACCCTCCAAACCCGGCGCCCCTTAGCTCGCGACTGTACTGTGTTCCCGGGTGTTTTGACGATTATTGAGCTATGTTCACTCACCTGTAACTCAATAAATAGGGCATGTATTGTTATGAATAAAAAAAAAACAAAAAATCCACAAACCTTCCTCTGTAGAATGCCGTTGAGTAGAGGTCTCTAGCCCGAGTGGTTGCATAATGGCGAGCGCGGGAAGTAGCGTGATTTTCGGCGGCAAATTCTTCCCGCGTTCGGATGCGTCGCCCCGGCCCCGGCTACCACGCACCTAGCCGCTCGTCGCGCCAGAGTGTTTGCCTCCCATAGACGACTTTAGTGGTTGATATTGACAATGTGATGTTTATTTGATATCTTTATAGTTATTTTGAGGGCCAATTATATAAAGTATGTGTATTAGGGTATCATTGTCACTAATATTGCTCATTTTCACTCGATACCGTACGTTTTATTAGTATTTGAGGTAGGTTGGGAGGTTTGACGACCTCCCTTATAACCAAATAAGGAAAACCTCTTATTTGGTAGCAGTCTCGGAGTATCCAACGTAGGGCTTATGATCTCAGCCGCTACCACAGCGGGCCGATTTATCGGTACTCACGCGAAGTAACCAAATAATCTCTAGAGTTGCACCTCAATTCACTACTAGGCACGTTGTACACACTCCGAGACGACTAGGAAAGAAGAGATAGCGAAGGAGAGAAAGAATTGTTACAGTCACCCACCCAATCCAGCTGCTCTCCTCTGAGCCACGCTCCATGCTCCACGAGCCCGTGCCAGGACCTGCCAAAGTATCGAGGTATCAAGTAATCAGTTTAGATTGGATGGGCAGGGGATCGGCATGAGGGCGGGATACTCTGTCGTTGGATACTCCGAGACTGCTACCAAATAAGAGGTTTTCCTTATTTGGTTATAAGGGAGGTCGTCAAACCTCCCAATTTAGTAGCAGTCTCTACGTTTCCAACGTAGGGCTTGAATCCCAAATTGGAGGCGGACATCCAATAAACCATAAACCCCAAGCCGTAGCACAAGCAGAGGACCAAGAAAAGACACAAATAAACAAATCAGTTTATTATCAGAAAAAGAGCGTAACAGTACGGTGCATATTAAGGAAGTACATGTTACCAGTATCAGTCTAAGGTCTTAAAAGTGCCGCAGCAGGCTAAGGAAGAGGTCATGTCGACCGGAGAATGGCACACCAATATGGGAAGAATGAAGGCAAGTTATACATGAAGACAAGAATCTGAAGGCAAGGCACAGTAGGCGGAAGATCTCCAAGGACACTCTTTAATCACAAAAACCGGGTATGAGGCATAGACATACCAAACAAGTAACCCCTAGACAGTAGAGTCTATACGTAAAGAAGTAAGAGAGATAACCTTAATACGAAACAGGGATGACATACATGTAAAATGAAAGAGAGAAAGGCATTGTACAATCATACAAAATGACCCCCCCCCCCCCAGTGTAAGGAAAGGAAGAAAATACAGTATGGGATGAGAAGAGACACAGGATGGAGATGAATCACGTGACACATTGGCCTAACGCAACACAAGGCACACCTGGCCTGGCAGTGGACATGGACAGGTACGATGAGACAAAAGTGCTGTGGGAGGACCATAGCCCTGTGTCGGCGATATCCGAAAGTGAGGAATTGTTGAGAAACCTCACAGTCGCTGCATAAGAGCGGACATCATGAGCGGAGCCCTTCGTAAGGGGATTACTCGCAGTAATGACATGGCGTAAATGAAGTCCCACAGCACGTTTGCCTAACCGTGTCCCTGTCTTAGGGGCCAACCAGAGCGCCGTCCCCGACGTCGGCACAGCGGCACGCACATACGTATGCAAGGCTCTTACCGGGCATAGCGGATGATGCATGCTCCCACATTTTAAAGCTGGTACAGTAAACAGCTTAAAAATATGCGCCTCACGTTCATTCTTGGCCACAAAATGAACGGAAGGGGCCAAAGTGACTGACCCCAAGGAAGGCGAAAAACTCATGCAATTCGGGGCCCTCGACATGGCAGCCAACTCCGAGACCCTCTCTCCTGTAGCCAACGCTAAAAGAAACAAAGTTTTATCAAGCAGATGAACAGGTGTTGGGTTAGTGGTGTAGATGGGTGAGGTAAGGAGCCTTAGAGCCTTCGCCAGAGACCATTGAGGCGGGATCTGGCGTGGGGGCGGCCTGAGCCTAAAGCAGGCTTTCATGAAAAAAGACAGCTCCTTGTGAGGGAGCACCAGCCCCGTCAAGGTCTCAAAAGGCTCCCTAATAGCGGACAGGTGGTTCTTAATGGTGTTGTACATGTATGTGCGTGTCGCAAACAAGTGATTAAGGTAATGGAAGACTAACGCAACCGACGGAACTGTTTGTTCGGTGTCATTGATCCATTTAGTAAAAGTATTCCAATGAGACTCGTAAGTCTTCCAAGTAGCCTTAGTCCAGTGCTGATTAAGCATATCAGTCAAGCAACGTCCATATTTCGGTAACCACCCTGCCTCACAAACATCCACGATGCGAATGCCAACGAGGTCCCTAGGTCTCCAATCTGTCCCAAGTGGAAGTCTGAGACAGACAGGGGAACGGGACTCGGGCACCATCGCTTCAGCTGAGCGTACCAGGCTTGGGCCGGCCAGAGGGGCGCGATTAACCAAACCTTGCCACGGTACTCTCTCAGCCTGTGTAGGACTTTGCACATAAGCAGTGCGTCGGGCGGTGGAAAAGCGTAAATCGACTGCCACCTACTCCAGTCCTCGCTGAAGGCATCCGGCCCCCCCGCCTGAGTACAAGTCCAGCGGGTGAGGTAGTCCGGCAGCTTGTTCGTCCCGGAGGAGGCGAACAAGTCCACCTGCGGATGGCCCCAGGAGGCTGCGAGGTCGTCGAAAACGCTTTGTCTTAATGACCATTCTACCTTGGTGCTCTGTCCTCTCGACAAAGCATCCGCCCAAAGATTGGCCGTCCCGGGCAGGTAAGTCGCATGCAGGGTGATGCTGTAATGATCAGCCAGGTAAAACAATTTCTCCGCCAGGTCTTGGAGCACAACAGACCTGGAGGAGCCCTGCTTTTGGATACAATGAACCGCGGACATGTTGTCCATCCTGAAGGCCACCGACTTGCCCGTGAGGGCCAGGCCGTGATCCCGCAGGAAGAACAACGGTACCAACAGTTCCAGGGCATTGATGTGGAAGTGTGAGAGCCCCGACCACCTGCCGTGGTTTTGATGTCCCATGTCTGATTGATAGCCCCACCCCACCTCGCTCGACGCATCTGTGTCTACCCGATGGTCGGCGGAGGAGCAGTCCAGGGCACAGCCGCAGAGAGCGTGCCCCGAGCGACCCAGTGTGTCAGTCTCAGATGTATGGAGCGCGGTACCGTCCACAAACGGTAAGGGGGCGAGATAGGAAAGTGCCTGTTGCCCAGCTGAATGAGGCGTTTTAGTCGGAGCCGGCCCAAGGGCACGGTCAGAGACGCCCAATTCAAAGACCCTAGTAGGGAGTCCCAGATTTTTCGTGTTATCGAGACCGAGTGCAACACGACAAAGAGCTTCCTTCGAAGTTTCGCCGCATTCACACGACTCTGGGAAACGGTGGCGCTTTGGAGATCCCAGTGCAAGCCCACCCACGTCACTTCTCGTGACGGTGAGAGGCAGGACTTGGGAATGTTTAGTTTGAACCCCCGGTTTGTGATATGTCTGACTACAGTGAGCGTGTCTTGTACACAGTGTGTGAGAGAGTCTGCGGAGATGAGCCAATCGTCCAGGTAAAACAGG
>CM064581.1:51026024-51231808 GCA_032716605.1 Paralithodes platypus | reverse complement strand
GGCCTTCGGATGGGGGGCAAGCGCGGACCCTGGCCTCGAAGGACGGGGAGAACCCCAGACATGGGAGGACAGCAGGGGCAACCTCCTGAGCTAGGGCCAGGAGCAGTACTAGCCGACGACCCGGGCAGGCGGAGGGAAGAAGCTGGGCGCGAAGGAATGGAGTACCACTGCAGCAGGGAGGGGGACCAAAGTAGAGGGGTAGGTTGGGTGACGGCGCTGAGGTGGTGTCACCGCCAAGAAGCGCGAAATAAATAGAGAGGGAGTCTTGCATCGCCTCCAAGAGCCCCTCGGGATGAGTGACACAACCCACACATGCATAGCGGAAAATCGATCCGGAGAGAGGCGACTACCCCGAAAGATTGTGCGGCACGCAGGGGCGAGCGTGAGCGGGACGCGAGACCCACGACCACGGAACCAGCAAGCGTTCGAGGCCCAAAGAAGGCGAGCGGAAACGGAACGGCCGTGGCGCCTCTGAGGGGTCTCGTCCACGAGCACTACCGCCCGAGGGGGAAACATCACCATACCCCTCTTCCAGCATACACGTCCAGACTCCGAAGAGAAAGGAGGACCCCGAAACCTCGCTATAACTCCACCGAGTCAAGAGGCGGGGTACTCCCCCTGGGCGAGATGGTAAGTGAAGGTCAGGGATCGGAAGAATGAGGAGGAAGCAGGATGACGGGAGTGGGGAGGCTGGCCAGGTGAAAGGGGGTCAGAAGGAGCAGATGGGGGGAAACAGAGCAAGGATCCCCGGGGCTGGGAGAACAGGGCGGCCCGGGAAAACGAGGCGGAGGAGGGAGGCGACCTCCACCTTGGGACGAGACCGTGACGGAAGAATAGGCACCGAAGCAATTGAAGGTAGAAGGAGAAAGCAAATTAATCTTTGGCGGACCCTCCTGGACAGGGTAGGAGGGAGGGGAGCAGTAGGGCCAGCTACAGACATGAACCTCCGCGCGATGAAGAGGACAAAAGGAACTGAGGACGTCGTTTGTGGCAGGGGAAGCGGGCGGAAGGTAGTAGAGCCCATAGCCGGAGAGGCCAGGGGAGGGGCGCACAGGGGCAAAAGCCGACTAACCAGGCCTCTAGCGAGAAAGAAACCATGAAAGAGGGGCGATGGGCGGCGTTCCAGGTGAATTCAGGAGGAAGAAGAGGGGCAGTAGAGGGACGGGCGACGAGCGCGAGCGACGAGCGTGGACGGAAGTGGGGATCCTCCAGACGATGTGACGACCGGCCCGCAGGGACCCAGGGAGGAGGGCACGAAGCAGGGAGGAGGGCGGGTGAACGGCCTTTCAGACGGGTCAGGTAGACCCAGGGCGGACGGGGATCCGGTCGGTCAACAAAGGCCGTGGAACGTGGGCCCAACAGTCAAATGTGGTGGGAGACTAACACCCACACCGGAATGAAGGGGAAAAGCAGAGGGCCCAATAGCCGCCGCCTGAGGAAAAACAAGGGCTATGGTTCCACCACATCCCACCAGGTCCATAAAAGGGCCACACAGAGACAGGGAGGATAGGCCGTAGAGGAACCACATTGCGTGAGAGTGCGCGTAAGTAGGACATGTGGACGCTCCAAGCACGGGGAGGCAACAAACCTGGCGAAAGGCAAGGGACATCCCACCCTAAAACGGGAGCACAGTAGTAGGTGGAGGAGTGAGGGCGGAGGTGGACGAGCACAAAGAAGCAACCTGCAAAGATGGGGGAAAAGTGTTAACCACCACTCAAAACACCTTACATGCAGGGTCTATAAATCAACAGTAAAGTGCACCACACCAATATAGTTTCAGGCAAACAATGATAAACATAAAAAAGGTCAACAGTGGGAAAGCCAACTATTTTACCGCAAATTTGCGGGCCTATGGCAGGCATAACCGTACCGACACAACCCTCCCGCATTTCTTCGCGGGGGGACCCCAGCGATCTCCGCAAAAATTGGGCGGGCGATGCCGAAAACAACCGTCCCAGAGGATCCGACATCGAGGCTCCCGCAAATTTGAGGGAGCCGGACGAGATGCTCCGGCGCCGAAAAGAAAAGCGAGGAGGAGCGTATCTAGGGAATACCAAAAAAGGCCTACAAAACATGCGTCATCTCCTTATGAACTCCAAGCGATGGGATGGCCATCAAGCTGAGCACGGTGTCTTCCTTGCATCTCTCGATCCTAACTCAACCGGTAAAGAGGAATAGAGGCAAGGAAGACTACTACAGGGGAGAGGGGAGGCACATCCCCCAGGAACCACCCAACCCACAGAGATAGAGCCAAAGCACATGAGGAGAAGTGGTAGGGAGGGTGGTTTCGCACAAACAGGGGCCCCGCTGGGGTAGCCCCTGCGATCTGGGCAAAAAGATCTATGATAGGATGGGAGGTGAAACAGGAAGGGAAAACAACAAAACCAGTAAACAAAAACTGGTGAGAGAAAAGGGTGGCCTACGCTGTGAGAGCAGAGAATGTGTCAGGTAGGCGTAAAAAAAAACCTGTGGTGTGAAGGGAGGGGGCACCCTGGGGTACCCCTGGGAATATCACGAACACAGCCTGTCGCACAGGCCCTTGAGGAACACCCAAGTGAAGGCTCGAAAGGGGGGGACTCGGGGAATAACGCTAATAATGCGGCCGACACAAACTCTACAAAACAGCACCGCCACATCCGAAATTCTCAGATTGTTTACCAACGTTACTCCTAGGCTATGATAAAATGAAAACTCATAGGGGCATAGCAATTCCTGAATGAGAAAACGAGCTAGGCTAAAATAAGCTAAAAGCTAAACTATGCCCAGACTAACAGGAAAAAAGAAGATGAAAAGAGAAAGAATGAAAAACATACACGAGGAACGCCAGGCGCCCCCGTACCTTCGGTAGGCTATTTCCACACTTGTCTCCATTTACACACTTAGGAGCCCATTTACGTGTGCCCTAGATCACGTAACATCTGTCTAACAAAAAAAGAAGGCCAGATAAGCCGAAACGAACCTAAACAGGGTGAATTGAAGGAGCACAACAAAAGCGGACTCAAATCAATGGAGGCGCATGAAAAAATGATAACAAGAGAGGGTCGCTCATGCGCACGTTCGACAGGGATCTGCACATGATGGAACACGGGATGGGCCTTAAGCGGTAACTAAGGTAAACCCCTTTTTCTTCTCTTCTATGCTTTTTTCACCTTCAGTGGTAGTTTTGGTTAATGTACAAACGTCCTAGAGCAAGATAAGGAGTAGACTCTAGACGTTTTCCTTTTTTAACCGCGGTTGGAATGACGGACATAGCAGGCAAAATAGACAAGTCGTCATTGCAATTAGGTTAATAGCCTTGACGGTGGATTTGCCAAGGACTACTAACAAATACACAGTTTTATTTGAGTGAACTAACTGACAGTGAAGTGTGGGAGAATTATAAACTAATTTTTTATACAAACATGTCACACAAAAATGCCTGACAAAGAACAGACAAGACTTTTATGCGACACTCTACACTACATACAGCAGTGAACACTTGGACGGCCACAGATGTCTGGGTAAAGTACCTAATCCCATAATTACTTGCCCGCGGGGGGTCCCCACTCATTGAATGTTCCTCCAGTGCTGGTATATTTTATATGTTTAGGCATATTATATTTATTTTATATGATATATATATCGTATATATACAGTATATATATACTGTACTATATATATATATATTTTATGCCTGTCATCAAGGGTGTCTATCGGATCAGTCCCCAGGTCCAGAGCAAGGGTGAGGCCCATAATAGAGTATTTATATTTGTATTTAATTTTATATATATATTTTGTTTTATTCCTCTTCCTTAGGGTGTCTATCGGATCAGCCCCTAGGTCCAGAGCAAGGGCGAGGCCCATAATCGAGTATTTATATTGTTATTTTGTTTATATATTTTTGTTTTTTATTCCTGTTCCTTAGGGTGTCTATCGGATCAGCCCCTAGGTCCAGAGCAAGGGCGAGGCCCATAATCGAGTATTTATATTGTTATTTTGTTTATATATATATTTTTTTATTCCTTTTTTCCTTAGGGTGTCTATCGGATCAGCCCCTAGGTCCAGAGCAAGGGCGAGGCCCATAATCAAGTATTTATATTTTTATTTTTATATATTTTTAGTTATTTGATTTATTATTGTTTTTATGTATTTTATTTTATTTATTAATTTTATTTATATTTCTATTTTATATATTTTATATATCTATACCGTATATATATATTTGTTTTTCTTGTCCCCTTCCCTGTTGTGTTGTTCCTGTTCCCCAGGGTGTCTGGCCAAACAGCCCCAAGGTATAAATATATATCTTATAATGCCAAACTATGACTACGTCATGGTGTTCCCCCATTGAATTACAAAATGCGGAACTATACTGTCATGAATCCAGTATAACTCACGTCATCTGGAATCGGACAATGCCAAACTATGACTACGTCATGGTGAACTATGCCAACGTCATATGGATCCAGTGATGGCGAACTTTATACGTGTCATCGGATAATGCAAAAAACTATGACTACGTCATGGTGAACTATACCAACGTCATATGGATCCAGTGATGGCGAACTTGCATCATGACAACTATCAATGTCAATTATATTTTTCCTTTTATTTCCTTTTCTTGGTTTCAGCATCATAAGCCAACTCCTGCCTGCCGCCATACGCCAGCTGCCATGTCGAAGGGACAACAGACAATCCATGAAACGCCGTTTGCGGGACTCCGAGATAGAGGATGTAGTGAACGAGGTGCTGGACCTGACGACGGAGAGGCGAGACGGAGGAGCGAGAGTCAGTCGGACGAGTGGTCGACTGAGGATGAAGATTGAGCTTCACCTCCGCCCAAGCGACTCCGGCCACTCCGCGACGACGCCCACACCTCCAGCCGATCCACCACCAAGCCAAACCAGCCCCAGCAACGGCGGATCCACCACCACCCCCACCAGCTGAACCAGCCCCAGCATCGGCGGATCCACCACCACCACCACCACCATCCATCCCATCCACTACATCCCATCCCATCTACATCTCTACCAGTCCCTAACGATTCCCTCCTACCATCACTTCCCCCAACTTCACAATTCACCTCTTCCATCCACCTCGCGTGGCGGTGCCTCATCCTTGCTTCCAGCAGGATCACCAGCCAGCAGCCCACACATGTTTGCTACGCTACTTGCTGTGGGCTCTTTAGATACCCCACCTTCTCATGTCTTGGGAACGGTCACCCCTACAGTGTCCCCCTTCAGCGACACAGCGTTGACCCCCTTGGCATTTGTTCTGTCTGAGCATCGAGCCGCAATGCGTGCTGAGGTTGCTGAAGCTGCAATGTGTGCTCAGGTTGTTGCTGAGGTGCCACGCACAGCGTTGAATCCTCCAGCAGCAATCGAGGAGCTTCTTCCCCAAAGGCTTCCTCTTCACCATTCACCAACTGGTACAGCTGCACCAGGTCCACCAGTTCCACACCTTTCACCAGCTGGTGCAGCTGCACCAGGTTCACCAGCTCCACACCTTTCACCACCTGGTGCAGCTGCACCAGGTTCACCGGCTTCTGAATCATCTGATGCAGAATCCCCCCCCACTCTCCCTCTCGACCTATCACCTAGGCCACGCCGGAGGCCAGGGCCCCTGTAGGGGGGCAGGTGGTAGGCCCAGAGGTGTTTCCTCGCGGTGGTCTCGCGGTGGTCGTGGCCGTGCTCGCGATCCTGCCCCCGACCGTGATGCCGGTTGGACCGACGCCCGCTTCCACCCCCAGGTTGGTACGTTCACAGGGACCCCTGGCATGCAGGTTCCACTGACGGTGACTCTCTCCAGTTCTTCCAGCTCTTCTTCACAAGGGAGATGCTGCAATTCCTGGTAGTGAAGACAAATGCTTACGCCAAGTTCGTTGACGGAGCAGCCGCTGTTTGGAACTGTTTGGTGAGGAGGACTTGGCCAAATTCCCCTGGCCTGTACTCCCTCATGGGCATTTTGAAGCTTCCTTCTCTGAGTCGCTACTGGCGTTCAACTGTCCTTCACGACTACCCAGTATTTCGGAGTGTGATGAGTAGGACTAAGTTTCTAGCCTTGTTGAAGTATTTCCATGCTTTTCAACAACAAGCAGTCTGCAGGCAGAACACGGACAGGCTTCTGAAGGTTCGGACGGTGATGGAATACCTACTTGAAGGCTTCAAGCTAGATTACATCCCCGACGAAAAGCTGTCCCTTGACGAAGGCAGCCTTGGATGGAAGGGTCGCTGTGGTAAAACTATCAATGGAAGTTAAATATTACTAAGCTATAATGAATAAAATAAATCAATCTAAATGAAAACTACTCCATATCTAAATTGAATTCAATCTGAAACAAGCTAATTATATCCAAAGGTCTCACATAATAAATTATATATAGGGTAAGGTTATAAGGGTTAATATTAGCCAGGAATTAACTCACCAATAGTTCCACGTGGCAATGAGGCAAGGGAGAACGTTTTACCCAATATGGCGGTGGACAATGGGGATCGAGACTTCGGTCCCGAGACACGAGTCAAGTTAAAGAAAGAATAAATGATTACATGGGAATGGACATGAATATTATGCTTATCTGTCAGTCAGTCATGGCGTCGATGAGAGCGTCGTGATGGTGTAGCTGTGTGTATTGCTGTATGTGTATTGTGATTAGAGCACCAAAAGCACGATCAACTCAGGCCGGAAAATTTAGATGTTAACTGGTTGGTGTTCGTGAAGGCTCTGGTGTTCCTCGAAGGCACACCTTGCTGCCTTGGCAAAACGCCAGGAGCCCAAATTATCGTACCGCATCTAGGTTGCTCTATACGATAAATTATATTAATATATACGATAAATTCATATATACTACATAAGACCATGACAATATTGCTTAATAGCATATTAGGCCTTTTATAACTTAACTTATTTACAATCTTATAATATACGATCTACTCGTCCTACGTCTTGCTGTAGGAGCGATCGTGACGTCACAGAGACATACGAGATCACAAAAGAGTCATATTCTATCGTATTTATACGATACACTCCCCCCACAAAAAAAGACCTGAACCCCACCTTAAACCTAAAGTTGCCCAGAGGCTATCTTCTGACGCCACAAGTCGACGGCGCCAGCAGCAGCGCGTCTGGGACGCGTCCCGGTCCAAGAATGATCGCCATCAATAAGAGGTGAGTCGTTCCTTTGAGAATCCTCGGACCCAGCAATAACAGGTGGAGCATCAGATTGCAATGCGGAATCGAGCTCCAAAGCGTACAAACGCGCGATAGGATGAACAGTAGTCCAGTGGCTGTCTTCAATAGCGCCACCCACTCTACAGAGTCTGCCCCCTTGTATACCTCTAATACGCGGCCTAATTTCCAGTATAAAACGAGGACTATCTTCTTTAATTAAAACAACTTCACCAAATGTAGGTGCCGTTGGTCGACCAGAGGGAGTAACACTCCTTTCCCTCAATGCTAGCAGATATTCACTAATCCATCGTTTCCTAAAATCCTCGATTATTCTGGATATATACTGGTATCTCTTAGACCACCGCTACCTCAGAGTACAACGAGGGATCCTCTAACTCTACTATGGATATTAGATGGAAACGCAGTCAATGGTTTCCCATATAGCAAGTGAGCTGGCGTTAATGGTAGTGGTTCTTGCAGGTCGGTGTACACATATGTAAGCGGGCGATCATTCACGACTGCCTCTATCTCTGTGAGGACTGTCGTCAACTCACTCTTCTTTAATAGAGCACGTCCTACAACCGTCCTGACTTTACTATGCCGACACATCGTTCCCACATTCCACCAAACCAAGGTGCCTTAACTGGAATGAACCTCCATTCGCACTTCTTCTCTCCCAAGAAAGTGATGATAGTAGGATCACTACTCATATCCTTTAGATATTTTGATGCTTGGACATAATTGGGAGCATTGTCGCTAAGAATGAGTTGAGGGAATGAACGACGGGCACAAAACCGTCTGAACGCCAGCATAAATTCTTCGCTAGACATATTATCACATAGTTCTAGGTGTACCACTCGAGATGTTGCACAGGTAAACAATAATATATAAACCTTCTCACTCTCCCTCATCTTCAATGCCCCTGTGTAATCTAATCCTACCGCTTGGAAAGGTTCTACGTGCTTTACACGGCATTCAGGTAGGGGTGGAGCTGGTCCAGTTGCATATGGTTTACCCTTTAGTCTTACAGGGTAAGACTAGCACGCGTCGAGCTACTTGTCGAACTCTGGGTATCCACCATGTGAGACGTAAATTTGATATAATATGACATACCCCGTAGTGTTTTACTTCCCTATGTGCACGTATGATCAATAGATCAGTAACGTGATGTCTTGTTGGCATAAGTATAGGGCGGTTTGTGCCGTCTGGTACACCCGACCACTTCAGGCGACCCCTCACACCTGATGAGGCCATTGTCTAGGTGCAACCTGAGTTGACGCACTATATTAGGCATTAATGTCTTATTCGAGCTTTTCAAGGATTCTAATTCATTGGAAAAGGTTTCTACTTGAACCCATTTGATCAAAGTTACTTCAGCTGCTTTAAATTCACGAGCATCAATGTTGTGACCCCTGTTGCAGAGTTGGCCCGTTACTTTAAGCTTGAGATTGGATACATATCGCAATACCCAAGCTACAACTCTGACTAGTTTATTATAGTCACCGAATCTTGCCCACACTATGATAGGACCCGGTGGCTCATTTGGTTGGGCTGTAACTGCCACTGTTTCCAGCGGCAGAAGTCCCTCACCAACAGCATGCCAAATCGTCCATTCACTTTCATGGAGCAGCCACTTTGGACCATGCCACCACAATTCGGACTTCATTAACTGGCTAGCCGTTATACCCCTAGTTATGAGATCACTAGGGTTTTCTTTGTTTTTACATAATGATAAGCAACGTCTGGCAAAAGGGCTCTAATCTCATATACCCTATTCCGCACATAAACTGGCAGAGACTTCTTGCTATGTATCCAGTTGAGTGCGACCTGACTATCGCACCATACGTGAACGATTTCAATATTTAATTCGCTCTCGTATGCTGCGCGTACATGTTGCACCAGACGTGCTACTAGCAACATGGCAGTCAATTCCATTTTAGGGATAGTTACCTTTTTAATCGGGGCTACCTTGGCCCGGGCTGTAACTAAATGTGCCGCAAATGAAGTAACGACATATATGGCTACCCCGTATGCCGTGGCGCTAGCATCGCAAAACGTGTGTAACGTAACGTCACCGAACGCCGCCACTTTACGAGGTATAGGTTTAGTACATAGGATGGCATATTCATTCAACACCAATGTCCCTTGGTCATTCAGGTCCTCGGGCAAACTGTCATCCCATCCTATTTTACGTCTCCAAATTTCCTGCATTAGAATCCTAGCTCTTATGGTAACGGGTAATGCTAGACCCAAAGGATAAAAAAATTGCGCAACTTTGCTCAACAGACTTCTTTTGGTGTGCGCTCCTGTCTGCTGAGCAAAAGACCTTGTTTGAAAAGTTAGTATGTCATGTTTAGGTTGCCAGATCATCCCCAAATTTCTGGTCTTTTCCTGGTTAAGAGATGCTGTACCATCCACCTGTATTAAACTCTGAAGATCTTCACTATTAGTAACCCACTCGTGGAGAAATAGATGTGCATCCGCAAACAATCTGCGTGCTTGCCAGTATGCAATATAACAAATTATCCTGACTATCGCTCGAAACCCTGCAAATTGTCAATATATAATCCGCGAGATAGTTTACTTGTGTCCTCATGAGTGTCAGCTAGATGTTTTCTGATTGTGGCATTTAACAAAAACTGTGAGCACGTGGCCCCAAAGAGTAACAACCCGAAAACGGTATATTATGATTGGACTTTCAGAGTCGCTAATGTCGCTGAACCAAAGAAAGCGGGTAACATCTCTATCTTCCTCCTTTAGCTTGACCATCAAGAATGCTTTCTCGATGTCACTGGTATAGGCGTACTTTCCCAGCCTAAACCGCAATAGATGTTGGGACAGGTCCGACACCATGGACGGACCTGTCAACAGGCAGTCATTTAGACTGGGTTGTTGACCTTGGTGGGCAGAAACAGTCATACACCACCCGTATTGGTGTGGTGACGCTGTCTTTCCTTACCCCATGATGGGCCAGATAGTGAACCCTACCCTTCTTAAACGGTTCCTTGACATCGACTCTCTCAATAAAGCCCCTATCCTCATAACTCCGAAATACATCGTCATACGCCTGGCGCGTGCTCGGTTCGTTAGACAATTTACGCTGTAATGCGCGCAAACGACCTAATGCCAAACCATAGTTGGTAGGCAGGCTTATCTCACTATAGTCCAGTCAATCTAGCACAAATTATGGCCTATGATGGAAATAATTAGAACAGAAATGAAACCTGTTGTATGATGTTCCTAATGCTTTATTACATCACATATCAAAAGTAGAGAAAAATGGGATTGGTGGAACATGGTTAAAAATAAAACATGTTAATCATAAACATATTGTAGCGGTAACACAGAATGTTGTACTTCAAATGAGTGTATCACCATTATTATTCATTGTAGAGGGTTGGGATTGGTCTTGTTTGGTAGGTAAAGGGTTGTTCTTTAAGGTACTGTGCTCAATAAAAATCTAAACTCAAAATAAAAGGCAAAAAAGACGATTTGAGTATAGCCGAAAGGCAAAAATTTAACACTTTCCTTCTAGAAACAATTGTAAAAAAATACCTAACAAAGATATAATAATTTTGATGATATCATCATGTAGCTGAGTAAATTAGCTTTTGAATAATGTATCATAGTTTGAATTTTGATCAATAGTAGCCCAGTGTAAATAAAAATTAAATAAAACACGCTTTCCTTCAAATAAATGTTTGCCAAAAAAAAAATAATAATAACAATGAAATCATTCGGATTACCACATACCATTGTGTAGCTGAATAAATTAGCTTTTGAATGATGTATCATAGTTTGAATTTTCATCTATAATAACCCAGAGAATAAAAGAAAATGAAATAAAAAACACACTTTCCTTTAAATAAACATTTGCTAAAAAAAAAAATGAAGCCTCGGGAACCTATGATGGCCAGAACCGTCATCAGAACGTGAAAGGGTTAATCATCTTGAACATCTCCATGTATACATTTCATTCATTCACTGTCTACAAAGCTATCTTCAGATGCCATTGCATTTGTGCACCCAACCCCTCTGCATTCTCCACATGCAGCTGAACATTCCAGGCCATGTTTTCTGCATGAGCAGCGTCGAGTGTCGCAATTAACTTTACACTTGCAGCGCACAATCTGCAGCAGTGATTCTGGGGCAGCTGCCAAGTCTGTAGTTTTGGGTTCTAATTGGCCTTGATTACATATCCATCCCCACTCCTCTGGCTTCAAAGTGTTACCCATCCACTCTTGGCACTGAAAATATGTACGGGCACTATGGTAACATAAAGCTGATGCTGTTGGAGGAAGGGTGTGTACTTGAACAGAATAGCTGCCTCTCATTGCCTTCTCACAAAACAATCTGTAACGTAGAGAGTCCAATCCCTCGTTTTTGTCACCACTATACAGACGACTCACTAACTTCTCACCAGCAGCTGTAATTTCTGCCATTGAAGATTGTCTAAGAAAAACCTTTGCATATTCTTGCATATCACTGTCACTTCTTAGTTTCCGAAGAGCAGAGTCTTTCCCAATACCAAACATACGGGAGGTTGTATCACAGCCAGTAATAGCATGTATTACTGGCAATAATGTGCATGTATCTTGGCCCAGTTTCCTCTTTACCAAATTGATGTCCCATATTCTCTTCATCTTCTTTGATATTTGCCGTCCCTCTGACCTGAAGAGCAGTGGAAATACCGTCTGGCTTGGCTGCATGCATAACAACACCAGGAGATCGGTATCCTCTCCAATGAGTGTAGTAGGACACTTGGATGCCTCATTTACTGCTGTCATTGCAATTAGCACATCTGCGTCACCAGCTGCATGAATTGTTTTGATGCCTTTCTTTTGTAACTTGGCACTCAGCATATGAATGAACTTCTGCTTGTTTGTTGTGTTGGCCAGGAAAACTTCTTTCTTTGTTTTACACACATTCCTTCAGCAAAATTTACTTGCATACCGACAATTCCTTTGGACCTTCTCTTATGTGTAATATCTTTTGTAGAATGACCTGCTTCATAGCCATCAAATACAACTGTGGGATTTCTATACTTCTCGTGAACGTAGTCTACATAGCGCTGGCAGATGGAACTAAATGTGACATCGCGTGACCATGGCAAGCGCTGTAGAAGAGAGCCTCCATCAATCACATAGCGCATAGCATCTTCATCAACTTGAGCTGACATATCTGTGCATTGTGCCAATTTCCAAATTGAATTAGCGAGTGAAGGTTTATTGGCTTGGCGAAGAAGTCCATTGGTCTCAAACAAAGATGATGGAGGAGAAGACAGTTCATATTGGAATATGCTTTCAATATCATCCACAACATCAGGTGCAGCCATTATGAGACGTTGAAAGAGCAGCTGGGAATCAACATGAATCATTTCACCATCTACCTTTGGCGAGACTCTGTGGTCAAGGGTTATCACTTGATTTTTTTTCCTGAAAGCATACTCCATGACATTCTTTCCCTCCATACTTTTGAGTACCTCTCTGCCCACTTCTGAAGCTTTGTGGGCATTGACAGTTTGGTCTGCTGTGACACCTGTGACAATGTTCCGTAGTATTGGGTCTTGTGCAAAGGGGTTTCTTTCTTGCAGGAGACCCAGTATTGATAACATGTCAAGTTCATCTTTCTTTTGTCTTGCATCTGTGGCTTCTTTGTGTTGTTCACTTGTAGTATAACTTGTTGCCATGAACTCTTGCATGGCCATATTGACATCGGCACATGCAGGCATGGACAGCAGCCACTGTGTACGTTGTGCTTCAGACATTCCACGACCACGCGTTAATCCACCAGTAGTCTTCATATTTCTCATTAGTACTTGCTTTATAGCTAAATCAGATGAAAGTCCTCCCCAAAATCTGTCACTTCGTCGTACAACATGATACCCTGCATTGAATTTATCATAAACATCTGGATGTTGTGTCTTGAGCTGATGCATCTGTTGCAAGTGGATGTATACAGATTTGGCGTAATGGTTATGGCCAGCAGCAGCGAAGTATGGCAACATTGCAGGTAATGTATGCAGGTAGAGACTCCAGTTTCCTGTATGCTCAGCTTTGATGAACTGTCGAAGAAGGTCAACCATCGTCATATACTGTATCCACAACCGAGCAGTGGAATTGGACGCCAATGTAGCTTTTTCTTCATTCACTCTTTGTTTAACTCTTTCGAGGACACCATCCATACATACCACATCTACAGACAATTCACCTTTCATCAAGTCATCATACATGTGAATTGCATGACGCAAATCCTCTTCTTCAACTGTCACAGGCAGAGATTTATCAGTATCATCAACTTCTTCCAATTGCACATCTGCAGTGCTGTCAACCTTTGTAGTCTCTGGAACAGCACAATTCATTTCTGGAAGAGGAAAACTAAATGTCTGAGATATAATCATTGCATTTAATGCTGCATCTACAAGACAGTGTCACCTGAATGCTCTTGCTACTGCTTTGCCACTAAGCATATGGGCAACAGCATTTGGTGCATATACCAATTCAAGCAGCTCACCTAGGCCAGTCCCAGACATGATTTTGCCGATGCACCCCAGAAAACTCATTTCAGTGTGGAAGGCTCCAAGACGGAGTATGATAGAGTGCAGGTCACTGTTTGTGCTTTCACCAGCAAGGATCATCTGAGCCTTCCACCAGAGAGGTTGATCAAAAGTGAGGATTGGATGCATATTCTGGCGCTTGGCTTCAGAAGACACAAAACAGAGAGTTGAGTATATGCAACTGAGGTTAGTTGGATCCATATCAATCATTGGGAGGAAAATAATGGATGACTTCCCTGGGTGGATACCATGCGACACTGCTTGCATCATTCCTGACCACCCAGGTCTTGGTGAACGAAGTGGCCAAGAAATTTTCCAAAGCAGGTCTAGCATTGCTGTAGGGTCTTCATAGATAGGCAAATGCAGTTTGTCATATATCAAGGGTTGAGTCTCATTGTTTGTTGATTTATAGAAGTGTATTTTGATTCTCCCGACAGCTGCTACATCCTCTGCTGTTACTGATATCCTGGGGATCTGTTTTCGTGGTTTGGTCATAGGTGTTACTGCAGCAATAATACCCATTCCATGAAAAGTGTTGCGACCATCAAGTGTAACAATGTTGTGGTCTACATTGTCAGCAACAAACTGGATGAAATGTTGTGATGTAATGTTAGGTACATCAATACCTTGGAACTTTGCAGCAGAGCGCTCAAACCGTTTTACTTCAGGGTACGATGAACAGAATCCAAGACTATTGAGGCAGTCAATGAGAAACTTTGATCCGAAGTGGTGGTGCATTTGCACTGACAGACCTATCTGCAGAGGTGCTACTAGTATTCTAGGTCTAGCAGCTTGAACAATTGCTTGACCTATAGCTGCTATTTTGCGCTCAGCTTGTTTCTCGTTGAAGATTGTTTGAAGAAGAAGGTGCAAAGTCTCTGGAACAAAATCGGAATTCTTTTCCAGGGAGGCAATACCATCAGAGCTAGGAAAAGTATCGCCCATAGACTCCATGGACTTTATGTCACTTTTGATGAGTTCTGCAGCTGCCTGAACCAACCTAAGCTTCTCTTTCTCACTGTCTTGCAATTTTGGCAAATTGTAGAACTCCTTTAGAATATGTGAAGCTGTAGCTCTGAGTGTGACAATGTTGCCTTTCGTGCCACTGCTTGTGATCACAATGTTGTTACCAAAATGTTCTTCTAGTTTGACTTTCATGTACTTTGCAGTATATGCTTCCTTGTCACAGTACTCTTTCATCTTCTCAACAAGATTATTTACAGATATCTGCATATCCTCATTTTTCTGTAAGTACTCAACCACTTTCAAAAATGCTTCTGCTTTCAATAAATCAATTGGCCTGCCTGATGTGTACTGACTACTTTCACCTGATTGATTGTATATAGCTGGTATCTTCTTTCCTGTTCGGAAATTGGTACTGCATAGTTGGTGGTATATCGCATCTGCTGCATGTAAGTCTTGGGCAAATTCAATCCGACTTTGTACAGTATGAGCCCAGGAGTCCCCACGTTTTTTACACACATCCTGAATAGTCAATTGGAAGTCTCCTGTCCTGAATGGGAATACATCAAATCCTCTTTTCCTTCCAGCGTATTTAGCAGGATGGCCACAAAACAAACAGTGCTCATTAAATAAGAACTTGCCATCACTTGATCGGAGCTGACGGCAGGTAGTCGATGAAGTCTCCTGTTTCTTCCTTAGGTCTCGGCTAATGGAATTTCTGTTGCAGTATTCAAAGCGACATTTTTTGTGCACAGATTGTCCTACAATAGTGGTGAGCATCAATCCACGAAGTTTGCTGGCTTCACTAATACCATCACATCCTTTCTGACGAAGCACAACAGTTGCCTCCCCATTGTCTAGGGTTTCATTGCAAATTACACAGGACTCCATCATGCATCTGAAACAGAAAAGGAGACTGTTAAAAATATGTAGATGATTAAAAAATGATAAATCAGCACAATTAAAAAGGGAAATACCGAGATCCAACACACAATGATTACTTACACATGAACCAACAAAAATATATTATTTATTTTCGATTTGACAAAAAATATCATTTGAAGCATGTAGATATATTTACAGTCATGTTTATGGACCCTGAAAATATATTTGTAGACACTAAAATCACCCCATTGCAATAATTACAAGTAAAGAGGGCAAATTTAAGGTTTTCGGAAATGGCCTGGCAGCCATATTGGATTTATGCAAATTAGGTAACTTTCCACCATTTCCTTTTTCCTCCACTTTTGGTATGTTGATTAGGAGGACATGTAGATTACATTACAGCAAAAATAAATTCTGTTGCAATTTTTTCCATATCAAACTACAGATTGACTGGACTACTATTCTTCCAGGGTAAACTAACTTTATATTGCTTGTCTGAGGCACAGTAGCACACAGACTCGTCAAACCTTTGTAGCGCAACTTCCGAGTCATAATCAGTCTCCATAGGATTAATGCCTATGTGATCCAATCTCCACAGTCGTTCCAGGTCGAACTCGGCAGCCATCTTAGGGTCACTAGGTTGGGAATCCTCCCTTCCCAACTCCTCTGTCGCGGTTACATTGACTCTATATATCGAAACCGTGTCGACCAGGACCCTTGACTGTTTAGTATGCACCTTTCCGCTCATGCAGTATCCAAATTTAGTGGGGATTTAAATTACACCACACATCTTTTTAAATCCAGGGTATACTACTTCATAATAATGATCCACACCAAGTAGAACATGCACCTCACTCTGATTTCCCATGGGATCTGACAAGTTAACCCCTTTGCTACGTAATGTGTGTTCCACCTTCTTCACACCCACAGATACATATTCTGGTAGGGTGTCTACTACGATACAAGTCATAAAGTACCGGTTTTTACGGTAGAAATATGAAATCTCCGCTATCTCGTAGTCTTGCTTATCAGTAACCCCTGTGAAGCCCTGTAATCGAAGAGTCAGCCCCTACGATTCGGTGCTTCAGTCCCACTAGTACGGACCTCTTTATAAAGGAACGTTGAGACCCCTGATCTAGAAGTACCCGACAAACCTTGTTACTCTCATTACCTTCCATGGGAATCTGTATTGTGGGCAATATAGTGGTGTCTTGCATGCTACCTAGTGTCACAGTTGTAGTACCCTCTGTTTTGACGTCTTTGACTTTATCTGCCGTAGGACACAACTTATCAAAGTGATGTCCTTTGCAGTGGCGACAGGGCCTTAAGTATGTAGCAGTACATTGTCCCTGCTTACCATGTTCCTTACTTAGACAACCTACACATAGCTTCAATCTTTTCGCCTGTGCTAGTTTTGTCTCATTTGTTGGGTATTTTACGCAGAAACTCCATTTATGTTTGTTGTTACATAGCTTACATAGAATCTGAGCAGGTTTCTTATACGCACCCTCTTTCTTTACTTTAGTCCCCACTGTCATGCTTACTGTTCCCCTCTTCTCCACATTCTCACTCCCTCCCGACACATACATTCTCCCTTTGTTCAACTGTAGATTATTGATCTCCTTACTGAACTGAGTTTTGAACTCTCCCAGCTCAAATGATCTTACCTTATCAAGTATTGCCATAGGAAGCTTCTGACGCAAGATAATGACTATCATTTCCTGCGTGGTAAGCCCTAGGGTGTCTAGCGATCGAGTATGGCACTCCATATTTGCCCTGAAGTTTGTCAACTCATCAACCTTATACTGTGGTTCTGCGAGCCCCAACAAGGCAACGACATGGGCCATCTTCAACTGCTCTCTATCCTCGTATGTGGACTCTAATAAGTGTACCGCTTCAAGATAACTATCACCCACTACTGCAAAATCCTCTATCAAATGTAAGGCCTCTCCTTCCATTTGTCCCTTCAGATAGTGAAACTTGCGGACATTATCCAAAGAGGACTCATGAACCGTAGATCGAAATACGTCCCAAAAAGCTAACCACTCAGTTAACTTGCCCCCAAATGTAGGAAGATTGAGCTTTGGGAGGTGTACAGTATATTTTGGGTCAGCCCTTCTATGGGCCTCATTATCGCCTCCCTTCTTACTTGCGACAGCACGCTGTAATTGGTACTTCGCTCTAAAGACAGGTTCGTCATAGAGGGCGCGATTATCACACTCTGTAACTATCTCTTCCTCCTCTATCATGTCAGCCACAATCACCTCACTCAGAGCCGTAATACGACCGTGGGTAGCCTGGACGTTTTCTAATCTAGCCTCCAATTCCTCTAGTTCAGCAGTAGTGATGAAAGTGTTGACGTCCACAATTAGCCTATTTAATACTCCCCGAAGTCCCGCCCTTTGATTTTTAGGGGCTTTGATCATTTTAGGGGCTTTGATCAGCACCCCACTAGATGGTGTCTCTTTATTGTCTTTATTCATTTTGCATGTGAGCCTATAGGCTATGTTTCTAAATGTTACGTTACAAAGACAACGGCCAAATAATAGTCTAATTAAGAGACGCCGACCGGCGGACTTCTATGTTATGGAGAAAAAATAGTACACTAAATAGCAATACCTACTAATGGATCATATCGAATAAGAAAAAATGTTAGGTCAGGTCATATGTCACAGGAAGTCTGAAACGGAAAAGAAAATTATTGGGGAAAAATGATGGGTGGGATGCAGGACTTAGGCAGGCGCAACGATGTGACCCTGCATTCCGGCTCTAGCTTGGCTAGTCCTACCAGATTATCATAGAGTTGTTCCTGCATCCTGTTATATGTCCCCTTGTTCATTGCCTTAAAATCCCTTACTGGTAGCTATTTCCCGGGTCTGGGCACCAATGTGGTAAACTATCAATGGAAGTTAAATATTACTAAGCTATAATGAATCAAATAAATCAATCTAAATGAAAACTACACCATATCTAAATTGAATTCAATCTGAAACAAGCTAATTTATATCCAAAGGTCTCACATAATAAATTTATATATAGGGTAAGGTTATAAGGGTTAATATTAGCCAGGAATTAACTCACCAATAGTTCCACGTAGCAATGAGGCAAGGGAGAACGTTTTACCCAATATGGCGGTGGACAATGGGGATCGAGACTTCGGTCCCGAGACACGAGTCAAGTTAAAGAAAGAATAAATGATTACATGGGAATGGACATGAATATTATGCTTATCTGTCAGTCAGTCATGGCGTCGATGAGAGCGTCGTGATGGTGTAGCTGTGTGTATTGCTGTATGTGTATTGTGATTAGAGGCACAAAAGCACGATCAACTGAGGGCGGAAATTTAGATGTTAACTGGTTGGTGTTCGTGAAGGCTCTGGTGTTCTTCGAAGGCACACCTTGCTGCCTTGGCAAAACGCCAGGAGCCCAAATTATCGTACCGCATCTAGGTTGCTCTATACGATAAATTATATTAATATATACGATAAATTCATATATACTACATAAGACCATGGCAATATTGCTTAATAGCATATTAGGCCTTTTATAACTTAACTTATTTACAATCTTATAATATACGATCTACTCGTCCTACGTCGTTCTGTAGGAGCGATCGTGACGTCACAGAGACATGCGAGATCACAAATGAGTCATATTCTATCGTATTTATACGATAGTCGCCTTTCATTCAAGGTTTACAACCCAATGAAGCCGACGAAGTACGGTATCAAGCTGTACATCCTGGCAGAGGCGTTGACTGGCTATGTGTGGGACTTTCAAGTCTACACCGGTGCGGGTCGATCTCTCCGGGAGACGGTGGAGGGTCTCACGGAGTCCTTAGGAAGCCAGGGGTACAAGCTGTACATGGACAACTATTACAACTCAGTTGACCTGTGCCAGCAAATGCTCACACACAACATCCATGTGTATGGCACCCTGCGCCTTGCACGAGGAGCTCCTAAGCGGTTGTGCGACCTTGCTAAAGCAAAAGAGCTTGAACGCGATGCGACATTCCAGTTTTTCTATCACACATGTTTCTCTCCCCAAAAAGGGACAGTCTACGACTAAAATCCTACGATAGACATGTTTACTCCTCAGCAAATCAATGCTCAATAGAAAGTTCAGGATATTAATTAGTTCCCAAGTAAAACTAATTCTACAATCAAAGGTCTAGATAATTACTCCAGATATAGAAGATTCCTCTGGCACATCCCAGTAACAAGAGTTACCAAAAAAGTTCCTAGCTACCCCATTCAGAATCAGAGCGGTGATGTTCACCAGAATTCCTTCCAGCGTGGACATAGCTCCCAGGTTTTCATCAAGTTAGTGAAACAAACTCTCCTCCCTCTACTCAAAGACAGCGTAAAAAATACTGTTTTACCTTCAAGATTGTAAGATGCTGTGGTCTTCTCTACTCCATTGCCAAGAACAAACCTTGATAGTCATGTAACATGTGACAAATTTGGGTTTCAGAATAAATTTAGAGAAATCAAAATCTCACTCCTGCACAATCAGCAGGAGTAGGATTAATCTGGGATACACAATTTCAGACTATAAAGCAAAGTCCATCCAATGCCAGACGTCTTCAAATAAAACTACTCACAGTATTACATACCAAGACTGTAAACAGGAACTTTGACAATCTCCGATAGGCCCTTGAATTGGGTTCAAAATTACAAGACCCCTAGGCTTCCTCAGGTTGAAGGAACTAATCTGGCCAGGCAACAAAGCCGTTCCCTAACACCTCACAATTCCCCTCTATTCATCCCAAAGAGATTTCTACACCCCCTGTCGTTGCGGAAAAATTTTCAGGTAAAGGGAATCAGTGACACAGTGATCAGATCCACCTCCCACTGTAGGGTTGGACACAGACGCTTCGAGTCTGATAGGATGGCACTATCAGTCGTTCGGAAGGTCATCAGTATCACGGAAAATGGACAACCTTAAGTTAGTGTCACATCAATACCTAAGAGCTAACAGTCCCTCTAATTTTCCCAAAGTTCATGCAATATCATTGACCTCCAGGGCAATGTCATGCCAGACGGTCAACATGACCACGGAAATTTGCTTGAAGAAACAGGTCTCCACCCGGGCCAGGTTTCTCTAGGATCTCTTGGGAAAAGATATGCGTTCTAGCCCAAAACATTCCCCATTAATCCATGCAACATATCTACCAGGGTTCCCCAACCTGTGGACGGATACTCGGTCCAAGAGAAAGATTACCTCAGCGAATGGGCCTTCAAACAAAAAGGCAACCAACCACTTAATACTGCCATTTTTTCACACCAAACCGATCTGGTTGCATCCAGTAAAATCAACAAAGCTCCAATATTACATATCTCGGAATGACATAATACGGGAAAGGGGCCCAGATGCCCTCACAGTGAATTGGAACAGGTGGAAATAGATTTATGATGTGAGAATCAGTCATCACCTCAGGTCTTTCCAGGGCCAAATGGGCCTGGTTACCCCTACATGGCCTACTCAGGTGTGGCACACTCAACTTACTCATTGGTTCAACAACCTCTGCAACTCTCCCTGTCCTATTTCCACATGAAAGAAATTGGAAACCTGCAGACCTCGCTCAATTTTACGATATGGACATTCTCAAATCCAAGTGGCTACACTCCTGCGACGAGGAAGTCACAGATACGCTCACTAGTCGATGCTCAGCTTCAACTCTAAGACAGTATAGTTAACACTTAAACAATTTACAACTTGGAGTGTAGGGTCAAACCAGCAGTCTCCATCGGTTGCTTGGTTGCTGAAGCACCTAAATTTCTTAATTGACGTTAAAAAAGCCAACAGTTAACACACCTATAAACCACGTATCGTCATAAGAAACCCTTCTTGACGCTTACTGGTTTATCTCTGCCCCAGAAAGACCAACGGGGTTGTTTATGCAGGCTTGTGTTAAGCTCAGAGCCCCAAATCGTAATTTGCTCCCTCAATGGTCAATCTCGAAAGCCTAACTTTGTCGCAGTCTAGGTCTTCTCCTGTGAGACCACATATGACAAGAAACTTAATAAGTATGTATTTTCGAATGACCCAGGCTATTGGCCAATGGGTCTCAGAACTGACAGCCATGACAAGGTCTACTAACTATCTAAGTTTTGCTCCTAACAAGGACTCTGTACATATTGTTACTACGCCAGAGTCATCACAAAAAGGAACACCAGGAACATATCCCTACACCTTTCTCTAATCCTGCCTTGACAAGAGCAACGATACTCCATACTCTATTCCCTGCTAATGCACTATATACCTACTCTAAGTCTATTATTCCTAGGAATAAGACACAATTGTGCTTTCCCCAGATGGTCCAATAAGGTTAGGAAAGAAAGTGTTAGCATCCTTTTTTGCAAAGACAATTAAGGAAGCTGAGCCTCAGGTGATTGCAAAATCCCATGATAGGCACATATGGGCCACTACCATTAGTTCTCCTCAATGGTTTTTCAGGGGAAATTATAACTCAGACGGGCCTGTTGGTCCGCTAGCAATGCGCCCCTAGCCATATACTTGTCGATACATATGGAGAAGACGCAGCTTTAGGGCAGGATCATGCCCCCTGAGGACAATAAGTAGATGGATATATTTATTATGTGCTGGAGTGAGTGAAGGAACAGCGAGAGAAGGTGCATGTTTGTTTGTAAGTAGCAAATGGAAGGAATGTGTAAGAGAGTATGGGTCTGTGGGTTCAAGGATTGTGTGGGTGAGAATGAAAGTAGGAATACAAACGTGGGTGATTGTATGTGTGTATGCCCCAACAGAGGATATACTTGAAAGAGAGAAAGAGGAGTTCTGGATGAATGTGGAGGCGTGCCTGGAGAAGTTTGACAAGAACGAAAGAATATTTCTTATTGGGGATATGAATGGTAAGGTGGGTGATAGGAAAGTTGAGGGAGTGGTGGGAGGGTGGGGGGTACCATCAGAGGTGAATAGGACTGGTAGTGCACTTGTGGACGTATGTGTGGGGAGGAGGCTGTGGATAGCCAACACCTTCTTCCGACACAGAATGATCCACAGGTATACGTGGAAACGGATGTTGACGATAAAGGATAAGACAGTGGTGGAACGAAAGTCATTGATTGATTATGTATGTGTGGATGAACGAATGAAGAAATCTGTGATGGATGCTAGGGTGTATAGGGGTATTGGAGGGGGTCTGTCTGATCATTATGTAGTGGTAGCTAAGGTTAGGATACAAAGGAAGTGGGTGAGGAGAGCGGGAGGGAGGCGAGAGGAGGGTGGAATGGTGAGGAGGGTGGAGAGGTTGCAGGAGGAGGAAGTCAGGGAGGAGTACAGGAGAGCAGTGGAAAGATGACTAGGTGGGTTCGACCTGGAAGTTATGGAGGAAGTGGAGGAGATGAGCAAGGTGTTTAAGGATGAGATCTGTGCAGCATGTGAGGAGGTGTGTGGAGTGAGGAGAAGAGGGAGGGGAGTGAAAGGTACAGCATGGTGGACAGAAGAGGTAAGAATAGCTGTGGAAGAAAAGAAGAAAGCATATAGAGAGTGGTTGGGTAGTAGAGGGAATGAAGATTCTGAGAGACAGAAACGAGCGAGGTACGTGGAGAGTAAGAGGGTGGTGAAGAGAATAGTGAAGGAAAGTAAGAGAAGAGTAGATGAGGAATTTGGAAGGAATCTGAGTGTAAAATGGAGGGAGAGTAAGAAACTGTTCTGGAAAGAAGTCAAGAAAGTTAGGGAAGGTAGCAAGGGAAACAGTAAGGGTGTGAAAGATAAGAATGGGTAAATGCTAGCCGAGAAGCAAGAGAGAGTCGAAAGATGGAGGGAGTACTTCAGTGAGTTGCTAAATGTAAGGAATGAAGAGCCAGCAAACATAGCTGGATATGGTATGGGAGGGAGAAGAAGAGAAGTAGTGGAGGAGGAGGTGGGGATCAGGAGGTCAGAAGTGTGGGAAGCCATGAAAAGAGTGAAGTTGGGGAAAGCACCAGGAACAGGTGGAGTGTGTGGGGAAATGTTGAGGTATGGTGGTGAGATAGTGATAGAATGGATATGGAAAATGTGCAAACTAGCATGGGAGAAGGGGAGTGCACCCGATGAGTGGAAGACTGGCATAATAGTCCCCCTATATAAGGGCAAAGGGGAAAGAGGAGTGTGTGGTAACCACCGAGGAATATGTCTTCTAAGCGTAGTAGGGAAGGTATACAGTAGGGTAGTGATTGAGAGAGTGAGAGTGAGAACGGAGAAATGGATAGGCGACGAGCAGGGAGGTTTTAGGAAGGGAAGAGGATGTGTAGATCATATTTTTACCCTGAATTGTGTTGTGGAGAAGTATCTGGAGAAGAAACAAAAGGTGTATGTTGCCTTTATGGACTTGGAGAAGGCCTATGACAGAGTGGATAGAGAAGGTTTGTGGAAAGTACTTAGAATATACGGAGTAGAGGGCAAGTTGCTGAAAGCAGTGAAGAGCATGTATGAGGGTGCAAAGGCGGCAGTACGTGTGGAGAGTGAGCAGAGCGAGTTCTTTGACCTGAATGTTGGTTTGAAACAGGGGTGTGTGATGTCCCCGTGGTTGTTTACTGTATATATGGATGGAGTCATGAAAGAAATACTATCAAGAGCAGTGGATGTTGGTGTATCGCTGAAAAGGGAGGGAATTGAGTGGAAGCTACCTATACTGCTGTTTGCGGATGATACAGTTCTGATGAGTGATAATGAATGGGAGTTGCAGGGTCTGGTAAATGAGTTTGGAACAGTGTGCGCAAAACGGAATTTGAAGGTAAATGCGGGGAAGAGCAAGGTTATGGTCTTCGAAAGGGGTGAAGTCACAGAGTGTGAGGTGAAGCAGAACGGTCAGGCTATGGAGATCGTCAACTCTTTTAAGTATCTGGGCAGTGTGTTGAGTAAAGATGGGACTATGGCTGAAGAGGTGCGGGAGAGGGTACAACAAGGGAAGAGGGTTGTAGGAACGCTAAAAAGCAGTAACAAGAAATAGGGTGGTCAGTATGGAAGTGAAGAAGTCCTTGCATGACAGTGTGGTAATCCCGACACTGACTTACGGAAGCGAAGCATGGACGTTGGTTGAGAGACTCAGACCAAGAGTGAGAGCAGTGGAAATGAATTACTTAACCTGACAAGCGTGATATAGACCTAGGGGCTAGGGTAGTTATTTGTGCATTTCTAGCCTTGGATTCTGACAGTATTCGTTATATTTACAATATAGAGCATTATTTGTTTTCGGTATGCTTTTATTTTACATATATGATGTATATGAACCTTCAAGAGTGCTAAAATAAGTTGGAAAAGCATTTGGGTGGTGAAAAACGAAGATATTGGCCACCCGGTCATAATCTCAGGCGAGAGAGAGCCACAGGCAACCCTCCTCTCTCGCTGTCTGGGATTCAACTGAGACGAGCGGGGCGGTGTGTGCCAGTGTCTGGGTGTTACATAACGATCTTTTATGCAACCCACTTGTGCTACATTATCGCGGGAGAGAAAATAACCGATAAATGATGATAATAAGAGGAAAAATAGGTGATAATTGAGGAGGGGGGGAGGGGGGAATAAGGTGGGGAAGGAGGGGGGGTGAGAAACACATGGATGAGTACTAGAGGGGAATTATCTCACCTAGAGACAAATTCCTTTGTTTTGATAGGCCCTTTTTTTTTTGGAAGGCTTTTTTTATGGTCTTGCTTCCGTGAGGCCTATCGCGTTCCCTATAGGAAGCCTTCCGTGAGGCCTATCGCGCTTGCCGGGTTAAGGAGTGCGTGCGGAGTTACATGGAGGGATAGACAGACTAATGAGGAAGAAAGAAGGAGGTGTGGTGTGGAGGTAGATGTGCTGGAAAGTGTGAAAAGGAACAACTTGAGATGGTTCGGCCATATGGAACGTATGGAAAGCGAGAGAATGACTAAGAGGGTGTACGAGAGCGAGGTGGAGGGACAGAGGGGGAGAGGTAGACCGAATATGAGGTGGAAGGATGGAGTGAGGAACTACATGAACGAAGGTGGTGCTGGTTGGGGGGAGGGGCGTCGACTGACTGGGGACAGAGGTGCATGGGGGCGGTTCGTTCGTGGCCACCCCTTCGGGGATCACGGCGTCAGGCAATAGATAGATAGATAGATAGATATATTTATTCAATGCTTTATTATCAGTGTGTAAAGTAATAGAAGGTGTGTCCTACCTTTCACCTTAAATGAAAAAGGGGGGGGGGGGCGTGTTAAGTCCATGACAAGTTGGCAGGACACACAATCCGGAATGGAGAGCAAGAGTGTCATTAGTGTCAAGAGTGTCATTAGTGAGGGGAGGTGTGGTGGAGTGGTCTTGCCACTGGCCTGGTAATCCAAAGGTCCTGGGTTCAAATCCCGATGTATCAATGGGAAGATATTATTGGGATGGAATTTGTGCTGTACCTAGTATCAGTGCATTACCACAAGCCCACCGAAACGTCAATAAAATACCCTCATTGTTCCCTGATTAAATAGCACTGTATGAATATTCCCATATTCAAAATATGCTATAGGGGTGCAATGCCTGGTGAGTTATCTGGTCAACAGGTGGCGTTGTGTGTGTGTAAGTGTGAGAGTCCGAGTGTAGGTGGTGAGACAGTGAAGCACGGGAACGAGGTGGCTTCAGAGATGGGGTCGTTTCGGGCCATGAGTGAGCACCGTGCCTCATGTGAAGGCAAGATGGCAGGTGCTCGTTGTACTCTACGTGCTTCACATGTCTCACTCCCTAGACTGGAACAAGACCTCACGGGCTTCACTGTTCATTGTAAAGCGGTGAATGTTAAGGCTCTCAGCCTATGCCCGAGAGGAAGTAAGTTGGAATATAGAAAAAAAAAAAAAAAAAAAAAAAAATGCACTAGATCTGTTACATAACAGTATCAATACGTTATTGCAACTATAAATATGTAACTTTATTTTTAATTTTAATTTTGTGATATACAATTATCAGTATTCACACCTCAGTAGTTCTGTCTTTCTGAGATAAGGCTTCTTTAATGGTACCCGCCTTATACATCTTTTTCTTATGAATATACTCTTATATTTAGACACATGTCACAGTTTTCGTTTTAGTCTTCCTAATAGATTCTCGCAGTTTATCTTGATGAGCATATGAAGGTCCCTCCACCGGTCGTGATATTCTAGGCTCTTACGTCATTGACGTAAGGAGCCACCAATAAATTACGATTTTGACAACCCGTAAGGGAAGGAAGGAAAAACTAATATTTATTGGTGGCTCCTGAAGTCAATGACGAGATTGTCCTCCCACCATCCCCTTCCCATTCACATGCTCAACTTGGTATACACTTTAGAGGTCAGTTCAAGGTCAACTGGAAGATTAGGGCACGCTCATGGGAACAGAGGAAGATCTGAATGCGCTGAGGCGCGGTGTTCAAACTGTGCTATTTCCTTTCTTTTTCATTTCCTACTTTTCAGTGGCTCCGACCCAATGACGTACCGTAGGAATGATTAAGGGGTACCCCCTATGGTGATCTTGGTTCTCGACCGTCGTGATCTAGGTTAACCTGGGCTCAGAGGAGCCCGGAACGAGGCCATATTAACATATGCTCTTACGTCATTGACTTCAGGAGCCACCAATAAATATTAGTTTTTCCTTCCTTCCCTTATGGGTTGTCAAAACCGTAATTTCTTGGCACGAAATATGGAAGCTTAGGTACTGATGAACTTATTCAGTTTGAGTTCAAGTTTGTGGAATCTATAAATATTACTGCACTGACTGAGATTATTTTCAGAGTTCCTGAAGGGGTGAAAATCCTCTTATTTGGTATAAATTAACTCGTTTCGTAATATAAGTATTCAAGACGGATTTATCCCTAAACACGTAGATTATTAATATTGTTCTATTTACTGGATTACTGTAACACTTGGTTTCCTTAACTCAAAGTTTTTAGGTTTGACGGACTCTGTTTATTTTTCACTTGGCGGAAATATGGCAGAGTTGATTGATGCTTAAAATCTGTCGTATTTTGGTATGTTTGTTATTTATTGAGTTAGAAAGTCGTGCCAAAAGATGGATATTTTTAGTGCATCTTAACATTAATATTTTTCTATAGATTAAAAGTGGAACACTTTTACGAAATTTTCACGTATTTCGAGGTATTAATAACTCTGCTTATTTGGGTCACTTTGAACTCTAACTTTGGTTGTATCTCGTCACTGATACTGAATTTTGGTAGTTTCTATATTATTTCTTTTCTTGGAAGAGATGTACACTTAGTTGAGGATTTCTTCTGATGCTCCGTGGGCCGTCCAGGTTGGCCGGTCGTGTGAAGTTTAGTTACAGTTGGGTTAATGGGCTTGGGGTCTTGAATATGGCTCCGTAACTAGCATGAAACAGTTTATTCTGGGAGCCGAGGGGTCGAACTTTGCACTGAGAGTTAAAAATTTGTTTCATCATTTCCAGGGGGGTAATCGCTGATCACCATTGGGCAATTCTCAGTAGCGGTGGCGGACCACGACTGTGAGGATGGGACCTCTAGACGACTTCAAGTAAGATTCAAGTAAGATTAACCCTTTTAGTAGTAGAACCGCAAGAGTGAGGAGCGCGATAGAAATTAGAGTAGGGGACAAGGAAATACTTATAACTCGGCAGTTTTGTTAGATACAGAAGCATGTAACACCTTAAAATGCATATGGTGATCTTCTCTTTAACCCTTCTTTAGCGGCCTATGCGGTTTATTTATATGTACCGCCCAGCGGGGTGTTTTTAGCCAAAATAGGGCTGTTTACGTGATCATTTTCATGCCTAAATAAGACCCAGAACGTAAAACAAGTATCTATCCCTGAAAGGGCATAAACAGAGCTTTCGAATGACACCATAACGATCCTTGTATGATGGCTAGTTTTCTTGCAATAACCGTGCAACGCGAGTGCATAAGCAGGTAATTAGCCACTTTCCCCATACAATTCAGTATGTAGCGAGTGAGAGAGGGAGGAGGGAGCTGAGATTCGTGTCAGTAGGTTCGCCGCGGTGGTCTGGAGCAGTCATACGCTCGCTAGTCTCCTGCCACCACTTGTCTCTCTCTCTCAGCAACATTACGTGCTGAAATTGCCACTCGACCTATGTCGAGCGCCGCCACATAGTCCAGCTTTATTAAAAACGACTTATGTGGTGAGCCGCTATTTAAAGGTTAACCCTTAATTAGCGGCGAGCAACATAAGTCGAGTTAAAAAAAGCTGGACTATGTGGCGGCGCTCGACATAACTCGAGTGGCAATTTCAGCACGTAATGTGGCTGAGAGAGAGAGACAAGTGGTGGCAGGAGACTAGCGAGCGTATGACTGCTCCAGACCACCGCGGCGAACCTACTGACACAAATCTCAGCTCCCTCCTCCCTCTCTCACTCGCTACATACTCAATTATGTACTGAAAGTACCGAATTACCTGCTTTTTGCACTCGCGTTGCACGGTTATTGCAAGAAAACTATCCATCATACAAGGATCGTTATGGTGTCATTCGAAAGCTCTGTTTATGCCCTTTCAGGGATAGGTACTTGTTTTACGTTCTGGGTCTTATTTAGGCATGAAAATGATCACGTAAACAGCCCTATTTTGGCTAAAAACACCCCGCTGTGCGGTACACATAAATAAACCGCATAGGCCGCTCGTAAGGTGTTAAAATTATGAACAGTGTGTATCCCATTTATTTTATATCCAGGGGTCAAAAGGGTAAAAAATGTCACAAGACCGAATAACCAAGAATTCAGTGATTTTTATATGAAATAAGGCATAATTAAGATAAACCAAGATTACTCATAGTTAAGGTTTTCCTTAGAATATGACGTATTAACAATCATGAGAAAGCCAAGCTGGCACCCCTTAACCCTCCTGGCCCAGGCAGGCTCTCCTAATGACGGAGCTCGTATCCGGGCGATCTGGTCGAATATCAACAAAAGTAAACTAAGGCTAATCTCGCTTAATATATGACCTACATTAATCAAACATATATAGAAATGAGCGCCTTACCTTCCTGCGTAGAATGGCGTTGAGTAGAGCTCTCTAGCTCAACTGGTTCCGGAGTGATGGTGATGGAAATGGAGGTAACTTTTGCCGCGTATTTACCTCGGCGCGTCCGAACACTCAACCGCGGCCCCGGCTACGACGCCCAGTTGCACTCGTCGCTCCACCCGCAATTATGCCAGGAAGCGATTTGATAGTGTTTTATTGGTTATTCTGTCATTTATTATAGTTATTATGTTATTTTCACTCAATAAAGTTATTTATATGAACTTATTTGTGTCTCTGTCACTTATTACTTCGTTTTATTATTATTATTATTATGATTATTAGTGTCACTTTCACTGGACTTTGATAATTGGTAGTGTCATTTCCCCTTTTATGTATTGTTAGGCAAGCTAATAATATATATAGTGTCACTGTCACTTATTCATATTGTTATGAAGGCACTTATTATTACTTGTGTGTGTCTCTTTCACTTATACTTAGTTTTATTATTATTATGCTGTCACTTTGACTGGCCTAGGCTTATTGAGTGTCATTTTCACTTATTTATTGTTAGAAATATATATTTTAGTGTCACTTTCACTTGTTCATATTGTTATTGAAGGCACTTATTATTACTTATGTGTCCTTTTCACTTATACTTAGTTATATTATTATTCTTAGCCTACATTTGAGTGTCACTTTCACTGTTGTCACTTCCACTTCAAAAGTTTGTTAGAGTGTGGAAGTCGTTGAAGCAGGTGCCAGCACACAGTCCAACTTGACACTCGAGGCATTCCCAAGTGGTTTTTGTGGGTTTGCGGGGTCTGCGAGTTGTGTGGCTGCACACATGGCACCTCTTCTGACTCCTAACATTACTACCTGGTGCTTTGAAAGGAAGGGCGCTGAGCTGGTGCTTCCTGAAGAATTCAGCACACCCCGTTCTGTCAAGGTGGCCTGGTCCTTGTATTGGCCTGCCTGGTGTACCCGCATTTTTAGCCAGGAGCTCAAGTAGCACCTGCTTGTGGAACTTCCGCAGGGACTTGTACTTCTTGGCTCCTGGAGTCCTCAGACGGTAGATGTTGTAGGCATTGAGGATCGACATATCTACCGTATGCAGGATAAACTTCTTGTACCACCTGCAAGATGTTCGCAGGCAGTCGATGAAGCCCATCTGCATGTCGGACTTGTCAACGAGGTGCATGTTGATGTTATAATCCAGGACAGCAGCTGGTTTTTGGACGGGGTTCTTGGTTGTTCGGTCCACCTTCCCTGTGGCGACCATCTGGGCCTTGTGGCATGTGGTGAGGAGGTTGACCTTGCGCTGGTCATGCCAGTGGATGGAGAGGATGGGGCCACTATTCTTGTGGAAGATGTCAGCCTTCTTCGTCTTGGTTGGGTAGCCTGGCATGCCCTTCCTTTTGCCCTTGACTGTGCCGGCAGTTCCGGTCTTGCGGTCATGGAGGTACTTGGTCAAGAGAGGCGACGTGTAATAATTATCTGTGTAGAGGATGTGGTTATTATTGAAGTGCCTCTCCATCATTTTCTTCACTACAGCGCCACCAAAACCAATGAGAGGGTCAGTCACAACTTCTCCAGCTTTGCCGCTGTAGACTATAAAGTCCAGCACATACCCCGTCAAGCAGTCGCAGAGGACGAAGAGCTTGATGCCGAAGCGGTGTCTCTTGGACGGGATATACTGTCGGAAGTGCAGCCTACCATGGAACAGGACCAGAGACTCGTCGAGGCACATCTTCTGGAAATGAATCAGGTATGTGGTGAACCGATGACGTATCATGTCATACAGCTTCCTGATCTTCCATAATGAGTCGGGAAGGTGGACTGCCATGTTGTTTGTCAGGTGGAGATAGGAGAGGATGTCGAAGTACCTGTCCCTGGACATGTATTTGCCAAATGATGGAGTCGTTATGATGTCGCCAGTGATCCAGTAGTCAGCCAGAACGTGCTTCCTTATATGAGTCATCAGCATTGTGAGTGCCAAGAACACATATAATTCTGCCACAGTGAGAGCTCTCCATGCCACCATCTTGGCACTGGTCTTCCTCCCAAGAAAGTTGGCACAGATAGCATGGTGGTGATTTGTCTCTTTGACGAGGTATTCCATGACTTCATTGTCATAGAAGCCACAGAAAAGTTCACTGGGGGTAGCATCTGGGCCACAGGGATTTGCTGGTGACACCCCAGAACCCATCTGTACCTCGTCAAAGGCAGGACAATCTGGCTCAAAATCAGCTCCATCTGTCCACACAAACAGGTCGGATGCTGATGCTCGAGGTCGTGCTGCAGCAGGCACACGCCCTGGACGCCCTGGCACACGCCCTTGGCCAGGCGGACGCCCAGGCGGACGCCCTGCATGCCCACGCCCAGGCCCAGGCCCAGGGGCAGCGGCGTCGGCAGGCTGACCACGTCCACGACCTCGCCCTCTCCCTCGATTTGTCGGCACATCCTCTTCCTCTTCCTGTTCCTGTTCCTGTTCCTCTTCCTCCTCAGGCGACGTCAGATCATCTGGGGCAATGTTGGGGTCATCAGCATCCTCCTCAGGAGACAATTCTGGTGAAGAAGTGACCGGGCGTCGGCGGTGTGGGGCGCGGGAGGCTGCGGGAGCTTCAAGAATGGGAGCCGAGGCCTCGGGAGTTGGGCTCCTTTTGCGGCGAGCCGAGGGCTTTTCAGCAGGAAATAATGCTCTGCGGTGTGTTGAGGCCTGTGGCACATCACCAATACCACTTGAAGAGGCCCTTTGGTCATCCTGAACGAGAGATGAAGGCGAGGGCTGTGGGTGACCCACGCGGCGTCCCGTGTCAAGGCGTCGGGACAATGGAATGCGGGTGGTTGCTAGGCCAGGGTCGGCGTCATTATCGCTATCTTTAGCTTCCCTATGCTTTACTGCGGCTGCCCTGCATGCTTTTTTAGCTGCACTTTTGATCAATGATTGTTTGTAGAAATATTTGCCCACTTTCAAGGGCGTATGGGCAGGCAAAGGGGAAGGTCCTGGGGTAGGGCTCGGGCTAGGCCTAGGCTGACCTAGCAAAGATGGCGAGGGGGTAGGCCTAGGTTCTAGCACACTGGGAAGCTCAATGGCACCTTCCTGAAACACTTCCACATCAGGATCATCACTACTGTCTCCCCCCTCAAATAAATCGACATTATCGTCGTCTCCAAAGCCCACGAAATCGTCTTCACTTTCACTTATAAATTGTACCTTGTCCACCAAGCTTTCGCCACTGCTCTCTTCATCACTTTCAAAAAGTTGTCGCTGTATAGCGCTATCACTCAACAAACGCTTAACTTTCTTTTTTTGAGCTCTCTTCTTGGTTGGAACAGGCGTTGAAGTTGCGAGTGGGGTAGTACTGGGGCCCGCGGGAGGTTGCAACGAATCGGACACGTCGGATTTTTTTTTTTCACTATTACTCGCTATGGCGGCCACGTACGAACTGATAACACTAGTAGTTGAGGCTTGGTGGCGCTGCGGTCGCTCCTACCATGCCAAAATTGGCTGCGCAAATTTTGAAGCACGCTTTCAAGCACAAAGATTTTAAAATGACACCCGGGTTCCGGCCCTTTTGTTTTGGTGTCATTTTAAAATGACACCCGGGCTGGAAGGGTTAACCTATCTCAAGAAATTGTGGTTTCAATGACAATCTTTCACCACGCAAATATGAAAATTTATTGCGTGTTTTGGAATATCTAGGAACAAATTCTAATTGTTTATTCTTATGTTTTTGGCTTGCCGAAGATAATTGGTATACAAATCTAGTGATATTTGGCTTGTTTACATGTGAATTATATATTTTGAGAACAAAATGTAAGTAATAAAATGAAATAATGTGTTATTTACTAACGGTAAATTATGCAGATTTTATACAAACAAAATCACAACTGCGTTTGTCCATGGTGGCTAAACCACTACCAATTTCTCAAAGCAATGATTTAGACAGAATAGTTCATGAATAACATCTATTATTTAAAAAAAATTAGAAATTTATAACCCAATCACCAAGAGGTCACGCCTGATAGCCGTGCAGCTGAGACTTGTTTTTGGTGATTCTCATACCATCTCCTGAGAACATTGATAATGGCACAGGCGAAAGCTCATGTGATATAATATGTTTTACATCAATGTTGCTTTAGCACGACAGTAATCCGATAACCCGTGGGTAGATTGCATTACATCTGTAATTTGGTTTCTGAAATACAGAAGAAAAGAAAAAAACCCAAGGACAAAAGAAAACAGAAAGGAGAGAAACAGGACGAAACACAGAATAAGAAAAGAGACAAGCACACCGCGACAATGGCAGGGTCAAGGCCAAAGACCAAACCACAAAAGTCTTGGTCTTGGTGTGAGAGTCATCCTGAACGGATCAAAGGTGTGGCCTTAGGATCGGCTCTCTCTCCCGGGATGGCAATTAGATTGCCTAGGTTACCACTATATGCTTCTCTTCAACCACATTCTCTCCAGGAAGCCTTTTACCTTCTCAATGGTTGTGTTATTCCACTTATCTATCGTGGTTAGACCTATCAGGAATAGCACCATACGCAGAGGGTCCCATTGCATAACTTCTATCAACCTATTCCACTGTACCTCTCCTACTTCCTGTCTCACTGCACTGATCATAATTTATCTTTCCCTCCCGTACTTGTCACATTCTAGCAGTATGTGCTCGATGGTCTCATCCCGTCCCCCGTCGCACATTCTACAGATCCTACTACCCTCATTGTTCCACCTGTATGTCCGGTTGTTCACCTCCAGGGATTTAGTTCGCGCCTTGAACAGCAACTCACTCCCCGAGTCCCCATACTACCATCATAGAAAAGTTCACTTCTTGGACTATTTTTTGCCATATACCAGTCTAGTGAACTCTTTTGCCTCATTCTTTCCATCCACTCGTCCCTACCCTTATCTTGGACCCGCGTGTTTATCTAATTTTTCCACTTCCCTGAGCTCCACGTTCTCATACTCTCACCCATCATTATTCCACACATCCCATGCTCCTCTATTTTCTTATCACACATCCTATTCCACTTGCTCTCCTCCTTTGTCCATTCATACACCTTCCGTGCCCATCTGTTCTCGTCCATTCTTTCCAGTCTCACCCTGTATCTCAGCGTTCCCTTCGCTATTCTTTCGGCGAAGGAGCTCCACCCTGCTTCTCCTCTCACGGCCTCCACTGCCGCGAGCTTGTTTGCACCCAGGGCCATTCTACCAATTTTGTTTTGGGCCACCTCCATTATCGCCAGGTCATTCGCCGTCCATTTCATGGTTTCTAGCCCATACATCAAACTCGGTACAGCCATTCCCTTCCATACTCCTCTTACCACTTCATACTTATTTGCTCTTGTCCTCGCTACACTGCCCAGCCTTCCCACCCACTGATTCGCTCTTGACAACCTCGCATTCTTGGTTCTATCGCACCCTTTCTCGTCCATTATCATTCCCAGGTATTTATATTCCCTTACTCTCCTTATAGTCCTACCACCAAGTGACCAGGTTTCATCCTCGTCTTCTGTGCCTCCATTCACCACAAGCACTTGACTCTTTTCGCTACTGAAATTAACATTGAAATCCTCACCGTACTTAGTCACCACATCTAGCAGAGTTTGCAGGTCTTCTTTACTTTCGCTCATAATTACCACGTCGTCGGCGTACATCAATATGTTCAGTACCCTCTCTCCCACATTGATCCCTATTCCCGTCTTCCCAACTCTCACTGCCAACTCCTCAGTATACATCCCAAATAGCCACGGTGATAGTACACAGCCCTGTCTCACTCCTCTTTTGCTCTTCACCCATTCCGTCTCGATGTCTCCCAGACTGTATTTCCCTCTTGTGCTCTCATACATACTCTTTATTATGGTCACAACCTTCTTGCTCATTCCCACCTTCTCCAACACCTTACTCATCTTATACCTATTCACCCTGTCATATGCTTTCTCTATGTCCAGGAACGCTATGTAGGCTATCCCTTCTTTCCACTTTTATTCCACTTCTCTATCACCGATCCCTTATCACGAACATGTTGTCTTCACCTCTTCTGTCTTTCCTGAACCCATTTTGCTCTTCTCCCATCACCTTATTCCTCTCACATATCTCTTTTAACCTCTCATTCATGATCCCACAGAACACCTTCCCCACTGTGTCAGTCAGACTGATTGGGCGATAGTTTTTTTTAGCTCACTCTTGCTCTTGTGCCCGCCCTTCTGTAGCAGGGTCACTCTACTTTCATTCCATTTGCTAGGGACTCTCTCTTCATTCCATATCTTTTTAAACAGTGTATACATACCTTCTATCACTCCATTTCCCCCTTCTCTGTAGAACTCATATGGGATATCGTCCAGCCCCGCAGCCTTTCCTGTTTTCAACCTTTTTACATACTTAGCTATCTCATCTCTGCTTATTTCCTCATCCATATTCTCGTTTATCTTTCTTTCTATTTCAAGATACACTTAATTTCTGTCTTCCCTTTCATTTGCACCACCTATATTCTCCCAGAATCTCTTTTATCGCTCGTGCCTTCTCTGTGTTTTCCCTTATTAACCTACCATTTACATTTAGCTCTTCTACATTCACTCTCTCTCTGACTTGGTCACCATTCACCTCTCAGGAAAGCATACCATTCTCTGCCCCCTTCCTCCCCCTTTGCTCTTAGTTCGTCTACCATTTCCTTTTCTGTTTTCGCTCTCGCCTTTCTGATCATGTGTTTCACTGTCTTCTGTTTCTTCTTGTACTCCTCCCAGGCTTCATTGTACTCTTGCCTCTCGTTCTCACTGTTGTCTTTGTTCTTCCTCAGTCTTCTACATTTCCTGTTACATTCCTTCCTCTCTTTTCTTGCGTTATCTATCTCATCACTCCACCACCTTTTCCGCACTCTTTTGCTTCTGCCTGTCTTTCTTCTTCCTACCCGTTGTAAGGCCACTCGTCTTACAGTTTTAACTAGCATTTCATTCAGTTCCTCTACACTCCCCTCGCTTCTCTATGTCTCTTGCTCCAGATCCTCCCTGAATAGTACCCAATCTGCGCTCTTGAGTTTCCACCCTGTTCCTTGGTCCCTAGGGATCTCAACCCTCCCTTCTCTCATGCACATATATTCCATCATCATCACATTGTGGTCACTCATTATGTCTACTTTACGCTCCTCGTCCACCCACATATGCTGTAGCTGTTTTCTTGCTCTCTCATTCACCAGGATATAATCAATTGCTGTCTCACCCCATCTTCCACTCCAAGTTACTCTACCCTCAGCTATTGTTTGGTTTAGAATTTCCATATTGTTCTCCTCAGCGAAGTCTAGTAGTAGCTGGCCATTGTTATTTGTCTCCTCGCCTAGGATGCCAATATGGCCATTCATGTCTCCCATCACAATCACCTGCTCTTCCATCCTTTCGTGTATTAGTGCTTTCACCACTCCATATTTCCTATCGTTGTCTTGTCTTGCACTCGGGCCTTCCACCGTCATGTAGCACACTACTAGCAGAATCCTCTCACTCTTTCCTCTTACTCTGTAGCTCAGGTTCCACGCCATGATATCCTCGCTCATTTCCGAGTCACCAACATTTACCTCCTCCATATCAACATCCAACCCATTGTTCACTATTATTCCCACCCCCCCACCTTTCTTTTTCCAATTACTCCGTCCTTTCCCAATCATTTTGTGCGTTTCTGTACACATTTCGTTCCTTTTCCGCAGTTGCGTCTCCGTTACCCCCACTATATCCATATTCCATTCGTTTATCTCCTTGCACATAATTATCTTCCAGTTTTCCCACTCCCCATCCGTTTACATTTATGCATCCGAATCTTATGCCTTTTCCGACGCTGGGATTTAGTCAGTTACTGGTACTGTTTCCTGGGTTCTCGGAGTTGGGTCCTACCTCCACCCCACCAACCGCTCCCTCTTCCTCCCTGTTTACAACCCCACTTCCCTCCCCAGTGTCAGCTGCAACCTCTCTCACCCCAATCGCTCTCTCTTCCACCCTGTTTTCAACCTCATATCCCTCCCCAGCTTTTGCCACAGCTTCACTCACACTGATCGCTCCCTCTTCCGCCCTGTGATCGTCCCCATTTCCCTCCCCAGCTTCTGCTACCCCTTCTCTCATGCGTCTATTCCGCTGCCTTTGCAGAAGCTCAGTTGCACGTACCCACTCTAGCATTCGTTTTCCATACCGGCGGTTCCCTTCCGTGTTCAGGTGTACCGTATTTTTCACAAATTTGTCTCCTGTCAGGTCGCTGTCTAGGTCCATGAAACTCACCCCAATATTTTTTTTCTTGAAATATTCTAGCTTCAGTTTTCCCATCTCTTCTCCTAACTTCCTGTTTAATTCTCTTCTGTGCATCTCATAGGTCATGCTCTCTTTAGGTCTCCTAACTATTCCCACAACCCCCACCCGCAGTTTTGTCTTCTTTTCTTTTATCCTATTTACTCCTTCAATGATATACTTAACTGTCTCCTCAGCACTGTTTTCTGCTAGGCCCTTTCCACTTGCCTGAATGATCAGGAGCCCTTCTTCAAGTGTTTCCCCGCATTGTATTGCCTCTTTCATAATAATAATAATAATAATAATATTTATTCAGTTAGCAATTTACAGAGTTGGTACCACATAGTATGTTACAAATATGACTAGTACCAGCCTTGCATAATTCCAACTAAGGATTGCCCAATAAGGCCGTTAGGCGTATTTCCATTGGGGTTCTTGTGGGATTAGGTTAGCTGGGGAAATGGGGAGGATAAAGAAATAGATACTTTAGAGAAAGTATTTCTAGGGGGTTATTTTAAGATACCTTACATCCTATAGTAAATATCAGTAATCCGTAATCAGTAATCATTTCAGTTTGGTTTGTCTATCTCTTATGTCGTATTTAGTAGTAGACATAAGCTTGGTGCTCCCTTCTCGCAGCTGTCCGGTTCAGGTGTTCCTTCAGGCTACGTCTGAAGGAATACAGTGTTCTCTTTTCGCGGACTGACTGGGGTAGGTCGTTCCAGTCTTTGATGGCAGTGAAGAAGAATGTTTGCTTACCCTGTCCTTGGATTCTCGGGACCTTAAAATTAAACATCCTGTTTCTTGTATTATGTCCACTCCTCTCATTTGCTTTAACAAAATCATTCTTTAGATACTCTGGAGCTCTGTCATAGAAAATGTTGAAGGCATTAGTGAGCCTGATTTGTTTGGCCCTGTCAGAGACATTGAGCATACCTAGTGACTGAAGTTGTTCCTGGCCAACATGTGATCTGGGTCCTAGGTTCAGCATGAACCTAACCATTTTATTTTGAGTGACCTGAAGTTTGTGCTGTGCTGATTTAGATGATGCAGGTTACCAGGATGACAGAATAGTCAAAATGACATTGAACAAGCGCTTGGCAGAGGGTCTTTTTGGTCGCCGCGGGCAAGCATCCCACCTGTCTATACAGGTATTTTATATGTGCTCTACACTTACTCAGGATAGATTCCAAAATTGTTTCACCTGACAAACTCGCGTCCAGTTTTAGTCCGAGATATTTAACTTGTGACACTGTTGTTATAGGAATATCATTACAATTGACCGAGACGCCCACAATGTCTTTCAGTTTGCGTTTTGTTCCACATAAGATGGCTTCCGTCTTGCCCAGGTGAAGAGATAGTCTATTGTCCACTAGCCATTCACTACATGATTCTAGTTCTTTGGAAAGTGAAGCGGCAATACTTATTGGGTCTTTTCCTGAAACCAGAAGCAAGCTGTCGTCTGCATACAGTAATAATTTACATGAGACGCTCAGTTCCATGTCGTTCACATAACAGAGAAAGAGTAAGGGACCAAGGATGCTTCCCTGCGGGACCCCACAGTTAATTGGCATAGGATCAGATATATTATCATCAATTTTGACTCTTTGGGTTCTACCACTAAGATAAGATTTAAACCAGTTCACAGACCCTATGCCCATTGCTTGTAGTTTATTACATAGGATATCATGGTCTACTGTGTCAAACGCTTTTTGTAGATCAAGAAGAACCATACTGGTGTTGTTGTTGTTGTTCCCCAAGCTGCCTGGCCGAACAGCCCCAAGGCCCCGAGCAAGGCCAAGGCCATAACCATACCCCCAACAGAACCCTCCCTGCCGACCACAATAAAGCCTGGGTGACCGAAGCCACTCCATGGCGGGGAGCTGAGGAGGGTGCGGAAACGCCCGGGAAACCAAAGCCCCACCCAGGGCCCTGTGCCCCTCAGCAATTATGAAGAGAAAGTTGAGGGGCAAAGGAAAAATGTGACGCTTTGGCTTCCAATCTTGGTAGATTGGGAGGTCAATCCACGGAAGAGACACCGTCACTTGAGATCTAGAAAATATATAAGTAAAAGGAACAGTCAGAGTAAGCTATGGGTATGGCAGAGATTGCTCAGTTCTCACTCTGATAGACCAGCCCATCACCACATACCGGTGTAGTTACCTTTAGACATTTCTTTACGAATGTGATCCGTTAAGTGGATGAGACGAGTCTGTCGAGTACATGCATCTGAAACCTGATTGAAACTTATAGAATAGATCATTTTGTTTGAGGTAGTGTTCAATTTGGGTGTATACCGCTCTTTCAAGAATTTTAGATACAATACATAATATGCTAACTGGTCTGTAGTTGCCAACTTCTAGTTTATTTCCTTTCTTGAATAGAGGGGTTACAATAGCTTCCTTCAGTTCAGCAGGTACAGTGTTGGTGTTAATTGACAAGTTGATGATGTGGGTTAGGGGGCCTGCTATACCAATGGCTCCATCTCGTAGAAATTTGGCAGGAATTTTGTCTGGTCCTGTGCTTTTATGTACATTTAGGTTAGACAGCTCGTCAAAAGTGTATTTTGGTGTAACATTTTGCAATCCAAATGTGTTCGGGTGTATGTCTTTATCTCTGTAGAAATTTCGAAAGGTGGCCGTTGTTGTCGTGTATTTATTGAGAGGTTGAGGTAGGTTCTGTGCAAGTGTGTTTGCTATGGAGGTGAAGAAGGAGTTGAAGTAGGTTGAAATTTGTCGTTTATCGTGGCAAACCTGATCATTAATGGTGAGAGCAATATTAGTGTTAGACGAATCCCTTGTCTTGTTGCTGTAGCCTGTTGTTTTTAGGTGCCTCCATAGTTTCTTTGGGTTATTCTGATATTCCTCTGCCTTATTGTGAAAATAATTAGTTTTCGCTGATTTTATTTTCCTACTTAGTTTATTCCTGGCCCTGTTGAACTCATGTTTCAGACCTTGATCCTGTCTATGTTTCGCTAGCCTTTTTAACAGATTGTCTCTGTGTTCCAGATGGTGTAGTATGTCATTGTTGATCCATGGGTCTGACCTTGCTTTAATTCGTATGTCTTTCAGAGGAGCTATTTCGTCTAGGATATTTGTGATGATGGTTCTGAAGCCAACCCATGCGTCATTAACGTTTGTACTTCCAAACACTGGAGACCAGACCAACTGTCTTCGTGGCGCAATGCATAAGTGTGTAGATTTTCGGTGTGAGCATCCTAGGTTCGAATCCCCGGACTGCCACATGTGTTTGTTAATTTCATTAATCGAGTTTAGGAGTAAAGTTGGTTGGTGGAGAGAACATATTAATTCCATAAAATGTCCAGAAATGTTTCTTTATTGTAGTTTCTGAGTGACCTTGTTTTAATAACCTTGTGATTCTCTAGGGTAATTTTTGTGGTTTTCCGTGTGCAATATGTGACGAAGTGATCACTTATCCCAGTCTGTATAACCCCTGATTGGGATATTTTGTCCTCTCTGTTACAGTTTATGTGGTCTATTATTGTGGCAGTGTTCTCAGAGATACGTGTGGGGGTTGTGATGAGTTGTTTGTGATTGTGCATTGTCAGTATATGCTTATATTCTCGTACAAGCCTATTATTTCGTTGTTTGTAACACAGGTTAAAATCCCCTAGTATGATGGATTCATTCCGAGGGTCTAGCGATGACAAAGTTCGTTCAAATTTGGTCAAGAATTGTGTGTCGTCTGGTGGCCTATAGCATACCCCAATTGTGATGGGTCTTGTCCTCGGCAGGTGTAGATCGATCCACAGAGCTTCGTGATTTTCTACATGGAGGTCGGTCCTGGTTGTGTGTGTGAGGTTGTTTTTTACATACAGACATACTCCTCCCCCATGCCTATTGCGATCATTCCTAACCATATTGAAACCTTGAATGTTTATTTCACCATCGTTTATACTTGAATCCAGCCAGGTTTCTGTGATTGCAATTATTGAAGCTTTGGCCTTATTAGCTAACAAGTTTATTTCTGACAATTTATGGTACATTGATCTGGCGTTAATGTGGATAAGATGAAGCCCTTTGTTGGTGAACACTCTGTATTCATCTTTGATTTTGAATGTGTCCTGGCTGGATTCTGAGTTGTTAATACTAATTGGTTCATTTACATTAATATTCGGTAATGAATGCAAGGCACACATGTTGCATAGGAATTCCCGTTCTTCACTGTTGGTCTTCTTTGAGATGCACTTCATGTGAGCTACAGTTTTACACTTAACACAGTTTCACTATGTCTTTGTTTCCCTTCCCTTCTAGGCACATGCTCTTACTGCCCACAACCTCTAGCTTGACATGGTTATGAACTTTACTTATGATATCATCTCCTACTACAACCCTTGCTGTCCTCTCAAATTGTCTAGCCTGCCCCTCAGGCCTCCCTGTCGAAAGACCACCACCCTGGATCCCCTCTCTAGGATTTATTTCCTGAGTTGGCCTAGGCCTATCCTTATTGGGCCCGGCCGTTACGGTCATACCCTCCTCACTTTGGTTTCCATTCCTGCTATGGTCTTTCACTGGTCTGGGCCTATCCTTGCTTATATTTTCTCCCTCTTGACGAGATATTTCTACACTCGTTTTCGCCACTTGCCCTTGGGTTTGTTTACATAGAGCCAACTCACTTGCCAGCTCGTCCAGTCTCTTTTTTTGGTCTGCGTTTTCCTTCATTACGCTGTCTATTCCCGCTTTAAGGTCCTTATTTTCTCTTTCGAGACAGTCCCTACATAGTAAGGTTCTCTCATTTATTTGTGCCTCTGTCTGTCCATCTACCCCCAGTAGGACCGCAGGTAGCCAGGACTTGCACTTGGAACACTCCACCATGACGCCCGATTTCATTGTTCTGATACCTCTCATAGAAGGCAATGTAGGCATCCTGGACAGAAATGTTAGTCTACTTCAGATCTAGTGGTCACCTAGGCACTCCACCGCACTTGCAGCAACACACTGCTCTATCACTCCCTGAAGAAAGTATCCCTTTCCATTAATACTCACGACCGATGGCGTCCCCTGCGTCCCCTTCCGGCATCACTTGTTTAGACTCCCGCCGCCTCGCAACAGTAGAGACAGGGAGCCCCAAAATGGCCGGAAAGGACCACGACAGACCACCCCCAAGAAAGTGATATATTCTCAACCCTTTTAGGACAACCAAAAACCCTATGCAAAATAACTATAAACATGTAAACAAATATATAAGAATATAAATGTAAACACGTAGACAAACAAAAAACAAAAGAATCAAATAAAACGCCGGAAACAAGAAACCTCATATGATTAAAACATAATTTCTCATGCAAATAAACATTATAGAAAGGAAGACACCTATTATTTCATTACATTATAATTGTGTATGTATGTAGTCCCCTATACCCATTATTTCTTTATCTTATAATTGTGATTACGTAGGTTAGGCCACATGCCAAGATTGTGGGTTATCGTATAGGTAATTGATTATGCAAGGAAATTGATTATGCAAGTCTGGGGATCTCGTCGAAGTACGAGAGCCTGTCAGACCCTCGCCTGTACTCATTGTTTCTTTATATTATAAGTGTGTATGCATGTAGTCCCCTATGCCCGTTTATTTCCTTATAGTATGATTGTGTATGTATGTAGTAGGCAAGAGTCATGTCCCACAATGTTCAGATTAAGGAGGTTGGGATACATGACAATATTGTTGCGTCATGATGCATGCATTTCATTGTGACAGAATCTGAGTACAACCATCTCAGAGAGATGCTTGGTAGCCATATGAACAAGGTGTATACGCCTTTTTGAACCCCCTGTACCTCCTCCAATTAAACTCACCCTAACCACATTTCTGTCCTTCCCGACTGGAAGCGACTCTCACCTCTATACCTGCTACCAAAAATAGAAGGAATGAAGGCCTTCTAAACCCCCTCAGGTCATCCGTGCCTGAGTGACCCAGGTAGCCTCGGCCGAGGTCCCATGATAGTATGACGAAAGAAACTTCAAAACATCACCTAGCCCATCATACACCACTACGACAAATAGAAATGGATTCCCTAAGGTTCAGCAGTATCCACTTGCTAAACAATACGCAAGAAAATTCCCTAGTAAACACCCCTATCTTCACAGTTCCCGACATGCAGGTGTGACCGTGCGAGGCTAACGAGCTGTAGGCCTGCCTGACAATCCGGGAAACAATCACCCTTCCCCACCCCCTAACCTCTGCACTAAATGAAGCCTCCCTCACTGAATACTACCTACCCCATCAAGAACGAAAATGGTAGATACTGATACTATCCAGCTAAGAAACAAGGAAATCCATAATTTGCTGTTCCCCTGAATCAAACCTTTCGAGATGCAATTTAATTCGGTATACTCCAGGTGACAGGCAACGTCAGGTCTGGGAAAAAAACCCGCCTCCCCCCTGTCGACCCAAATAGCGACGCGCCCCGCCCCCTTGACCTCGAGAGCGGCCCAGTGAAGAAATTCTTGCCAAGCAACCAGCCCATAACGTGCACATATATGTTAGATGTTTAAGTTACCCATACCATATAATCCAGGATACGTAGAATAAGAAAAGAATTACTCAGACAACAAGTCTTAAGCCACCGCAGTACACAGCTGCCTCAAAAGTAATAGAAACCGCTTTCAAAGTTCAGACAACACCCCAGCTGACCTTAACTAGCGACGCGCCCCGCCCCCTTGACCTCGAGAGCGGCTCAGTCAAGGAACTCTTGCCAAACAACCAGCCATAACATGCACCTATATGTTAGATGTTTAAGTTACCCATACCATATAATCCAGGATACGTAGAATAAGAAATGAATTACTCAGACAACAAGTCTTAAGCCGCCGCAGTACACAGCTGCCTCAAAAGTAAAGTAAACCGCTTTCAAAGTTCAGACAACACCCCAGCTCTGACTTCCTCCACACCTCAGAAAGCTTGCCAGCTTGAAGTCCTGCTATATCCACAAATAAGTAATGTTAAGACTACTATTAACCATTACCCAATCAAGTAAGCAATCCAATAGAACATCATGTGTAGAGCTAAACCTTACGTCTCCCATTCCTAAACCCCTCTTATAATAGTAAACAAACCATCATTCAGACTCGACAACACCGAGTACCCCACCTTCTACCCCCCACACTGAAAAGGTTATATAAACTCTAGGAGGAGAGAGTTCAGGCACATAGAAATATCGCTTCTGTACGATCGGCACCCCGCTCTGATGGAAGACTATTTTATACCCAAACTCAAGACTAGTTATTGATGAACGGCACCCCGAAGTTTGTATACTATCTGTGATATATATATAAACCTGTTTTAGGATCTTTATTAATCGTGGCCACCCATCGGTTAATATAGAGACCTTAAATAATATATATATATATAAATATAAAGTAAGTGTATTAAAAACTCATTGTTGGTATGGCCTCTTCCACTTGGGTTTATAATCACTTATATAGTGCGACAGTAGCTACATACGTATAACTGATTACTTCTGGCAACCCAGAATTTAATATAGTTATTCATATTAGTTTCTCCTCTAACCTAATAAAAATATTGAAAGACGAAGGCAACCCTACCTTTCAATACATTTATTATTTTAGACATTTTGCTGGCACTTAACTCACAGAGATCTAGGATAGAAAGATCTTTTGTGTTAGAAGACTAAGTGTATTAAAAACTAATTGTTGGTATGGCCTCTTCCACTTGGGTTTATAACCACTTATATAGTGCGACAGTAGCTACATACGTATAACTGATTACTTCTGGCAACCCAGAATTTAATATAGTTATTCATATTAGTTTCTCCTCTAACCTAATACAAATATTGAAAGTCGAAGGCAACCCTACCTTTCAATACATTTATTATTTTAGTCATTTTGCTGGCACTTAACTCACAGAGATCTAGGAGAGAAAGATCTTTTGTGTTAGAAGGGTCTATGCAAGATACTCTCAGGAGCACTTAGCATATATAGATCCTAGGCACACATTGTCTGTGGCAACCCACCAGGATTTGTGACTAAAAGGTTAAACACCGCCCAAGTTCTTTGAACCTCTTAAAAAGATTAGAGACTGTCAAGAAGAGTTACTTGTATCGACTCCTCTTGCGTTCGTCCGATGTTTTATTAATCCGGCCCCTGCCTGAAACATAACATTTAAATTCCTAGCTCAAGAGTACCTGAACGGAACTTCATCAACGGTTAATATTAAAGGTCAGAATAGTCAAGTATTTGTTCAAAGGCTACATGCCTAGAATACTTGCGTTAGTTCGATGTGGTGACCAACTGTAGGCCTACTCCTCATAGTTACGGAACCATATTTAAGACCCAAAGCCCATTAACCCAACTGTAACTTCTTCACACGACCGGACACCATGGAGCAGCCCGGAGCAGCCAAGAAACCCTCAACGACAGCGCAGCGAGATACCAAGAAGACAACTCAACAGTGCATTATTAATTATTATTTGTATCAGTGCGGAGATACCGTACAATATGATCGATTGTTCACTTGTGCCCCCCCTTAGTTATTTGCTACCAATGACGAGTGCTCAGATTATATTACCAGTGTTCCCAGTACATTGCCAACGAATTCAGTATCAGTGTTAAGATACTAAGAGATAACTGTAGCGACAGTATTTACCCTAAGCCATGTAATAAGTACTCCCTATCTGGAGACTATGGTATAGATATTTTGAGATCCCGAGAGTTTGTGGGATAGGTCGTGAAATAAGTAATCTCAGTGACGAATTAGTTTACTCGTAGTTTTTCACTCCGATTGCCGACATTACGACGGGTACTTAGGGCTCGATCTCCTTCACAAGCTGTAAGCCCAAGTTGACTGTGGCCAACGCTTGATCACGTTCAAAAGAAATAACAGAACACAAGGCATACGCAAATTAACTTCATATGATACTAATAAAAACTTAATAGGTACCCAACGAGTGAAATTTTATAATATTCCTTATTGCACCTGTCTCAGAAGAATAATACCTGAGTGTTGAAAGTGGTAGTGCGCGCTCCATCCAGATCCGCGATCGTGCTAGAAGAATTGAAAGACCAATATTGATACTGACTCTTTTGCCCCTTCGTGTTTTCCTAAGTGAATTTATTCGTTTTTCTATGCTAAGAAGTGCTACATAAATAAAGCTGTAGTACAAACCACATTCAGAAATTATATTATGTGTTCTATTGATTCCTTATATGTGTTCGCATGAAACCTGATATTCCAGTCCTGAAGAACTCACCTTGATCAATCGTTAATCCTGCAGTAATTTCAGGGCATAACGTTGGTGGCAGCGGTGGTTCTTGATTCGGATAGATTTCATTGCATTTCATATTGTCAAACAATAGAAGCAATATAACATTGCGAATATGGCACCTCGCTCGCTCACACATTCCCATCCCTAAATATGATGGGGAAACATATGGAATCGAAACATACATGGACATTGTGAAACCAGTGCTAGATTTGGCATATTATACGGATCGAGAAAAAATCGCCGTACTGTTAACGCACCTGGGAAAAGCCGTTTCCCTTGTTGCCTCGCAAGTAACCCCTGCACTCACTTGGGACCAGTTTAGGTCCATAGTAATTGAGGCTATTAAACCCTCATTAGGCATCTTCATCGCCCATGCCTGCATTAAGGACATCAAGTACGAAGGTGATCTAGACGCCACATTAGTTTCTATTTCACAACAAACTAAATCTGCTTTTCCCACTCTTCCTAAAATTCAACAAGACCATCACATTCTGGTGAATCTCGTTCAAGTGTTGCCCTCAGCAGTTCGTGAGTACTTCGCAGTACATGACCCTGTTGGTTTTCAATGCGACTTGATCACCATCAGGAGAATCCTCGCGGTTCAACCCACGAAAGTAAACACCATTGCCGCCATCAAGAGGTTCACCACCCATCCTCAAAACCCTGGTCAACATAGAGAGCCCAGCCAATTCCACCGACAACCGGCTGCAACCTCCAAGCCAACGTATCACTCCGGCAACTCTCAACCCAGCAGGCCCAGGTTCAACCCAAATCCAATCCGCCGAGTGTACAACAAAATCCAGGCCTACAACAACAACAAAGGTAAGAACACCACTCTGGTTATAATCAACCCTTATGATTTCCCTGCGTGTAATCACAAATGTGCCCTTCATGACATCAGGGACTCAGCCAAATTTTGAGCAAACCAACCTCGCATTTCTGTAAATGAAGAGGAGTTTAATGAGAACGAAGAGGTCGTAGACCTCGAAAACGAGGATGTTGCTCACCTCGTAATTAGTGACGAAACAGAGGAAGTCCTGGAAGAGTCCGAAATAGACCCCCAGGATTTTTAAAACCTCCCCCGCCGACGATGGCTTCGGCGGGGGACTCCACCAATGACTGATCACCCCCTATATACCATCTTGCAAAAATCAAGGGTATCCCTGTCCGGCTATTGATAGATACCGGCGCCTCCAGATCATGCATTTTCAACTCATTCTATGACAAACATCATAAGAAGTTTGGCGGGTTACAACCTACAAAGTCAAAATTAATCAGTGCCGGAGACACTGGGAAAAACTAAACCCTTGCATGTGACCACCCCCGCTCCTCAAGCAAATTGCTATCACTCATTCTTAGTTTTTTACTCCGATTGCCGACACTACGACGGGTACTTAGGGCTCGATCTCCTTCACAAGCTGCAAGCCCAAGTTGACTGTGGCCAACGCTTGATCACGTTCAAAAGAAAAAAAACCCAGTTATGTCAAGACCGTACATTCAAACCCCAAATAAAGATCAAACCTGAACACACCTACGATCTGTCCCCTGTGTCAACTCAGTCAAACAAACCACGCCCGGCCAAGCTCAAAACGACTTCGCCTAAAACTTCTCCTAAAAGACTGCCATCATGCAATCCAGAAAAAGCCAATTCCCAATGTAATCATAACCAACCTACCTCAAACTCGACAACTCAATCTACTCTCCATGTTTCCAGTTCTACCCTCAATAACGTAAAGAAAACACCCTTGTCCTCTAAACAATCTGTCCGGCAGCCACCAAACAAATTCCATGATCAACAACTCTTCAGTGTCAAAGAAACTTTCAGTAAACCTCTCCTGCCGAATAATGTAATTACCCATAATCCTGTGCACTCTTCCCAAATCACTTCCCACGTGACACCCCTCGAACAAACTGCGTCCGTGCCCTCCTCCTTAAACCAAATTCCTACTGCTGACTAACAATCCTGCCCCTAGGCTAAAAAGAACCGATAAACCCCTTGTATTCCATCCACCCAAACTGTCTCTGTTACCCCTTGATGTTCCACATTCTATGTCTACCTTGATCCAACAGAAAACGGGATCCCCTGCCAGTAACATATCCCAGTCCACCCTCCAAACTCCGCCTTCTGCCACTACCCCTACTCAGCAGAAACCGGAATTGCATCCACCCACTATTATAAGTCCCGCTTGGTCCCCTCTGTACTGTATGAGTCTGAAATAGAGTATTATTATTATATTATTATTATTAATACAAAACCGAATTACCATTCCCCCTCACCATCAGAAATGGGTGTCCCTTAGACAAATACCCCAAGATGCCATGATTTTGACCCCCGCCAGCACCTCCGTAGGCCAAGACCGATGTATTATTCAACCTGCCATCGTGTCTTCCCGGCAAAATACCATTCTAATTGCCAACATTTCAGAGGAAGTATTAACGTTACCCAAAGGTTTGATCATTGGCGATCTAGAAACCTTCGATGAAATTGCCATTCCTCCTGTAAACTCGGGTGAAAATCCTATCTTACCAACCATTCCTGACTCCTTATCATATATGCAAAACAACAGATGCAACAATTACTGCAAGAGTTTAGGGATGTATTCGCCCAGACCCCCACAAAAATAGGACAAACAACCATGGAGCAACACGCTATACACACCACGGGACCTCCACTGCGCCAACCCTAACGCAGGAAAAACCCACTCCAACGCCAAGAGGAAGACCAACAGGTGCAAGAGATGTTGGACGCCGGAATCGCCACGTCCTCCGTCAGTCCCTATGGTCATCACCTGTAGTACTCGTGAAGAAAAAGGATGGTTCCACCAGACTCTGTGTCGACTACCGTAGGTTAAACGATGCCACTATCAAAGATGCAACACGATTACCCAGGATCGACGACTCCCTACATGGATCAAAATGGTTCACCACGTTAGATCTACAAGCAAGATACTGGCAAGTCCCTATTAAACCCGAATACCAACAGAAGACAGCATTCTCCACCAGCGGAGGACACCTATATGAATTTAATGTCTTACCATTTGGCTTATGCAATGGTCCAGCCACGTTTTCCCGCCTCATGGAGTCTGTGTTGAAAGGATTAAGTTGGGAAACCTGTCTCGCCTATCTGGACGATGTCATCGTGTACTCCGGAACCTGGCAGGAACATCTTCACCGACTACGCCAGGTATTACAAAGAATCAGAGATGCAGGATTAAAACTCAAGCCCTCTAAATGCGAGATGGCCAGAAATACCGTAGGGTTTTTGGGCCATGTAATCTCTGACCAAGGCATCTCTCCTGACCCCAAGAAAGTATCTGCAATCCAATTAAATCAACAACCCCCCACTACCGTCAAAGGAGTACGCTCATTCCTAGGACTAGCCACGTACTACAGACGTTTCGTCCCACATTTTGCCGAAATAGCCAACCACTTCACCAACTCACACACAAGGACACCGAGTTTTCATGGACCCCGGAACGACACTTAGCTTTCGAAAAATTTAAAGAAAAATTAGTACAAGCTCCCACAGTCTCTTTTCCCGACTACAAACAATCCTTCCGTCTATACACTGATGTTTCTTTGTATGCCATTGGGGCTGTCCTAGCTCAAGTCCAGGAAGGAAAAGAACACGGTATTGCATATGCTAGCTCCACATTAAATGTTGCACAACAGAATTACGCAGCCACAAAACGTGGATGTCTCGAAATAATTTGGGCCTTAAATAATTTTCATTCCTTCGTGCTGGGTGCCAAATTGGATATCATCACAGACCACCAAAGCTTGCAATGGCTTAGAAGATGCGAAACTAATTCAGCATTATTAGTACGCTGGAGAGAAACCTTAGAAGAATACGACTTCGTCATCCACTACCGTCCAGGAAAACTCCACACCAACGCAGACGCCCTCTCTCGTCTCCCTGTACCAGAGAACATCCCCACAAATCTAGCAGCCTTGCAACAGACAGACCTCATCAATACCTCCATCCTCAAGGACTCCTCACCTTCTCAACCTACCCTTCTACAATCATGGGAGAGAAAACTCAAGCCAAAATGGATCCCCAAGCATATTTTCTCTCAACTAACTCGTTGGGGTGACCAATTAACCACCGAATCTGGACACATAGTCGTCGAACCAACAGTCGCTCAAGAATACATGAATGCCATTCACGAAGGAAATGGCATTCATTTAGGTCAAAGAAAAATACTAAAAAAAATCCAAGATCAATACAGGACACCAAATCCTTCCGGCATTGCTAAACAGGTCACCGAAGCTTGCAAACCATGTGCGCTTGGGAAAGACAGTTAGGTGTCGCACCGCAGGACCAGCTGGCACCATTTCCGCCCAGAAACCATTCCAAACTCTTTCACTGGACGTCATGGGACCCTTCCCAGTTAGCGGCAACAAACGGTACATAGTCACGTTTGTAGACGTATATTCCAAATTTCTGGTAGCATGTCCCACTAAAGATCATAATGCATCCACAATTGCTACATTATTAGCCACCGAGATCTTGCCTGTATTCGGATTACCCATTTCACTCTTATCCGACAATGCCCCAGAATTCCGAGGACAAGTTTGGGAAGAAGTCTCCAAACAATGTGGTATAAAGATTAAGCATTCATCCCCATACTGGCCTCAAGGTAACGCAATTTGCGAACGAAGTCATCGCACCATCAACAACCAGTTACGTACCAGAATGATAGCCTTAAACACCTCAGATTGGCCGTCACAAGTCAAAATGATACAATGGGGAATGAACACCTGTCCAAAAGAAGATGGCATTTCCTCTCACGAAAGAGTCTATGGGGTAGCTCCACTTCTACTACCTTTTCATCACCAAGCCCAACCTTCCACCACCAAGTTCAACCTTGATCCCTTGCAACAACTAAAGAACACCCTTCATACCGCCCAAGTTTGCCAAGACACCAAACATGACACCAAAGATGATATAAGTCTTCGCCATTCACGACACAGTGATGGTAGCCAAATTTCCAGTTATTAATAAGCTAGGTCCGTGTTATGTAGGACCATATACAGTATCCCATGTTCCCAATCCCTACCAAATCTCCATCAACTATCACGGAGAAACCCGGACGTATAGGAACCGTTTCATACGAATATATATATATATTTTTTTAAAAGACCTCCGTCTACGTATTGTGAAAAACCTGTTATCCTGGCAAATTGTGGGGTTGAGTGAGTGAAGGGGGGGACAGTGAATGAAGGAGGATACATGTTTTTCATAATACGTGTTGCTAGCCCCAAACGCGCGAGCAACTGTGGCTTTCAACCATCCGATACATCCCCTTTTATTTATGTGCATCACACATGTTACATACAAATAAAGTTTATGTTTTGTTTTACCCTACTGTGGAAAGACTACGGATACACCACTCCTGCCCGGGCCTCACACAGTGGCATGACCCAGTCCAGTCGAACTGAGCTCATGACGCTGGTGGCATTGCCCCGGAGGATAGCCATCCCTAGTCTTTGCTTGAGCCAGAGGGTTTCCCGGGGTTCTCCTGAAACTTCTCTGATTTTACGGCCTATTTCATTCACCATCTTAAGGGTGGTAGGGCCGAAGACTCCTGCAGTTTCGAATGCCAGGGGCTCGAACTGATGATTTCTGGCGATGGCTTGATATTTTTCTCGCTTTTTATTTTCTGCTATCCAGGCGGCTTCACCTGCTTCGTCGGCGTTTCTGGCGATGTTGGTTGTGGAGAAAGTGTCAACACATGTGGCATCCCACACGAGGCACCGGCCATTCTTGTAAGGGAAAGTGGTCATCCCATCTGGCCGTTTGCCGTCTTCTCTGTGAAGTCCATGTGGTTCGAGGATTGATGCACGGTTAGCACTCTGCAGGGCCTGTTTTATGATATCATTTAGTGCAGAGTGTCTTGGCAGGCGGCCTGCGTTGTAATTACATGACAAGGCATGGTGACCTTGAGCATCCATCCCCCCACCACACTTGCAAGTGTGTGGGTGACAAACTGCCGCACCCACTCTGAGCGCGATGGTAACCCGGAGCGCTTCAGCATCCAAGTGAGTTCCAAGAGGTGGGATGGGGATGGCATGTAACCACAAGCCACTCTCCGAACGGGCGGCTGCCTGGAGGCGTGCTTTTGCAACCTGGTCTGCATTGGTTAGGAGATTTTCTTGAGTTTTCTTCGCCGAGATGGTATCCCACGCTTTCTGCTTGCTCCTGGAGGTACCCTGAGGCTCCTCCACTACTCCTGTACTTTCCTTCCAGGTGTTAATCGCTTCTGTTACGTCCCCATTAAGTGTCATTCCGGGTTGAGAAGAAAGGATGGACACTACAAGGTCGTTGGTCGCGATGAGGGAAGAGATAAAGGCTGGGGAGGCAATATCTGAGGCTCTCCGTATGCCCAAGCCCCCGAGGCGAACAGGAAGGGTGGCTTGTGTCCAGGTCCGTTCTTTAAATTCCACGTTGGTGATGCTGGTCACTGCTTCTCGGATTATGCTGTCTAATTCTTGGAGGCCACCATTGTTCGTGTAAGTCATCGATGTGCGCAGGAGGAATTGGAGTTTTGGGATGGAGAAACAGTTCTTGAGAAGGGCCAGAGCTGAGTGGGCATCGATGTGTATCAGGCGACTCACGAGACGTTGAAGCTCCTCCTTTTTAACTTGAAGTGCTGGTGGGATTGCTGCCAGAGTTAGTGGGGAACCTAATAGGGTTTGCTGGTGCTCCTGAAGGATCTTTACATCTGGCAATATGCCTCGAAACAGGGCCTGAGTCTCTTCTCCTTGTTCACGTGTGTGGTTGAAGAGGACAAGTTCACATTTGGTGTCATTTATCACTAGCCCAGCCTGGCCGGGGTCAGTTACGATGTTATTTAGGTCGGTTAGAACATTCTCTACTGACCCACCCAAGGTTGCATCGTCCTGGTACCATATATTCAGTTCTGACCTTACTTTGTTAGCTGCTGCATCCACCCCTATTGAGAAAAGAGCAGGACCACCTGGATCTCCCTGCTGTAACCCGGTCGCTGATGGGATTACCGTCTCGCCAAAAATCAGGATTGAAGGTTTGGAATAAGCCTGCCAAAGTAGGGGGTACAGAGTGGGGATGTGTTCTTGAGCTGCACGGAGGAAGACATCCCTGCGAATGCTGTTGAATGCGTTCCGCATGTCAATCTTTAGAAGCACTCGTTTTTCTTTAGCTTGGCTGAGGTAGGTGCGGGTTGCGTGTACAGCAGCTTCACACCCCCCTGGAGTTCCGAAACCTAGTTGAACTGGTCTTAAGTGTTGACCTAGGCCATTCGAGAGTGGTTTCAAACCCACCTTTGTGGCAAGGCGGCGGAAGGTGTTCCCTACTGCTATTGGGCGCACACCGCCATCTTTTTTTGCCAGTGCACAGAGTGATGCCCAAAGAAATAGGGGTGTGGCACAGTCGGGTACTTCCCCTCTTAAAACCATGTTGATGAATTTGGTGAGGGTTTCCAAGAGTGCCTCCCCAGCAGCTCCTGATCCCTGACCCAAGAGGCCTTTGAGGTGGGCGGGTCGGATACCATCTGGGCCCGCGGCTGAGCCTGCTGGGAATGAAGTCACTGCGGCAACCACCTGCTCCTTCGTGACAACTAAAGGTTGGCGCATCTGGTCATTTGGGGCAGGGGGGAGGTTTAGGTCCCTAGGTGTAGGTGGGTGCTTTTCTTGTAGGGCTTCAACAACTTCGGTGCCTTGACCAGCAAAACCTTCTGAAGAGGACAACAGTCTGACGGCCCCTTTGATGTCACTATCCGCCAGCTTCGCCGCGACCCTCTTACGTAGCTGTTCAGCCTCTTCCTCTTCCTTGTCCTGTTGCTTCTGGGCCCTGTTTGGTTGCTGTTCGGGGGGTTCCACCAGTTTGTTTCCATCCATATACTGTGCTACTTGACGTTTCACTCTGGTGGCTAGTGAAACCTGAAGATGGTCTTGTATGTTGGTTCTGGGTGGTTTTCGGAGGGCCCCATAGGAGAAACCCAGGAGCCATGCCCATGCGAGGGGTGTCTTGAGCTGTAGGGCCTGCTTTATGATGGTTGTAAGGGCCTCCGCCACTTGGATTCTGGCTCCTTTAGGTACCCGGGCAAGGACCTGGATCCGCGCTTTCCATTTGGTCACAAGTTGGGTCAAGTCGGCGACCGGTGTTGCCGGTGTTGCCCCGGTTGGCTCTGCAGTGGGCCCTGGGCATGCGAGACATTTCCAGTTTGGTTGTTCTCCTGATGTTTTCTTTGTCAGCTTAGCACAAGATAAATGAATAGATCTAAGACAGCCGGAACATTTTCGCGAATTCTTTCTTGCATTGTTTTTTCCGCACTTAAAACACTTAGTATCTGCTAGGCCATAGTCTTCCAAGATTATCCGTTCCTCTGCCTCTACCAAGCCGACCTCCTGATCTTCCCGTGGTGCTTCAATCTCTGCCATGTTTCCCTTGTTTCAGAAACCCTGGGAAATCTCTCCTGGCACATATCTAGATTATTGCTGTTGTTATTAATGTATAATTGGCTGGATGCCTAAAAATTCACATATCATAGTCAACCTTTCTGATGGGATATGTAAAAAAAAAAAAAAAAAAAAGAAAACAAAAATCACATATCATACTTTAATTAAATTTTATTATTTATTAATTTTACTCTAAACAATAATGAACTGTCACTCCTATACTAAAGAAAGTGAACGAAAGTCCCAAAGCATCGAGCAGGAATTTTCTGAAGAAAGTCTGATGCTAGGTTAAGATGATCGTATCGGATTTTGAACTGTAGTACAAAGCAGGAACAGGATATGACAATTGTAAGGACATGTAGGGTTAACTGGCACGGGAATAATAACTGCGCAATAGTAGGAACTCAAACAGCAAAAGAAGTACTTCCTCATCAACGAAACAGCCTACTAGGGCTGTGCAACTCAACAACAACCTAGACTAATAAATGCCGTGAATAATAATGCATACATAACAGAAAGAGTTTATAATCTAAATCTGGTGTCTGCTAGGCGAATAAAGTCTAGCTGGGATGTAGTAGGCTAGGACACAATGGCTGAGCAAGCGGCACGTAGCCTAGCGAAGTCCTTAAGGCTGTGCGGCCAAATTACGTTAATTGACGGGGTGCTCTCTTGAGAGATCCAGATCGCTAGTATCTGATTCTCTCCTGGCGACCCTCTCAAAGTCAAAGCAAACGAGTTAGCACAGTGTTGGGTGGCAGAGGCAAAAGCCCTCACTCGCAACACAGTGCTAAACTCACAAGGTACACAGTCAGAAAGACCACCTAGGCTTCCCACGTCTCCGTTGCGATTGTACAGGTTCCACAAAACCTAGTACACATCGGAAATCACAACACCAGTAGCCTTATCCCAGTCTAGCATTAAATCCCCCAGCAGACCACCACGATACAGAAAGAGAGACACCGTGAGTGTGTCAAACCTCTACAGACATAAATGGTAACCCTTCCAAAATGCCTAACTAAACATGTGTTATCTGAGAGCTTCAGCATATAATATGATGGCCGATATATGAAATCGTGCAGAACCAAAGGGAAGTTATGATATTAAATAGAGTAGAAGAATGAGAGGTAAGAAGTTGAGAGAGAGAGAAAGTGCTCTATAGGTAGAAGTCGGGAGACAGGTGCAAGGGATATGTGAAGGGTATGCTGGTCAGGCAAGCTCTGAGGAGAATAGCTCCTCTGGACCCCTCCAGGATCCCACACAAAGGCACGGTGGTCAGCCAATCACAGGCCACTACGTCACCCGGCAGCAGGCCTGCAGAAGGCGCCAGGAACCACCAGCCAATCAAAACCGAGAGAAAAGACCACGCGGGCGAACAACTCCTCCGGGAGGGAGGAGGGAGGAGGAGGAAAAGCAACACTCACCTCCCCCACCCTGCTCGCTCGCTCTCTCTCTCCTTCACTACAATGCATCTTATGTTCAACTCATGATATAAAATACAATGCATTGTCACAGGCGAAAACAAAGACCACTTCTACCCTGCCTGTGACATGACGATTCACAAGAAAGAAAGTACAACATTGTAGACAGACTGTAGCCCATTTCACTGCCCTGGCGAGTGCTAGTGGCTACCGGGAGGCGATTCTGCCAACGCTGGCAGGCGTCACACCCCGCCCAAGATATAGGACGCTCAACATTAGGCGAGCACGATATCTGACAAGGCAGAATGCCGACAAGACCCGTGACACATAGCCACTCCGCCAGAAATTAAATGCAAAGCTCAATCTTACATAAAACAACATATCAACATAAAGAAAATCTTATAACCCCTCCCAAACATAATAGTATAATTTTAGCCTGCTATGTTCCCAGAGCGAGCTTCACAGAACCCAGCCTCCTAAGTGAAAGACAGGTTCAACTTAGGACTTTAGCTATAACATAGGCAACTTACAATTAACTATCAAAAGAAAGAGTTTTTATGTGATTTTTGATTTTTTTTTAATATGTTTATGGCGGCTGCACTTACAGGGGCAAGCCTATTTTACTCCACTCTCAACACACACTGACTGAACGGCGAGGGTTCTCCTGCAAACAAACCCTCCCGTGAAAAACAATCAGCCAAAACATTATCAGTGCCCTTAGCATGCCACACATCCAACTTGTGTCCCGGCAGCAAAACAACACCTGGCACTGATAAACTGCCCAGTTCATCACAAGACTGGCATTTCTCTTCGCTCTTTCCGGCAACGGGGCCTGCCAATAACCTTTCACTAGTTCTACCTTCGTGATAGGCGATGCAGCCCCGAGGCGGTCTATGGTGTCGTCAACTCTCGATAAGGTATAGGCGTCTGTCAGGGATAATGCACACACACTCTTGCAATCAACACACTCACTGATCTTGCCACTTAACACCGGTTGCAAAGTTACAGGCAACGACCACTCACGACATTCCTTATCCCTCAGACCCTTCGTCAACACGTAATCCAGCTCTGCTTGCACCACAGGCTGTCGAGCAGGATTTATACGGTAGGGAGCCAATTTGAACCTTGCACTGTCTCCAGCCTCCATGTCGGATTCTACTTCGTACATCAGGCCTGGAGAATGAACAAACATGCGAAAGTACTGCCATAGCCTAGTAAACAACTGCCTTGCACTGTCTCCACGAACAACATGCCTAGTGCCCTCCCACAACCCAGCCGAGACCGCAGCTTCTAACCTGTAGTCTCCCTCCTTCTCCACCTTCGTCCCTAGAAAAGCCAGGTCATGAGAGGGACAATCAGTACCACCTGTGCAGTCACTCCCATAGTTCATTATTGCTAAGGCTTCGCCGCCGATACCGTACATGCACACCCCCGCATTCCTTACGACTACATCTGCCTGCGCAGCATCACCGCTTTTAGCGACATGGCCAGATACAGTCGGTCTATGGTAGGGCTGTTGCAATTGACTAGAGCAGCATTGGGAGGCTATGCGACGACTGGGCACTTCTATGCCACAGCCAACCTCACCAATCTGCTCAAAGTCCTCCTTTTGACAGCCATGGGTCGACCCTGACCTGGCAACCATGGCAAAGCCTCGTCGCCCACCTTGAACCACCGAAACAACGAGGCTAACGGTCTTTCAACATTCCCGTGACCTGCCCGCGGAGCATCTTGCACCGCCCGAGTTGTGAGGCTCAGGGGCTCGGCACGACCAGTGGGGTATGAACCGAGCTGGTGCTGGAGCGCTGCACACTGCTGCTCAGGCAGTTGCTCTAGCGCTTCCACAGCCACCAGACTCGTGTCCCCTGCCCACTGCTCCGCCGAGACATGACAATCCCTACTCTCCTCCACCTGTGCCCTACTGCCCCCCTCTCCTTCTCCACCTTGGCCGCTGCAGACCAACGCAGGGACAGTAGGCTGCTCAGGTGGTTGCCTCACAAACTCCTCCAACAGGTTCACATGACATGTTTCCCCGTCCTCGTGTTTGATCTCGACAGCACCATTACCACACTTCTGAACTTCCGAATCCTCCAACTGCAGTTTACAAATATCTGAGGGAACCAACCTGTCTAGATGCTTCCGAAGCAACCCAAGTCCTCCCCCAATATCAAACTGAGCAATCCTTTTTTCTCTCCATGTGTAACGTTGCTGCCTCGGAGTCTCTTCCTGCCCTACCTCCTCACTAGCTGTGACAGGTCCTGGGGCTTCTCCAGACTCCAACAATGGTGCCAATACTGAGTTGCCAAGAAGATCCGCTGGTACTAAACTCTTCAAACTGTTACCAACATTAGCCATCTTCTTCCAACCGTTCCTCCGTTGATCAGAAGACTGAGGAATAGGCTGTGACACTTTGGATGCAAGAGGTCTTGTAACAACGCACGCCATAGGTTGTACTTGACATTTCTCTACCCACTCCTGTTCCTCCCTACTCACGTCGGCCGGCTTCTCGGCAACAACTAAGGGTGAAACCTCAGAAGTAGGCACCGCAAAGTCGTTGCCGAGAAGGAGGTCGACGCCCCCAACAGGCAAGTTCTCCACAACACCCACATCCAACTCTCGTGTCACACCATCCACCTCCAGTTCCATCCTGACCAACGGGTATGACTTGACAGCATTGATACCCTGCACCACAACCACCCGTGCCGCGTTTATTGGTCTACCAGTAAAGTTCTTCATTAAAGTCTGAGAGGCACCCGTGTCTCGCAACAGCTCAACTCTATGCTTCTTACCAGCCCACCTCACGCAGCCATGCCCTCGATGGTCACAAAAGACATCGCGGACAGGGTTCGAGCCTTCCGGATTCTTCTCCACTGGCTGTGTCCCAGCCTCTGACGTTATACCCCGGGCAAACTCAGACGAATTCGGGGACACCCTAATGTTGCGAGCCAAAGACACAACTGCATTAGGTAGCTTGCTTGGACAGGCTCTTGCAAAATGCCCCTTCTCATGACAATGAAAACACTCTAACTCCCCATTGGGCTTCCCTTGAGGTGGGGAAGGGCCCTGACCCTTCTTAAACGGGACGGTATTAGGTTTATGGTCAGACTTAGTATCGTTGCTCTTGTTGTAATGGTTATATGGTGTATCACCGACTCGGGGGGGTGGAGTGTTGCGCCCCTTGTTACCTGCATCGTTCCGTTGTGCAGACCCGCACCCACGAATCAGTGACATCCGAAGGTCAGCCATCTCAGCTGCCTCCTGAAGAGTTCTTGGGTTTTTCTCTTTAAGATTCAACGTCAGATCGCTGCCCGTACACTTAAAAAATTGTTCTAGAAGCATCAGCTGTTTCAACTCCTCAAACGTCGATGCCTTCTCAGAACGCAGCCAGTTTCTAAATGCATCGGACAGATCCCGGGCATGCTCAAGAAAGGTGCACTCACGACCCTTCGTTACACCCCGGAACTTCAATCTGTACGTCTCTGGTTGTAACTCGTATGCCCGCAGGACAGCCTCCTTCAATACCTCGTAATCGATGCACGACTCCAAGGGCAACGCATCATATGCCTTGAGTCCTTTGCCAACCAATCTAGAGGAAACAAGGACTGCCCACTTAACCTCGGGCCATTGGTGCTCCCGGCACTTCTTCTCAAAACGCATAAAAAATTCAGTGACACCCGACTCATCAAATACAGGGACCAACTTGAGCAGGTGCGACAAAGACTGATCAAGACCTCGATTCCCAGAACCGAGACGCTGCCCTGTCGACTCCACCCTAGACTTCTCAAGATCTATGTCTGCACAGTACATGGTTTTTCTCTCTTCAGACTGAAGCTCAGCCTCACGTATGGCCTTTCTCTCCTCAGTATCATATCTGGCCCTTCTCTCCTCAGCCTGAATCTTAGCCATCTCAAACTCCCGCTGCTGCTGATCAGATTCCCGCTTCTGCTGCAGCTGCATCTAAGCCATCTCAAGCTGGAAGAGCATATCTGCAGTTAAACCTTGAGGAGGAGGAGATGCAACAATTGGAGACCCACCCTGTGACAAACCACGCTGCCAGTGACTATCGGCCTGCGGGAACGTACCCGGCTCCGGAGCCCGAGGGGGCGCCATGGTAGGAGTCGAGTGGAATGGGGGCTGGGCGGAAGGTGCCCCAGCTCCCGCTCCACCCGAAGCCCCACGCACCCCGCCGAGCACACAGGCCACCAGGTCACCTCTCACTAGCTATAACTCTAATGTCATCTAACAAAGCCTGCTGCTGCACCTCAGAGTCTGCTTCCCGTACTGTGTCCTCACTGTACATTGATCCGTCGTTCGACATAGTGTCCACCAAAAATTCTCAACGTTTATATAAAAAAAAATAGAAGTACCTAAACTCTTATGTAGCACTATTCACTCAAAAAATGCTTGAAGACTCTTAAGTGTTATACTACTTGCCAAACAAATTCCACGTGTCCACTATATTCCTTTAAACAAAAACAAATGACCACAACACTCCTGCAATATTTCTCTAAGTTCACAAAATCCTAAGCAAGGTCGCCATTTGTTAGGACCGGGGCTCGTATAAAACAAGGGCTCTTAATCATTGGACTAGGAAAGCACACAGCCACAACGGTAACACTAGATCCAACCCCTGAACTTATAATGCCGGCGCACAAAAACACCTATACCCTCCAGAGTTAAATCTGCGATAACGGGGTATCCTATAACTCAGTATAAGTGCACTACTACTACAGGCTGATGATCTCTGATACAGCCTGATCACAACAACATACAATTACGGTAATAAGGTATGCTAGGAAATGATAGAGATCTTAATTAAATCACTGCAATGATTTAATGCTAACTAGAAGAAAGTATATTTAAAGTTACTCTAAACAATAATGAACTGTCACTCCTATACTAAAGAAAGTGAACGAAAGTCCCAAAGCATCGAGCAGGAATCTTCTGAAGAAAGTCTGATGCTAGGTTAAGATGATCGTATCGGATTTTGAACTGTAGTACAAAGCAGGAACAGGATATGACAAATGTAAGGACATGTAGGGTTAACTGGCACGGGAATAATAACTGCCCAATAGTAGGAACTCAAACAGCAAAAGAAGTACTTCCTCATCAACGAAACAGCCTACTAGGGCTGTGCAACTCAACAACAACCTAGACTAATAAATGCCGTGAATAATAATGCATACATAACAGAAAGAGTTTATAATCTAAATCTGGTGTCTGCTAGGCGAATAAAGCCTAGCTGGGATGTAGTAGTCTAGGAAACAATGGCTGAGCAAGCGGCACGTAGCCTAGCGAAGTCCTTAAGGCTGTGCGGCCAAATTACGTTAATTGACGGGGTGCTCTCTTGAGAGATCCAGATCGCTAGTATCTGGTTCTCTCCTGGCGACCCTCTCAAAGTCAAAGCAAACGAGTTAGCACAGTGTTGGGTGGCAGAGGCAAAAGCCCTCACTCGCAACACAGTGCTAAACTCACAAGGTACACAGTCAGAAAGACCACCTAGGCTTCCCACATCTCCGTTGCGATTGTACAGGTTCCACAAAACCTAGTACACATCGGAAATCACAACACCAGTAGCCTTATCCCAGTCTAGCATTAAATCCCCCAGCAGACCACCACGATACAGAAAGGGAGACACCGTGAGTGTGTCAAACCTCTACAGACATAAATGGTAACCCTTCCAAAATGCCTAACTAAACATGTGTTATCTGAGAGCTTCAGCATATAATACGATGGCCGATATATGAAATCGTGCAGAACCAAAGGGAAGTTATGATATTATATAGAGTAGAAGAATGAGAGGTAAGAAGTTGAGAGAGAGAGAAAGTGCTCTATAGGTAGAAGTCGGGAGACAGGTGCAAGGGATATGTGAAGGGTATGCTGGTCAGGCAAGCTCTGAGGAGAATAGCTCCTCTGGACCCCTCCAGGATCCCACATAAAGGCACGGTGGTCAGCCAATCACAGGCCACTACGTCACCCGGCAGCAGGCCTACAGAAGGCGCCAGGAACCACCAGCCAATGAAAACCAAGAGAAAAGACCACATGGGCGAACAACTCCTCCGGGAGGGAGGAGGGAGGAGGAGGAAAAGCAACACTCACCTCCCCCACCCTGCTCGCTCGCTCTCTCTCTCTCCTTCACTACAATGCATCTTATGTTCAACTCATGATATAAAATACAATGCATTGTCACAGGCGAAAACAAAGACCACTTCTACCCTGCCTGTGACATGACGATTCACAAGAAAGAAAGTACAACATTGTAAACAGACTGTAGCCCATTTCACTGCCCTGGCGAGTGCTAGTGGCTACCGGGAGGCGATTCTGCCAACGCTGGCAGGCGTCACACACCTATCTACAACTCTGTTACCAAACCATTATTTGTCTTTATATTATAACTCTATCGTTCTTGATCCCACTATAGCACTCTGTAGCCTATTCCACCTATCTACAACTCTGTTACCAAACCATTATTTGTCTATATAGCCTATTATAACTCTCTATCGTTCTTGATCCCACTATAGCACTCTGTAGCCTATTCCACCTATCTACAACTCTATTACCAAACCATTATTTGTCTATATAGCCTATTATAACTCTCTATCGTTCTTGATCCCACTATAGCACTCTGTAGCCTATTCCACCTATCTACAACTCTATTACCAAACCATTATTGTCTATATTATAACTTCTATCGTTCTTGATCCCACTATAGCACTCTGTAGCCTATTCCACCTATCTACAACTCTGTTACCAAACCATTATTTGTCTATATATTATAACTCTCTATCGTTCTTGATCCCACTATAGCACTCTGTAGCCTATTCCACCTATCTACAACTCTGTTACCAAACCATTTGTATATTATAACTCTCTATCGTTCTTGATCCCACTATAGCACTCTGTAGCCTATTCCACCTATCTACAACTCTGTTACCAAACCATTTGTATATTATAACTCTCTATCGTTCTTGATCCCACTATAGCACTCTGTAGCCTATCCACCTATCTACAACTCTGTTACCAACCATTATTTGTTATATTATACTCTCTATCGTTCTTGATCCCACTATAGCACTCTGTAGCCTATTCCACCTATCTACAACTCTGTTACCAAACCATTATTGTCTATATATTATAACTCTATCGTTCTTGATCCCACTATAGCACTCTGTAGCCTATCCACCTATCTACAACTCTGTTACCAAACCATTATTTGTCTTTATATTATAACTCTCTATCGTTCTTGATCCCACTATGCACTCTGTAGCCTATTCCACCTATCTACAACTCTGTTACCAAACCATTATTTGTCTATATATAACTCTCTATCGTTCTTGATGCCACTATAGCACTCTGTAGCCTATTCCACCTATCTACAACTCTGTTGTACCAAACCATTATTTGTCTTTATATTATAACTCTCTATCGTTCTTGATCCCACTATAGCACTCTGTAGCCTATTACTATCTACAACTCTGTTACCAAACCATTATTTGTCTTTATATTATAACTCTCTATCGTTCTTGATCCCACTATTATAGGTTTGACTCCTGTAAGGAGATAAAGAAAACCTAATATTTAGTAGTGGCCCCGTAATCATTGACGAACATGCCTATTACATAAGGCATCCTCTTCAAACACTAATCCGCCGTAGTTTGAATCTACCGCGCAGAGCATTTAAAAACTGAGGAGCCTTCATCATGAGCGCACGCGACCTCACTCATGGCTTCAGTCATTATGAATTGGGTTCTCACTACGAAAAAACTTCGTAAAAAATAAAAACAAAAAGAAAATAAGAATAACTATCCAATAAGCTTTCCATCATATCGTGGATGTACTTGTGTGGATTTCTGACCAGACGCTGAATCAGGCGTCATTCCTCCTTCACTGACATATAAAGTAAACCAAAATCCTTAATACATCAACGAATGGGAAGGGGACGGTCGGGAGGGCCCCAGTCGTCAATGATTACGGGGCCACTACTAAATATTAGGTTTTCTTTATCTCCTTACAGGAGTCAAACCTATAATTTATTAGTGGCCCCTCCATCATTGACGAACATGCCTGATATCTAAGACTGGAGGGGGACATTCGTAATCATATCATAACTCTAGAAAAGCAGATAATAAAAACAACCACATAGTATTCTTACTTTTTTTGAAAAATGTATTTAATACGGCGTAGGCCGGAAATATACAAGAAAAAGGGGTTCAGGCAGGTGCGTGCTTCAAAGAAGCCTGCCCGACAAAATGGGGTAACCCTGAAGATTCTGAACACAGATCTGTAGTTACAAAAGGCACCCCACTCAACGAGTGGTGACAAAAATAATAAGTTATAAGTTTATATGTGCACATCATAAACCCCAAAATACATGTGGAGATCAATTGCCAATGAACTCCATTGAACTAATATTACATTGCTTTCGCAGCTAAAGCTACTATAACAACACCGTTGTTTTGTACTAAACCTTGTACTAGCACAAATTCTCGCAGAGAAATTTTCATATCACATTTTAATCTTAAATTGTATCACAGCTCTCATACTCCGGCGGGGTCTAGGGTGTCCTATGTCAACTGACTGCACCCCCCCCCCCCCCTTCCGTGAAAATAAACATAAGTGACTGCAGGGCCACCTAGACCCTCTGCCTTAAAGCTATACATGGTAAGGAAGGTTTGTCTAGAGCAACTGACAAGTATCTAGAGAGAAACGTATGATTAGACGCCCACAACTGTGTGGACGCAATATCTTCAACTGAAAAGTTTTTCAGGAAACGTAAAGAGGCCGCCCACTTGCGTAAATCGTGGGCCCTACCCACAACGCCGGGATTACTCTCTTTAATGACTTCTACCAGAAGAGAGGCTAATCGCCGTTTAAGTAAGCGTTTACCAGTACTCGCTACCCATAAAGCACCTTGGGGGTTATGAGGAGCTATTCTCAAATATTTGGTTAGAGCTTGCACTGGACATAAATTATGATGCACCTTTCCCCTTTTTAACGCCGGCACCGTGAACTCAGAAAACACGTGTGCACTATGCTCATTCTTGGCTACAAACGCCGGGGAGGGTGCAATGGAAATTGAATCATTAAGTCTACCAAACCTAAGACAATTAGGTGTGTTGCTCATCGCCGCCAGCTCAGACACTCTGTTTCCGGTGGCCAAAGCCAAAAGGAAAACTGCCTTCTTTAAGATTAAAGCAAAGTCTGCAGTATTTTGATACAGACGAGAATGAAGTAAAGACAAAGCTTTGTCCAGAGACCAAGTAGGCATGAGCTGACGGGGAGGTGGGCGGAGTTTAAAACACGCTCTCATAAATCCTGTTTCCTCCGCCACCGGTATGGATAGACCTGTAAGGTCGAAAAAGGGCACTCTAATCGCAGTTAAGTGATTCTTCAAAGTAACCACAGATAAACGTTTCTGCTCAAACAGATAGTTCAAGTAATTAAAAACCAATGCCACTGAGGGTACAGTTTGTTCCGTTCTAACAATCCAAGAAGTAAAAGCTTTCCAATGAGATTGATATTGTCGCTTAGTAGACTGAGTATATTGATTGAGCAATTTATTGGTCACATCCCTACCGTATGGTGCTAGCCACTTGGCCTCCTGAATGTCCATAATGCAAAAGTCAGCGAGGTCGCTAGGTTGCCAATCGTGTCTAAGTGGAAGTACCCGACCGGGAGCGATACCGGGTCCGGGCACCACATTATTAATTGCTGGTACCATACCTGCGCCGGCCACAGGGGCGCGATTAGCGAGACTAAGCCTCGATAAACTCGTAGTTTGTTCACTACGTGGCACATTAGTGACGCATCTGGCGGCGGAAACAGATAGATGGAGCTCCATCTGTTCCAGTCTGTCACTAGGGCGTCTGGCCCCCCTGCCGGCGTTATCGCCCGGCGGGTGAGGTATAGAGGGAGCTTGTGAGTCTCCTCGGACGCAAAAAGATCCACTTGTGGATGGGAGAGCTCTGCAATCATTAGGTCGAAAATGGGTTGCTTGAGCTCCCATTCTACTGTCGTGCTCTGTCTCCGGGACAGAGCGTCTGCCCAGACGTTCGCTACACCTGGGAGATAAGATGCGTGAAGATAAATATCTAGACTGCTGGCTAGAACAAAAATCTCTTCCGACACGAGTAGCAACTTCCTTGACCTCGTTGACCCTTGTTTCTGAATACAGTGAACTGCATTCAGATTGTCCATTCTGAAGGCCACCGACTTGCCCCGTAACGCCGGGCCGTGAGCCTGAAGGAAATACAAGGGGACTAGTAACTCTTTGACATTTATGTGAGAGATTTCTAAGTGGGACCAAAGTCCCTGACCCTGGTGCCCCTGATTTGACTGAAATCCCCACCCTATGGTGCCTGACGCATCCGTGTCTACCCTTACCGTTGGAGGAGGAGAGGTCCATGACATGATTGAGTGCAATGTTTCCCTCTTCGCCCAGACCGCTAGTAAGGTGTGGATTAATTTTGGTATGGGCCATAATTTTCCCGCCGGTAAGAGTGGGAAATATTTGTTGCCTTCCAATATTAATCGTTTTACTTTCAACCGGCCCAACTTGACAGTTAGCTGAATCCAGTTGAGAGAGCCGACCAGAGACTCCCAGACTCTTCGTGTCGTAGTCAGACTGTGAAGAAACCTGAACAGTTTCCTGCGAAACCTGTTGCGATTGTCCACACTCTGACTCAGAGTGAGAGCGGCGGTGTCCCAGACCAGCCCTATCCACTGAATTACTCTTGAGGGAACAAGGTTTGACTTTACTAGATTTACCTTGAAGCCTAGAGTTTTGACATGATTTAAAATGATATTGACATGTTTTATGCATAATTGTTGTGTCTCTGCCACCACCAGCCAGTCGTCTAGATACCACAACACTCTGATTCCCTGTTTTAACAACGGCATCAGGGCTTGCCGGACTAGTTTCGTGAATAGTCGAGGTGCTAGGTTCAAACCGAACGGCATCCTCTGAAAAACAAAATTTTGGTGCCTGATCCTCAAGGCCAGAAACCTTTGAAATCTTTTGTTGACCGACACGTGCCAATAGGCGTCTGTCAGGTCTAGGGAACACATCCAGCCTCCCGGCGGAAGTGTTAGCCTGATTTGATGAACTGTTAACATTCTGAAAGACTCGTTGTAAATGTGAAGATTCAGATAAGACAGGTCTACGACCGGCCTCATCTGAACACTGTCCCGTTTGGGAACCAAAAACAGTTTTGACGTGAATACAGGGTAATCTGGAGGGACCGGGATGATGACATTCTTGGCAATCATCTCCTGGACCAGCGACTCCACCTCTAATGAAACACAATTTGCCGTTGTCGGCTGACGTAAGCGAGGTCGCCGGAGCCACTGCCAAGTGATGCCTTTGCGTGCCACCATCCGTGCCCAGGTTTTTAACGGCCATGCTTGGTGACACGTTCGGAATGACCCAGTTAGCAGACAAGGGTTCGCCGGCTGTACTTCCCTCGGTTCCTCCGGCTTTAAGACAGGCACTGGGAGTGAGAGAGACTTTAGTTTTTTGATGGTGGGTTTGGTGGTGTTGGACGCTTCGCCGGCTGGCTGGTGTGGGCCGAAGACTGGCCCTGCCCCGGCTTATACTGGCCGCGTCCTCTCTGTCCTGAAAACCCTCTCTGTCTATGCCTGAACTGACCCAGGGGGTTGGGAGGACTTAGGCGGAAGAAACGGCTTAGAACTCCCTGGCTGAGCTTTAGTAGGAGGCTTAGGTTTGGGGAAGTTAAATGCAGGTTTCTTAGCCTGTGCGGGACTGTGCTTCACGGCCTGTGCCATGTTAAACACTGTTCGCCATACATCAGGGGACATTAAAGAAGGAGTAAGTACTGGGGACATTACCACCTGGTTAGCAATGCGATCAGGCAGCTTGCGAACTAATGACATCCTAAGATCCTGTCGTGCTCGCACCGCCTCAAGTAAGGCTGTGCGTATGTCACCTAAGGATTGAATCGACGACTGAAGAATCAGACGCCGGGATAACTCAACTGATCTTCGAGCATCCGCGTCTGCGATTGCCTGAGTAGACCTGAGTAAAGACTTAGCCACCTGTTGAGAAACTATGTACTGTGAAAACAGGCGGAAAGCTTTTCCCCTTAGCCTAAATTCTCTGTCTAGGTGAGAAGGGGTAGGGGTAGTGAATGGGTCCTTTAGTTCACAAAGATTAATCTTAGGGGCAGCTAGAAAAGAAAATAAAGCTGACGGAACTCCGCCGGCAGAACCTACCGGCATGGAGAACCATGAATGTGTATCCTGAGGGATCTGGTGGGAAGATTTAGAAGTGAAAGTGGTTGCAAAGTTTTGAGCCTCTACCTCCCAATCCACCCAAGGTCCTGGTCCCAACTGTCCCACCTTCAACACTGGATTAGCTGTCTCGTCTGTGACGGTCTGTAAATCTAGTTCAGGAGTAAGAGCCGACAGAGCCTTAATATCATTAAACCCATCCAGCTTAGACCAGTCTGAAAAAAGTTTTGAAGCTGAGGCAGGGGGTAAAGCAGGCTTAGATGCATAAACAAAATAATCCTGATGATAATAACTAGGTATAGCCTTGATATTTACGTCCAAAACATTACCCAAGGCATCCAATGCCCTTAATTTCTTTGACTTATTTCCCTGGATAAACCACTCACGTGGTACCGGGAGTTCCCCTGACAAGGTAGGCTGGGCAAGCTCTGGCTTAGAGGGGTTCAAAAGAACCCATGACTCGTCTGGCCCATAAAGCAGGGGCATAGCTACCTTTCTAAGAGGCGCTTTGTCTAGAGGGGGTGGATTAACATCCGTAATGACCATGACATTTGACGTAGTGAATGCCGCCGTAGCTGGCTTAGAGCTCCCTGCCGGTGACAGAGTAGGAGGGTTAGGAATCTTAGATAAATCGATTGACGTTATCAGAGGCCGTACCGCAGAACTTGTCAAGGGAGCCCCCAAGTCCATTGTGGGGTTTTCTCGTTGTTGACTAAAGAATTTAGATAGAGCATGAGTAAGTAACCCATCAATTTCTTGTGCTGTAACAAACTGGTTAGATGCAGAACTTTCAGGTGAATCAGTATTATCATGGGCGGCGTCCAGGCCTGAGCCTGACCCTTGTCCATCCCTATCTGAAATTATTGACACTTCATCTTGTTCCTCCCTATCCTCCTGAGAAGACCCCGCCGAGGCAGGGGCACCTTGTTTCCAAGATAAGTCAGGGATAGAGGATGGGGTCGCCGCGTCCCTGTGGACATCGGCTACTGTGTGACTCGTATGAGTCAGACGTGGATGGTCAGACCCTGGTTGAGCAAACCGCCAAACACCGAGGCTCTGGCCTACGCTCTCTTGAGAGTCTGAAACATTCTCAATTATTGAATTTCCTGAACTTTCCGTTTCTAGGGTTAAAATATCAATAGGTAAATCTTGTTTAGGGACAGGCGCTTCACTATACTCTGAGGCTGTAACAGAAACATTTTCAGGTGTAGAGGTACGATGAGATGCACTAGACTTAGGAGAATGTCGAGAGGACTTCCTATGGGAATCCTTTTTGGAGGATTTGTGGCTACGGTGTGACCGCGAACTAGACCTAGATTTGGAAGAATCACCACCATGACCACTGGGGGAAGCTTCAGTCTTACACTTCTTACTAGCCGGGGAAGAGGCACGACTTGAAGACTGCTGTCTGAGAGGTGACCTTGACCTCGATCTCGCCTGCGACGAGGAGGTGGCTGCCGGGGGAGTAGGCTCTCTCGGGCGTTTAGACGTATCCACAGACGATACAGAACCCTGGCTAGTCTCTGTCGGCTTAAAACCGAGGTACTCTAGAGGTACGTTTAGGGGGAGGGTGCTCTGACAGCAACTTATCCCCAAGTGGGACGTTGTCACATTGAAGTGACTTATGTGCGACAATGGTAGTGTAGGCCGACATTTGTTGTCTGACCTCTCTCAACGCTACCGCCGCGGTCTTGTCATTGTCACACAGGACTTTATTGGCTAATTGGGAGCAAAAGGAACAATTAAGTGTAACCCAGAGACCCCTTGAACGGTCTAGACATCTAACACACCTTATGCAAAGGGTATGCGCAAAAATTGGGATACCCGCGCAAGTAGGGGTAATGCACAGGGCAAAAACTGGGGCCACAGTAGCCATGACAGAGACTGGTGTGAGGAAACTACCGCCGGGTCTGTATTGGTCCGCCGGAGCTCAGCTCTGGAAAAATAAAGAAAAATTTCCAGGAATTAATGCTCATAAGGTTAACCCAAGTGTTCGCATACAAGTGTTAATAACCCGCCGGGTAACGGGATGCAAAGACACAGCTAACACATCTCGCTACGCGGCGGGGTGTAAAGAGGCTAAACAAATCTTTTTAGCTAAAGAACATGAAGAATACCCTCTGATATAATGGTCCAGTATGGCACTTATAGTCTGTAGGAGGTGGTGACTGTCTCAAGATTCAATTTTGTAACAAAGCCCCCCTCATAAAGACGCCGGCCCTTGAAATATTTTAGTAGAATAGCCCAGGGCAGGAATATACGAGATCTGATTTTTTAACGAATTGTCCCAAACGATCGTCGTAAAAATAGAAGGCGGCGATACTGAAAGTATCACCCAATTAAGGTTAATCGAAATTGAATTTGTTTATAAATTCCTTAGTTCCTCCACTTAGGGGCACCCGCCGGGTGTGGGAATCGATTTGGTTAAACCTCACTGAACCTTCAATTGCCGTAAGAGTAAAGGCAGCGATACACAGAGTATCACTCAAATTGATTGGTTAACTATATGAGACCTAAGTCGTTTATCCCACCCTGCTCAGGTGCACCCGCCGGGTGAGAAGTCTAAAAGTTAACCCCACAAGTTCCTGACCCCACTTCTTTGTCAAAGATCGCCGGGGAGGAACGCCTAAACAACAGCTAGGTTTTCCATGTGGTTGTCGTAAACCAGGTAGAAAAAACCTATAAAAACGAGTGTTCTCAAGAACGTCGTTTTTTATGTATATCTATATATATATATAAGGATGGGTACAGCCATCCCGCCGGGAATTTAAAGGAGGCCTGAAACCAGGCACCCACAGAGACGCAGTCCTGGAGAGCCACAGACACCTCCCCACGCCGGGGAACCAGCCAGAGTTAAAAACCACGTGTGGCCCAACACTGCTCATCGGTCAGGATTTTTCATGGTGAAACCGAGAAAAAACCCGCCGGAAGGCAAACCCCACCCTGAACAGACACCATCTGAACAAAACGACACGAGGAGAGACACGCACGACTAACCAAGGTCACAACATAATCCGTGGAATTAGCCAATACACAACTAAACCAGGAAACAATTATAGTCCGAGGAATTAGCCAATACACAACTAAAACCCGGATACACATGACACAGTAGGGCATATTTATAAAATAAATAATAACACTAGACATGTGGCAAAGCTACGAGCGGCTGGCTAGGCCTAGGTAGACGGCATGAAAATAGTTGAAATATAAACACACACTGGAATATCACAACAGGAACCACCGCCAACACACCACCGTAGCGATAACTTCCCACCCCGGGAAGCCTGACACGGACCCAGAAAAAACTTCACTAAGTGAAGAAAAATACGCTGGGAACGTCAGCAAACACACAGCTTACCTCATCAGAAGGATAAAAGGCAGCAATAATTAACGCGTAATGAAAGCCGCCTGCATCACCAACTAACACAACTGTGAAAAGTTCACGTGTCCACAACAGGACCACGAGGGTACATCCGAAATAGATGCCCCATACACACGACCCAAAATACACTGCACTGCGGGCAACCAGCCCAGGACACTCCTGCTACGCCTATCCTAACCTTACTCGATACATCCTAGAGTAAACAAATGAGAAAAAACTCACTAGGGACGCAACGAATGCGGAACCAGCGGAGCCTGAAAGGTACGTCCGGGCAGGCTGAGCGCAGAGCAAAGAAGGAGGAATGACGCCTGATTCAGCGTCTGGTCAGAAATCCACACAAGTACATCCACGATATGATGGAAAGCTTATTGGATAGTTATTCTTATTTTCTTTTTGTTTTTATTTTTTACGAAGTTTTTTCGTAGTGAGAACCCAATTCATAATGACTGAAGCCATGAGTGAGGTCGCGTGCGCTCATGATGAAGGCTCCTCAGTTTTTAAATGCTCTGCGCGGTAGATTCAAACTACGGCGGATTAGTGTTTGAAGAGGATGCCTTATGTAATAGGCATGTTCGTCAATGATGGAGGGGCCACTAATAAATAGCACTCTGTAGCCTATTCCACCAATCTACAACTCTATTACCAAACCATTATTTGTCATTATATTATAACTCTCTATCGTTCTTGATCCCACTATAGCACTCTGTAGCCTATTCCACCTATCTACAACTCTATTATCAAACCATTATTTGTCTATATATTATAACTCTCTATCGTTCTTGATCCCACTATAGCACTCTGTAGCCTATTCCACCTATCTACAACTCTGTTACCAAACCATTATTTGTCTTTATATTATAACTCTCTATCGTTCTTGATCCCACTATAGAACTCTGTAGCCTATTCCACCTATCTACAACTCTGTTACCAAACCATTATTTGTCTCTATGTTATAACTCTCTATCGTTCTTGATCCCACTATAGCACTCTGTAGCCTATTCCACCTATCTACAACTCTGTTACCAAACCATTATTTGTCTTTATATTATAACTCTCTATCATTCTTGATCCCACTATAGCACTCTATAGCCTATTCCACCTATCTACAACTCTGTTACCAAACCATTATTTGTCTATATATTATAACTCTCTATCGTTCTTGATCCCACTATAGCACTCTGTAGCCTATTCCACCTATCTACAACTCTGTTACCAAACCATTATTTGTCTATATATTATAACTCTCTATCGTTCTTGATCCCACTATAGCACTCTGTAGCCTATTCCACCTATCTACAACTCTATTACCAAACCATTATTGTCTTTATATTATAACTCTCTATCGTTCATGATGCCACTATAGCACTCTGTAACCTATTCCACCTATCTACAACTCTGTTACCAAACCATTATTTGTCTATATATTATAACTCTCTATCGTTCTTGACCCCCCTATAGCACTCTGTAGCCTATTCCACCTATCTACAACTCTGTTACCAAACCATTATTTGTCTTTATATTATAACTCTCTATCGTTCTTGATCCCACTATAGCACTCTGTAGCCTATTCCACCTATCTACAACTCTGTTACCAAACCATTATTTGTCTTTATATTATAACTCTCTATCGTTCTTGATCCCACTATAGCACTCTGTAGCCTATTCCACCTATCTACAACTCTGTTACCAAACCATTATTTGTCTATATATTATAACTCTCTATCGTTCTTGATCCCACTAGCACTCTGTAGCCTATTCCACCTATCTACAACTCTATTACCAAACCACTATTTGTCTATATATTATAACTCTCTATCGTTCTTGATCCCACTATAGCACTCTGTAGCCTATTCCACCTATCTACAACTCTGTTACCAAACCATTATTTGTCTATATATTATAAGACTCTATCGTTCTTGATCCCACTATAGCACTCTGTAGCCTATTCCACCTCTCTACAACCCTGTTACCAAACCATTATTTGTCTATATATTATAACTCTCTATCGTTCTTGATCCCACTATAGCACTCTGTAGCCTATTCCACCTCTCTACAACCCTGTTACCAAACCATTATTTGTCTATATATTATAACTCTCTATCGTTCTTGATCCCACTATAGCACTCTGTAGCCTATTCCACCTATCTACAACTCTATTACCAAACCATTATTTGTCTTTATATTATAACTCTCTATCATTCTTGATCCCACTATAGCACTCTGTAGCCTATTCCACCTATCTACAACTCTGTTACCAAACCATTATTTGTCTTTATATTATAACTCTCTATCGTTCTTGATCCCACTATTATAGGTTTGACTCCTGTAAGGAGATAAAGAAAACCTAATATTTAGTAGTGGCCCCGTAATCATTGACGAACATGCCTATTACATAAGGCACCCTCTTCAAACACTCATCCGTCGTAGTTTGAATCTACCGCGCAGAGCATTTAAAATTTGAGGAGCCTTCATCATGAGCGCACGCGACCTCACTCATGGCTTCAGTCATTATGAAGTGGGTTCTCACTACGAAAAAACTTCTTAAAAACTAAAAACAAAAAGAAAATAAGAATAACTATTCAATAAGCTTTCCATCATATCGTGGATGTACTTGTGTGGATCTTTGACCAGACGCTACTGCAGGCGTCATTCTTCCTTCACTGACATATCAAGTAAACCAAAATCCTTAATACATCAACGAATGGGAAGGGGATCGTCGGGAGGGCCCCAGTCGTCAATGATTACGGGGCCACTACTAAATATTAGGTTTTCTTTATCTCCTTACAGGAGTCAAACCTATAATTTATTAGTGGCCCCTCCATCATTGACGAACATGCCTGATTTCTAAGACTGGAGGGGGACATTCGTAATCATATCATAACTCTAGAAAAGCAGATAATCAAACAACCACATAGTATTCTTACTTTTGTAAAAAATATATATTCGGGTGCATAAACCTTATACAGCCTAAATCTTCAAAAAGGGGTACAAGCAGTAGCGTGCTTCAAAGAAGCCTGCTTGAAAAAGGGTTAACTCTGAGTCTCTGTACACAGATCTGCTAGTTAAGAAGGCACCCCACTTAAAGTAAGTGGTGAAAACTAAAAACTTATAAGTTTACATGTGCACATATAAACCCCATTAACTGGTGGATATATTCCTAAAAATATAACCAAACATAAATTAATTCTTGTACATTCGTAGAAGTACTGAACTCGTGTACTTATGCAGAAGTAATTACTTCAAAAGTAAAAGTCGTAGATGCAACTACCGAGATTTCTCAAAAATCTATTGCTTCACAGCCAAAGCTACTTACAACAAGAATTGTTGTAACACTACTATTGGCCTTTAGTACAATTTCCTGCAATGAATACTACAGAGAAATGTTATACTACAATGCCTACAAACAGTATCACAGCTCGTATGTTCCGAACACATACTCCGGAGGGGTCTAGGGTGTCATATGTCACACTGACTGCACCCTCCCCCCCCTTTTTCTTGAAATTAAACAAAACGTGACTAAAAGGGCCACCTAGACCCTCTGCCGTAAAGCTATACATGGCAAGGAAGGTTTGTCCAGAGCTACTGAAAGGTATCGAGTCAAAAACTCCTGATTAGAGGCCCACAACTGTGTGGACTTAATAACTTCCACCGAAAGATTATTAAGGAAACGTAAAGAGGCTGCCCCCTTGCGTAAATCGTGGGTCTTACCCACAACGCTGGGATTCTTCTCTTTAAAGTCCTCGACCAAGAGAGAAGCCAGTGTACGCTCCATCAAGCGTTCACCCGGACTTGCGACCCATAAAGCACCCTGGTGATTTAGAGGTGCCACTCTTAAATATTTAGTTAGAGCTTGCACTGGGCAAAAAAGATGGTGCACCTTTCCCCTTTTTAACGCCGGCACCGTGAACTCTGAAAACACATGTTCACTGTGCTCATTCTTGGCTATGAATCCTGGGGAAGGTGCAATGTGAATACACTCATGAAGCCTATCAAACCTGAGGCAATTAGGTGTGTTGCTCATCGCCGCCAGCTCAGATACTCTGTTCCCGGTAGCCAAAGCCATAAGGAATACTGCCCCTTTGTAAAATCTGCAGTCTTTGGTACATACGGGAACGAAAATAACGACAATGCTTTGTCCAGAGACCAGGTAGGCATGAGCTGACGGGGAGGTGGGCGGAGTTTAAAACCTGCCCACATAAATCACTTTCAGATAAATGTTTCTGTATGAACAGATAAATTAAATAATTAACAACCAACGCCACCGAGGGCACAGTTTGTTTTGTTCTAAGAATCCAAGACGTAGAAGCTTGCCAATGCGATTGAAACTGTCGCTTTGTAGACTGGGCATATTGATTCGTGAATATCTTGGTCACGTTGCTACCATATGGTGCTAGCCACTTGACCTCCTGAATGTCCATAATGAACAAGTCCGCGAGGTTTCTAGGTTGCCAATTCTAAGTGGAACAACCCGACCGGGAGTGACACTGGGTGCGGGCACCACGTGTTCAAATGCTGGTACCACACTGCGCCGGCCACAGGGGCGCGATTAGCGAGACTACGCCTCGCTAATCCTGTAGTTTGTTGACTACGTGGCACATTAGAGACGCATCTGGCGGCGGAAAATAGATAAATGGAACTCAACCTGTTCTCGTCCGTCATCAGAGCGTCTGGTCCGCCCGCCGGCGTTATCGTCCAGCGAGTGAGGTACAGTGGGAGTTTGTGAGTCTTCTCAGACGCAAACAAATCCACTTGTGGATGGTAATGCTCCGCAATCGCAAGAGCGCCCATTCTACTGTTGTGCTTTGTCTCTGAGACAGAGCGTCTGCCCAGACGTTTGGTACGCCTGGGAGATAAGATGCGTGAAGATGAATGTCCAGCCTGTTGGCTAGTATAAAAATCTTTTCTGACACGTTTAGCCACTTCCGAGATCTCATTGACCCTTGTTTCTGAATACAGTGAACCACATTCAGATTGTCCATTCTGAAGGCCACCGACTTGCCCCGTAGAGCAGAGCCGTGAGACTGAAGGACAGATAAGGGGACTAGTAAGTCTTTGACATTGATGTGGAAGATTTCTAAATGGGACCAAAACCTTTGACCCTGATGCCCGAGGTTTGACTAAAAGCCCCAACCTATCGTTCCTGACGCATCCATGTCCACCCATACCGACGGCGGAGGAGAGGTTCATGACAGGACTGCATGCAACATTTCTCTCGTCGCCCAAACTGCTAGTAAGTTGTGTAATAACGTTGGGATAGGCCATACTATCCCCGCCGGTAATAGTGGGAAAAATTTGTTGCCCTCCAAGATTAAACGTTAGACTGTCAACCGGCCCAACTTCACAGTTAGCTGAACCCAGTTGAGAGAACCGACTAGAGATTCCCAAAGTCTCCGTGTCGTAGTCAGACTGTGGAGAAACATAAACAGTTTTTGCGAAATCTGTTTCGAGTGTCCACACTCTGACTCAGAGTGAGAGAAGCTGTGTCCTCGACCAGCCCAATCCCCTGAAATACTCGTGGGGGAACAAGGGTTTGACTTTTACTAAGTTGACCTTGAATCCTAGAGATTTGAGATGGTTTAACGTAACGTAGACATGAATTATGCGTAACTTTTCTGTTTCTGCCACCACCAGTTAGTCGCCCAGATACCACCAGACCCTGATCCCTTGTTCTAACAAGGGCATCAGGGCTTGCCGGGACCTAGCTTGAATGCTTGTGCCAAATTGAAAACAGTCTTCCAAACTGCTGGTGAAATCAAAGAAGGAGTTAGAACTGGAGACAGAACTACTTGGCTTGCAAGACGGTCAAGAAGTTTCTTCACTAAGAACATCCTCAGATCCTGCCTTGCTCGAACTGCCTCTAATAAGGCCGTCCGAATATCTCCTAAAGACTTGGATGGAAGTCTGGAGAAGCAAGCGCCGGGAAAGTTCAATGGCTTTCCTGACTTCCGCGGCTTCGATTGCCTGAGAAGAGCGTAACAGAGACTTTGTTACTTGCTGGGAACCATATATTGCGAAAACAGTTTAAACGCTTTTCTTCTTAACCTAAACTCGCGGTCTATGTAAGCTGGGGAAGGCGTGCTAAAGGGAGCTTATAATTCGCACAAATTGATTATTTGGGGGGTGGCAGCCAAGAAGTCAAACAAAGCAGAGGGGACTCCGCCGGCACCAAAAACCGGAAGAGAGAACCAAGAATGGTGTTCTGGAGGGATTTGGTGGGAAGAATAAGTCATGGTTATAATAACTTGGAATGGCCTTAATATGAACATCCAAAACATTTCCGTAACATTGCTACCCCTGACTCATCAGGCCCGTATAAAAGAGACATAGCTCCTGTTTTTGACTGGCGCCTTGTCTAAAGGAGGGGGAGATATGTCTGATATGACTCGCACATTGGAAGTAGTGAGAGCTGCTGTGCCTGGCACATTGGAAATTGGATCTGACACAAGAGGATGGTTAGGTATTTTAGCTAAAGCAAAGGATGTAGCCAGAGGTCGCACATTCGTCGACATCGCGGGATCTCCTGTATCAAAAGGAGTTTCCGGCGTAGGGCCAAAGAACCTATTAAGTGCATTCAATAGTAGTCCATCAATCTCTTCCGCCGGTACATACCTAGCCGATGTCGAACTCCGTGGAGATTTGACAGTACCCTGAGAGGCGCCTAGAAGGTGACTTGACTCTTCAACCTCCATCTCTGAGACCAGAGATCGTTGTTCTTCATCCGTTAATTCTGGCTTATCATGGGAAGATCCCGCCGAAGCCGGGACCTCCACATGTTGCCATGTTAAAACTGGGATAGAAGATGGTACATCGGCATCCCGGTGGACGTCAGCACTAGTTGAGTCACAAAGGGATGTGTTCTGTCCTGCCAGGACTGTGAGTATCGCCATACACCTTGGCTGTGGCTGTCCCTCGCTTGCGAGCTTGGTATACTCTCTGAATGGGAGCCCTCGTCCGAGTCCCGTAAAGGTTTATGATAATTAAAAGCTCCCATAGCTCATTAACACATTGAAAGCAGAGCTGGTGAGCAAAACTATAAAGTATACTAATTAATTTAATTTATATTTAATTGTATTCAAATAAATTACTATAAATAAACACAATATTATCATAATATAATCATAGAAAATATATATGTTCATTATGATTCAGTTATTAAATTATTTCATTAACAAATAAAAATAAGAGAGGGATACCTGAGCTTAACGGCGTTGAACATACAGCAATGAGAGGTTCAAGTGCCGACATGACAGAGACTAGGGGAAATCTATCCCGCCCCCGGGAACTACCTGGTCACCTGGTGCAACACCGGTACTCCGCCCTGGAAAGAGAAATTTCCGGGGATTAATGCTCATAGGGTTACACCCAAAAAATGGTACAAAATATGTGCCACAAAACCGCCGGTCAACGAACCGTAGCACTCCACCACTACTGTTCGTTTGCCTTTAGTTTCATATTAAAGATTGCAGCATATCTTTACCTGTCCAGAAGATTTAAGCATATCTTCTGAATCCTCATAAAGATGAAGCATATCTTTTTATTAAAGATGAAGTCTTTCAAGTATCCCTTTACACTTGAAACACTAGTAAGATTCCGGCATCTTTTTATCCCATAAAAAGTCTAAGCCTATCTTAATCTCTAATCCGGCTTCTCCCAGAAGCCCTCATAGATCGCCGTCTTGAAGGCCGTGATACCCTATTGTATCAATCAATTGTTTGGCAAATTATCGCGAATTGCAAATCAGTTAATATAACCACCCGAAGGTACAACCGCCGGGTTTTATATGCAATGTCAAACCAATTGTACCTGCCCCAGACCTCTTTGTAAAAAGGTCGCCGGGAGGGAAAGACCAAACAAACAGCATTGTTTCAATGGCTTATTAAAGATTTCAGCATATCTTTACCTGTCCAAAATAATTAAGCATAACTTCTGAATCCTCATAAAGATGAAGCATATCTTTATTAATGATGAAGTCTTTCAAGTATCCCTTTACACTTGAAACACTAGTAAGATTCAGGCATCTTTTTATCCCATAAAAAGTCTAAGCCTATCTTAATCTCTAATCCGGCTTCTCCCAGAAGCCCTCATAGATCGCGGCCTTGAAGGCCGTGATACCCTATTGTATCAATCAATTGCTTGGCAAATTATCGCGAATCGCAAATCCGTTAATATAACCACCCGAAGGTACAACCGCCGGGTTTTATATGCAATGTCAAACCAATTATACCTGCCCCAGACCTCTTTGTAAAAAGGTCGCCGGGAGGGAAAGACCAAACAAACAGACAGCATTGTTTCAATGGCTTTGAAAAGCCGAGAAAACCATATCCAACAGGTGTCAGCATGATCACCTAGATAACTGTGTGGAGCCCCCCTCGCCGGGAATAACACAGGAAGCCTGATCCCAGGCTCGACCACAGAAAACACAGTTTCTGATGAGCCCTGAAGCGACCAAACTCGTCGGGGTAACTTACCTATTTTAGCCATCCTGAATAAAACTCGGTATAAAAAAAACGGTGTTCTCGGAGCAACGAGAAAAACGCCGGAAAGGTAACCCCCACCAAACGAGACATTTTAACACATTTTATACAAAGGGTGTGCGCAAAAATAGGGATACCTGAACAGGAGGGCGTAATGCATAAAGCAAAAACCGGGGCAAAGGTAGCCATGACAGAGACTGGTGGGAAACTTACTCCAGGTTCTGCATAGCCCCGCCGGGACCCAGCTCTGGAAAAAAAGAAAATTTCCAGGAATTAATGCTCATAAGGTTAAACCAATCATGTTCGCACACAACGCACACAAGTGTTAAATAACCCGCCGGGTAACGAGACGTAATACTCAACGACTACAGCTCGCTACGCGGTGGGGTTTCCAAGTAAAAGATTTCAGAATATCTTAATTCGTCCAAAAGATTTATGAATACCCTCTGACATAATAAATAAAGACCAGCATGGCGTTTATAACTGATTAAGTCTTTCCGGTGGTGTTTGTTTCAAGATTCAATTTTGGAAAAAAAAAAACTAAAAAAGACGCCGGCCCCCGAATTATCTCGTAGATCAAAAACTGGGAAGCCTGACAAATATACGAGATCTAACTTCTCCCAAAGTATCTTCTTAGATCGCCGTATGTTGAAGGCGGCGATGCAAAACGTATCCCTCAATTGTCTGGTTAACTAACTGAATTGTAAATTCGTTATTCCCACCCTTCCAAGGAGCACCCGCCGGGTGTGAATATTAGTTTAAAAAACGTTAACCCCAATTGTGCCCTAAAGCGCCGTATGTTGAAGGAGGCGATACACAATGCATCCCTCAATTGTCTGGTCAACTAAACTGAATTTTGCAAATTCGGTCATCCCACCCTTCCAGGTTGCACCCGCCGGGTGATATAAAGTTTAAAAGTTAACCCCAATTGTTCCTATCCCCTCTTCTTTGTAAAAGATCGCTGGGGAGGAAATACAACAACAGTTTAGTTTTATATTGGCTTTGCAAAACCGAAAAAACTACTAACAACACGTGTCCGTACGAACACTGTTAGATGGGTACAGCCATCCCGCCGGGAATCATAAGGAGCCTGAAACAGGCACCCCAGAGACGCAGTCCTGGGGAGCCACAGACACCCACTCGCCGGGGAAACAAGCCTGTTTTAAACCACGCGTGGCCAAAACTCGGCAACCAGCCGGATTTATCATGGTGAAACCGAGAAAAACCCGCCGGAAAAACCCACCCCGTCCAGATATTATCTGAACGCAACACCGGACCGAGGCGTAGCTAAAACACAACTAACGCCGGGCCCAACATAGTCCGTGGAATTAGCCAATACACAACTAATCCAGGACACATAAATAGTCCGTGGAATTAGCCAATACACAACTAAACCAGGACACACATGACACAGTAGTACATATTTAGAAAATAAATCAATAACACTTGTATATGTGGTAAAGCTACGAGAGGCTGGCTAGGCCTAGGCAGACGGATAACAGTAACATGTCGGAATATAAACAAAAAGCACTGAATTATATCACAACAGGAATCACCGCCAACACACCACTGTAGCAAACACTTCCGGCAAAGGGAAGAACTGACTCGGGACCCAGAAAAAACTTCACTAAGTGAAGAAAAATACGCTGGGAACGTCAGCAAAAATACGCTACCTCATCAGAAAGACAAAAGGAAGCAATAACGCGTAATGAAAGCCGCCTGCATCACAAAACTAGCTAACTGTGAAAAAGTTCACCTGTCCACAACCGGACCACGAGGGTACATCCGAAATAGATGCCCCAAACACACGACCCAAAATACACTGCACTGCGGGCAACTAGCCCAGGACACTCCTGCTACGCATATCCTAACCTTACTCGATACATCCCGGAGTAAACAAATGAGAAAAAACTCACTAGGGACGCAACAAATGCGGAACCCGCGGAGCGTGGGGAGACACGTCCGGGCAGGCTGAGCGCAGAGCAGAGAAGGAAGAATGACGCCTGCAATAGCGTCTGGTCAAAGATCCACACAAGTACATCCACGATATGATGGAAAGCTTATTGAATAGTTATTCTTATTTTCTGTTTGTTTTTATTTTTTACGAAGTTTTTTCGTAGTGAGAACCCAATTCATAATGACTGAAGCCATGAGTGAGGTCGCGTGCGCTCATGATGAAGGCTCCTCAAATTTTAAATGCTCTGCGCGGTAGATTCAAACTACGGCGGATGAGTGTATGAAGAGGGTGCCTTATGTAATAGGCATGTTCGTCAATGATGGAGGGGCCACTAATAAATAGCACTCTGTAGCCTATTCCACCTATCTACAACTCTATTACCAAACCATTATTTGTCTATATCTTATAACTCTCTATCGTTCTTGATGCCACTATAGCACTCTGTAGCCTATTCCACCTATCTACAACTCTGTTACTAAACCATTATTTGTCTATATATTATAACTCTCTATTGTTCTTGATCCCACTATAGCACTCTGTAGCCTATTCCACCTATCTACAACTCTGTTACCAAACCATTATTTGTCTTTATATTATAACTCTCTATCGTTCTTGATCCCACTATAGCACTCTGTAGCCTATTCCACCTATCTACAACTCTGTTACCAAACCATTATTTGTCTATATATTATAACTCTCTATCGTTCTTGATCCCACTATAGCACTCTGTAGCCTATTCCACCTATCTACAACTCTGTTACCAAACCATTATTTGTCTTTATATTATAACTCTCTATCGTTCTTGATCCCACTATAGCACTCTGTAGCCTATTCCACCTATCTACAACTCTGTTACCAAACCATTATTTGTCTTTATATTATAACTCTCTATCGTTCTTGATCCCACTATAGCACTCTGTAGCCTATTCCACCTATCTACAACTCTGTTACCAAACCATTATTTGTTTATATTATAACTCTCTATCGTTCTTGATCCCACTATAGCACTCTGTAGCCTATTCCACCTATCTACAACTCTGTTACCAAACCATTATTTGTCTTTATATTATAACTCTCTATCGTTCTTGATCCCACTATAGCACTCTGTAGCCTATTCCACCTATCTACAACTCTGTTACCAAACCATTATTTGTCTATATATTATAATTCTCTATCGTTCTTGATGCCACTATAGCACTCTGTAGCCTATTCCACCTATCTACAACTCTGTTACCAAACCATTATTTGTCTTTATATTATAACTCTCTATCGTTCTTGATGCCATTATAGCACTCTGTAGCCTATTCCACCTATCTACAACTCTGTTACCAAACCATTATTTGTCTATATATTATAACTCTCTATCGTTCTTGATCCCACTATAGCACTCTGTAGCCTATTCCACCTATCTACAACTCTGTTACCAAACCATTATTTGTCTTTATATTATAACTCTCTATCGTTCTTGATCCCACTATTATAGGTTTGACTCCTGTAAGGAGATAAAGAAAACCTAATATTTAGTAGTGGCCCCGTAATCATTGACGAACATGCCTATTACATAAGGCACCCTCTTCAAACACTCATCCGTCGTAGTTTGAATCTACCGCGCAGAGCATTTAAAATTTGAGGAGCCTTCATCATGAGCGCACGCGACCTCACTCATGGCTTCAGTCATTATGAATTGGGTTCTCACTACGAAAAAACTTCGTAAAAACTAAAAACAAAAAGAAAATAAGAATAACTATTCAATAAGCTTTCCATCATATCGTGGATGTACTTGTGTGGATCTTTGACCAGACGCTACTGCAGGCGTCATTCTTCCTTCACTGACATATCAAGTAAACCAAAATCCTTAATACATCAACGAATGGGAAGGGGATGGTCGGGAGGGCCCCAGTCGTCAATGATTACGGGGCCACTACTAAATATTAGGTTTTCTTTATCTCCTTACAGGAGTCAAACCTATAATTTATTAGTGGCCCCTCCATCATTGACGAACATGCCTGATTTCTAAGACTGGAGGGGGACATTCGTAATCATATCATAACTCTAGAAAAGCAGATAATCAAACAACCACATAGTATTCTTACTTTTGTAAAAAATATATATTCGGGTGCATAAACCTTATACAGCCTAAATCTTAAAAAAGGGGTACAAGCAGGAGCGTGCTTCAAAGAAGCCTGCTTGAAAAAGGGTTAACTCTGAGACTCTGTACACAGATCTGATAGTTAAGAAGGCTTAAAGTAAGTGGTGAAAACTAAAAACTTATAAGTTTACATGTGCGCATATAAACCCCGTTAACTGGTGGATATATTCCTAAAAATATAACCAAACAAAATTAATTCTTGTACATTCGTAGAAGTACTGAACTCGTGTACTTATGCAGAAGTAATTACTTCAAAAGTAAAAGTCGTAGATGCAACTACCGAGAATTCTCAAAAATCTATTGCTTCACAGCCAAAGCTACTTACAACAAGAATTGTTGTAACACTACTATTTGCCTTTAGCACAATTTCCTGCAATGAATACTACAGAGAAATTTGATAATACAATGCCTACAAACAGTATCACAGCTCGTATGTTCCGAACACATACTCCGGAGGGGTCTAGGGTGTCATATGTCACACTGACTGCACCCTCCACCCCCTTTTTCTTGAAATTAAACAAAACGTGACTAAAAGGGCCACCTAGACCCTCTGCCGTAAAGCTATACATGGCAAGGAAGGTTTGTCCAGAGCTACTGAAAGGTATCGAGTCAAAAACTCCTGATTAGAGGCCCACAACTGTGTGGACTTAATAACTACCACCGAAAGATTATTAAGGAAACGTAAAGAGGCTGCCCCCTTGCGTAAATCGTGGGTCTTACCCACAACGCTGGGATTCTTCTCTTTAAAGTCCTCGACCAAGAGAGAAGACAGTGTACGCTCCATCAAGCGTTCACCCGGACTTGCGACCCATAAAGCACCCTGGTGATTTAGAGGTGCCACTCTTAAATATTTGGTTATAGCTTGCACTGGGCAAAACAGATGGTGCACCTTTCCCCTTTTTAACGCCGGCACCGTGAACTCTGAAAACACGTGTTCACTGTGCTCATTCTTGGCTATGAATCCTGGGGAAGGTGCAATGTGAATACACTCATGAAGCCTATCAAACCTGAGGCAATTAGGTGTGTTGCTCATCGCCGCCAGCTCAGATACTCTGTTCCCGGTAGCCAAAGCCATAAGGAATACTGCCCTTTTGTAAAATCTGCAGTCTTTGGTACATACGGGAACGAAAATAACGACAATGCTTTGTCCAGAGACCAGGTAGGCATGAGCTGACGGGGAGGTGGGCGGAGTTTAAAACCTGCCCACATAAATCACTTTCAGATAAATATTTCTGCATGAACAGATAAATTAAATAATTAACAACCAACGCCACCGAGGGCACAGTTTGTATTGTTCTAAGAACCCAAGACGTAAAAGCTTGCCAATGCGATTGAAACTGTCGCTTTGTAAACTGGGCATATTGATTCGTGAATATCTTGGTCACGTTGCTACCATATGGTGCTAGCCACTTGGCCTCCTGAATGTCCATAATGAACAAGTCCGCGAGGTTTCTAGGTTGCCAATTGTGTTCTAAGTGGAACAACCCGACCGGGAGTGACACTGGGTGCGGGCACCACGTGTTCAAATGCTGGTACCACACTGCGCCAGCCACAGGGGCGCGATTAGCGAGACTACGCCTCGCTAATAGTGTAGTTTGTTGACTACGTGGCACATTAGAGACGCATCTGGCGGCGGAAAATAGATAAATGGAACTCAACCTGTTCTCGTCCGTCATCAGAGTGTCTGGTCCGCCCGCCGGCGTTACCGTCCAGCGGGTGAGGTACAGTGGGAGTTTGTGAGTCTTCTCAGACGCAAACAAATCCACTTGTGGATGGTAATGCTCCGCAATCGCAAGAGCGCCCATTCTACTGTTGTGCTTTGTCTCTGAGACAGAGCGTCTGCCCAGACGTTTGGTACGCCTGGGAGATAAGATGCATGAAGATGAATGTCCAGCCTGTTGGCTAGTATAAAAATCTTTTCTGACACGTTTAGCCACTTCCGAGATCTCATTGACCCTTGTTTCTGAATACAGTGAACCACATTCAGATTGTCCATTCTGAAGGCCACCGACTTGCCCCGTAGAGCAGAGCCGTGAGACTGAAGGACAGATAAGGGGACTAGTAAGTCTTTGACATTGATGTGGAAGATTTCTAAATGGGACCAAAACCTTTGACCCTGATGCCCGAGGTTTGACTAAAAGCCCCAACCTATCGTTCCTGACGCATCCATGTCCACCCATACCGACGGCGGAGGAGAGGTTCATGACAGGACTGCGTGCAACATTTCTCTCGTCGCCCAAACTGCTAGTAAGTTGTGTAATAACGTTGGGATAGGCCATACTATCCCCGCCGGTAATAGTGGGAAAAATTTGTTGCCCTCCAAGATTAAACGTTAGACTGTCAACCGGCCCAACTTCACAGTTAGCTGAACCCAGTTGAGAGAACCGACTAGAGATTCCCAAAGTCTCTGTGTCGTAGTCAGACTGTGGAGAAACATAAACAGTTTTTGCGAAATCTGTTTCGAGTGTCCACACTCTGACTCAGAGTGAGAGAAGCTGTGTCCTCGACCAGCCCAATCCCCTGAAATACTCGTGGGGGAACAAGGGTTTGACTTTTACTAAGTTGACCTTGAATCCTAGAGATTTGAGATGGTTTAACGTAACGTAGACATGAATTATGCGTAACTTTTCTGTTTCTGCCACCACCAGTTAGTCGCCCAGATACCACCAGACCCTGATCCCTTGTTCTAACAAGGGCATCAGGGCTTGCCGGGACCTAGCTTGAATGCTTGTGCCAAATTGAAAACAGTCTTCCAAACTGCTGGTGAAATCAAAGAAGGAGTTAGAACTGGAGACAGAACTACTTGGCTTGCAAGACGGTCAAGAAGTTTCTTCACTAAGAACATCCTCAGATCCTGCCTTGCTCGAACTGCCTCTAATAAGGCCGTCCGAATATCTCCTAAAGACTTGGATGGAAGTCTGGAGAAGCAAGCGCCGGGAAAGTTCAATGGCTTTCCTGACTTCCGCGGCTTCGATTGCCTGAGAAGAGCGTAACAGAGACTTTGTTACTTGCTGGGAACCATATATTGCGAAAACAGTTTAAACGCTTTTCCTCTTAACCTAAACTCGCGGTCTATGTAAGCTGGGGAAGGCGTGCTAAAGGGAGCTTATAATTCGCACAAATTGATTATTTGGGGGGTGGCAGCCAAGAAGTCAAACAAAGCAGAGGGGACTCCGCCGGCACCAAAAACCGGAAGAGAGAACCAAGAATGGTGTTCTGGAGGGATTTGGTGGGAAGAATAAGTCATGGTTATAATAACTTGGAATGGCCTTAATATGAACATCCAAAACATTTCCGTAACATTGCTACCCCTGACTCATCAGGCCCGTATAAAAGAGGCATAGCTCCTGTTTTTGACTGGCGCCTTGTCTAAAGGAGGGGGAGATATGTCTGATATGACTCGCACATTGGAAGTAGTGAGAGCTGCTGTGCCTGGCACATTGGAAATTGGATCTGACACAAGAGGATGGTTAGGTATTTTAGCTAAAGCAAAGGATGTAGCCAGAGGTCGCACATTCGTCGACATCGCGGGATCTCCTGTATCAAAAGGAGTTTCCGGCGTAGGGCCAAAGAACCTATTAAGTGCATTCAATAGTAGTCCATCAATCTCTTCCGCCGGTACATACCTAGCCGATGTCGAACTCCATGGAGATTCGACAGTACCCTGAGAGTCGCCTAGAAGGTGACTGGACTCTTCAACCTCCATCTCTGAGATCAGAGATCGTTATTCTTCATCCGTTAATTCTGGCTTATCATGGGAAGATCCCGCCGAAGCCGGGACCTCCACATGTTGCCATGTTAAAACTGGGATAGAAGATGGTACATCGGCATCCCGGTGGACGTCAGCACTAGTTGAGTCACAAAGGGATGTGTTCTGTCCTGCCAGGACTGTGAGTATCGCCATACACCTTGGCTGTGGCTGTCCCTCGCTTGCGAGCTTGGTATACTCTCTGAATGGGAGCCCTCGTCCGAGTCCCGTAAAGGTTTATGATAATTAAAAGCTCCCATAGCTCATTAACACATTGAAAGCAGAGCTGGTGAGCAAAATCATAAAGTATACTAATTAATTTAATTTATATTTAATTGTATTAAAATAAATTACTATAAATAAACACAATATTATCATAATATTATCATAGAAAATATATATGTTTATTATGATTAAGTTATTAAATTATTTCATTAACAAATAAAAATAAGATAGGGATACCTGAGCTTAACGGCGTTGAACATGCAGCAATGAGAGGTTCAAATGCCGACATGACAGAGACTGGGGGAAATCTACCCCGCCCCCGGGAACTACCTGGTCACCTGGTGCAACACCGGTACTCCGCCATGGAAAGAGAAATTTCCGGGGATTAATGCTCATAGGGTTAGACCCAAAAAATGGTACAAAATATGTGCCACAAAACCGCCGGTCAACGAACCGTAGCACTCCACCACTACTGTTCGTTTGCCTTTAGTTTCATATTAAAGATTGCAGCATATCTTTACCTGTCCAGAAGATTTAAGCATATCTTCTGAATCCTCATAAAGATGAAGCATATCTTTTATTAAAGATGAAGTCTTTCAAGTATCCCTTTACACTTGAAACACTAGTAAGATTCCGGCATCTTTTTATCCCATAAAAAGGCTAAGCCTATCTTAATCTCTAATCCGGCTTCTCCCAGAAGCCCTCATAGATCGCCGTCTTGAAGGCCGTGATACCCTATTGTATCAATCAATTGTTTGGCAAATTATCGCGAATTGCAAATAAGTTAATATAACCACCCGAAGGTACAACCGCCGGGTTTTATATGCAATGTCAAACCAATTGTACCTGCCCCAGACCTCTTTGTAAAAAGGTCGCCGGGAGGGAAAAACCAAACAAACAGCATTGTTTCAATGGCTTATTAAAGATTTCAGCATATCTTTACCTGTCCAAAATAATTAAGCATAACTTCTGAATCTCATAAAGATGAAGCATATCTTTATTAAAGATGAAGTCTTTCAAGTATCCCTTTACACTTGAAACACTAGTAAGATTCAGGCATCTTTTTATCCCATAAAAAGTCTAAGCCTATCTTTATCTCTAATCCGGCTTCTCCCAGAAGCCCTCATAGATCGCCGTCTTGAAGGCCGTGATACCCTATTGTATCAATCAATTGTTTGGCAAATTATCGCGAATCGCAAATCCGTTAATATAACCACCCGAAGGTACAACCGCCGGGTTTTATATGCAATGTCAAACCAATTATACCTGCCCCAGACCTCTTTGTAAAAAGGTCGCCGGGAGGGAAAGACCAAACAAACAGACAGCGTTGTTTCAATGGCTTTGAAAAGCCGAGAAAACCATATCCAACAGGTGTCAGCATGATCACCTAGATAACTGTGTGGAGCCCCCCTCGCCGGGAATAACACAGGAAGCCTGATCCCAGGCTCGACCACAGAAAACGCAGTTTCTGATGAGCCCTGAAGCGACCAAACTCGTCGGGGTAACTTACCTATTTTAGCCATCCTGACTAAAACTCGGTAAACAAAAACGGTGTTCTCGGAGCAACGAGAAAAACGCCGGAAAGGTAACCCACACCAAACGAGACATTTTAACACATTTTATACAAAGGGTTTGCGCAAAATAGGGATACCTGAACAGGAGGGCGTAATGCATAAAGCAAAAACCGGGGCAAAGGTAGCCATGACAGAGACTGGTGGGAAACTTACTCCAGGTTCTGCATAGCCCCGCCGGGACCCAGCTCTGGAAAAAAAGAAAATTTCCAGGAATTAATGCTCATAAGGTTAAACCAATCATGTTCGCACACAACGCACACAAGTGTTAAATAACCCGCCGGGTAACGAGACGTAATACTCAACGACTACAGCTCGCTACGCGGTGGGGTTTCCTAAGTAAAAGATTTCAGAATATCTTAATTCGTCCAAAAGATTTATGAATACCCTCTGACATAATAAATAAAGACCAGCATGGCGTTTATAACTGATTAAGTCTTTCCGGTGGTGTTTGTTTCAAGATTCAATTTTGGAAAAAAAAAAACTAAAAAAGATGCCGGCCCCCGAATTATCTCGTAGATCAAAAACTGGGAAGCCTGACAAATATACGAGATCTAACTTCTCCCAAAGTATCTTTTTAGATCGCCGTATGTTGAAGGCGGCGATACAAAACGTATCCCTCAATTGTCTGGTTAACTAACTGAATTGTAAATTCGTTATTCCCACCCTTCCAAGGAGCACCCGCCGGGTGTGAATATTAGTTTAAAAAACGTTAACCCCAATTGTGCCCTAAAGCGCCGTATGTTGAAGGAGGCGATACACAATTCATCCCTCAATTGTCTGGTCAACTAAACTGAATTTTTGCAAATTCGGTCATCCCACCCTTCCAGGTTGCACCCGCCGGGTGATATAAAGTTTAAAAGTTAACCCCAATTGTTCCTATCCCCACTTCTTTGTAAAAGATCGCCGGGGAGGAAATACAACAACAGTTTAGTTTTATATTGGCTTTGCTAAACCGAAAAAACTACAAACAACACGTGTCCGTATGAACACTGTTAGATGGGTACAGCCATCCCGTCGGGAATCATAAGGAGCCTGAAACAGGCACCCCAGAGACGCAGTCCTGGGGAGCCTCAGACACCCACTCGCCGGGGAAACAAGCCTGTTTTAAACCACGCATGGCCAAAACTCGGCAACCAGCCGGGTTTATCATGGTGAAACCGAGAAAAACCCGCCAGAAAAACCCACCCCGTCCATCTGAACGCAACACCGGACCGAGGCGTAGCCAAAACACAACTAACACCGGGCCCAACATAGTCCGTGGAATTAGCCAATACACAACTAATCCAGGACACATAAATAGTCCGTGGAATTAGCCAATACACAACTAAACCAGGACACACATGACACAGTAGTACATATTTAGAAAATAAATCAATAACACTTGTATATGTGGTAAAGCTACGAGAGGCTGGCTAGGCCTAGGCAGACGGATAACAGTAACATGTCGGAATATAAACAAAAAGCACTGAATTATATCACAACAGGAATCACCGCCAACACACCACTGTAGCAAACACTTCCGGCAAAGGGAAGAACTGACTCGGGACCCAGAAAAAACTTCACTAAGTGAAGAAAAATACGCTGGGAACGTCAGCAAAAATACGCTACCTCATCAGAAAGATAAAAGGAAGCAATAACGCGTAATGAAAGCCGCCTGCATCACAAAGCTAGCTAACTGTGAAAAAGTTCACATGTCCACAACAGGACCACAAGGGTACATCCGAAATAGATGCCCCAAACACACGACCCAAAATACAGTGCACTACGGGCAACTAGCCCAGGACACTCCTGCTACGCATATCCTAACCTTACTCGATACATCCCGGAGTAAACAAAAGAGAAAAAACTCACTAGGGACGTAACAAATGCGGAACCCGCGGAGCGTGGGGAGACACGTCCGGGCAGGCTGAGCACAGAGCAGAGAAGGAAGAATGACGCCTGCAGTAGCGTCTGGTCAAAGATCCACACAAGTACATCCACGATATGATGGAAAGCTTATTGAATAGTTATTCTTATTTTCTTTTTGTTTTTATTTTTTACGAAGTTTTTTCGTAGTGAGAACCCAATTCATAATGACTGAAGCCATGAGTGAGGTCGCGTGCGCTCATGATGAAGGCTCCTCAAATTTTAAATGCTCTGCGCGGTAGATTCAAACTACGGCGGATGAGTGTTTGAAGAGGGTGCCTTATGAAATAGGCATGTTCGTCAATGATGGAGGGGCCACTAATAAATAGCACTCTGTAGCCTATTCCACCTATCTACAACTCTGTTACCAAACCATTATTTGTCTTTATATTATAACTCTCTATCGTTCTTGATCCCACTATAGCACTCTGTAGCCTATTCCACCTATCTACAACTCTGTTACCAAACCATTATTTGTCTATATATTATAACTCTCTATCGTTCTTGATGCCATTATAGCACTCTGTAGCCTATTCCACCTATCTACAACTCTGTTACCAAACCATTATTTGTCTTTATAATATAACTCTCTATCGTTCTTGATCCCACTATAGCACTCTGTAGCCTATTCCACCTATCTACAACTCTATTACCAAACCATTATTTGTCTATATATTATAACTCTCTATCGTTCTTGATCCCACTATAGCACTCTGTAGCCTATTCCACCTATCTAGAACTCTATTACCAAACCATTATTTGTCTTTATATTATAACTCTCTATCGTTCTTGATGCCACTATAGCACTCTGTAGCCTAATCCACCTATCTACAACTCTGTTACCAAACCATTATTTGTCCATATATTATAACTCTCTATCGTTATTGATCCCACTATAGCACTCTGTAGCCTATTCCACCTATCTACAACTCTATTACCAAACCATTATTTGTCTATATATTATAACTCTCTATCGTTCTTGATCCCACTATAGCACTCTGTAGCCTATTCCACCTATCTACAACTCTGTTACCAAACCATTATTTGTCTATATATTATAACTCTCTATCGTTCTTGATCCCACTATAGCACTCTGTAGCCTATTCCACCTATCTACAACTCTGTTACCAAACCATTATTTGTCTATATATTATAACTCTCTATCGTTCTTGATCCCACTATAGCACTCTGTAGCCTATTCCACCTATCTACAACTCTGTTACCAAACCATTATTTGTCTATATATTATAACTCTCTATCGTTCTTGATCCCACTATAGCACTCTGTAGCCTATTCCACCTATCTACAACTCTGTTACCAAACCATTATTTGTCTTTATATTATAACTCTCTATCGTTCTTGATCCCACTATAGCACTCTGTAGCCTATTCCACCTATCTACAACTCTGTTACCAAACCATTATTTGTCTATATATTATAACTCTCTATCGTTCTTGAACCTACTACAGCACTCTGTAGCCTTTTCCTCATATGTACAACTCTGTTACCAAACCATTATTTGTCTTTATATTATAACTCTCTATCGTTCTTGATCCCACTATAGCACTCTGTAGCCTATTCCACCTATCTACAACTCTGTTACCAAACCATTATTTGTCTATATATTATAACTCTCTATCGTTCTTGATCCCACTACAGCACTCTGTAGTGCGCTAATCGTTCCATCACACTGTGCTGGATCCCCGCACATGTAGGAATTCCCAGGAATGAGCTTGCAGACTTCCTCGCTAAGCAAGCGTGTCATGGTAAACCCTCTACTACTCTGCTGCGTTCGGAGGATATGCTCCCTGTCCTCCGTCGCCATGTTTATGACGCTTGGCGAGTTGAGTGGAGAGCGCAACCATTAACTGGCCACCTTCGCTCCATTAAGGATGACATACACTTGTGGCCCTCTTCAATTAATGGTTCACGTGCAGACCAAACCCTATTAACTAGATTACGTTTAGGCCACACACGCCTCACACATGGTTACCTGATGTCCACCCCTCGTGGTCCACCACCTGAATGCCAACATTGCCATACATCATTGACTGTTTTTCACTTTCTTTGTATTTGTCCCGTCTATGCATCTGAAAGACGGAGATTCTTGCTGAACACCTCATTACATGGCATCCTCTCTGACTCAGACTCTTTCAATTTCACCCCTATTCGTCATTTCCTGAGAGCGATAAATTTATACAATGACATATAACTACTGACATATACGTGACTTTAAACTCTGTACCACCTCCTCCACCACTAGCCTTGAGAGGACCTATGCCCAGTGGGCTAGTATGAAATAAAAGCATCATCAACAACAACAACAGCACTCTGTAGCCTATTCCACCTATCTACAACTCTGTTACCAAACCATTATTTGTCTTTATATTATAACTCTCTATCGTTCATGATCCCACTATAGCACTCTGTAGCCTATTCCACCTATCTACAACTCTATTACCAAACCTTTATTTGTCTTTATATTATAACTCTCTATCGTTCTTGATCCCACTATAGCACTCTGTAGCCTATTCCACCTATCTACAACTCTGTTACCAAACCATTATTTGTCTATATATTATAACTCTCTATCGTTCTTGATGCCACTATAGCTCTCTGTAGCCTATTCCACCTATCTACAACTCTATTACCAAACCATTATTTGTCTATATATTATAACTCTCTATCGTTCTTGATCCCACATTTGTCTTTATATTATAACTCTCTATCGTTCTTGATCCCACTATATATTATAACTCTCTATCGTTCTTGATCCCACTATTATAGGTTTGACTCTTGTAAGGAGATATAGAAAACCTAATATTTAGTAGTGGCCCCGTAATCATTGACGAACATGCCTATTACATAAGGCACCCTCTTCAAACACTAATCCGCCGTAGTTTGAATCTACCGCGCAGAGCATTTAAAATCTGAGGAGCCTTCATCATGAGCACACGCGACCTCACTCATGGCTTCAGTCATTATGAATTGGGTTCTCACTACGAAAAAACTTCGTAAAAAATAAAAACAAAAACAAAATAAGAATAACTATCCAATAAGCTTTCCATCATATCGTGGATGTACTTGTGTGGATCTTTGACCAGACGCTGATCCAGGCGTCATTCTTCCTTCACTGACATATCAAGTAAACCAAAATCCTTAATACATCAACGAATGGGAAGGGGATGGTCGGGAGGGCCCCAGTCGTCAATGATTTCGGGGGGCCTACTAAATATTAGGTTTTTTTTATTTCCTTACAGGAGTCAAACCTATAATTTATTAGTGGCCCCTCCATCATTGACGAACATGCCTGATTTCTAAGACTGGAGGGGGACATTCGTAATCATATCATAACTCTAGAAAAGCAGATAATCAAACAACCACATAGTATTCTTACTTTGAAAATATATTTAAATATGGCACAGCCCATATATATACAAAAAAGGGGTTCAAGCAGGTGCGTGCTTCAAAGAAGCCTGCTTGACAAAAAAGGGTAACTCTGGAGATTCTGTGAACAGATCTGTAGTTACAAAGGCACCCCACTCAACGAGTGGTGACAAAAATAACAAGTTATAAGTTTACATGTGCACATATAACCCCATAATATTCGTGGACATATTTTGCAAAAGATCTCCACTGTTTAATACTAAATTGCTTTCACAGCTAAAACTACTATAACAACCCTGTTGTTTGTACTAACATTGTACTAGCACAATTTCTCGCCCTGAATAGAACAGAGAAATGTTCATATCACATTATCCATAATTTGTATCACAGCTCTTACATTCCGGCGGGGTCTAGGGTGTCCACTGACTGCACCCCCCCCCCCCTTTTTTTCTTGAAAGTAAACAAAAGTGACTGAAGGGCCACCTAGACCCTCTGCCTTAAAGCTATACATGGTAAGGAAGGTTTGTCTAGAGCAACTGACAAGTATCTAGTCAAAAACGTATGATTAGACGCCCACAACTGTGTGGACGAAATATCTTCTACTGAAAAGTTCTTCAAGAAACGTAAAGAGGCTGCCCATTTGCGTAAATCCTGGGCCCTACCCACAACGCCGGGATTACTCTCTTTAATGACTTCGACCAGAAGAGAAGCTAATCTCCGTTTCAGTAAGCGTTTACCCGTACTCGCTACCCACAAAGCACCTGGGTGGTTTAGAGGAGCTACTCTCAAATATTTGGTTAGAGCTTGCACTGGACATAGATTATGGTGCACCTTTCCCCTTTTTAACGCCGACACAGTGAACTCAGAAAACACGTGTGCACTGTGCTCATTCTTGGCTACAAATCCTGGGGAAGGTGCAATGTGAATACATTCATTAAGTCTACCAAACCTAAGGCAATTAGGTGTGTTGCTCATCGCCGCCAGCTCAGACACTCTGTTCCCGGTGGCCAAAGCCAAAAGGAATACAGCCTTTTTTAAGAGTAATGCAAAATCTGCAGTATTTTGGTACAGACGAGAGTGAAGTAAAGACAATGCCTTGTCCAGAGACCAAGTAGGCATGAGCTGACGGGGAGGTGGGAGGAGTTTAAAACATGCTCTCATAAAATCTGTTTCCTCCGCTACCGGTATGGAGAGACCTGTAAGGTCGAAAAAGGGCACTCTAATCGCAGTTAAGTGATTTTTTAACGTTACCACGGATAAACGTTTCTGCTCAAACAGATAATTCAAATAATTAAAAACTAATGCCACTGAGGGCACAGTCTGTTCTGTTTTAATGAACCAAGAAGTAAAGGTTTGCCAATGTGATTGATACTGTCGTTTCGTAGACTGAATATATTGATTGATTAATTTATTGGTCACATCTCTACCATATGGTGCTAGCCACTTGGCCTCTTGAATGTCCATAATGCAAAAGTCAGCGAGGTCGCTAGGTTGCCAATCGTGTTTAAGTGGAAATACTCGACCGGGAGAGACACCGGGTGCGAGCACCACGTCTTCAATTGCTGGTACCATAACTGCGCCGGCCACAGGGGCGCGATTAGCGAGACTAAGCCTCGATAATCTCGTAGTTTGTTCACTACGTGGCACATTAGTGACGCGTCTGGCGGCGGGAACAGATAGATGGAGCTCCATCTGTTCCAGTCTGTCACTAGGACGTCTGGCCCCCCTGCCGGCGTTTTCGTCCGGCGGGTGAGGTATAGAGGGAGTTTGTGAGTCTCCTCGGATGCAAACAGATCCACTTGTGGATGGTAGAGCTCTGCAATCATTAGGTACAGTTAGTTGAATCCAGTTGAGAGAGCCGACCAGAGATTCCCAGATCCTCCGTGTCGTAGTCAGACTGTGAAGAAACATGAACAGTTTCCTGCGAAACCTGTTGCGATTGTCCACACTCTGACTCAGAGTGAGAGCAGCTGTGTCCCAAACCAGCCCTATCCACTGAATTACTCGTGAGGGAACAAGGTTTGACTTTACCAGAATTACCTTGAACCCTAGAGTTTTGACATGATTTAAAATTATGTTGACATGTTTGATGCATAATTGCTCTGTCTCTGCCACCACCAGCCAGTCGTCTAGGTACCACAAAACTCTGATTCCTTGCTTTAACAACGGCATCAGGGCTTGCCGGACTAATTTCGTGAATAATCGAGGTGCCAGGTTCAAACCGAATGGCATCCTCTGAAAAACAAAATTTTGGTGCCTGATCCGTAAGGCCAGAAACCTTTGAAATCTTTTGTTTACCGATACGTGCCAATAAGCGTCTGTCAGGTCTAGGGAACACATCCAACCTCCCGGCGGAAGTGTTAGCCTGATTTGGTGTACTGTTAACATTCGGAATGACTCGTTGTGAATGTGAAGGTTGAGATAAGACCGGTCTCATCTGAACACTGTCCCTTTTGGGAACCAAAAATAGCTTGGACGTGAATACAGGGTGATTTGGGGGGACCGGGATGATGACATTCTTGGCCATCATTTCCTGGACCAGTGACTCCACCTCTAAAGAAACAAAATTCGCCGTTGTCGGCTGACGTAAGCGAGGTCGCCGGAGCCACTGCCATGTGATGCCTTTGCGTGCCACCATCCGTGCCCAAGTGTTTAACGGCCATGCTTGGTGACACGTTCGGAACGACCCAATTAGCAGACAAGGGTTCGCCGGCTGTACTACCCTCGGATCCACCGGCCTTAAGACTGGCACCGGGAGTGAGAGAGACTTTAGTTTTTTGATGGTGGTGGAGTTGGTGGTGGTGGACGCTTCGCCGGCTGGCTGGCGTTGGCAGAAGACGGGCCCTGACCTGGCTTATTATAGCCGTGTCCTCTCTGACCTGAAAACCTACCCTGTCTATGCCTGTACTGACCTTGAGGGGAGGAGGACTTATTTGGAAGAAAGGGCTTAGATCCCCCCGGCTGAGCCTTAGCGACTGGCCTGGGTTTGGGGAAGTTAAAGGCAGGTTTCTTAGAAGGGGTGGGACTGTGTTTAAAGGCCTGAGCCATATTAAAAACCGTTCGCCACACTTCAGGGGACATTAAAGAGGGAGTGAGCACTGGTGACATGACCACCTGATTCGCAATGCGATCAGGCAGTTTTCGGACTAAGGACATTCTGAGATCTTGTCTCGCTCGTACCGCCTCAAGCAAGGCGGTGCGAATGTCACCCAATGATTGGATTGACGACTGAAGAAGCAGTCGCCGGGACAATTCAACCGATCGTCTGGCATCCGCGTCTGCGATTGCCTGAATGGACCGGAGCAATGACTTTGCTACCTGTTGAGACACTATGTATTGAGAGAACAGGCGAAAAGCTTTCCCCCGTAGCCTAAATTCTCGGTCTAGGTGAGTTGGGGTAGGGGTAGTGAAAGGGTCTTTTAGCTCACAAAGATTAATTTTAGGGGCAGCTAAGAAAGCAAACAAGGCTGAAGGGATCCCGCCGGCAGAACACACTGGCATGGAGAACCCAGAATGAGTATCTTGAGGGATCTGGTGGGAAGTTTTGGAAGTAAATGTGGTCGCAAAGTTTTGAGCCTCTGTCTCCCATTCCACCCAAGGTCCTGGACCCAACTGCCCCACCTTCAAGACTGGATTAGCTGCTGCGTCTGTGACGGTTTGCAAATCGAGTTCTGGAGTGAGAGCTGACAGTGTCTTAATGTCATTAAACCCATCATGCTTAGACCAGTCAGAAAACAATTTTGAAGCTGAGGCAGAGGGTAAAGCAGGCATAGCAGTATAAACAAAATAGTCCTGGTGATAATAACTAGGTATAGCCTTGATGTTGACATCTAGTACATTCCCCAAAGTATCCAAGGCCCTTAATTTCTTAGATTTATTGCCCTGGATGACCCACTCACGCGGCACTGGGAGTTCCCCTGACAAGGTAGGTTGGGCGAGCTCTGGTTTAGTGGGGGTCAAAAGGACCCATGACTCGTCTGGTCCGTAAATCAAGGGCATAGCTACCTTTCTGAGAGGCGCTCTGTCTAGAGGGGCCGGATTGACATCCGTTATAACCCTTACATTCGAAGTGGTCAATGCCGCCGTAGCAGGCCTAGTAACCACCGATGGTGACATAGAGGGAGGGTGAGGGATCTGAGTCAAAGCAATAGAAGTCATCAGAGGCCGTACCGTAGAGCTTGTCGTGGGAGCTCCCAAGTCCACTGTGGGAGTTTCCTGCTGTTGGCCAAACAATTTAGATAAAGCATTAACTAGTAGCCCATCAATTTTCTGTGCAGTGACAAATTGATTTGATGATGTACTCACTGGTGAATCATTAAGATCTTGTGCAGCGTCTAAGCCTGAACCTGACTCTTGCCCTTCCATATCCGATATAATCGAAACCTCGTCTTTATCATCCTGTTCCTCCTGAGAAGATCCCGCCGAAGCTGGGGTACCATCTTGTTGCCAAGATAAGTCAGGAATAGAGGATGGGATCGCCGCGTCCCGGTGGACGTCAGCCACTGTGTGAATAGTTTGAGCCGGAAGTGGGTGGTCAGGCCCCGGACGAGAATATCGCCAAACATCTAGGCCTTGGCCTACACTCCCTTGGGAGTCTGAAACACTCAACCACTGAGCTCCCTGAACTCTCCAAATCCAGGGTTAAAATGGTAATGGGTAAATCATCTTTAGGTACAGGCACTACACTGGACCCTTGAGACCGAACACAAACTCTGTCTGGGGTAGAGGTATGATGAGAAGTACTAGAAACTGGCGAATGTCGGGAGGCCTTTCTATCATGGGAATCCTTTTTCGAAGATTTATGGCTGCGGTGTGAACGTGAACTACTCTTCGATTTGGAGGATTTATCGCCGTGACCACTGGTGGAACTTTCTGTCTTATTCCTCTTACTCGATGGTAAAGAGGCAAGACTGGGTGGCTGGTGTCTAAGGGGTGACCTAGACCTAGATCTCGCCCGAGACGAGGAGGCTGCCGCCGGGGGTGTAGGCTCACGTTGACGTTTCGAAGTAGCAGGGGCAGGAGATGACACAGAACCCTGTCCAGTCTCCGCCGGCTTACGACTAGTTACTCGAGAGGAACGTTTAGGGGGAGGGTGCTCAAGAAGAAGCCTATCCCAAAGAGGGACGTTGTCACATTGAAGTGACTTATGAGCCACAATCGTAGTATACGCTGACATTTGTTGCCGAACTTCTCGTAAGGCGACCGCTGCGGTCTCATCATTATCTTGGAGGACTTTGACACTTTGTTGGGAGCAAAAGGAACAGTTGCGCATCACCCACAGACCCCTTGAACGGTCTAGACATTTAACACACTTGATACAAAGAGTGTGCGCAAAAAGAGGGATACCGGCACAGGTTGGATTAATGCATAAAGCAAAAACTGGGGCAAAGGTAGCCATGACAGAGACTGGTGGGAAACTACTGCAGGTTCTGTATTGGTCCGCCGGAGCCCAGCCCTGGAATTTTTTTTTTTCCAGGAATTAATGCTCATAAGGTTAACCCAAAATGATTGCATACAAGTGTTCATAACCCGCCGGATAACGAGACGTAATGTCACAATGATCACAGCTCGTTACGCGGCGGGGTTCTATAAAGATTTCCGAATATCTAGACATGTCTTAAGAAAGTTAAGAATACCCTCTGAGATAATATAAAAGACCAGTATGGCGTTTATAAACAGTCTTTCTGGTGGTGACTGTTTCAAGATTCAATTTTGAAAAACAACCCCCCACAAAGACGCCGGCCCCTGAATTATCTAGCAGATTAACACAGGGCAGGCTGATACGAGATCTGACTTCTAACGAATTGTCACATAGATCGCCGTATGTTGAAGGCGGCGATACATAAACGTATCTCTCAATTAATTGGTTAACTAACTTGAATTGTAAATTCCGTATTTCCTCCTCCCAGGAGCACCCGGTGTGAAAAACTTATGAAAAAAGATGTTAACCCTAATTGAGCCTTCGATCGCCGTATGTGTGAGGGCGGCGATACATATAGTATCACTAAAATGGACCGGTTAACTAAACTGAATTACCAATTCATTCATCCCACCCTACCAAGGTGCACCCGCCGGGTGAGATCTGATGTCTTAAACGTTAACTCCATAAGTTCCTATCCCCACTTCTTTGTAAAAGATCGCCGGGGAGGAAAGCCCACAACAACAGCTAGGGTTTTTCCTTTGGTTTGTAAAACCGGGTAGAAAAACTACATAACATATGTCCGCATGAACAATGTTAGATGGGTACAGCCATTCCGCCGGGAATCATAGGGAGCCTGAAACAGGCACCATCACAGAGACGCAGTCCTGGAGAGCCACAGACACCCACTCGCCGGGGATACAAGCCTGTTTTGAAACCACGCGTGGCCAAACACGGCTCTCGGCCGGGGTTTTCATGGTGTAACCGAGAAAAACTCGCCGGAAAGTAACCCACCCCGTTCAGAAACCATCTGAACGCACATAGGACCCGAGAGATAGCCAAAGCACAACTAACCTAGGGTCCACAAATATAATCCGTGGAATTAGCCAATACACAACTAATCCAGGAAACATACATAGTCTGTGGAATTAGCCAATACACAACTAAACCCGGATACACATGACACAGTAGGACATATTTATAAAATAAATCAATAACACTTGTACATGTGGCAAAGCTACGAGCGGCTGGCTAGGCCTAAGCAGACGGCACAAGAAATTTTGAAATATAAACAAAAGCACTGGAAATATAACAACGGGAACCACCGCCAACACACCACTGTAGCAAATACTTCCGACAAAGGGAAGACTGACTCGGGACCCAGAAAAAACTTCACTAAGTGAAGAAAAATACGCTAGGAACGTCAGCAAAGCATCGCTACCTCATCAGAAAGATAAAAGGCAGCAAAAATAACGCGTAATGAAAGCCGTCTGCATCACAAGCTAACTCAACTGTGAAAAAGTTCACATGTCCACAACAGGACCACGAGGGTACATCCGAAGTAGATGCCCAAAACACACGACCCAAAATACACTGCTCTGCGGGCAACCAGCCCAGGACACTCCTGCTACGCATATCCTAACCTTACTCGATACATCCCGGAGTAAACAAATGAGAAAAAACTCACTAGGGACGCAGCAAATGCAGAACCAGCGGAGCGTGGGGATACACGTCCGGGCAGGCTGAGCGCAGAGCAGAGAAGGAAGAATGACGCCTGAATCAGCGTCTGGTCAAAGATCCCCACACAAGTACATCCACGATATGATGGAAAGCTTATTGGATAGTTATTCTTATTTTCTTTTTGTTTTTATTTTTTACGAAGTTCTTTCGTAGTGAGAACCCAATTCATAATGACTGAAGCCATGAGTGAGGTCGCGTGCTCTCATGATGAAGGCTCCTCATATTTTAAATGCTCTGCGCGGTAGATTCAAACTACGGCGGATTAGTGTTTGAAGAGGATGCCTTATGTAATAGGCATGTTCGTCAATGATGGAGGGGCCACTAATAAATAGCACTCTGTAGCCTATTCCACCTATCTACAACTCTGTTACCAAACCATTATTTGTCTTTATATTATAACTCTCTATCGTTCTTGATCCCACTATAGCACTCTGTAGCCTATTCCACCTATCTACAACTCTGTTACCAAACCATTATTTGTCTTTATATTATAACTCTCTATCGTTCTTGATCCCACTATAGCACTTTGTAGCCTATTCCACCTATCTACAACTCTGTTACCAAACCATTATTTGTCTTTATATTATAACTCTCTATCGTTCTTGATCCCACTATAGCACTCTGTAGCCTATTCCACCTATCTACAACTCTGTTACCAAACCATTATTTGTCTATATATTATAACTCTCTATCGTTCTTGATCCCACTATAGCACTCTGTAGCCTATTCCACCTATCTATAACTCTGTTACCAAACCATTATTTGTCTATATATTATAACTCTATCGTTCTTGATCCCACTATAGCACTCTGTATCCTATTCCACCTATCTACAACTCTGTTACCAAACCATTATTTGTCTATATATTATAACTCTCTATCGTTCTTGATCCCACTATAGCACTCTGTAGCCTATTCCACCTATCTACAACTCTATTACCAAACCATTATTTGTCTTTATATTATAACTCTCTATCGTTCTTGATCCCACTATAGCACTCTGTAGCCTATTCCACCTATCTACAACTCTGTTACCAAACCATTATTTGTCTTTATATTATAACTCTCTATCGTTCTTGATCCCACTATAGCACTCTGTAGCCTATTCCACCTATCTACAACTCTATTACCAAACCATTATTTGTCTTTATATTTTCTGAAACTAAATTGATCTCTCAGTGACCTGGTCAGGTAGGCTACTGTACGGTACTTTTGTACACAGATACACACACACCACATAGTTACCTAAATGTATTTTAAATTATTTCAATGAACCCATGTACTGCCTATCCGTTTTTGTTCCCATGTGTTTATAATGTATTATTCATAAATACTTGTATCTATATGCATTCCATATTCCGCTGTATGGCAACACCCTGTGTTCTCTGTAAGAACATAAGAAAATGGGAGTCTGCAGAAAGCCGATTGGCCCACACAGGGCATATCCCTGTTACACCCAATCCCAATTACAATGCCTAATTATAGACCCAACTCACCAATACCCTGGGGACTGACTTCACCAAAACGGTCAGATATCAACACAAGATTACGGGGGTCTACAGCGAGCCGATTGGCCCACACCAGGCAGATCCCCCCTCATACCTTACCCATCTTGTCCATATGCCTATCTAATTTTATCTTAAAGTTCCCTATCGTTCTCGATCCTACCATGTCACTCGGTAGCCTATTCAACCTATCTACAACTCTGTAGATAGGTGGTATATATATATATATATATATATATATATATATATACTATATATCCGGTAGCTTAATTGAGTACTTTATCCTTATCAACTGAATAAAGGTGGTTTGTAAATATGGATATGATGTGGAATAGCCTTAATTAGACTTGAGTTTGCCATATTAAGCTAGATAGTAGATATGAAATGTTTGCTGTATAGATTATTTAATGAATTGACTAAATATACAGTATTTGTTAGTTATTTTGTTAATCAAACGACATTTCTTAATTTAATCGTCACACATACACACACAGTTGTATTCAATCACAAATCACAAGGCTATAACCATATATTTAAGAGGGCCCCTTCATCATTGACGACTTCGCCTATTAACATTAATAGTCTCCATTCAACATCCTGCACCAGCAATTTGAATAACCCGCGCGGAAGATCATGGAGTACTCATCACAAGTGCACGCCTAATTCCCTTATGGGATCGTCATTTTGATTGGGTACCCTACAGAAGAAAAAAAACTCCGTAAAAAAGAAAAAAGAAAAAGATAAATTAATATCTGTTATTATATGACTTGCCATATATGTGGATTTCTCATGTTTTGCTTCCCCGATACCAGGCCCCCTAGTGGCCATCCTCGTTCTTCTTTCTTCCATGTCCCTCCCGATCACAAGGCTTGTGCCGTGTCCGCTTCATTCGACGTTCGCAGAGCTTCTAGTGAGTCCTTACTCATTTGTATATATCTGTGTTGCAGTAACAAGGTTTAGATTAGCTAGTACGGTTGCCAGATTGGTCGGTCCGCAGGAAAAGTGTGTTAAAATAGGGTACCATTGTCACAGGCGTCCAGGAGTCCCGGATGGGTGGACCGCGTGTATTGTTTTATTTGTGTATGACGCCTTAGCTGTTGTGTTTACTTAGCTAGAAGGCAACCACGCTACAAGGCATGATACAGACTGTCATTATTGAGGATAGTACATGCCACTGTCTACAATTGTCAGCAAATGGTCTGGTTTAAGGGTGTCTGCACGTGGTGCTCCACCTTCCAGTTTTGCTTAGGCCCCTTGATGAAGGCCTTCCTCTACTTGGTGCGGCTGCGGGTTCTCGAGCGTCTTCGGCTGGGATGTCTTCGGTTACGTGGTAGTCATAATTAGGGGTCTCCGTCTTAGGCTACAGGTAATTTAGGTGTCTAAATGTTTCTGTTGTTTTTTATTACGTTTGTTTCCCCCTGTGTTGGTTCTAGCTTGCTAGCTCGATCCTTTGGGGCTTGGGAGACGTCCCTATATGTCATGATGCATTTTATTATATGTGTGTTTCCCGGCAGTTTTTGTTTGTTCCGGCGGCCCGTGCGGTGGGCCATGTGTCCGCCTCTGGCGGATAGGAACATTCAGAAGATCCCGGCGTGGTTTGGCTGAACCACTCTCCCGGCGGAATTGCATTCCTACCAGGGCCACCATCTCGGCTCGCCGAGGGAACTCACCCTGTCTGGCCTATTGACACGTAACAACTTCATCGCATGCGGCAACATCAGTCAAGTGTTCACTACGTGATATATTAGTTTTGCAAACTGGTTAGATACAGTCACAACTTAATAAGGTCAGGGACCTGTGACGCTTGTCACAGGTAAAATTGTGAGAAATTCAGCTAGACAGATCCGGCGGAAGGTTAGAATAAGTGTGCACTTTTCACTAAGTTTCCGGCGGATTTGAGATAGGATGTATAATACCTCACAGGTTATCCTTATAAGCATTGATTCCTGGAAATGTTCTTTCCAGGCCCCCAGACTTCCCTTCCGGCGGAGTTGGCCATCGGATCCCGACGGAGGAGGGGACCCTCTCTTTGAACGGCACTATGCCCAGATTTGATCTTTGTGCTACCCCCACTTGTTCCCTCTTACCAGTGTTTGGTCATACTTTCTGCACGAAATGTGTCAAGTGCCTCGATCGCTCACACGGTGTGTGATTGTCAAAAATGTGTGACATTTGCTCAGAATTAAAGTCCGCATTGTTAGCTAAAACAGACCTTTCATGTTTGGCGGCTTTACATGAAGTTAAAGCGACATTCAATACATATGCTAAAGATGTTGCCCATAAGGCCCTCCAGTGTGATGACGAGGTCCTATGGGAGAAGCTTATTATAAAGTCACCTTTAGTAAAACCCGGTCACTCTAAATCGGTCAGACCTAAGGTCAAAACTAAAGCCATAAGCAAAGAATATGTTAATAGTAGTAGTGAGAGCGACGTCACAGAGGTCCCCTCCTCGACCCGGGCCACGCGGCGGAGGTCGAAGTCCAGGTCAAAGTCTCCACGGCACCGCATTCACTACTCCACCTCGGACTCATCGAGGTCCCACAAACGCCGACGAGAAGAGTATACCTCTTCAAGCAGCCGGCGGGAGACCCCACAACTGTCACCGCCCTATGACTCTCAGACTCCCACTACTAGTGAGGAACATTCTAGGCATGTAACTTCGGATGTAACTTTTGCAATACCAAAATTATCTCTAGTTCCCCGGGGTGTGAAATCAACAGGCCATAGTAGGGTACTGGCCGATCAATTTAGAGGTCGTCCGGCGGGGGCACAAGTTATATCTCCGATGGATCAGGACACCCAGCCCTTGGCGGCAGGAGGTTACTGGCGCCATCCAGAACCTTCTCTAGAACAGACTGAGGATAGCAACACCAACGTGTTGCCATCTTCGGTGCCTGATTTGTCTTGGCCCCCGAGGGATCACGAGGACTCGCAAAAGTTATTATCACATGAACTCTTGGAGCAGAGTGAGGAGCCGGCGGATCCTATGTTCTCCCCGGCTCCTCAGTCGCTTCCAAGTAATTATTCTGAAGCTAGTTCAAATTCATCCAAAGATACCTCCAGACAATGGATGACTTCGGACCAGGTAAATGACTTATTACATAAGGTATTACAGCAGTACCAACTCCCTGCCTCGTCAGATCAGCCGGTTATCACCTCAACTGCTCCCGCTAGTACTTCTGTAGTGAAACCTTTAGATCTTCCGTCAATTTTGACGTCATCACCGACCCCAGTGGAGGCTACGACCCCAGGTCCTGTAGTACCGGCGGCGTTAGCTATGTCCAACCTGAGGGTGATCACTGACGTTCAACCGCCCCCCTTAGACAAGTTGCCGGTGACAAAAGGCCCTATGCCTCTCCTCTATGGTGCTGATTGCTCGTGGGTACCTGTAGTAGCAGAAAATCCACTTATAGCTCAACCATCTGTGCCAGGAGACCCTCCAGTCCCCATGGAATGGTCCATAAAGATTAATAAGAATTGTAAATTTAGAGCTAAAGACGAGACAGGGAGGGTGCTAGATGTTCTAATTAAAGGTGTACCTAGTCCCCTTAATCCAGCATATTTTGTGTATTCACCTGCTCCGGCAGTCCTTTCCGCCGCTTCTGCACGACTTTTCGCTGACTGGTCGAAGGCTGATGGCATCAATGATGTCAGGGCCTTAAATGCTATTACGCCGGAGTTGGCTACAACTCCGGCTGTGGACCAAGCTCAGAACCCGGTCCTGCAGGTGGGCGCCGGCCCGTGGTTGGATTGGGAACTTGAGGCCCAGGTATTTGCCACTACTATTACATCCAAAGTGTCACACCAAATTCCTCAAGAGAATCACACTTATTTTTCTCTACCAGTGTCCAAAGCAGAAGGGGTACCACCAGCCTTACTAACTTTTCTGGCGGCCCCCAAAGTATCTTTGCATGCCTTAGATGACCCCTTTTCTCCACCACCGCCTGCTCACTTGGAGAGAGATTTTAGGTTACGAAATAAGGCTTACCGGATGTTCTCTCAATACTTGGTGAGCCATCAAGTAGCTGCCTCTCTAGCACGTACGATCTCGGCCGTCACTGACCCCCAAATTCGGAGAACCATTGAGCTGTCTCGTAGACTGTCACTTCAAAATGCCATTCAGTCCCTAGGCGACATTAGAATCGCGATTTTGGAGGCGGTACGAGCTCGCCAAGATTTGAGAGTGCATCTGGTAAAGAAGTTGCCGGCGGACATCGGTCGCCGGGTAACTCTATCCCCAGTGCTTACGGCTACCCTTCTTAACTCTGAAACTTGGAGCTTAGTCTTTTATTTGGTAAGTGGTTGGAAACAGGTCACCTCCCAAGCGAGGAAGGACCCCCCAAGAAACCCTTTCATAAATCAAAGGGCGGTCACAAGCAGTACCAACCACATCCGAAACAGTCATCTCGAGACCCTAGACTACCCCCTTAGCAGGAAGGTCCTCAGTACAAAACCAAACAAGGTAAGCCTCATGGGTATAAAGGTAAGGCCCCATATAAAGGTAATCCAAACACTACACAAGCCAAAACTAGTCAAGCGTCCGAGGCCAACACACCTCCCCCTCCAACTTGCCACCCATCCTCCCCACATCCTGGAGTCGAGCTCAAAGACCCGGGATTGGGAAGTTGCCGGAACGGATGATCCCCGGTTGCACCTGGGGTCATTCCGCTCAGCCTGGCCCAAATTTACCTGGGTCAGAAAAGTAGTGAGTAAAGGAATTACCTGGCGATGGCTCCGGCGGCATCGACTGCGTCAGCCGCAGGAGTATACCCCAGTGTCTCAAGAGGAGGAGGCCGTAGTACAAGAAATTATTGCCAAACGAGTTCTGATTCCAGTCAATGCTTCCCAACTAGTTTTCACGTCACACCTCTTTTTAGTGCCAAAAAGGACAGTGTGCAAATGCGACCAGTTCTAGATCTTTCGCAACTGAACACATTTATAGAGAATTCACCCTTCAGGATGCTGACTATACAGCAACTCAGACTCGCACTCCCACCGCAAGGTTGGATGTGTTCGATCGATCTCAAAGATGCCTATTGGCATGTCCCTATAAACAAGAGGATCCAAAAGTTTCTCGCCTTGAAAATCCGGCAAGAGACTTACGTCTGTCAAAGGATGCCATTCGGGCTGAACCTAGCACCAAGAGTTTTCACCAAGCTTGTCAGGCAAGCCCTTTTACCCCTATTAGTTCAAGGCATACAGGTGTTTTGGTATCTGGACGATTGGCTAGTAGTGGCAAACTCGTTAGAATTATGTCAGGATCACACCTTGTTCCCTCAAGGACTATTCAGTGGATAGGGCTGATCTGGGATACCGCCGCTCTGACTCTTACACAGAGTGCGGACAACCGCAACAGGTTTCGAAGGAAACTGTTCCGGTTCCTGCACAGTCTGGATACGACCAGGAAAACGTGGGATTCCCTGATTGGTTCTCTCAACTGGATACAATTAACTGTCAAACTAGGCCGACTGAAAACCAAGCGATTAATCCTGGAAGGCAACAAAGTGTTCCCTCTCTTGCCGGAGAAGGAATTATGGCCAATTCCTCCATTAATCCACAACTTGCTCTCGGCCTGGACCAAGCACGAAGTCCTCTACTCAGTCATGTCATGGGTTTCTCCTCCACCTACGGTTTGGATAGACACGGACACCTCGGGGTCCCTGGGGTGGGGATATCAGTCAAGTCTAGGCCACCAGGGACAAGGCATTTGGGGGGCAAACAGTCAGTCACATATCAACAAGCAGGAGCTTTTAGTTCCCCTGTTTTTTCTCCAAACTCACGGCACGACGTTGGAGAACAAATCAATAGCATTCAGAATGGACAATCAAACTTCAGTTTTTTGCATTCAGAAGCAAGGCTCAGTGAGGTCACAAGAGTTGTTGAGAGTTTCAGAACAAATTTTTACCCTAGCAGACTCGCTAGGGATTCATCTGCATGCCACATACCTCCCCGGCGTGGCGAACGTCTGGGCAGATGCTCTCTCTCGCCGGTGGAGTACTTTAGTAGAATGGACAATCAAACAGGTGATCTTCAACAAGATAATTGCAAAGCCGGCCCGTCCACAAGTAGACTTGTTTGCGTCAACGCAGAACCACAGACTGCCACTCTTTCTGACCCGTCACGAGGTAACCCCGGCGGGGGGACCCGATGCACTGCTGGTGGACTGGAACAAGTGGACTTCGATCTATCTGTTTCCGCCACCAGACTCTGTGTTAATGTGCAAGGTCATTCACAAACTAAGGGATTACCGGGGCAGAATAGCGCTGATCGCGCCGCTCTGGCCGGCTCAGGTATGGTACCACCAATTGCAACAGTGGTGCCGGACCCCGGTGTCCCTCCCGGTCTCTGCCTTCCACTTGGAAGCGATTGGCAACCTTCGGACCTCTCTCATTTTTGCCTTATGGATATATTCTCGGCCAAATGACTAAATAAATTTGGGCCAAGTGTCACTCAAAAGCTCATGAATCAGTACACCCCGTCTACCAGGAGACAATATCAATCACATTGGAAAACTTTTACAACCTGGATTGTGGAATCGAGGCAGACAACTGCTTCGTCAGCCCTAGTATTCAAGTACTTAGATTATCTGTTTGAGCAGAAACATTTTTCGTTTATAACGTTAAAGAATCATCTGTCGGCCATTAGGACCCCCTTCCTTGATCTCACCGGTCTTTCCATGCCGCAGGCGGAGGAGAAAGGTTTTATGAGGGCATGTTTCAAACTTCGTCCTCCTCCTCGCGAGCTCATGCCCACCTGGTCCCTTGATAAAGCTTTGGAATTGCTACAATCCCGCAAGTATAATCATGCGCCGGACTTTGACTCACTTTTTAAGAAAGCGGTTTTTCTCATGGCACTTGCCACTGGACACCGGGTATCAGAGCAACTGTCTCAGGTTTGGGAGGCTGCACGACCATGTACAAATCGCGCCGTCTCCCTCATTTATTGCAAAAAATTAACATTCAGACCATGTCTTCTCTGAATTTTCAGTCCCGGCCCTCAAGAGGGGCCTCATTCATCACATGTTATGTCTTGTGCAAGCGCTCACAAAGTTTATGAGGGCTGCGCAACCTCGCCAACCAGGTGCTTTATGGGTGAACCGAACAGGTACGCGTGCTACGAAATGGAAGTTAGCTTCTTTAATAGTAGACATTATTAAGGAAAGCAACCCCGGCGTGTTAGGTCGGGCTTACGACATTAGGAAGTGGGCGGTGTCTCTCAGATTTTTACAAAATGTTTCAATTGAGGATATTGCTAAGACCCAGCTTTGGGCTTCCAACCATACATTCCTGACACGCTACCTGTCGGTCGCTCTAGATAAACCAAAGCGTACTTGTGTAGCTTTACGGCAACGGGTACAGTAAGTAGTATGTTTTTATTAATTAATTGTTAAAAAGGGGGGGGGGGGCTGTGCGGAATAAGATCATATCCCTTCTGTACCCTTGGAGATTGTGATATATCATGAGCTGTGATAGGACGAGTTCTCAGTCCTGTATTTAGTCATGTTAATTTTAAGAGAGTTTTCACATAGTTGCAACTATGTCTATATATTTTTTACCAAAGTGCACAGTGAGATTACTGTACAATTAGTTTTAAGATCAGAGCGAGTACCTACTGCTGGGTCTCGCTCGGTAGGACACGGAGGTGTCATACACTTTCATGCAAAAGGTCGCCTGCAACGGCCTTACCATGAGCAAGCAGTTTCTTAATGCCACGCACTGCTAGCAAATCTTTTATACCTTTTTTATATTTTGTATTGCATACAATAAAAATCTTAAGAAAAATTTATTCGGATTTTCTTCCCTAAGGTTAGGATATTTTACGAATGTCCCGCCTCCAGTCTTGATATTCAGGCGAAGTCGTCAATGATGAAGGGGCCCTATTAAATTATAGGTTTGATTCCCGAAGGGATGTAAAGAAAACCTAACATTTAGTAGGGCCCCGTAATCATTGACGACTCGGGCCCTCCCAACCATCCCACTTCCCATTCGTTGATTTCCATAGTTTTTTCTTGGTATATCAGTTAAGAACGAGGATGGCCGCTAGGGGGCCTGGTATCGTGGAAGCAAAACATGAGAAATCCACGTATATGGCAAGTCATATAATAACAGATATTAATTTATCTTTTTCTTTTTTCTTTTTTACCGAGTTTTTTTTCTGTAGGGTACCCAATCAAAATGACGATCCCATAAGGGAATTAGGCGTGCACTTGTGATGAGTACTCCATGATCTTCCGCGTGGGTTATTCAAATTGCTGGCGCAGGATGTTGAATGGAGACTATTAATGTTAATAGGCGAAGTCGTCAATGATTACGGGGCCCTACTAAATATTAGGTTTTCTTTACTTTCCTTCGGGAATCAAACCTATAATTTATTGTGTATGTACGCAAGACTCGATCCAGGCTCCAATCTGCAAGGCAGGTAGCGTATAATAAGGGACTGCTGTATTTATTACCCTTCCGTACTATTGCGGAGCTGTCCAATCTGCAAGGCAGGTAGTGTCAGAAAGGACCTCTCTGTTTAGTACCCTTCAGTACCCGACTGAGGTACGGAGCTGTACTAACCTGCTACTACTGAGTGGTACATACTGACTGCGCATAGGTGAGGAGCCGTCCAGATCCCAATAATTTCACCTTCGACCAAGACAAAGGGCATCGTATCATTTCGTAATTACATATTATAAGAAACTGGGCTTAAAAATGGTCTCAAAACTTATCTTAAATACTTCACAATTCATTTCAACTCATCTTCAACTGAAGGTATTATCTAAACACAACACACAAGGAAATTTATACTGAGTTAGACAAAATATCTCCCCTTAAGTCCGCCCGAGGCTGCAGGCAACTGCGAGGGAATCAAGGCACCTAGAGAGGTAGGGCCCTGCTGTAGGACTTGGGGTCAACATACTTTGTCACATCAATAACCTTACCTTGATTAAATGAGCTCCTCAACTTACTTAACCTCTCCGCGGCGCACAGGGGGTTTTCTACAGGGTAAGACTGTGCGCACCTATGATGATTTTGGGACCTATTGCCAATTTCGATAAAAAGTACATCATCGTGTAGGGAATGTTTGCGTGCATCGGCCCATATATATTTGACCCCCCAAAAAATGTCTGGGGGGGGTAGGGGAACGGTCCGTAGTTGAAAAATGTGGAGCGAATGGCACCGCGCGGCTAGATTGTCATCGAGCGGCGAGATTTCCCTGCCGAATATTTACGCGCGCAGGGGATAGAAGGAGAGGGAGGAGGGGGTGGGTTACCGCGTATTATCATGTATATCTCCTTTTTCGAGCCCTTTTAGGCTATTTAGAGTATGTATACATGTGTAGGGCACCCATATAACAATGAATATGCCTCATAGTGACCAAAAATTGCAATATATAAGGGAATTATAAGAGAAAATTTAGGCGGGAATGAAGATGTGTTGGAGGTTTGGCGGCAATTTATGAGCTGAGAGTGTGGTTTACGCCATACATATCACGTATATCTTGTACGTAGAGCACTGTCACGCTATAATACAGACTTGTACGTATGTATACGTGCCATATATCAAAATATATAACCGCCATATAAACCAATTCATGCGATATTTACGCACATTATCAATGAGTTTCTATGCGTGAACCAAGGTGTGAGTGAGTTGTGGTGGGAATGAAAGGGGGGAGGAGAGGGTGTGTTACGCCATAAATATCACGTCAATCTTGTATTTAGAGCACTCTCATGCTATAATAAAGACGTGTGTTGTACATATGTAGGCGTCCCATATAACAAGGAATATACCGCATATGGCCCAATTGATGCGATATTTCCGCATATTGTGAATGTGTTTCTAGCAGACGGAAGCCTGAAAGGGGGGTTGGGGGTGGGTGGGTGGGAGGGAGGCATTGCAGGGGTGCAGTGAGTGAGTGAGTCGTGGAGAGATGGAAGTCAGGCAGATCTCTAGATAGATAACCAGCTTAGTGATAATTGGAGGCGCCCCAGGCGTATTGATGTTTGGTATTTTGACCCTTATGTCTACCAGATGGCTGGTGTTCGTTGCCATCAACAGGTCTACAATAACATGAGTCAGGAATGGAGAGAAAGAGAGAGAGAGAGAAACTGAGACATGCGTATGTCGTACATATAAATGGACTTCAGAATTGCATTTTTATGCAAGCAGACATAGCATTTTAGACACATGTGAAGTACCACAGAAACATGTAGGCCATTGACTGTAAATAAAGTACTATATTTATAGACACCAGCGACGGTGCTGAGTCAACACAGGCAGATTGCCTGTTGTGATAGAGGGCTAAATATAGACTGGTGTCTCCTTACACCTGCGAATGGGTAGATTGCCACCAGAGAAAACGTTTAATTATTTATTTCGAAGTAATATGCAATCTAAATGTATATTCGAGACCTACTGCAATTATTTGTATGACAGTCATGACTATGTATAATCCAATATACGCGCGTAGACGAGACATAAGAAAGCTGGTTGAGCAATTTTCGACACCCACACAGTATTATTTCATTTTTATTTACAATATTATACAATACAAATGTATTTGTGAAGAGTATTTTATCCATTATTGTATTTATACCAATTTTTGTTCCCAGACAGAGCTGCTGTAGCTGGAGAATCAAGGAGCGGCAAGGGTCACCTCGTGACCGCCTGACCGTGTGAAAATGAGTGGAGTCACACTGAGAGGGGCAATTTTGCTGAGTGGTTGTGCAATTTTTGACAGAATAAAGTTATATAATTACTAATTCTTGACAGAGACAAACTATTATAAACCTTGGCATGATATAATTGATAATCCCATCAATTTACAAACGTAAATTGGTGGGATAATTCATTTTTTTTTGTATATTGTCATTTCGATTGTAGACACGAAGTTTTGAGTGATATTTGGTATGAGCTCCTGTGCCATGGTTGGTAAGGTCGCGGACTGGAAAACTCAAAGTGTCGTAGGGTAGTGGGATCGAATCCAGGAGGGGGTTATGGGAAGGTTTATATTGGTCTAGAAACAATTTTATAAAATTTTTTTTTTTACAAGATCATGCCATTGTATTCAAACAATATGAAATATTCATAGAATATATCATATTGTAAGAATACAATGACATGACCTTGTTTTCTTTTTTTCTTTTTTTATTGTTTTATTTTATTGTCGTAGTAGGCTTGACATGATTTATTGAAACATATTTATTTTTGTACAATTCATTTGAGGTAAGAAAAATAATTATATACACATTACTTAGGCTAATAACAAACATATATATTGATATACTAAAAAAATAAGGCATATTACATGTAAAACTTTGAAACTTATAAACTAAATAATGAAACATACAATTATATAATGTAAAAAGCTATATCACAGGGACATCTTTGGAAACTTATACATTATATAATATATATGTTACATTATGAGTAGCGTGATCAATTAGGTCAGGTCAGGTAAGGTAGGGCGCGAGTCCAGGGCAGGGCAGGGCAGGAGGCGAGTCCAGGGCAGGGCACGGGGCGAGTCCAGGGCAGGGCAGGGCAGGGCAGGGGCCGACACTCAGTAGTTCTTGAAGGTGTGGTAGTCCCTGAAGCAGTCACCCAGGCAGAGTGCAACTTTGCACTCGGCGCACATTGAGGTGACTCTTTTGGTTACATGGGGTTTCCTCACACTGGAGCTGCAGACGGTGCACTGCACCTGCCTGTGACGAGTGCCAATCAGCTCGGTGTTGGTTGTGTAGTGTCTTCGACACCCAGCTGGATGCGGTCAGGAACGTGATCCCCACGCCATGCCGTACGTCTGTGAGTGGTGGTGCCATACTTCTCCAGGAGTTGGTAGGAGACATTGTACACGAACTCCCGGAATTTCAGCTTCGGTTTGGGGGCCTATCCCTCTTCACCAACCACAAGTTGTAGGCGTTCAGCATCGTTATTGTCAACTAGGTGGAGGAAGAGCTTGTGATACCACTTCACAGTCTTCCTCAGACACTCAACACCTGACAGCTGACAGTCAGACTTGTCCACCAGGCGCATGTTTTTGGTGTAGTCCACAACCATGTCGGGCTTGTAGATTGTCTTCCTGGTTCGGTAGTGGATTTTGCCAGAATCCACCTGGGCACCTGTGTGGACGGTGGAAAGCAGGTGGACGTCTCGCTTATCCTTCCACTTCAGGGCTAATCAGTTTCCCAACACTTCTCGAGCTGCTTGTATTTCTGCCCCTTTCGTCGCCTTCTTCGCACATGCCTCTCGCGGTGTTCCTGGGCCAGGCGTCTTCTGAAGGTGTGTCACTGGAGGAGGCATCTGTGAGAGGAATGACATCACCTGTGAACTTTGGCATAAACTTTCTTGTCTTTCTGACAGTCCCACATGACCCCGTTTGGTTGTCATAAAGAAAACTGGCAGAGAGCAGAGAGCAGGAGAAGTATACCAGTTGTCAGTGTAGATGATGTGGCCTTTGCCCAGGTAAGGTGCCAACATTTTCCTGACGATGGCACCTGACATGCCCATGGGGTCATTGGCAGCGGCTTTCGGTACGTCAATGTCAGTTCCTGTATACACGATCATGTCAAGCACTATTCCAGTTTCACAGTCGCACAACACGAAGAGCTTGATTCCGAAACTATGCCTCTTCAAGGGGATATACTGCTTGAAAACAACACGTCCTTTGAAGAGCACGAGCGACTCATCAATCACCAAATTGAGGAAGGGGTAAAAGTATTTCCTATACCTCTCCAACAACATGGTGAACACATCCCGAACTTTCCATATCCTGTCATCCTGTTAGGATTTTCGTTGTCTGCAAAAGTGCATAAATCTTAGCAGCAACAAAAATCTGTCACGAGTCATGAACTTATTGAAAGTTGGGGTGGCGATGAGAGGGTCGTGCTTCCAGTAGTGTTGCAACACATGCTTCTGGATCAGAGGCATGAGGAACAACAAGGCAAAGAACGTCAGAAATTCTGCCACAGTCGTATCCACCCAGCCTCGTAATCTCGCTTTTGGAGAAAGGACGTCCAATCTGCCAAACACAACCTGTAGTAGGCGTTTGTTTGGCCAACGATGTACGTAATTACCTCCGTGTCGGAAAAAGAGAGGAGGAAGTCGCTTTCGTTCGCTTGTTCATCACAGGGCCAGTCGTCAGTTGTTCCTGACGTCCCAGGATTGAACTGGGGCACGTCAGGTACAAAATTGACCCCGTCAGACCAATCGAACGAAGGCATGCCAGGGATTGGAATGTCGTCTGCGTCTGCTTCTGCGTCTGAAATATCGCTTCCATGGTCGCGATACAGCACTTCATCATCATTACCCTCCTCTTCACTCGACAGACGATGCCCTTCCTCGTTTTCGTCACCGACGTCGGACTCACTCCACTGTCCAAGTCCCAAATCCACCCCACCCTTGGTCCCGTGCTAGGGCTTCGTCGTCGAAACCCGGGCTGCCAATGTCCTGCGAATCACCATCAAACAGCAGGGCGGCATACTTAGATGGTGTAAGAGTTTTCCGGGTCACTTTGGCACGTGCGGGAGTCTTATGGACAGGGACAGCAGAGGTGGTGGCAGGGGCGGCGGCAGGGGCGGCTGCGGCAGGGGCGGCGGCGGCGCAGGGCAGCAGTGGTGCGTGCCTTTGATGGCAAGATGATGGTGGTGCCTGTCGCCCTTCTCTCTGTTCCTTGGGCAGGGGCGGCAGGGGCGGCAGGGGCAGCAGCGGCGGCAGGGGCGGCACAGGGGCAGCAGGGCCGGGCAGGGACACCAGGGCCAGCAGTCGCTTTCCCCAGTCGCTTTCCCTCGCCCTTTCCCCTTCCCTTCCCTGTTCCTTGGGCAGGGGCGGCAGGGCGGCGGCAGGGGCGGCAGGGGCAGCAGGGGCGGCGCGGGAGGAAGGGGCAGCAGGGCCGGCAGGGGCACCAAGGCCAGCAGTCGCTTTCCCAGTCGCTTTCCCTCTCCCTTTCCCCTTCCCCTTCCCTGTTCCTTGGGCAGGGGCGGCAGGGGCGGCAGGGGCAGCAGGGGCGGCAGGGGCGGCAGGGGCAGCCGGGGCGGCCGGGGCAGCCCGGGCCGGGGCCGCTGGTGGTGTGGTGGTGGTAGGGGCACTGTGGCTGGCGTACGGGGTTCTTTTTCCCTACGCCCGTGCCTTTCATTTTTCCTGCCCCGCAGGTAATGCAGCCCTAGGGCGGCCTCCTGCGTCGCTGGTACCGGTGGCAGGGGTGGCAGTGGTGGTGGTAGTGGTTGTTGCAGTGGCCTGGGTCGTGGTGGCAGTGTCCCGAAAGACCAATGACCTCTGTGCCATTGCCCTGCTTGCACGTGTTTACGTGCTTTTGGTGCTGGTGATTCGTCCTCTGAGCTGTTAGGGCGTGTCGTACTGGTAGCTAGGGTCTTTGGCAGCCACCCTCTGCCTTCCACGGTGGCTAACACCACCAGAAGGAGGGCTGGTTGTGTCATCAGGGAGCGAGCGTGAGGGACGTGTAGGCTCCATGACTAGTGCGTGGTTACTGGCGCGGTGGTGCTTGCACGAGTGCGGGGCGAGCGTTTGGCGGGGTGGTATCGAGAGTTGACATGTAGTACTATACCCACACCAATTTTCAGCCGCCTGGCTATAAACGCGCGGTTTTGGTACGTGTTCAAAGTCTCTGCTCTTAAGAGTCTACCCGCAGTGCGCCGGGGGAACTCTTAAGAGTCTCCCCGCAGCTCCCGGGTTAAGAGTCTAATTGTTATGCCAGGTTTTTACTGGGGTTTAATTGGTTTTGATCAAGTGGGCTCTTCCTAACTGGAGAAGTTTATTGTTTTACCACAGACACAGAAAGACAATAGAGGATAATTATCACAAGATGTGTATTCATATTCCGTTTATTTGCACAAGAATATCGCATATGTAAAAGCTAGAACAACAATGGTCAAGAACAAAACAATTAAAGTGCACGAACAAGGCTCCACTACGTCTGACTCGCAAGACTGGATTATTCTATGCAATATCTAAGTAAGTATTAGGGACCGCTTTCTAACTGAAAGATTACACTTGTCCTGTATTTATTTCAGAGATAAGAATAGCACTCCTTTCAATCGAGGATTTACACTTGTGCTTAGAAAGGTTATGTAGTAATTATATATGTGAACTTTTGGTATTTACCTGCGTAGAGTTGTTCTGGATTTGGGAGCTGAACGTAATTATTTTTTCTGATGTTAATTCACTGTGGTGCTTACGCATAAGTTAACTTGAATTTATTTGTTATTAACTTTAACAGAATTATTATCAGTACTTCCCTTATTTCTTTGGGTTTCACTAGAACTTCCTTTCTCTCGCTTTTTATATACGTGCGTAGTATCCAATGTTTCTAGAATACTTTTTATCATATACGCAGTGGATATATTTAAACTATTTTCACTTTTGATTTGGTTATACTTTCTCTCTGATAATACGCCAAGTATATTTTCTTTCCACAGTTAGATCTTATAACTTTTACGGTATAATAACTTCACTTTCGATGTGTAGAATAATTAATCCAATGGGTGTAAAATTAGTAATCCAATCTTTGGTAGATACGTTGGCCGTGGGGTTGTCCTGACGTGACTGGGTTAGCACAGTTTAACTCGAGTACTTGGGTTTGGGACCTTAAAGACTATGTTACCTAGCACAAGCCGTGGCAAAATAGAATCGAGCTAACGCAGGAGTAACTCCTGACCACTCTGGTCTTTATAAATACTTTGATGAATTACTTGCAGTTTGGTCTATCCCGGATAAAGCTTTAATACACTGGGTAGTTTGCTGTTATCCACAATAGCACCGGGTTTGGTCTATCCCGGATAAAGTTTTAATACACTGGGTAGCTTGCTGTTATCCACAATAGCACCGGGTTTGGTCTATCCCGGATAAAGCTTTAATACACTGGGTAGCTTGCTGTTATCCACAATAGCACCGGGTTTGGTCTATCCCGGATAAAGCTTTAATACACTGGGTAGTTTGCTGTTATCCACAATAGCACCGGGTTTGGTCTATCCCGGATAAAGTTTTAACACACTGGGTAGTTTGCTGTTATCCACAATAGCACTGGGTTTCAGGGCCGGATTTAGATCTGTGGAGGCCCTGGGCAGGCTCTGTGTGGAGGCCCCCCTTCATTGCAACATTTTACAAAGGGTGGGTTGCCGAGCGAAGTGAGGCTGAGCAGCTAGGGGGTTCACGGGGGGGGGGGGGGGGGGGGGATTGTGGGCCCCCCCCCCCCCTCCAAGACATTTTTTGAACATTGAGGCTGCTTAGGAGCATTTTGAAGCAATAAGCGTAGCTAAATTGAGAATTTTGATAACGATAATTAGCTCTAGCAATGCATACAATAGAGAAGAGATTGATTATCATTATTATATTGATAAGCAAAGTAAGCAATAGCTACAATTTTCAACACCAATCTGAATATCTATGATACATATCTACAATGTTCATGTCTGCAAATAAAACAACTCAATTATACAGTACCAATACCTTTACAAAACTGTCAGTGGCACTTTACGAGACCTAGCCCTTGCAAAGTTTTTGATCATTTCATTGAAGTCAGTTTCTCTGAGGATGTCATATTCGATGCTCATCAAAGTCAGGTGCATGGCTAAGCCTGTTATGACACATTGTAGTACGAAGTCTGTTTTTGATAAATGTCTTTCTACTGAAAAAACGTTCTCCAGAACAATTTGTGACCATGAACACCAAGTACATCCGCAGTATCATTTCAACATTTGGAAATGTATTTACAACTTTCTTGGACATCAACAGCTTGTAAAGGAAATGTGCCCTCCCTTTCTCAACATCTTCATCTTTGAGAAATTGAGTAGCCTACAGAAGGCTGCAAATTAACTGCACTAGTTCAACTCCAAGTGTTTGATCCAGATCATTCTTATACTCAGCAACCAATTTCGCTGCAGCTGCTTCAATTTCACCACAATTCAATGATTCCAGTTTATCCAAGAATCCAAAAAGTGAACATATTTGTTCATAGGCCTTCAATCGTTGATCCAGTGAACTCAGGAACTGATCAATTGCTGGAAGGAAATTCTGAATGTGAAATGCTTCCGACTGTGAGAGGGATGCTTCTCCAGATCGTCCATAATCCAATGGATCGAGTCGTACATTATGTTGGCGCTTGCGTGTCTGTGAATAATCCTCGGTTCCGGACAATTCCTTCCCCTTCTCCTCATAAACATGAAAGCAATCTCGTTTTTCACGTACAAAACATTCCAAGGACTTCAACATTGCGACTGCTGTGTTCAAATCAAGTTTAGGATCTTGCAATATGTGACTTGTGGCATCAACTCTGCTAAGAATGTCATGCCAAAACACAACATAAATGGCTGTCTCTAGCTTGCCCATCCTTTCAAGGAGACCACTGGCTTCATAACGAGTTTTGCTCATCTCATTCTCATCTCTAGCTATTTTAGCAAGGGCTTGACGGATTGGAACATATCCTTGGACAACTGCTTTCACTGCAACTGCTCGACAGGACCATCTTGTTGTAGAAATCCTCTTTGGTACAGACACTGGGCCAGATTCTTCATTTTTCAGTAAATCGCTGAGAATTGCATAACGGTGTGTAGAAGCTGTGAAGAACACAGAGTAGGGATGGGATTGTGTTGCAAGATGGGTGCAACGAGCTCTACGAAGAGTGGGTGGTATACACTGAGAGAGCTCTGAGGAACACTAATTATTGTAGCAGCGGAAGAATAGTGAGAGAGATGCAACATTGCGGCGAAGAGAGAGATACTGGAGAGAATTGGTGAGTTAATGAGATGGAAGGCTTTCACGCTGTACAGAGCAAGAAGCTGCGTAGGGGTAAAGAATTCCCGGGGGCGGTTGAGCACACCCAGCTTCTGGGAAGCTGTTTTAGCAAGAGTGGTGATATGATCTTTCCAAGAGAGGTCAGAAGAAAAGAATAGGAGTAGGCCTAAGCCTCATATATTCAGAAATTTGAGCTCACTGCCTAGACAATTTGGTTAATATGAAACTCACTGACGGGAGTTACTTTCTAGGTAAATTATTTGAAGTGTTTTTCTTGTATATATGCATTATATGAAACTTTGACCTAAACCACTGGCTACAGCCTACCTTTAAATGATATCAAATAACACTAGTTATAGGCACTTAGGCAGCGGCTGTTGGATTCCGATTAATGCATCAAGGCGATCAAGCAACACTAGCTAGGCAGTTGAATATAAGAAAATGAGCAGTAGAGACGAACGCAAAATACACAGGCATATCAAGACAAACTATTGGCTAGCTAGCCAGTGTCACTACCTCCCTCCACTAAACCTCATCGTTGGTGCACTTCCCTAATGCCTGTGAATATTCCATATTGTTATATAAATTGATCATGGAATTAATAGAAACGGTCACTAAAGTGATACATTTACGCAAATTTCATAAAAAGGAACTCACAACTTACTTTCCAGCAACCCCCTCCAGGCTGATGTCAACAAACAGCATTCGATGGAGAAACACATAAATAAAATAATTTGTATTTATTTTTGTCTCAATGTTATTATTCTCTACCATTCAAAAGTAAAAAATACATATAATTGTGTATTTTCAGCAACACAGAATTAACAGTGTAGCAATTATTATAGGATATGTGCTTCATAGAATATGAGGTGCTCATGAATTTCAAGGATAAACTTTTTAATATTACGTTCTTATACTGAACGAATGGAATTTATAAAAAATCTTTCAAAATCTTTGCTCCTCTTTTTTAAAAAAGTATTGAGTATATAATTATATATATAATTATATATATAATTATATATATCTCGGCTAGGGGTGGCAAATTTAGCTAGGTCAATAGATAGGATTGTCGCGGGGTTTCGCTGAAAATAAAGCCTGAGAATATGAGTAAGAATAATTGTCTAGATAGGGTAAATTGCCGTACTGGTACATCAGATAGGAATAGAAAATATCAGTCACAGGATTTTAATTGTACTGCTAGTAGAAATATTAAAGGTGTAACAGAAGATGGGAATTCAGTTAGAAATAAAGGTAAATCCGATACCAGTAAAATAAATTCATTGCGATTATATTATACAAACTGTAGGAGTTTATGTAACAAAATGGATGAACTTAGAGCACTTGTTAGCAACGAAAATATAGACATTATAGCACTGACTGAAACATGGATTAATACAGAATCAAGACATTTTTTAGCAGAATTCCATATACCAGGATATAGTTTGTTTAAACGCGACCGAACAAGTAGGAGGGGCGGCGGAATAGCAGTGTTTGTCAGGAGTTCTTTAAAAAGCTGTATTAAATCAGGTATTAGACTAAATACTGATAACGAAAGTGTTTGGGTTGAGGTTAGCGAAGGTAGTGAGACCATAATTATTGGAGTTATTTATAGACCACCAAATATGAGTAGAAACGAAGGTACAGCTTTATGGCAGGAAGTGAAAATAGCATCAAGGTTTAGCAATGTGTGTATTATAGGGGATTTCAATTTTCCGAATATTGATTGGCAGCATCAAATCGGCGACTCAGATTCAACAGAGTTTATTGAGGCGGTACAGGATAGTTTTTTATTTCAATTCATAGACTCGCCTACTAGAGGTAATAATATCCTCGATTTAGTTCTCAGTAATAATGAACAAATGATAAATAATGTAGAGATAGGAGACCAACTAGGAAATAGTGATCATAAATCAATTTATTTTAACATACAATGGACAGGAAAGGCTAAAGAGAATACGACACTTATCCCAGATTTCAGAAAAGCCAATTATGGTGGATTAAGACGAGCCTTAAGAGTCGATCCTATGGTTAAACTATTAAGTGGACCCAGGTGCGCTAATGAACATACTCTCTCTCAGATACCTGTCTTAACTCAGGATAATTTGACAGCTACATATAATCATTTTATTTCTTCACTCCACAATGCACAAAATAAATATATCCCCAAAAGAAAATTTAGATCAACACAGAACCAACCCAAATGGATGAATAATAGACTATTAGACCTTCTAGGAAAAAAGAGAGGAATATATCGAAAAATAAAGAAAGGCGAAATTCACCTACTTGCTTACTATCAGAATCTATCAAGAGAGGTTAAAAAATGTATAAGGACAGACAAAAGAAATTATGAAATCAGGATAGCCAATGACTCAAAAAATAACCCTAAGGCTTTTTACCAGCTATATAAATCTAAAGTTAGAGATAAAATAGGCCCCCTTAAAACTTCGATAGGAGAAATGACAGAAAGTGATTTAGAAATGTGCAGTACATTAAATAGTCAGTTTCTATCCGTTTTCACTAATGAAAATTTGGCACAGATTCCAGAAGTCCGTAAGGTGTATAGAGATAGTATAGAAAATAGGTTAAGTACGGTTACTATAAGTAGAAATGATGTGCTTAAGGAAATTGACAGACTGAAACCTCAGAAATCGCCTGGTCCCGATGAGGTATATGCCAGAGTATTAAAAGAATGCAGAGATGAGTTAAGTTACCCATTAACATTTCTTTTTAACAATTCATTAGAAACAGGTATAGTTCCAGAAGCTTGGAAGCTTGCAAATGTAGTTCCGATTTTCAAAAAAGGTGATAAATCAATAGCATCCAATTACCGTCCCATTAGTCTCACTTCAATCATAGGAAAGCTACTAGAGTCAATTATTGCTAGGAAAATGAGAAACCACTTAGAAACATTTAACTTAATCAATTCTTCTCAGCATGGATTCACACAGGGACGTTCTTGCCTTACTAATTTGCTTAGTTTTTTCTCAGAGGTATATGAAGCAGTAGATAATGACAAGGCATACGATATTATATATTTAGATTTCAGTAAAGCTTTCGACAGAGTCCCTCATGAGAGATTGATGAGAAAGGTTGAGGCACATGGAATAGGTGGGGCGTTGTTGGGATGGATTAGGTCATGGCTAATTGGTAGGAAACAGAGAGTCAGCATAAATGGTACCAAGTCAGAGTGGGGAGCAGTCAAAAGTGGTGTCCCCCAGGGATCGGTATTAGGTCCCCTGTTGTTTCTTATATACATAAATGACCTAGATTTAGGTATAACTAGTAGGATAAGTAAATTCGCAGACGATACTAAAATGGGGAGATCAATTGATTCAGATAGCGATATAGAGTGCCTCCAAAGGGATCTAGATACCTTACATGAATGGTCAGTAAATTGGCAGATGAAGTTTAACATTGACAAATGCAAGGTATTAAAGATAGGGAAGATGCAAACAAATGTTAAATATAAACTAGCTAATTTAGAATTAGAAAATTCAGACTGCGAGAAAGATCTAGGTGTGTTTGTTAGCAATGATTTGAAGCCTAGAAAACAGTGTATAGGCGTTCGTAATAAGGCAAACAGGATTCTCGGGTTCATCTCTAGGAGTGTGAGTAACAGAACTGCTGATGTTATCTTAAAACTTTACTTGTCATTAGTGAGACCCCATATGGATTATGCTGTCCAATTTTGGTGTCCTTATTACAGAATGGACATAGATTCATTGGAGAGAGTACAGCGTAGAATGACAAAAATGATCCATAATATTAGAAATCTTCCGTATGAAGAAAGGTTGAAGAAATTAGGTTTACATTCGTTAGAGAGACGCAGAGTTAGAGGGGATATGATAGAGGTGTTCAAGTGGGTTAGTGGGATTAACAAAGGGGACATGACAAATGTACTAAAGCTCAGTGATAGCGAAAGAACTCGTACCAATGGTTTCAAATTAGATAAATTTCGTTTCAGAAAAGATATAGGCAAATATTGGTTTGGTAACAGAGTTGTAGATGGGTGGAATGGACTACCAAGTGCTATAGTGGGATCTAAAACTGTAGGGAGCTTTAAGATAAAATTGGATAAGCATATGGACGAGAAGGGTTGGGTGTGAAGGGGGATCAGCCGGGTTGGGCCAATCAGCGCTCTGCAGACCCCCATAATCCTGCGTTAATCTCTAACCGTTTTGGTAGGATGATCCTCAGGGTATTAGAGTGTTGAGCCTATAATTGGGCTTTGTAATTGATTTGGGGTTGTGTGGGACAGGGATCTGCCTTGCTTAGGCCAATCGGCTTTCTGCAGACTCCCATTTTCTTATGTTCTTATGTTCTTATAAACAAAGCAGTAATAACTAAATGACTAAATAAGAGAAAATTTGTAATATGTGGACGCCCCCAGTTTGGCAGTTTGGCCCAGCTTGTGGAGGCCCCCTGAGTGTGGAGGCCCCTGGGCAGCTGCCCACTTTGCCCACTCCTAAATCCGGCCCTGCCGGGTTTGGGGTAGGCGAGAATATTAGATTACTTCACCTGGAAGGCTCTAATAAACTAGCTTGTTGATACCCACTCAAAATAATTAATATTTGTGGGTGGCTACAGTCTCGTAATTATGTCTTCGCACTGCGGTCAACTTAAACAATTCTTCAAATGTGCCCTCAACCTTCGAACTGTTCTTTTACCACTGGTGTCCAGAAACAGCTCTCAACTGAGAGAATTCTGTCTTCTCGTTTTCTGCTTACGTTTTCCTAGACTTTGGAATTGTTGATGGTGATGAGTATGTCCCTTCTGATGTTTCAGGATTTGTCATATCGATGGTAGCAACTCGTGTTCCGGTTTTGCAGGGTATATCATTGTTGGTTGTGCCCTTGATGAGTTGAGGGCTGGGGGGTTGTGTCCTTTTTAACTCTTGGGTGAGGTGATATAATATGATATTGTCTTCTGATTTGGTCTGGGCAGGGGCGGACTGGGACTCAAAAGTGGCCCTGGACTTTCTGATATGGACCAGCCCACTTGATGCGGTTATGTGAAATAATATAATTTATAATGAAATAACTATACAGTATTGTCGAATCAGTAAATTCTATCTATCTATCTATTGCCAGATGCCTTATTCCCCTTAATGAGGGTGGCCATACACAGAATGCCCCCAAGCGGACCTATTCCCTGTAAGAGGACAATCCGAGCCAGTTTACTGAAGGACTTACAGGATTGACCACTCAATTTAGGATCCGTCCGACTCCGAGAGCCTCTGTGTATCTTGTTAGCACTATTTGTCTACAGTGGTGTTTGGCTAGTCCATCCACTAACCTGCCTTACCCTTAGGTAAGCAGTACGGATTTGTATCAGGTTATCTCCCCTAGACAGGTTGCCAACCAAGGCTGACAAGTCCCATCCACCCGGATTTGTATAAGGTTGTCTCCCCTAGATGGATTGCCGACCAAGGTTAAGGAAGCCCTTGCAAAGAGTCTGGCAGAAAAGGATACTAACTGTTTTTGGAAGGACATCAGATCCATGCAAAATTGTAACACACCATTACCTGTCAGTGTTGAGGGGGTTACGGGTGAAGAGAACATTGCTGACTTATGGAAAACTAATTTTAAGGAACTACTTAACAGTGTAAACCAAAGGTCTAGTAATGGTGCAATTCAATATGTGAAAGATAGTAATTATGAAGACATTAAAGTGACTGAAAGTGATCTTGAGAATGCCATAAGAAAACTTAACCTAAACAAAGCTTGTGGGCTGGATCGTATATATGCAGAACATCTTAAATATGCAGATAAGTTGTTAATAGATAAACTTAGTTCTTGCATCACCAGTCTATTTACGCATGGTGTCCTGCCGGAGTCTATGATATCCGTAATACTTGTTCCTGTCATTAAAGATAAATCAGGTAAAATTACAGCAAAAGACAACTACCGCCCAGTAGCACTTGCTAGTGTGGTGAGTAAGGTAGTTGAAATGATAATGCTAGAAAGAATGTCTGCATATATTGTCACCAGCAGCAATCAGTTTGGCTTTAAGAAAAATCACGGCACAGACCAATGCATATATGTACTGAAAGAAGTGATTGATACATACAACAAACTAAATAGCTCAATTTTCTCTTGTTTTCTTGATGCAAGTAAGGCTTTTGATAGGGTGTGTCACAAAACCTTATTTGAAAAATTAGTTAACAGGGGAGTGCCTAGCTATATTGTTAGGATACTTATTTTCTGGTATGCTAATCAAAAAATGTGTGTAAGATGGGGCAACATCCTGTCAGGCTCTTTCGCCGTAACCAATGGTGTTAGGCAGGGGGGGATATTGTCTTCGTATCTTTTCAACGTCTACATGGATGATCTTAGTCTGGAGCTGAACAAGACTCGCACTGGGTGCTGTATTGGCAGCACCATTGTAAATCATCTCATGTATGCTGATGACCTAGCCTTAATCGCGCCCTCTGGAGCAGGACTGAATAAATTATTAAGAGTATGTGAAAAATTTGGAATCGAACATTCAGTCAAATTTAATCCTATAAAGAGCAATATCATAATATTTAAATCTAACCTTCTATTGAAATCAAAGCTACCTAAATTCAATTTGTATGAAGAAATTATAGAAGAAGTAAGTAAAGTAAAGTATCTAGGACACTATATTTCAAGTGATCGCTCAGATGATGAGGATATATGGGTCGTCAGCGAAGGCAACTTTACATGCAGGGAAATTCAATATTAAGAAAATTTCATATGTGCACATGGGATACAAAAATTACATTGTGCAACTCCTACTGCTCACCAATGTATACAGCACAACTATGGTGGAACTATAAGAAAATGACAGTGAATAGACTAAGTATCTCATATCACAATATCATGAAAATGTTTCTGGGGCTCTCAAAATATGAGAGTACAAGTACGCTATGTGCCTATATGAACTTACACTGTTACCAATCACTCATTAGAAAGCTAACATATAAATTCATTCAGCGCCTTAACACTTCTGAGAACAGTATCATTAAAATGCTACAAACTCCATGCATTTTAACATCTTAAATGTTAGGCCTACTTGTGCCTCTAGGATCCAGGCACACTGGAGGAAGTTGCTCTATATTTAACCTTAAGTAATGATTTCAGGTCTGCTACTCTACAGAATTAGCATACCGGTACTGAACCTCATAGTGCAGAACAGTACCGATATTCCTATACTGTACTGTAGCAACATACTGTACCGGAAGCTAAATGATGTGAGGCATGGTACTGTACACAATTAGGACAGTGGTTTTGGTAACACAGTAGTTTGATGACCACTGTTTTTGGTTGAGGCAGTGCTGTGAACTACATGATAGCAAGCTGGGTATTATTTAATTAATTTTTATTTTATGTAGCCTATGTACAGTAGCTTATATATATTTATGTTACTGTAAGGTATATATGGACCCCAGTATGGTCCCCTCTGTACTGTGTGAGTCTGAAATAAAGTATTATTATATTATTATTATGATTATTATGAGTCCCATCCACCCAGAAATTCATTTTAGCATTAAGCTTAAGGGGGTGGGGGGGGGGGGGAGCGATGAAAGCCTAATAAGCATTTTAGGTGCATTTTGATGCTATCCAATAAGCTATATTTAGGTAACTAATGAGATAAGCAGTGGCTATAACAAAACAAATAATGGATGAGGAAATATAAGCTACAATACTACTAAGATATATATCATATATATATATATATATATATGTTCATACAATACATATAGCACACACGCACACATATAGGCTATCACCATGGAGAAGACTTCCTCTAGTAAGTCAGCACTTATTATTCAAATTATATATAGATAGGCTACACATTAATTTAAATGACTGCATCCACAAAGTACAATTTGCACTGATGGTTAAAGGACTTGACAGAGGATATGCCAGGGACCGTTGCACCTGAATGGCTGGATCGCCGCCATTAGGTCACGGTGAATAAACACACTGACCTACACTTGTTTAGAACATATTCTGTGTATGTATGTAGGCCTACTTGTGTATGTAGGCCTACTTGTGTATGTATGTAGGCCTACTTGTGTATGTATGTAGGCCTACTTGTGTATGTATGTAGGCCTACTTGTGTATGTATGTAGGCCTACTTGTGTATGTATGTAGGCCTTCTTGTGTATGTAGGCCTACTTGAGTATGTAGGCCTACTTGTGTATGTATGTAGGCCTACTTGTGTATGTAGGCCTACTTGTGTATGTATGTAGGCCTACTTGTGTATGTATGTAGGCCTACTTGTGTATGTATGTATGTATGTAGGCCTACTTGTGTATGTATGTAGGCCTACTTGTGTATGTAGGCCTACTTGTGTATGTATGTAGGCTTACTTGTGTGTGTATGTAGGCCTACTTGTGTGTGTATGTAGGCCTACTTGTGTATGTATGTAGGCCTACTTGTGTATGTATGTAGGCCTACTTGTGTATGTATGTAGGCCTACTTGTGTATGTATGTAGGCCTACTTGTGTATGTAGGCCTACTTGTGTATGTATGTGGGCCTACTTGTGTATGTAGGCCTACTTGTATGTATGTAGGCCTACTTGTGTATGTAGGCCTACTTGTGTATGTATGTAGGCCTACTTGTGTATGTATGTAGGCCTACTTGTGTATGTAGGCCTACTTGTGTATGTATGTAGGCCTACTTGTGTATGTAGGCCTACTTGTGTATGTATGTAGGCCTACTTGTGTATGTATGTAGGCCTACTTGTGTATGTATGTAGGCCTACTTGTGTATGTAGTAGGCCTACTTGTGTATGTATGTAGGCCTACTTGTGTATGTATGTAGGCCTACTTGTGTATGTATGTAGGCCTACTTGTGTATGTATGTAGGCCTACTTGTGTATGTATGTAGGCCTACTTGTGTATGTAGGCCTACTTGTGTATGTATGTAGGCCTACTTGTGTATGTATGTAGGCCTACTTGTGTATGTATGTAGGCCTACTTGTGTATGTATGTAGGCCTACTTGTGTATGTATGTAGGCCTACTTGTGTATGTATGTAGGCCTACTTGTGTATGTATGTAGGCCTACTTGTGTATGTATGTAGGCCTACTTGTGTATGTAGGCCTACTTGTGTATGTATGTAGGCCTACTTGTGTATGTAGGCCTACTTGTGTATGTATGTAGGCCTACTTGTGTATGTAGGCCTACTTGTGTATGTAGGCCTACTTGTGTATGTATGTAGGCCTACTTGTGTATGTATGTAGGCCTACTTGTGTATGTATGTAGGCCTACTTGTGTATGTATGTAGGCCTACTTGTGTATGTAGGCCTACTTGTGTATGTATGTAGGCCTACTTGTGTATGTATGTATGTAGGCCCACTTGTGTATGTATCTAGGCCTACTTGTGTATGTATGTAGGCCTACTTGTGTATGTATGTAGGCCTACTTGTGTATGTAGGCCTACTTGTGTATGTATGTAGGCCTACTTGTGTATGTATGTAGGCCTACTTGTGTATGTATGTAGGCCTACTTGTGTATGTATGTAGGCCTACTTGTGTATGTATGTAGGCCTACTTGTGTATGTAGGCCTACTTGTGTATGTATGTAGGCCTACTTGTGTATGTATGTAGGCCTACTTGTGTATGTAGGCCTACTTGTGTATGTATGTAGGCCTACTTGTGTATGTATGTAGGCCTACTTGTGTGTATGTAGGCCTACTTGTGTATGTAGGCCTACTTGTGTATGTAGGCCTACTTGTGTATGTATGTAGGCCTACTTGTGTATGTATGTAGGCCTACTTGTGTATGTATGTAGGCCTACTTGTGTATGTATGTAGGCCTACTTGTGTATGTATGTAGGCCTACTTGTGTATGTATGTAGGCCTACTTGTGTATGTATGTAGGCCTACTTGTGTATGTATGTAGGCCTACTTGTGTATGTAGGCCTACTTGTGTATGTAGGCCTACTTGTGTATGTATGTAGGCCTACTTGTGTATGTATGTAGGCCTACTTGTGTATGTAGGCCTACTTGTGTATGTATGTAGGCCTACTTGTGTATGTAGGCCTACTTGTGTATGTATGTAGGCCTACTTGTGTATGTATGTAGGCCTACTTGTGTATGTATGTAGGCCTACTTGTGTATGTATGTAGGCCTACTTGTGTATGTATGTAGGCCTACTTGTGTATGTATGTAGGCCTACTTGTGTATGTATGTAGGCCTACTTGTGTATGTATGTAGGCCTACTTGTGTATGTATGTAGGCCTACTTGTGTATGTAGGCCTACTTGTGTATGTATGTAGGCCTACTTGTGTATGTATGTAGGCCTACTTGTGTATGTATGTAGGCCTACTTGTGTATGTATGTAGGCCTACTTGTGTATGTAGGCCTACTTGTGTATGTATGTAGGCCTACTTGTGTATGTATGTAGGCCTACTTGTGTATGTATGTAGGCCTACTTGTGTATGTATGTAGGCCTACTTGTGTATGTATGTAGGCCTACTTGTGTATGTATGTAGGCCTACTTGTGTATGTATGTAGGCCTACTTGTGTATGTAGGCCTACTTGTGTATGTATGTAGGCCTACTTGTGTATGTATGTAGGCCTACTTGTGTATGTATGTAGGCCTACTTGTGTATGTATGTAGGCCTACTTGTGTATGTATGTATGTAGGCCTACTTGTGTATGTATGGAGGCCTACTTGTGTATGTATGTAGGCCTACTTGTGTATGTATGTAGGCCTAATTGTGTATGTAGGCCTACTTGTGTATGTATGTAGGCCTACTTGTGTATGTATGTAGGCCTACTTGTGTATGTATGTAGGCCTACTTGTGTATGTATGTAGGCCTACTTGTGTATGTATGTAGGCCTACTTGTGTATGTATGTAGGCCTACTTGTGTATGTATGTAGGCCTACTTGTGTATGTATGTAGGCCTACTTGTGTATGTATGTAGGCCTACTTGTGTATGTATGTAGGCCTACTTGTGTATGTATGTAGGCCTACTTGTGTATGTATGTAGGCCTACTTGTGTATGTATGTAGGCCTACTTGTGTATGTATGTAGGCCTACTTGTGTATGTATGTAGGCCTACTTGTGTATGTATGTAGGCCTACTTGTGTATGTATGTAGGCCTACTTGTGTATGTATGTAGGCCTACTTGTGTATGTATGTAGGCCTACTTGTGTATGTATGTAGGCCTACTTGTGTATGTATGTAGGCCTACTTGTGTATGTATGTAGGCCTACTTGTGTATGTATGTAGGCCTACTTGTGTATGTAGGCCTACTTGTGTATGTATGTAGGCCTACTTGTGTATGTATGTAGGCCTACTTGTGTATGTAGGCCTACTTGTGTATGTATGTAGGCCTACTTGTGTATGTATGTAGGCCTACTTGTGTATGTAGGCCTACTTGTGTATGTATGTAGGCCTACTTGTGTATGTATGTAGGCCTACTTGTGTATGTATGTAGGCCTACTTGTGTATGTATGTAGGCCTACTTGTGTATGTAGGCCTACTTGTGTATGTATGTAGGCCTACTTGTGTATGTAGGCCTACTTGTGTATGTATGTAGGCCTACTTGTGTATGTAGGCCTACTTGTGTATGTATGTAGGCCTACTTGTGTATGTATGTAGGCCTACTTGTGTATGTATGTAGGCCTACTTGTGTATGTATGTAGGCCTACTTGTGTATGTATGTAGGCCTACTTGTGTATGTATGTAGGCCTACTTGTGTATGTATGTAGGCCTACTTGTGTATGTATGTAGGCCTACTTGTGTATGTAGGCCTACTTGTGTATGTATGTAGGCCTACTTGTGTATGTATGTAGGCCTACTTGTGTATGTATGTAGGCCTACTTGTGTATGTATGTAGGCCTACTTGTGTATGTATGTAGGCCTACTTGTGTATGTAGGCCTACTTGTATATGTATGTAGGCCTACTTGTGTATGTAGGCCTACTTGTGTATGTAGGCCTACTTGTGTATGTAGGCCTACTTGTGTATGTATGTAGGCCTACTTGTGTATGTAGGCCTACTTGTGTATGTATGTAGGCCTACTTGTGTATGTATGTAGGCCTACTTGTGTATGTATGTAGGCCTACTTGTGTATAAAAGGCCTACTTGTGTATGTATGTAGGCCTACTTGGGTATGTATGTAGGCCTACTTGTGTATGTATGTAGGCCTACTTGTGTATGTAGGCCTACTTGTGTATATGTAGGCCTACTTGTGTATGTATGTAGGCCTACTTGTGTATGTATGTAGGCCTACTTGTGTATGTATGTAGGCCTACTTGTGTATGTATGTAGGCCTACTTGTGTATGTAGGCCTACTTGTGTATGTATGTAGGCCTACTTGTGTATGTATGTAGGCCTACTTGTGTATGTATGTAGGCCTACTTGTGTATGTATGTAGGCCTACTTGTGTATGTATGTAGGCCTACTTGTGTATGTATGTAGGCCTACTTGTGTATGTATGTAGGCCTACTTGTGTATGTATGCCTACTTGTGTATGTATGTAGGCCTACTTGTGTATGTATGTAGGCCTACTTGTGTATGTATGTAGGCCTACTTGTGTATGTATGTAGGCCTACTTGTGTATGTATGTAGGCCTACTTGTGTATGTATGTAGGCCTACTTGTGTATGTAGGCCTACTTGTGTATGTATGTAGGCCTACTTGTGTATGTATGTAGGCCTACTTGTGTATGTAGGCCTACTTGTGTATGTATGTAGGCCTACTTGTGTATGTAGGCCTACTTGTGTATGTATGTAGGCCTACTTGTGTATGTATGTAGGCCTACTTGTGTATGTATGTAGGCCTACTTGTGTATGTAGGCCTACTTGTGTATGTATGTAGGCCTACTTGTGTATGTATGTAGGCCTACTTGTGTATGTATGTAGGCCTACTTGTGTATGTATGTAGGCCTACTTGTGTATGTATGTAGGCCTACTTGTGTATGTATGTAGGCCTACTTGTGTATGTAGGCCTACTTGTGTATGTATGTAGGCCTACTTGTGTATGTATGTAGGCCTACTTGTGTATGTAGGCCTACTTGTGTATGTATGTAGGCCTACTTGTGTATGTATGTAGGCCTACTTGTGTATGTAGGCCTACTTGTGTATGTATGTAGGCCTACTTGTGTATGTAGGCCTACTTGTGTATGTATGTAGGCCTACTTGTGTATGTATGTAGGCCTACTTGTGTATGTATGTAGGCCTACTTGTGTATGTATGTAGGCCTACTTGTGTATGTATGTAGGCCTACTTGTGTATGTATGTAGGCCTACTTGTGTATGTATGTAGGCCTACTTGTGTATGTAGGCCTACTTGTGTGTATGTAGGCCTACTTGTGTATGTATGTAGGCCTACTTGTGTATGTATGTAGGCCTACTTGTGTATGTAGGCCTACTTGTGTATGTATGTAGGCCTACTTGTGTATGTATGTAGGCCTACTTGTGTATGTAGGCCTACTTGTGTATGTATGTAGGCCTACTTGTGTATGTATGTAGGCCTACTTGTGTATGTATGTAGGCCTACTTGTGTATGTATGTAGGCCTACTTGTGTATGTATGTAGGCCTACTTGTGTATGTATGTAGGCCTACTTGTGTATGTATGTAGGCCTACTTGTGTATGTAGGCCTACTTGTGTATGTATGTAGGCCTACTTGTGTATGTATGTAGGCCTACTTGTGTATGTAGGCCTACTTGTGTATGTATGTAGGCCTACTTGTGTATGTATGTAGGCCTACTTGTGTATGTATGTAGGCCTACTTGTGTATGTATGTAGGCCTACTTGTGTATGTATGTAGGCCTACTTGTGTATGTATGTAGGCCTACTTGTGTATGTATGTAGGCCTACTTGTGTATGTATGTAGGCCTACTTGTGTATGTATGTAGGCCTACTTGTGTATGTAGGCCTACTTGTGTATGTATGTAGGCCTACTTGTGTATGTATGTAGGCCTACTTGTGTATGTATGTAGGCCTACTTGTGTATGTAGGCCTACTTGTGTATGTATGTAGGCCTACTTGTGTGTATGTAGGCCTACTTGTGTGTATGTAGGCCTACTTGTGTATGTATGTAGGCCTACTTGTGTATGTATGTAGGCCTACTTGTGTATGTATGTAGGCCTACTTGTGTATGTATGTAGGCCTACTTGTGTATGTATGTAGGCCTACTTGTGTATGTATGTAGGCCTACTTGTGTATGTATGTAGGCCTACTTGTGTATGTATGTAGGCCTACTTGTGTATGTATGTAGGCCTACTTGTGTATGTATGTAGGCCTACTTGTGTATGTATGTAGGCCTACTTGTGTATGTATGTAGGCCTACTTGTGTATGTATGTAGGCCTACTTGTGTATGTAGGCCTACTTGTGTATGTATGTAGGCCTACTTGTGTATGTATGTAGGCCTACTTGTGTATGTAGGCCTACTTGTGTATGTATGTAGGCCTACTTGTGTATGTATGTAGGCCTACTTGTGTATGTATGTAGGCCTACTTGTGTATGTATGTAGGCCTACTTGTGTGTGTATGTAGGCCTACTTGTGTATGTAGGCCTACTTGTGTATGTAGGCCTACTTGTGTATGTAGGCCTACTTGTGTATGTAGGCCTACTTGTGTATGTATGTAGGCCTACTTGTGTATGTAGGCCTACTTGTGTATGTAGGCCTACTTGTGTATGTAGGCCTACTTGTGTATGTATGTAGGCCTACTTGTGTATGTATGTATGTAGGCCTACTTGTGTATGTATGTAGGCCTACTTGTGTATGTAGGCCTACTTGTGTATGTATGTAGGCCTACTTGTGTATGTATGTAGGCCTACTTGTGTATGTATGTAGGCCTACTTGTGTATTTATGTATGCCTACTTGTGTATGTATGTAATAGGCCTACTTGTGTATGTATGTAGGCCTACTTGTGTATGTAGGCCTACTTGTGTATGTATGTAGGCCTACTTGTGTATGTATGTAGGCCTACTTGTGTATGTATGTAGGCCTACTTATGTATGTAGGCCTACTTGTGTATGTATGTAGGCCTACTTGTGTATGTAGGCCTACTTGTGTATGTATGTAGGCCTACTTGTGTATGTATGTAGGCCTACTTGTGTATGTATGTAGGCCTACTTGTGTATGTATGTAGGCCTACTTGTGTATGTATGTAGGCCTACTTGTGTATGTATGTAGGCCTACTTGTGTATGTATGTAGGCCTACTTGTGTATGTATGTAGGCCTACTTGTGTATGTATGTAGGCCTACTTGTGTATGTATGTAGGCCTACTTGTGTATGTATGTAGGCCTACTTGTGTATGTATGTAGGCCTACTTGTGTATGTAGGCCTACTTGTGTATGTATGTAGGCCTACTTGTGTATGTATGTAGGCCTACTTGTGTATGTATGTAGGCCTACTTGTGTATGTAGGCCTACTTGTGTATGTATGTAGGCCTACTTGTGTATGTATGTAGGCCTACTTGTGTATGTGGGCCTACCTGTGTATGTATGTAGGCCTACTTGTGTATGTAGGCCTACTTGTGTATGTAGGCCTACTTGTGTATGTATGTAGGCCTACTTGTGTATGTATGTAGGCCTACTTGTGTATGTAGGCCTACTTGTGTATGTAGGCCTACTTGTGTATGTATGTAGGCCTACTTGTGTATGTATGTAGGCCTACTTGTGTATGTATGTAGGCCTACTTGTGTATGTATGTAGGCCTACTTGTGTATGTATGTAGGCCTACTTGTGTATGTATGTAGGCCTACTTGTGTATGTATGTAGGCCTACTTGTGTATGTATGTAGGCCTACTTGTGTGTATGTAGGCCTACTTGTGTATGTAGGCCTACTTGTGTATGTATGTAGGCCTACTTGTGTATGTATGTAGGCCTACTTGTGTATGTATGTAGGCCTACTTGTGTATGTATGTAGGCCTACTTGTGTATGTATGTAGGCCTACTTGTGTATGTATGTAGGCCTACTTGTGTATGTATGTAGGCCTACTTGTGTATGTAGGCCTACTTGTGTATGTATGTAGGCCTACTTGTGTATGTATGTAGGCCTACTTGTGTATGTAGGCCTACTTGTGTATGTATGTAGGCCTACTTGTGTATGTATGTAGGCCTACTTGTGTATGTATGTAGGCCTACTTGTATGTATGTAGGCCTACTTGTGTATGTAGGCCTACTTGTGTATGTAGGCCTACTTGTGTATGTATGTAGGCCTACTTGTGTATGTAGGCCTACTTGTGTATGTATGTAGGCCTACTTGTGTATGTAGGCCTACTTGTGTATGTAGGCCTACTTGTGTATGTATGTAGGCCTACTTGTGTATGTATGTAGGCCTACTTGTGTATGTAGGCCTACTTGTGTATGTAGGCCTACTTGTGTATGTATGTAGGCCTACTTGTGTATGTATGTAGGCCTACTTGTGTATGTATGTAGGCCTACTTGTGTATGTAGGCCTACTTGTGTATGTATGTAGGCCTACTTGTGTATGTATGTAGGCCTACTTGTGTATGTATGTAGGCCTACTTGTGTATGTATGTAGGCCTACTTGTGTATGTATGTAGGCCTACTTGTGTATGTATGTAGGCCTACTTGTGTATGTATGTAGGCCTACTTGTGTATGTAGGCCTACTTGTGTATGTATGTAGGCCTACTTGTGTATGTATGTAGGCCTACTTGTGTATGTAGGCCTACTTGTGTATGTATGTAGGCCTACTTGTGTATGTATGTAGGCCTACTTGTGTATGTATGTAGGCCTACTTGTGTATGTATGTAGGCCTACTTGTGTATGTATGTAGGCCTACTTGTGTATGTAGGCCTACTTGTGTATGTATGTAGGCCTACTTGTGTATGTAGGCCTACTTGTGTATGTAGGCCTACTTGTGTATGTATGTAGGCCTACTTGTGTATGTATGTAGGCCTACTTGTGTGTATGTAGGCCTACTTGTGTATGTAGGCCTACTTGTGTATGTATGTAGGCCTACTTGTGTATGTATGTAGGCCTACTTGTGTATGTAGGCCTACTTGTGTATGTAGGCCTACTTGTGTATGTATGTAGGCCTACTTGTGTATGTAGGCCTACTTGTGTATGTATGTAGGCCTACTTGTGTATGTATGTAGGCCTACTTGTGTATGTATGTAGGCCTACTTGTGTATGTATGTAGGCCTACTTGTGTATGTATGTAGGCCTACTTGTGTATGTATGTAGGCCTACTTGTGTATGTATGTAGGCCTACTTGTGTATGTATGTAGGCCTACTTGTGTATGTATGTAGGCCTACTTGTGTATGTAGGCCTACTTGTGTATGTAGGCCTACTTGTATGTATGTAGGCCTACTTGTGTATGTAGGCCTACTTGTGTATGTAGGCCTACTTGTGTATGTATGTAGGCCTACTTGTGTATGTAGGCCTACTTGTGTATGTATGTAGGCCTACTTGTGTATGTATGTAGGCCTACTTGTGTATGTATGTAGGCCTACTTGTGTATGTAGGCCTACTTGTGTATGTAGGCCTACTTGTGTATGTATGTAGGCCTACTTGTGTATGTAGGCCTACTTGTGTATGTATGTAGGCCTACTTGTGTATGTAGGCCTACTTGTGTATGTATGTAGGCCTACTTGTGTATGTATGTAGGCCTACTTGTGTATGTAGGCCTACTTGTGTATGTATGTAGGCCTACTTGTGTATGTAGGCCTACTTGTGTATGTATGTAGGCCTACTTGTGTATGTATGTAGGCCTACTTGTGTATGTATGTAGGCCTACTTGTGTATGTATGTAGGCCTACTTGTGTATGTAGGCCTACTTGTGTATGTAGGCCTACTTGTGTATGTATGTAGGCCTACTTGTGTATGTAGGCCTACTTGTGTATGTATGTAGGCCTACTTGTGTATGTAGGCCTACTTGTGTATGTATGTAGGCCTACTTGTGTATGTATGTAGGCCTACTTGTGTGTATGTAGGCCTACTTGTGTATGTATGTAGGCCTACTTGTGTATGTAGGCCTACTTGTGTATGTATGTAGGCCTACTTGTGTATGTATGTAGGCCTACTTGTGTATGTATGTAGGCCTACTTGTGTATGTATGTAGGCCTACTTGTGTATGTAGGCCTACTTGTGTATGTAGGCCTACTTGTGTATGTATGTAGGCCTACTTGTGTATGTATGTAGGCCTACTTGTGTATGTATGTAGGCCTACTTGTGTATGTATGTAGGCCTACTTGTGTATGTAGGCCTACTTGTGTATGTAGGCCTACTTGTGTATGTAGGCCTACTTGTGTATGTATGTAGGCCTACTTGTGTATGTATGTAGGCCTACTTGTGTATGTATGTAGGCCTACTTGTGTATGTAGGCCTACTTGTGTATGTATGTAGGCCTACTTGTGTATGTATGTAGGCCTACTTGTGTATGTATGTAGGCCTACTTGTGTATGTATGTAGGCCTACTTGTGTATGTAGGCCTACTTGTGTATGTATGTAGGCCTACTTGTGTATGTATGTAGGCCTACTTGTGTATGTATGTAGGCCTACTTGTGTATGTATGTAGGCCTACTTGTGTATGTATGTAGGCCTACTTGTGTATGTATGTAGGCCTACTTGTGTATGTATGTAGGCCTACTTGTGTATGTAGGCCTACTTGTGTATGTATGTAGGCCTACTTGTGTATGTATGTAGGCCTACTTGTGTATGTATGTAGGCCTACTTGTGTATGTATGTAGGCCTACTTGTGTATGTATGTAGGCCTACTTGTGTATGTATGTAGGCCTACTTGTGTATGTATGTAGGCCTACTTGTGTATGTATGTAGGCCTACTTGTGTATGTAGGCCTACTTGTGTATGTATGTAGGCCTACTTGTGTATGTATGTAGGCCTACTTGTGTATGTATGTAGGCCTACTTGTGTATGTATGTAGGCCTACTTGTGTATGTATGTAGGCCTACTTGTGTATGTATGTAGGCCTACTTGTGTATGTAGGCCTACTTGTGTATGTATGTAGGCCTACTTGTGTATGTATGTAGGCCTACTTGTGTATGTATGTAGGCCTACTTGTGTATGTATGTAGGCCTACTTGTGTATGTAGGCCTACTTGTGTGTATGTAGGCCTACTTGTGTATGTATGTAGGCCTACTTGTGTATGTATGTAGGCCTACTTGTGTATGTATGTAGGCCTACTTGTGTATGTAGGCCTACTTGTGTATGTAGGCCTACTTGTGTATGTATGTAGGCCTACTTGTGTATGTATGTAGGCCTACTTGTGTATGTATGTAGGCCTACTTGTGTATGTAGGCCTACTTGTGTATGTATGTAGGCCTACTTGTGTATGTATGTAGGCCTACTTGTGTATGTAGGCCTACTTGTGTATGTAGGCCTACTTGTGTATGTAGGCCTACTTGTGTATGTATGTAGGCCTACTTGTGTATGTATGTAGGCCTACTTGTGTATGTATGTAGGCCTACTTGTGTATGTAGGCCTACTTGTGTATGTATGTAGGCCTACTTGTGTATGTATGTAGGCCTACTTGTGTATGTATGTAGGCCTACTTGTGTATGTATGTAGGCCTACTTGTGTATGTATGTAGGCCTACTTGTGTATGTATGTAGGCCTACTTGTGTATGTATGTAGGCCTACTTGTGTATGTATGTAGGCCTACTTGTGTATGTATGTAGGCCTACTTGTGTATGTATGTAGGCCTACTTGTGTATGTATGTAGGCCTACTTGTGTATGTAGGCCTACTTGTGTATGTATGTAGGCCTACTTGTGTATGTATGTAGGCCTACTTGTGTATGTATGTAGGCCTACTTGTGTATGTAGGCCTACTTGTGTATGTATGTAGGCCTACTTGTGTATGTAGGCCTACTTGTGTGTATGTAGGCCTACTTGTGTATGTAGGCCTACTTGTGTATGTATGTAGGCCTACTTGTGTGTATGTAGGCCTACTTGTGTATGTAGGCCTACTTGTGTATGTATGTAGGCCTACTTGTGTATGTATGTAGGCCTACTTGTGTATGTATGTAGGCCTACTTGTGTATGTATGTAGGCCTACTTGTGTATGTATGTAGGCCTACTTGTGTATGTAGGCCTACTTGTGTATGTATGTAGGCCTACTTGTGTATGTATGTAGGCCTACTTGTGTGTATGTAGGCCTACTTGTGTATGTATGTAGGCCTACTTGTGTATGTATGTAGGCCTACTTGTGTATGTAGGCCTACTTGTGTATGTATGTAGGCCTACTTGTGTATGTATGTAGGCCTACTTGTGTATGTATGTAGGCCTACTTGTGTATGTATGTAGGCCTACTTGTGTATGTAGGCCTACTTGTGTATGTATGCCTACTTGTGTATGTAGGCCTACTTGTGTATGTAGGCCTACTTGTGTATGTATGTAGGCCTACTTGTGTGTGTATGTAGGCCTACTTGTGTATGTATGTAGGCCTACTTGTGTATGTATGTAGGCCTACTTGTGTATGTATGTAGGCCTACTTGTGTATGTATGTAGGCCTACTTGTGTATGTATGTAGGCCTACTTGTGTATGTATGTAGGCCTACTTGTGTATGTATGTAGGCCTACTTGTGTATGTATGTAGGCCTACTTGTGTATGTATGTAGGCCTACTTGTGTATGTATGTAGGCCTACTTGTGTATGTAGGCCTACTTGTGTATGTATGTAGGCCTACTTGTGTATGTATGTAGGCCTACTTGTGTATGTAGGCCTACTTGTGTATGTATGTAGGCCTACTTGTGTATGTATGTAGGCCTACTTGTGTATGTAGGCCTACTTGTGTATGTATGTAGGCCTACTTGTGTATGTAGGCCTACTTGTGTATGTATGTAGGCCTACTTGTGTATGTATGTAGGCCTACTTGTGTATGTATGTAGGCCTACTTGTGTATGTAGGCCTACTTGTGTATGTATGTAGGCCTACTTGTGTATGTAGGCCTACTTGTGTATGTATGTAGGCCTACTTGTGTATGTATGTAGGCCTACTTGTGTATGTAGGCCTACTTGTGTATGTAGGCCTACTTGTGTATGTAGGCCTACTTGTGTATGTATGTAGGCCTACTTGTGTATGTATGTAGGCCTACTTGTGTATGTATGTAGGCCTACTTGTGTATGTATGTAGGCCTACTTGTGTATGTAGGCCTACTTGTGTATGTATGTAGGCCTACTTGTGTATGTATGTAGGCCTACTTGTGTATGTATGTAGGCCTACTTGTGTATGTATGTAGGCCTACTTGTGTATGTAGGCCTACTTGTGTATGTAGGCCTACTTGTGTATGTATGTAGGCCTACTTGTGTATGTATGTAGGCCTACTTGTGTATGTATGTAGGCCTACTTGTGTATGTAGGCCTACTTGTGTATGTATGTAGGCCTACTTGTGTATGTATGTAGGCCTACTTGTGTATGTATGTAGGCCTACTTGTGTATGTAGGCCTACTTGTGTATGTATGTAGGCCTACTTGTGTATGTAGGCCTACTTGTGTATGTATGTAGGCCTACTTGTGTATGTATGTAGGCCTACTTGTGTATGTAGGCCTACTTGTGTATGTAGGCCTACTTGTGTATGTAGGCCTACTTGTGTATGTATGTAGGCCTACTTGTGTATGTATGTAGGCCTACTTGTGTATGTATGTAGGCCTACTTGTGTATGTAGGCCTACTTGTGTATGTATGTAGGCCTACTTGTGTATGTATGTAGGCCTACTTGTGTGTATGTAGGCCTACTTGTGTATGTATGTAGGCCTACTTGTGTATGTATGTAGGCCTACTTGTGTATGTATGTAGGCCTACTTGTGTATGTATGTAGGCCTACTTGTGTATGTATGTAGGCCTACTTGTGTATGTATGTAGGCCTACTTGTGTATGTATGTAGGCCTACTTGTGTATGTATGTAGGCCTACTTGTGTATGTAGGCCTACTTGTGTATGTATGTAGGCCTACTTGTGTATGTATGTAGGCCTACTTGTGTATGTATGTAGGCCTACTTGTGTATGTATGTAGGCCTACTTGTGTATGTATGTAGGCCTACTTGTGTATGTAGGCCTACTTGTGTATGTATGTAGGCCTACTTGTGTATGTATGTAGGCCTACTTGTGTATGTATGTAGGCCTACTTGTGTATGTAGGCCTACTTGTGTATGTATGTAGGCCTACTTGTGTATGTATGTAGGCCTACTTGTGTATGTATGTAGGCCTACTTGTGTATGTAGGCCTACTTGTGTATGTATGTAGGCCTACTTGTGTATGTAGGCCTACTTGTGTATGTATGTAGGCCTACTTGTGTATGTATGTAGGCCTACTTGTGTATGTAGGCCTACTTGTGTATGTAGGCCTACTTGTGTATGTAGGCCTACTTGTGTATGTAGGCCTACTTGTGTATGTAGGCCTACTTGTGTATGTATGTAGGCCTACTTGTGTATGTATGTAGGCCTACTTGTGTATGTAGGCCTACTTGTGTATGTATGTAGGCCTACTTGTGTATGTATGTAGGCCTACTTGTGTATGTATGTAGGCCTACTTGTGTATGTATGTAGGCCTACTTGTGTATGTATGTAGGCCTACTTGTGTATGTATGTAGGCCTACTTGTGTATGTATGTAGGCCTACTTGTGTATGTATGTAGGCCTACTTGTGTATGTAGGCCTACTTGTGTATGTATGTAGGCCTACTTGTGTATGTATGTAGGCCTACTTGTGTATGTATGTAGGCCTACTTGTGTATGTATGTAGGCCTACTTGTGTATGTATGTAGGCCTACTTGTGTATGTAGGCCTACTTGTGTATGTATGTAGGCCTACTTGTGTATGTATGTAGGCCTACTTGTGTATGTAGGCCTACTTGTGTATGTAGGCCTACTTGTGTATGTAGGCCTACTTGTGTATGTAGGACTACTTGTGTATGTTGGCCTACTTGTGTATGTAGGCCTACTTGTGTATGTATGTAGGCCTACTTGTGTATGTATGTAGGCCTACTTGTGTATGTATGTAGGCCTACTTGTGTATGTATGTAGGCCTACTTGTGTATGTATGTAGGCCTACTTGTGTATGTATGTAGGCCTACTTGTGTATGTATGTAGGCCTACTTGTGTATGTATGTAGGCCTACTTGTATGTATGTAGGCCTACTTGTGTATGTATGTAGGCCTACTTGTGTATGTATGTAGGCCTACTTGTGTATGTAGGCCTACTTGTGTATGTATGTAGGCCTACTTGTGTATGTAGGCCTACTTGTGTATGTATGTAGGCCTACTTGTGTATGTATGTAGGCCTACTTGTGTATGTAGGCCTACTTGTGTATGTAGGCCTACTTGTGTATGTATGTAGGCCTACTTGTGTATGTAGGCCTACTTGTGTATGTATGTAGGCCTACTTGTGTATGTAGGCCTACTTGTGTATGTATGTAGGCCTACTTGTGTATGTATGTAGGCCTACTTGTGTATGTATGTAGGCCTACTTGTGTATGTATGTAGGCCTACTTGTGTATGTAGGCCTACTTGTGTATGTATGTAGGCCTACTTGTGTATGTAGGCCTACTTGTGTATGTATGTAGGCCTACTTGTGTATGTATGTAGGCCTACTTGTGTATGTAGGCCTACTTGTGTATGTATGTAGGCCTACTTGTGTATGTATGTAGGCCTACTTGTGTATGTAGGCCTACTTGTGTATGTATGTAGGCCTACTTGTGTATGTATGTAGGCCTACTTGTGTATGTATGTAGGCCTACTTGTGTATGTAGGCCTACTTGTGTATGTATGTAGGCCTACTTGTGTATGTATGTAGGCCTACTTGTGTATGTATGTAGGCCTACTTGTGTATGTATGTAGGCCTACTTGTGTATGTAGGCCTACTTGTGTATGTATGTAGGCCTACTTGTGTATGTAGGCCTACTTGTGTATGTAGGCCTACTTGTGTATGTAGGCCTACTTGTGTATGTATGTAGGCCTACTTGTGTATGTATGTAGGCCTACTTGTGTATGTATGTAGGCCTACTTGTGTATGTAGGCCTACTTGTGTATGTATGTAGGCCTACTTGTGTATGTAGGCCTACTTGTGTATGTAGGCCTACTTGTGTATGTATGTAGGCCTCACTCAGTGTTACTCAGTTACTTGTTCGTCAAGGGGAATCCACGCAATGCGAGCTAAGCTCATTATTATCGCGCCTCCTTAACTGGGAATGTATTGCGTGAAATGCATGTTAAGTGTTTTATGTACTGTTGGAATGGCTGTGGATGTGTGTGTAGTCTGTATTTAGCCAATTGGCGACATCGAAAACGAAGGCTTAGGGTGGATCTGTATGGTACCATTCTCACTATAGACGGTACCGTCTCGCCCGAAGGCTTAGGTAGCCATCAGCTTAGGTGAACCATATGATACCCATCTCGCCTTGTACCATTTTTGCCAACCCCAGATGGGACGTCACAACGTCGTCAACTTATTCCAGGTACCTATTTACAGCTAGGTGAACTGAGGCTAACACATGAAAGGAGACAAGCCCAATTTGTCTCCGCCCGGCCGGGGATTGAACCCCCGACCCCTCGTGTGTGAGACGAGAGCGCTACCTACTAGGCCTACTTGTGTATGTATGTAGGCCTACTTGTGTGTATGTAGGCCTACTTGTGTATGTAGGCCTACTTGTGTATGTATGTAGGCCTACTTGTGTATGTATGTAGGCCTACTTGTGTATGTATGTAGGCCTACTTGTGTATGTATGTAGGCCTACTTGTGTATGTATGTAGGCCTACTTGTGTATGTAGGCCTACTTGTGTATGTATGTAGGCCTACTTGTGTATGTAGGCCTACTTGTGTATGTATGTAGGCCTACTTGTGTATGTATGTAGGCCTACTTGTGTATGTATGTAGGCCTACTTGTGTATGTATGTAGGCCTACTTGTGTATGTATGTAGGCCTACTTGTGTATGTATGTAGCCTACTTGTGTATGTATGTAGGCCTACTTGTGTATGTATGTAGGCCTACTTGTGTATGTATGTAGGCCTACTTGTGTATGTAGGCCTACTTGTGTATGTATGTAGGCCTACTTGTGTATGTATGTAGGCCTACTTGTGTATGTATGTAGGCCTACTTGTGTATGTATGTAGGCCTACTTGTGTATGTAGGCCTACTTGTGTATGTATGTAGGCCTACTTGTGTATGTATGTAGGCCTACTTGTGTATGTATGTAGGCCTACTTGTGTATGTATGTAGGCCTACTTGTGTATGTATGTAGGCCTACTTGTGTATGTATGTAGGCCTACTTGTGTATGTAGGCCTACTTGTGTATGTATGTAGGCCTACTTGTGTATGTATGTAGGCCTACTTGTGTATGTAGGCCTACTTGTGTATGTAGGCCTACTTGTGTATGTAGGCCTACTTGTGTATGTAGGCCTACTTGTGTATGTAGGCCTACTTGTGTATGTATGTAGGCCTACTTGTGTATGTATGTAGGCCTACTTGTGTATGTAGGCCTACTTGTGTATGTATGTAGGCCTACTTGTGTATGTAGGCCTACTTGTGTATGTATGTAGGCCTACTTGTGTATGTAGGCCTACTTGTGTATGTATGTAGGCCTACTTGTGTATGTATGTAGGCCTACTTGTGTATGTAGGCCTACTTGTGTATGTATGTAGGCCTACTTGTGTATGTAGGCCTACTTGTGTATGTAGGCCTACTTGTGTATGTATGTAGGCCTACTTGTGTATGTATGTAGGCCTACTTGTGTATGTAGGCCTACTTGTGTATGTAGGCCTACTTGTGTATGTATGTAGGCCTACTTGTGTATGTAGGCCTACTTGTGTATGTATGTAGGCCTACTTGTGTATGTATGTAGGCCTACTTGTGTATGTAGGCCTACTTGTGTATGTAGGCCTACTTGTGTATGTATGTAGGCCTACTTGTGTATGTATGTAGGCCTACTTGTGTATGTATGTAGGCCTACTTGTGTATGTATGTAGGCCTACTTGTGTATGTATGTAGGCCTACTTGTGTATGTATGTAGGCCTACTTGTGTATGTATGTAGGCCTACTTGTGTATGTATGTAGGCCTACTTGTGTATGTATGTAGGCCTACTTGTGTATGTAGGCCTACTTGTGTATGTAGGCCTACTTGTGTATGTATGTAGGCCTACTTGTGTATGTAGGCCTACTTGTGTATGTATGTAGGCCTACTTGTGTATGTATGTAGGCCTACTTGTGTATGTATGTAGGCCTACTTGTGTATGTATGTAGGCCTACTTGTGTATGTATGTAGGCCTACTTGTGTATGTATGTAGGCCTACTTGTGTATGTATGTAGGCCTACTTGTGTGTGTATGTAGGTCTACTTGTGTATGTATGTAGGCCTAATGTGTATGTAGGACTACTTGTGTATGTAGGCCTACTTGTGTATGTATGTAGGCCTACTTGTGTATGTATGTAGGCCTACTTGTGTGTGTATGTAGGCCTACTTGTGTGTGAAATACCGATTGCCGGACAGTCGGTGTCATAGGCCTATTGCAAAACAACCTATGAACTTGGCAAGGGTATGGTATGAATAATAATCTGTTTTATAGGCCTACTTTACTGTATACCTTACATGTTTAAATGATTCTGTGGATGCACTCATGTCACTGGTATTGACAAACACATACCATGATTTAATATTCTGCTATGGGGAAAAAAAATCGTATTCCATATGTTACAGCAAATAGCCTAGTATGCTTAACTCCTTGTTTTGATGATCTGACTAAAAAAATAGACACACTGCTGTAGCTTGTTTAAGTTGTTTGGACTATCATATTGCACGATTTTGTTCAGTAGGCCTATATAAATTCTAAGGGCCTGAAATTTGATTGGGATATATTTTGCCATTTCATATTTAAATATATTTAAAATCTTGCTATTAACGACACACTCACAAACAAATACTGTAACACACAAACTCGTGCAGTAGGAGGATCGACTGTATATATATGATGCTAAAATACATCTTCGATCCTCAGGAGGTTAATAGTCTCTGAGACACAGATGGGACTATATAAATATGAACATTCAATAATAATAATAATAATAATAATACTTTATTTCAGACTCACACAGTACAGAGGGGACCATACTGGGGTCCATATATACCTTACAGTAACATAAATATATAATTATAAGCTACTGTACATAGGCTACATAAAATAAAAAAATAAATAAATAATACCCAGCTTGCTATCATGTAGTTCACAGCACTGCCTCAACCAAAAACAGTGGTCATCAATAGTTCAATGTAACACACTTCCTTCCACTGCCTGGCACTCAAATAAACGGAACCAACATTGGCTGAGGCCGCGAAGCGTATACCTCGCCAACCATCACCTAGTAAGCGTCGTGATGTGATGCCACAAATAAATTACTGTATCGTATATTTACATTTATAGTAGTCCTATCACCCATTTACAATATATTAAACACAAATAAATTGTCACAATATGAACTAAATAATTAATTTACATATATGTCTTGCCACTTGGGTAACGTATATTTTAAATACAAGACATTTGAAAACCAACTATCTTGTATCTAATGCATCTTGAACACCCCTGTAGCCTACTGTTGATAGGGCCCTACACGCGAGTCTCTCTCTCTGCTAGGCCTAATAGTCTAATGTAGTTTCATTATACTTATGTATACTAATACTGTATCATATGTATATAGTTAAAAATTTATATTGTATGTATTATTGTCTCTACTAGTAGTAGTAGTAGTAGTAGTAGTAGTAGTAGGTTTGTTTGTTTGTTTTTATACACCGACCGGCCCATATTACCGACCGGCCCACCGAGAAAAGTCCCGGTGCTCCAGATGGCCAGTCCGCCCCTGGGTCTGGGGCTGCTTATGTGTTTTACAGGCTGGAGGTAGATGGAGTGGACAATGGTTGCAAGTTTGTAGGTTTGGGATGTTGCAGGAGAAGTGTAATATCGGCGAGAACTGATCACATGTTTTCCTCTGTATGTAGAGGTATATAATTGTCTGCCCTTTATCGGTTTCTTTGATGATTAGAGAAAACGGCTTGGTGGTGATGAATGCTTGGGTAACTGTTTCTCTGTTATTGGGAGAGGTGTTGGCTGTGGTGGTGGTGAGAAGCTATAGGTGGTGATCTTGGTATGTTGGCTGTGGTGGTGGTGTGGCAACATTGTTGGTGGAGGTGGTGAAGGTAAAGGTGGAGGTCTCGGTATGGTGGCTGTGGTGGTGAGAATGATTTTTCTGTTATTTCACTAATAAGACTTTCAAAGGATAATTGAATTACTTTTATATGATGTAAACGAATCTCAGGCACAAATATGTTAACTATTACTTACGATATCCAAGGTAAGACTATAGTTTTTAAGTTGGATCTAGGACTCATAAATTTCGACCTGTCTAGCCCTCTTGAGGTGGGCACTTGTCGCTAAGGCCTCAGAATCAGGGTGTCACACTAGAGATTAGGTACAAGCAATTATTAGGCCAAATCTCCGCATTATAGTAGATTAGGCCAAATCTCCGCATTCAAGTAGATTAGGCCAAATCTCCGCATTATAGTAGATTAGGCCAAATCTCCGCATTATAGTAGATTAGGCCAAATCTCCGCATTATAGTAGATTAGGCCAAATCTCCGCATTATAGTAGATTAGGCCAAATCTCCGCATTATAGTAGATTAGGCCAAATCTCCGCATTATAGTAGATTAGGCCAAATCTCCGCATTATAGTAGATTCACAAAGTTAAAGTTATGCTCTGCAATTAACTTCATACACCTGGAAGTGTTTAAATGTCCGAAACAATTTTATTTCATTCTAATTTCAAAACAACATTGCTCCGATTGTGACACCCCTTTTCTAAACTTAATATAACAATACCAAACAATTATATTTAATATGTGAAGCTAGAATAATGACCCTCGTACCTATAAGACACCTTTAGGCCTATTTAGTTATTTCGTTTTAACCATTACAACTTAAAATAATATGTCAATTAACTGATATCTTAATCACGATAATAACATATTACCGAACATTTCCACTAATCTCAACTCTGACTGGGTCATTATTGGGCTTAAAGTGAGTGAATAGTAAAAGTCTTGGTGTAAATATTGCCAAAATCAAGCCTAGTCAATTTAGACCCCTTACAGTAGATCTTGTACATATTGGATTTGACGGAGACGATTCTTGAGATGCACTAATGATTGGTCGAAATTTGAGGAGGGCTGATACGGGGCAGCTAGATGACGGAGAGGAAGGAGGAAAGGTGTTACTCCAAATACGCATTCATGGGGCGAAATTCCATCTTCTCGAGGGCAGGTGTTTAACCCCCATTGCACAATTTTCACTTGACTGGGCCAATCCTTGGAGTCCATTTGTTGCAATCTGGTCCTGATTTGGTTGGCAATGGTTCTATGGCTTTTTTCACAGATTAAGTTCCCTTGAGGCCAGTAGGGAGAGGAATAGCTTATTTTAAATCCACACATTAGTGATAACTGAGACCATACGTGGCTGGTGAATTCTGGTGCATTATCAGAATGGATTGCTTCAGGTAGGCCAAAATAAGGAAACACATGTTGGATGAGTGCTTCAGCTACTGCAATGGCCGAATGTTCTTTTGCTGGGCATGCAATGACGAGTAGGTGTCCACAAAGGTGATGATGTATTTGAACCCTTGGCTACCTTCCATTGGTCCCATTACGTCAACTGCAAGTAATTGCCATGGCTTAGAAGCAACTAATTTCCCAGATGGACCAGCTGTGCGGGTTCTATCTTTTCCTAGCGCACATGCTTTGCAAGACTCGGTGATGCGTTTGGCAGTGACATAAGGTGACGGTGTCCAATAGACCTGTTGGAATGTGGTGATAAGTTTCCGTTGAGCCAGATAGATCCCATTGTCCATATGTATAGACTGCATGGTTGATAACGCAGCCTGTGGAGTGATGACAATTTTTCCTTCCATTGTGAATAAATTATCACCTCGTCTGGTCAATTGGTTAAATATTTTGCGTAGCATCCAGTCTGCGTTTTCTTGCCGTTGAAAAGCTTGCAAAAAGTCTTGTTGACTGTTATCCAACGAGTCTTGATGATGAATGGCAAGTATAGGGTGTGGCATCTCATCGTGTTGAAGGTCAGGTTTGGAGGGAGGCATGGGTAGGCGAGAGAGAGCATCTGCTCTCACAACATACACAACATACACATTGCCATCTTACAAGAAACAAAACTCCGCACAACACAAAAAACACCCACATTTCATAATTTCACCACCATCAGACAAGACCGGGCTGTCGGCGGGGGCGGTGGACTCATCACCCTGGTACACAAAGAAATATCATACATAATAACCAGTGTACAAACCAAATCCCTCCTCCCCCCATATGATAACACAACAGAAATACAATCAATTAAAATACGCACTGGCAACAACTCCAACATAACCATCATAAACACATACATCCCTCCCCAAACATCCCCTACAGTACCAAATAAATACAGACCACACTTAAAGCACATCACAAACACCCCACACACCCCACACATCATCCTGGGTGGTGACTTCAACGCCAAGACGTCGGCCTGGTTTGTCGACAACCCCGACACAGACAGAGGGCTGGTACTACAAAACCAAACCGATAACCTCATCATCCTTAACGACATCCATCAACATACCCATATTCCTCACCAAGCCCTCTATAACCCATCATCTCCAGACATCACCTTTTGCTCCCCAGAACTCACCCCCACAACATCCTGGAGGGTAGTCAGAACCTTAGGCTCTGACCACCTCCCGATCATTATCACCACCAAAACCAGACTCACCCCAGCTAGCCACAAACACACATACACCAATTATAAAAGAGCTAACTGGGAAGCATTCACAAATGAGACAGAACAACACTTCACAACTCTAAACAGTACACCCATCACTAACATCAACAATGCTGTACACATACTCAATAAAACTATCCAAAACGCTGACAAGAAACACATTCCAAGAGGTAACAGAAAAAGACACAACCCCAACTTCACACCAGAAATTCAAAACCTCATCAGACAACGCGACATACTGAAACACTCCCCAGCACCCCACACACAAGACATCACACAACAAATTCAAGCACTCAACACCCAAACTAACAACAAAATACAAGAACAACAAAAACTAAATTGGAATAACTTCCTACAAACACTTGATCACAAAACAAACCCCAAAAAACTCTACAAAACACTAAACAGCATCACACTTTCCAACAGCAACACAACACAATCACATGCTGCAATCACAACAACAGACTCTACTCCTTCATGTAAACAACAAGCAAACACTCTCATCAATCACTTCTCACATGTCAGCCACCTAAAACCTCACAAAGACGACCGACGTGTCATCCGACGTAAGAGACAATTCCCCACAGACCCTGACTATACACCCTTCACCAATCACCAGACAAAGCATATCATCAACAATCTCAAGCACTCACCCGCCTGTGGCCTAGACAACATAAGCAACATACACCTCAGACACCTGGGACCACAAGGCATACAAGCACTCACTAACATATCAAACTACAGCTATTCACACAACACAATACCAGACATTTGGAAGCATGGTATCATCATCACATTCCCCAAACCCAACAAAGACCCCACGCTACCCTCCTCGCACCACCCCATCACACTCTTGCTCCCCCTCCAAAGTCATGGAATGCCTAGTATTACAACTAATTACACCTGACCTACCCCTAGCTCCAACACAACATGGCTTTAGGCCACTGCACTCCACAAACACTCTTCTCACAGACCTTACACAAAGAGCTTTTGACGGCATCAACTCAGCTAGACCACCACACAGATCACTATTAGCTACACTCGACATTAGTAAAGCCTTCGATGCCATCCCCCGCCACAACCTAACAAACAAAATCTACAACACAAACATGCACAACACAAAAAGGTGGCTGGCCAACTTCCTAGCAGGCAGATGTGCACATGTATCTTTTGCCGGTCAGTCATCTAAAATCAGAAACTTTCCAAACGGAGTCCCACAAGGATCCGTCCTATCGCCCGCACTCTTCAATCTGTACATGCACGATATAACTACACCAAATACGCCCCAAATAAACTTAGCCTCCTATGCAGATGACATAACACTCACATGCACACACCATGACCCAAAAAGAGCAACAGATCTCCTTCAATCCTATCTCAACACACTACATGGCTGGTGCACTACAAACAGACTTAATCTAGTCCCAGCCAAATCCACCGCAACCCTGCTCACAAGCTAGACAGGAGAACATGAATACATCCCTCAACTCACCATAAACAACACACCCCTAACACATACACACACACCCAAAATCCTAGGAGTAACATATGATACTCATATGACATTCAAACAGCACACCACAAACATTAAAAAGAAACTGACACCCAGACTTACCGCCCTCAGGTCACTTGCTCACACAAAATTTGGACACAACAAACAAACTACCACCACAGTATATAAACAATACATAAGATCAGTGATGGAATACGCAAGCCCAGCCTGGGCTTCTAACCTAGCTGAAACACATCATAAGACCTTACAGACTATTCAAAACAAAGCCCTGAAGATCATTACAGACTGAACAGCTACTGCACCCACAGATCACCTACATCAAGAAACCAAAATCCTCAAAGTCAAAGACCATCTGGACATGAGAGGCACTCAATTCCTGGCAGCAGCCTCCACGAACCAAGACCACCCACTAAACTACATGGCAACACACCCACAGACACCAAGAAATATCAAAACAACACCCAGCACACGGTATCACACACAATTATTGTCCTCTCTCCCTCCCTGCCCACCCCGAACCAACTTCCGGAAGCACATCCATACTCATATCTCTCGCCAATCCATCCACTCACTCACAGACAACACGCAGCTGCATGCACGACCTCCCGAAATCCATCCTTCCGAATCCTCCCTTCCTCGCGAGGACAGAGTCCACCTGGCCAGGCTGATATGCGGACACCATGCAGCTCTCCTGAGCTATCAGAAGAGACTGAATGACTCCGTTGTCGATGCCTGCCCGGGATGTAACACAGCACCCCACACCATTAAACACATCATAGAAGACTGCAGTTCACACAACCACTTACGCCAACAACACAATCTACACTCAATGAGAGCTCTGTGGGAAAGCCCGATCGTGGGCATGGCCTTCCTCAGGGACTCGGGGCTGTTGTTGTTGTTGTTGTTGTTCCCTAAGCTGCCTGGCCGAACAGCCCCGAGTCCCTGAGAAAGGCCATGGATACGATCGGGCTTTCCCACAGAGCTCTCATTGAGTGTAGATTGTGTTGTTGGCGTAAGTGGTTGTGTGAAATGCAGTCTTCTATGATGTGTTTAATGGTATGGGGTGCTGTGTTACATCCCGGGCAGGCGTCGACAACTCGGGGCTGTTCGGCCAGGCAGCTTAGGGAACAACAACAACAACAACAACTGTGATAGTGGTGGAAACAATAGCTTGAGAGATAAAATGCGGTTGAATGGGAAAACTATCTTCATTACTTTGGGGTGCAGCAGTGATGGGGAAGAATGTAGGCAAAGGTGATGATTTGAGCTGCTTCAAGTTATCAAGAGAGTTTTTTTTTCAAGTTTGGAAGGTGGATCATAAGTTAATGTTCTGTGCCTGCAATTGAAAGAGGCACTCAAAGATATCAACAGATCGAGACCTAAATATCCATCGTATTTAGTCTCACTGGGATTATAAATCCCGAAAGAATGATTAACTCCGTGATTTGGATGAGGGGTGTTTACGTAGAGAGGAAGAGTTTGGCCAAGATTGGGAATAACTTGATCATTTGCACTTATGAGTATAATGGAGGAAGATTGCATTTGTCCGAAAACATTTTTATGCTTTCGAAAAAATGGAAGGAGCAAGCAAGATCGGGAAGCCCCCGTATCTATGAGGAGTCGAACTTTCACTCCATTCAGCGTGATTTTGTTGTAGGCCTACACCGGAAGTCCATCATCCGATGTCCTGTCATGAGCCCCCGCCATGGTTACGACTATTTGTTTGGGGGGGCAGCCTAAAAATCCTGTGGATCTGGCTGGTTGATTTCAGGCTGATACTGTTCTATTTCTCCCTCTGCTTATCCTTCTTCTATTCCAGCCGCCCCGTCTTCAATGATAGTAGCAATCTGACGCGGATTTATCCAGAGAATCTGTGCCAACCAACTTGGGGTCCTTGTCCTCTTCTTCTTTAACTCATTGAACGATCTTTTTAAAGACCAAAGCATGCATGGGCCGGAGCATGGTTTCCAATCTGCTGGACGAATCCGGGCCCACTCTTCTGCTTTGTCTGCTACCCGAGGAACTACTGGACCACTGATGGAGGCTGTGTTTGCAGTGGGGTGAGTGGTGACTTTGCTAATGACTGCAATTTTCGCTTGTTCCCTGGATTTTCTTAAAGCCATGATTCTTCTGATCACAGGCAGATCCACGTCATATGTCGTTGGCTCTTCATGAAACTTTTTGTCAGCTATGGTTTGTCCCAAAACTGGATTAATTGCAGTCTTTACGTATACCTCAAACTGCGCCCAGGTTAACCCAGGCATATTATCGTACACATACCCTGACACTTTAGTTGCATACTTCCCTAGTTTTACCACAATAGTATGAATCTTGGAAGCGTCCTCGTTTCCAAACATAATGTCCAGGACCGGTTTGACTATTTCCATTGTGACGCCTACCAGCGTTGGCAGAATCGCCTCCCGTTAGCCACTAGCGCTCGCCAGGGCAGTGAAATGGGCTACAGTTATCAGAGAATGTTGTTCTCTCTTCATAGTGTTCGTGTTGTTCTTTATTTTCGTCTGTGACAATGGGAAGCATTTTATATCATGAGTAGAACATAAGATGCATTGTAGTGAAGTTGAGAGAGAAAGAGCGAGCGAGCAGCGTGGGGGCAGTGAGTGTTGCTTTCCTCCTCCCTCCTCCCTCCCGGAGGAGTTTCCCGCCCGCGTGGCCTTTCTCTCGGTTTTGATTGGCTGGTGGTTCCTGGCGCCTTCTGGAGGCCTGCTGCCTGGTGACGTATCGGCCTGTGATTGGCCGACCACCATGCCTTTGTGGGATCCTGTGGGTCCCGAGGAGCTACCCTTCTCAGGATAGGCTTGGCGTGCATGCTTCTAATATCCCTTTGCATACTCTCTCCCGATCACCCTCTTTACCACTATCTCTCTCTCTGCCCTTCTTCTTTTCCATTGCTCCTCACCTTTATTCAATTACTTATCCCCTTGGGTTCTGCATACGGTTTCCATAGCCGGCCCATTGTATTGAATGCACCGTCCTCTGAGATATTTACATGTACTTAGAATAGGTTTGAGGGTTCTTAGTTAGTAGAGGTTAAGAACTCGGTGTGTTTCTCCATTATTGATTTAGTGCTCTGCTGGGTTATTTAATGCTAGACTGGGATAAGGCTTCTGTTGTCGTTGTCAGCGATGTGTGTACGGTTCGCTTATACCTACACGACTTCGACGGTTTCTGTGGTAGCCTAGGTTGTCTTTTTGGTTGCGCCTTTTGCGAGTGCAGCATCGTGTGGTAAGAGGGCATTAGCCTACTACCTTGTCACACAGTGCTGCCTCTTTGCTTGACTTTAGAGGGATCGCCAGGGTAGAACCAGATACTTGAGATCTGGAACTACCAAGAGAGCATCCCTGTCATTAACGTAACTTTAATCATACCGCCTTAAGGACAACGCTAGGCTATGAGCCAGTCTTGCTCGGCCACAGTTTCCTAACCTTGATATCCCAGCTAGACTTTATTCGCCGAGCAGACACTAGTTAGGACATGAGCTCTTTATGATATGTATGCATTATTATTCACGGCATTTATTAGTCTAGGTTGTTGTTGAGTTGCACAACCATAGCAGACTGTTTCGTTGATGAGGAAGTATTTCTTTTAGTGTCGATCATTACTGCTGTTGCGCATTTATAGTATTCTCGTGTCAGTTAACATTATATGTCCTATCTTTTAGTGTATTCAGTCTACACGTATGGTGTCCTGCCTCCTGCCTTTATATAATTTAAGATACGAGCATCTTATGAGCATCAGACTTTCTTCAGAAGTCTCCAGGTCTATGCTGTAGGACTAGACTTCACTTTCTTTCAGATAGGAGTGAAGAGTTTATTGTTGTTTAGAGTAACTATATTGAAGCATCGTTTATTGTATTAAATCTTGCAGTGATTTAATTAACCTTTCCATAGCTTCCCTTTTATGCATTTTAACGTAACTTGCATCTTGTTTGTTATCAGGCTATACCAGTGGGGGTTAGCCTGAAGTAGAGTACATTTATGCCCAGTTAAGGATACCCCGTTATCGCAGATTAACTTTGGAGGGTATAGGTGTTTTTGTTAGCCGGCATACAAGTTCAACGGGTTTGGATCTAGCGTACCGTTGTTGCATAGTGCCCTATTACTAGTCCAATCATTAAGTGCCCTTGTTTTATTCGTAGCCCCGGTCGTAACACCATATACGTGTAAATATCATAATCCTCAGGCTTGAATGCCGGGATATCAAGAGACCTAATGGCTGCCATGATGAATAATGTAAATACTCTAATTGAATAAAACAAAACAAATTACAGTAAGAACACTCGTGTTGATATGCCGTATTGAGACACCGCTGCCGCCAGCATTATGTCGGGTTTTAATATTTATAATCCGTGATATAGTCTTTACTAAAATCCAATTATGGACTTATAGACCGTAAATATTCCCAACAGGGACACACCGAACACGTTCTTAATCTCACAATCAGTATTCAACTAGGTACTACAGAACTCAGTAACAACGCACATGTAAATTATACACATCAGTTTATTCAATGGCATGGGAAATGGTATCTTAGATATTTGATCTACGCTTAGGATATGCTCCGGATCTTTCAGCGCGTTGCATAATCAACTCAATGTTCAAATCACGAATGTATTCACGTAATTCAGGACGAAGAATTACCCGGATTATTATAAGAAATATCAGGCAATGTATGGAATACATGTGATCAATAGTTAACAAATAAGATCAAGCATGAACATATTGTGGTAATAATTAATGTAAGAAATATGCAATTAAATCATAAACACGTGACCTATAGCCTCAACCCTTAATAATAATAATGATGTGAGTCGAGTGTCTAGCATGAACTATTCTACAATAAATATAATATTAGAATACTCTCTGAATAGGAGAGAATGAATGAGTTGAGAATTAAAAGACAATTACACGTTTGGCTGGTTCGAGTAATGCTCATGGAGTGAGGGCGCGCGCGTGAGCCAGGTAGACTCTCACGGTTAGTGAGACCTTTGACCAGGTAGCTTATCAGGTCATACAAGTTACTGCGATGTTGAAAAATATAATTCTTGTTTGTGTGTCTACAAACTTAGTATCTGAGGTAATGCAACGAATTTAATGGCAATGAACTGTTGAATTATTTTTACAATTCAATATCTACGTAGCTTAAATTATGTAAATTATGATCTGAAATATATCTTCTTCAATCAATTGTATGTAATAATAACAACTCGGGGCAAGGAATTCAGATTTACTATTTACTATACGATTATGAATGTACTATAGATGAATATCTATGAATGTACTATAGATGAATATCTATTATGAATGTACTATAGATGAATATCTATGAATGTACTATAGATGAATATCTATTAATGTACTATAGATGAATATCTATTAATCGTAATTAAAGACAAAGTCTGATTAAAAAAACTAACGTAGTTAACAGATGTCCTAGAAACGCTTAAATATGATTAGCGTAAAGAATAATTAAACACAATGTTAATTATATAGAAAGGAACGTACACGACGAAGTTGTACTTAATAAATACTCACAATGGTATAAACAAGATATCTGAACGAGTTAACAGAGTCTTATAAAGAATTCACCTAATAAGCGGTGTATTCGAATGATGAATAATTAGATAACAGACTCTATGCAAGTCTAGAATTCCTAGACGAGAAGAATCAGAATGATCTACATCAGTAATCAAATGAACATCAATAATAGTTCATATAATAATTACAATAACACTTAAGTAAACGAGTGTAAGATTAGGATCTCGTGAAGCAAATATATATAAATAATTAATAATAAATCTTTTCAACGAGGGGGTACTGAGATAAGTCAAATATAGGTTTGATCCCCAAGGGGAAGAGAGAAAACCTAATATATATGAGTGGCCCCGGAGTCATTGACGAACTGCCTTAAAGGAAGGCACCCTTTCAAACTCCATGCGTTCGCAAGAGAAAGTTGAGGGGCAAAGGAAAAACGTGACGCTTTGGCTTCCAATCTTGGTAGATTGGGAGGTCAATCCACGGAAAAGACGCCGTCACTTGAGATCTAGGAAATACATAAGTAAAAAGAACAGTCGGAGTAAGCTATGGGTATGGCAGAGATCGCTCAGTTCTCACTCTGATAGACCAGCCCATCACCATAATGACTAGAACCCAATCCTCTCAGCATCAGCTAGGAATGGCCCTAGAAAGCCGCCTTTGGCGGGGGGATAGCTCCCCTATTTCAACTCCTTTCGGGGTTGGGCACCCGCCCAGTATGCAGGAACACAGTCAGGAATCAAATCAGGTGTGAAGTGATGAAATGGTGAGAATGGTGAAAGGGGTGTGTGAGAGCGTGGTGAGTGGACCTCCGCCCTCGACTCGTGTCTGTCGAGTTCTCTTCGTGTGATCGCCGTCATGCCTAGGTTCAACCGCACCTCGCCTTCCGAGAATGCATAACCAATGATGAAAGCGTGAATAATCCTGAATGACGAGTGAATAATAATACATGACGAGTGAATAATCGTGCATAACTCCAGTCCAGGGGTCTCCTGGTGTTTTGGTTAGCAAGTCGTTAATATAGGAATGTAATGATTAATCAGCATGTTTACCTTAGCTATTGATAAGGACACCTGTGGCCTGTCTTGCCTCTGGACCACAGCTAACAGCTCCTTCTACAGGCATATACAAAGGTCGTGTCACAAGTATGAATTGAGTTATGAGTTGTCTAAATATGAGTGAAAGGATCGTATAACACTACGAGAGTTTTGCTCCCACTGCAAAACAAAACTGCAAATGGAGCACTAAAATTATAATAAAAAGTTAAATAAGTGAAATACAAATAAAAACAAAAATAAATGCTTAAGTCTAATGAAATATTATAAAGGCTGAGGTTTTGTAGATTTTCTATAATAAAATAGATGAGATGTGATGAAAATGGTACATACGTAAAGATATATATACTGTACATATAAAATTGTAAAAGTAAGAGTAATTTTTCTATTAACAAACAAATCAATTATATAAACAAGTACATAGTCCTATATAATACAACACTAAGTAATTGAACATTAATAATATAAACAAGTACATAGTCCTATATAATACAACACTAAGTAATTGATTTTTTTTAATATAAACAAGTACATAGTCCTATATAATACAACACTAAGTAATTGAACATTAATAATATAAACAAGTACATAGTCCTATATAATACAACACTAAGTAATTGAACATTAATAATATAAACAAGTACATAGTCCTATATAATACAACACTAAGTAATTGAACATTAATAATATAAACAAGTACATAGTCCTATATAATACAACACTAAGTAATTGAACATTAATAATATAAACAAGTACATAGTCCTATATAATACAACACTAAGTAATTGAACATTAATAATATAAACAAGTACATAGTCCTATATAATACAACACTAAGTAATTGAACATTAATAATATAAACAAGTACATAGTCCTATATAATACTATACTAAATAATTGAACATTAATAATATAAACAAGTACATAGTCCTATATAATACAACACTAAGTAATTGAACATTAATAATATAAACAAGTACATAGTCCTATATAATACAACACTAAGTAATTGAACATTAATAATATAAACAAGTATATAGTCCTATATAATACAACACTAAGTAATTGAACATTAATAATATAAACAAGTACATAGTCCTATATAATACAACACTAAGTAATTGAACATTAATAATATAAACAAGTATATAGTCCTATATAATACAACACTAAGTAATTGAACATTTAGAAAGTACCAAATATATAAAGTTCAATCTTCAAATTAGGAAACCTTCCACATTAACAAATAAATATTTATAGTATGTACCGGTATTTTCTAGGATAGTGCAATGTCATTCTTTTATAAAATATAGACTATATTTTCTAAGTCTGATTGTGTCAAATATATAGACTAGACTATATTTTCTAAGTCTGATTGTGCTAAACATATTATAGACTACAGTATATTTCCTAAGTCTGATTGTGCTAAATATATAGACTATAATTATTTTCTAAGTCTGATTATGCCAAAAATTACATTTTCTTGTGCATATGTAACTAGTTTTCCACATTTATCATGGTAGTGCGTTTGCGAAATGTTCAATTTCACTAATACGTGATGCTAGGCGAGAGTTTGAGCAATAACATAAGAACATAAGAACATAAGAAAATGGGAGTCTGCAGAAAGCCGATTGGCCTAAGCAAGGCAGATCCCTGTCCCACACAACCCCAGTTCAATTACAAAGCCCAATTATAGGCTCAACACTCTAATACCCTGAGGATCATCTTACCAAAACGGTTAGAGATTAACGCAGGATTATGGGGGTATGCAGAGTGCTGATTGGCCCAACCCGGCTGATCCCCCTTCACACCCAACCCTTCTCGTCCATATGCTTATCCAATTTTATCTTAAAGCTCCCTATCGTTTTTAATCCCACTATAGCACTTGGTAGTCCATTCCACCCATCTACAACTCTGTTACCAAACCAATATTTGGCTATATCTTTTCTGAAACGAAATTTATCTAATTTAAAACCATTGGTACGAGTTCTTTCGCTATCACTGAGCTTTAGTACATTTGTCATGTCCCCTTTGTTAATCCCACTAACCCACTTGAACACCTCTATCATATCCCCTCTAACTCTGCGTCTCTCTAACGAATGTAAACCTAATTTTTTCAACCTTTCTTCATACGAAAGATTTCTAATATTATGGATCATTTTTGTCATTCTACGCTGTACTCTCTCCAATGAATCTATGTCCATTCTGTAATAAGGACACCAAAATTGGACAGCATAATCCATATGGGGTCTCACTAATGACAAGTAAAGTTTTAAGATAACATCAGCAGTTCTGTTACTCACACTCCTAGAGATGAACCCGAGAATCCTTTTTGCCTTATTACGAACGCTTATACACTTTTTTCTAGGCTTCAAATCATTGCTAACAAACACACCTAGATCTTTCTCACAGTCTGAATTTTCTAATTCTAAATTAGCTAGTTTATATTTAACATTTGTATGCATCTTCCCTATCTTTAATACCTTGCATTTGTCAATGTTAAACTTCATCTGCCAATTTACTGAGCATTCATGTAAGGTATCTAGATCCCTTTGGAGGCACTCTATATCGCTATGTGAATCAATTGATCTCCCCATTTTAGTATCGTCTGCGAATTTACTTATCCTACTAGTTATACCTAAATCTAGGTAATTTATGTATATAAGAAACAACAGGGGACCTAATACCGATCCCTGGGGGACACCACTTTTGACTGCTCCCCACTCTGACTTGGTACCATTTATGCTGACTCTCTGTTTCCTACCAATTAGCCATGACCTAATCCATCCCAACAACGATCCTCCTATTCCATGTGCCTCAACCTTTCTCATCAATCTCTCATGAGGGACTCTGTCGAAAGCTTTACTGAAATCTAAATAAATAATATCATATGACTTGTCACTATCTACTGCTTCATATACCTCTGAGAAAAAGCTAAGCAAATTAGTAAGGCAAGAACGTCCCTGAGTGAATCCATGCTGAGAAGAATTTATTAAGTTAAATTTGTCTAAGTGGCTTCTAATTTTCCTAGCAATAATAGACTCTAGCAACTTTCCTATGATTGATGTGAGACTAATGGGACGGTAATTGGATGCTATCGATTTATCACCTTTTTTGAATATCGGAACTACATTTGCAAGCTTCCAAGCTTCTGGAACTAAACCTGTTTCTAAAGACTTGTTAAATAACAATGCTAATGGGCTACTTAACTCATCTCTGCATTCTTTTAATACTCTAGCATATACCTCGTCAGGACCAGGCGATTTTTGAGGTTTCAGTCTGTCAATTTCCTTAAGCACATAATTTCTACTTATACTAACTGTACTTAACATATTGTCTATACTATCACTATATACCATATTGACTTCTGGAATCTGTGCCAAATTTTCATTAGTGAAAACGGAAAGAAACTGACTATTTAATGTACTGCACATTTCTAAATCATTTTCTGTTATTTCTCCTATTGAAGTTTTTAGGGGGCCTATTACATCTCTAACTTTAGATTTATATAGTTGGTAAAAAGCTTTAGGGTTATTTTTTGAGTCACTGGCTATCCTTATTTCATAATTTCTTTTTGCTTTCCTGATTTCCTTTTTGACCTGTCTTGATAGAGTCTGATAGTATATATGTAGATGATTTTCGCCTTTCTTTCTTTTTCTATATATTCCTTTCTTTTTTCCTATAAGATCTATAAGCTTATTAGTCATCCATTTTGGTTGGTTCTGCGGCGATCTAAATTTTCTTTTAGGGATATATTTATTTTGAGCATTGTGGAGTGAAGCAATAAACTGGTTATATGTAGGTGGCAAGTTTAACTCTGGCATATCCTGACTTAATTGCTTAACAATAGGGTCTACCCTTAAGTCTCTTCTTCTATCTATATATCTATTGCCTGACGCCTCTTCTTAGCCCACCATAATCGGCTTTTCTGAAATCTGGGATAAGTGTCTTATTCTCTTTAGCATTCCCTGTCCATTGTATATTAAAATAAATAGATTTATGATCGCTATTTCCTAGGTGGTCACCAATCTCTACATCATTTATCAGATGTTCATTGTTACTGAAAACTAAATCAAGAATATTAATACCTCTAGTCGGCGTATCTATGAATTGAAATAAAAAACTATCTTGTACTACCTCAATAAACTCTACTGAATCGGAGTCGCCTATTTGGTGCTGCCAATCAATGTTCGGAAAATTAAAATCCCCCATAATGCACACATTGCTAAACCTTGATGCTATTTTAATTTCCTCCCATAACGATGTTCCGCCATTTCTAATCATATTAGGCGGTCTATATATAACTCCAATAACTATGGTCTCACTACCTTCGTTAACCTCTACCCAAACACTTTCATTATCATTATATAGTCTAATACCTGATTTAATACAGCTTTTTAATGTACTCCTGACAAACACTGCTATACCCCCGCCCCTCCTACTTGTTCGGTCATATTTAAACAAACTATATCCTGGAATATCAAATTCTGCTAAAAAATGCCTAGATTCTGTATTAATCCACGTTTCAGTTAGCGCTATTATGTCTATATTTTCTGTGCTAACGAGTGCTCTAAGTTCGTTCATTTTGTTACATAAACTCCTACAATTTGTATAATATACCCTCAACCTATTACTTTTATTTGCAACTAATTTTCTATTGTTTTTAGCTAACTTATTATTTCCTGTTGAACTACTAGCTCTAGACGGAAATTTTACTCTATCAGTAATCTCATCTTTACTATCAGTTACATGTGTAGTGTTATCGATACTACTATTACACATCACTATATTCGCACTATCTTGACTGATTATTTCTATTTTACTCACTGGTTTGTCACATGAAGTACCTGCTCCATATGGAGACAGTATTTTACTTACACACATAAGATAATAGCAATAATCAAAAGAATCATGAGTAGACCAATGGGAGGGTATACATAGTAAGGCTTGACAAAGTGAGTAGACCAATGGGAGGGTATACATAGTAAGGCTTGACAAAGTGAGTAGACCAATGGGAGGGTATACATAGTAAGGCTTGACAAAGTGAGTAGACCAATGGGAGGGTATACATAGTAAGGCTTGACAAAGTGAGTAGACCAATGGGAGGGTATTCATAGTAAGGCTTGACAAAGTGAGTAGACCAATGGGAGGGTATACATAGTAAGGCTTGACAAAGTGAGTAGACCAATGGGAGGGTATACATAGTAAGGCTTGACAAAGTGAGTAGACCAATGGGAGGGTATACATAGTAAGGCTTGACAAAGTGAGTAGACCAATGGGAGGGTATACATAGTAAGGCTTGACAAAGTGAGTGAAAGACAGAGAATCCAAAGATGAGTTAATTAGATTCAAAGTGTTGATGGTATGTGAAACAACCTTAGGAAACGAAAAAATTCCAGAAATGTAAATTATTATGTTCCTTCCAACAACCAACCATACTCCTAAAATCGATTAATGAAATTTACAAACACATGTGGCAGTCCGTGGATTCGAACCCAGGATGCTCACACCGAAAATCAACACCTTATACATCGCACCACGAAGACAGTAAAACAGAGGGAGGAATTTCAGCAAAAAAACGACTGTCAATAGAAATTGAACTCAGGTGAAATGTGGAAGGGGAAATAGTGAGGAAAGGACAGACAATCATGCACGAATCCTTTATGTAAATCAAACCTATTGTGTGTCTGTGGAAAGGTGAGCGATCGGGACAAGTCACAAGGAGAGTAGTTGCTTTTACAAAATAAAGAAAATTAGTATCCAAAATGTGTTCATGGAAGATTTTTTTCTGAGGAGCGGGAGTGAATTGACAATAATCTAGCATATGTTCTATCTATATATCTATTGCCAGACGCCTTACTCCCCTTACGAGGGTGGCCATACACAGAATGCCCCCAAGCGAACCTATTCCCTGTGAGAGGGACAACCCGAGCCAGTTTAGTGAAGGACTTACAGGATTGACCACTCAATTTAGGATCCGTCCGACTCCGAGGCCCTCTTTGTATCTTGTTAGCACTATTTTTCTACAGTGGTTTTCGGCTAATCCATCCACTAACCTGCCTTACCCTTAGGTAAGCAGTACGGATTTGTATCAGGTTTACTCCCCTAGACAGGTTGCCAACCAAGGCTGACGAGTCCCATCCACCCGGATTTGTATAAGGTTGTCTCCCCTAGATGAGTTGCCGACCAAGGCTAACGAGTCCCATCCACCCAAGCATATGTTAATTTTTCTTAATAGCACGACTACAATCATCATAATTCAGGGGGAGTAATTGGATTAATTGAGCAGGACAGGTAGTAGTGACGTATAAGATAGTGTGACATTGTTTCTCAAATACCGAAGTGTCTACTAAAGCCAGATATTCATCAGGGTATTTACCTGTAGAAAATAACAAATTGTCTGAAGGGAAATTAATCTCAAGAAGTTTGCCTTGGATAATGGTGGGGAGAGGGATAATTTCTTGTCTAGTCAAAATACACAACCCATCCTGGGGGATGTAATGAGAGTAGGAAAACAAAAATTGTATGTACTACTAAAAATAGAGTATATAAATAAATTATTAATTATTTGAAGTTAAATTCTAGAAGCTCTGATTGGTCAAGAGTGATAGAGAGACTGAACTGTGGACGAGCCGGCATGATCTACCGCTCCATCAATCGTGAGAATCAGAGTTTATTTACATGTAGATCGTATCTACCTTAACACCTTACGAGCGGCCTAGGCGGTTTATTTATATGTACCGCCCAGCGGGGTGTTTTTACCCAAAATAGGGCTGTTTACGTGATCATTTTCATGCCTAAATAAGACCCAGAGCGTAAAACAAGTATCTATCCCTGAAAGGGCATAAACAGAGCTTTCCAATGACACCATAACGATCCTTTTATGATGGCTAGTTTTCTTGCAACAACCGTGCAACGCGAGTGCAAAAAGCATGTAATTCGGCACTTTCCCCATACAATTCCGTATATAGCGAGTGAGAGAGGGAGGGAGGAGGTGGGATTCGTGTCAGTAGGTTTGCCGCAGTGGTCTGGAGCAGTCATACGCTCGCTACTCTCCTGCCACCACTTGTCTCTCTCTCTCAGCAACATTACGTGCTGAAATTGCCACACGACCTATGTCGAGCGCCGCCAGATAGTCCAGATTTAATATACTCGACTTATGTTGCGCCCCGACAGTTATGGGTTAATATCTAGATTGTCTAACCACCACTGGGCCTCCGTCCTCGACTCATGTCTATCTAGTTCTCTTCGTGTGATCGCCGTCATGCCTAAGTTCAACCGCACCTCGCCTTCCGAGAATGCATAACCAATGATGAAAGCGTGAATAATCCTGAATGACGAGTGAATAATAATATATGAAGAGTGAATAATCGTGCATAACTCCAGTCCAGGGGTCTCCTGGTGTTTTGGTTAGCAAGTCGTTAATATAGGAATGTAATGATTAATCAGCATGTTTAACTTAGCTATTGATAAGGACACCTGTGGCCGGTCTTGCCTCTGGACCACAGCTAACAGCTCCTTCTACAGGCATATACAAAAGTCGTGTCACAAGTATGAATTGAGTTATGAGTTGTCTAAATATGAGTGAAAGGATCGTATAACAAGTATGGGTTGGTTGGGGCTAGAAACCCTAAAGTAACAGAGATCGGCCAACCTTCACCATCTTGGTACCCTTGGTATATATAATAGTATGGGTTGGTTGGGGTTAGAGACCCTATAGTAACAGAGATCGGCCAACCTTCACCATCTTGGTACCCTTGGTATATATAATAGTATGGGTTGGTTGGGGATAGACACCCTATAGTAACAGAGATCGGTCAACCTTCACCTTCTTGGTACCCTTGGTATATATAATAGTATGGGTTGGTTGGGGATAGAGACCCTATAGTAACAGAGATCGGTCAACCTTCACCATCTTGGTACCCTTGGTATATATAATAGTATGGGTTGGTTGGGGATAGAGACCCTATAGTAACAGAGATCGGTCAACCTTCACCATCTTGGTATATATAATAGTATGGGTTGGTTGGGGATAGAGACCCTATAGTAACAGAGATCGGTCAACCTTCACCATCTTGGTACCCTTGGTATATATAATAGTATGGGTTGGTTGGAGATAGAGACCCTATAGTAACAGAGATCGGTCAACCTTCACCATCTTGGTACCCTTGGTATATATAATAGTATGGGTTGGTTGGGGATAGAGACCCTATAGTAACAGAGATCGGTCAACCTTCACCATCTTGGTATATATAATAGTATGGGTTGGTTGGGGATAGAGACCCTATAGTAACAGAGATCGGTCAACCTTCACCATCTTGGTACCCTTGGTATATAATAGTATGGGTTGGTTGGGGATAGAGACCCTATAGTAACAGAGATCGGTCAACCTTCACCATCTTGGTACCCTTGGTATATATAATAGTATGGGTTGGTTGGGGATAGAGACCCTATAGTAACAGAGATCGGTCAACCTTCACCATCTTGGTATATATAATAGTATGGGTTGGTTGGGGATAGAGACCCTATAGTAACAGAGATCGGTCAACCTTCACCATCTTGGTACCCTTGGTATATATAATAGTATGGGTTGGTTGGGGATAGAGACCCTATAGTAACAGAGATCGGTCAACCTTCACCATCTTGGTACCCTTGGTATATATAATAGTATAGGTTGGTTGGGGATAGACACCCTATAGTAACAGAGATCGGTCAACCTTCACCATCTTGGTACCCTTGGTATATATAATAGTATGGGTTGGTTGGGGATAGAGACCCTATAGTAACAGAGATCGGTCAACCTTCACCATCTTGGTACCCTTGGTATATATAATAGTATGGGTTGGTTGGGGATAGAGACCCTATAGTAACAGAGATCGGTCAACCTTCACCATCTTGGTACCCTTGGTATATATAATAGTATGGGTTGGTTGGGGATAGAGACCCTATAGTAACAGAGATCGGTCAACCTTCACCATCTTGGTACCCTTGGTATATATAATAGTATGGGTTGGTTGGGGATAGAGACCCTTTAGTAACAGAGATCGGTCAACCTTCACCATCTTGGTATATATAATAGTATGGGTTGGTTGGGGATAGAGACCCTATAGTAACAGAGATCGGTCAACCTTCACAATCTTGGTATATATAATAGTATGGGTTGGTTGGGGATAGAGACCCTATACTAACAGAGATCGGTCAACCTTCACCATCTTGGTACCCTTGGTATATATAATAGTATGGGTTGGTTGGGGATAGAGACCCTATAGTAACAGAGATCGGTCAACCTTCACCATCTTGGTACCCTTGGTATATATAATAGTATGGGTTGGTTGGGGATAGAGACCCTATAGTAACAGAGATCGGTCAACCTTCACCATCTTGGTATATATAATAGTATGGGTTGGTTGGGGATAGAGACCCTATAGTAACAGAGATCGGTCAACCTTCACCATCTTGGTACCCTTGGTATATATAATAGTATGGGTTGGTTGGGGATAGAGACCCTATAGTAACAGAGATCGGTCAACCTTCACCATCTTGGTACCCTTGGTATATATAATAGTATGGGTTGGTTGGGGATAGAGACCCTATAGTAACAGAGATCGGTCAACCTTCACCATCTTGGTACCCTTGGTATATATAATAGTATGGGTTGGTTGGGGATAGAGACCCTATAGTAACAGAGATCGGTCAACCTTCACCTTCTTGGTACCCTTGGTATATAATAGTATGGGTTGGTTGGGGATAGAGACCCTATAGTAACAGAGATCGGTCAACCTTCACCATCTTGGTACCCTTGGTATATATAATAGTATGGGTTGGTTGTGGATAGAGACCCTATAGTAACAGAGATCGGTCAACCTTCACCATCTTGGTACCCTTGGTATATATAATAGTATGGGTTGGTTGGGGATAGAGACCCTATAGTAACAGAGATCGGTCAACCTTCACCTTCTTGGTACCCTTGGTATATATAATAGTATGGGTTGGTTGGGGATAGACCCTATAGTAACAGAGATCGGTCAACCTTCACCATCTTGGTACCCTTGGTATATATAATAGTATGGGTTGGTTGGGATAGAGACCCTATAGTAACAGAGATCGGTCAACCTTCACCATCTTGGTACCCTTGGTATATATAATAGTATGGGTTGGTTGGGGATAGAGACCCTATAGTAACAGAGATCGGTCAACCTTCACCATCTTGGTACCCTTGGTATATATAATAGTATGGATTGGTTGGGGATAGAGACCCTATAGTAACAGAGATCGGTCAACCTTCACCATCTTGGTATATATAATAGTATGGGTTGGTTGGGGATAGACACCCTATAGTAACAGAGATCGGTCAACCTTCACCATCTTGGTATATATAATAGTATGTGTTGGTTGGGGATAGACACCCTATAGTAACAGAGATCGGTCAACCTTCACCATCTTGGTACCCTTGGTATATATAATAGTATGGGTTGGTTGGGGATAGAGACCCTATAGTAACAGAGATCGGTCAACCTTCACCATCTTGGTATATATAATAGTATGGGTTGGTTGGGGATAGAGACCCTATAGTAACAGAGATCGGTCAACCTTCACCATCTTGGTACCCTTGGTATATATAATAGTATGGGTTGGTTGGGGATAGAGACCCTATAGTAACAGAGATCGGTCAACCTTCACCATCTTGGTATATATAATAGTATGGGTTGGTTGGGGATAGACACCCTATAGTAACAGAGATCGGTCAACCTTCACCATCTTGGTACCCTTGGTATATATAATAGTATGGGTTGGTTGGGGATAGAGACCCTATAGTAACAGAGATCGGTCAACCTTCACCATCTTGGTATATATAATAGTATGGGTTGGTTGGGGATAGACACCCTATAGTAACAGAGATCGGTCAACCTTCACCATCTTGGTACCCTTGGTATATATAATAGTATGGGTTGGTTGGGGATAGAGACCCTATAGTAACAGAGATCGGTCAACCTTCACCATCTTGGTACCCTTGGTATATATAATAGTATGGGTTGGTTGGGGATAGAGACCCTATAGTAACAGAGATCGGTCAACCTTCACCATCTTGGTACCCTTGGTATATATAATAGTATGGGTTGGTTGGGGATAGAGACCCTATAGTAACAGAGATCGGTCAACCTTCACCATCTTGGTACCCTTGGTATATAATAGTATGGGTTGGTTGGGGATAGAGACCCTATAGTAACAGAGATCGGTCAACCTTCACCTTCTTGGTACCCTTGGTATATATAATAGTATGGGTTGGTTGGGGATAGAGACCCTATAGTAACAGAGATCGGTCAACCTTCACCTTCTTGGTACCCTTGGTATATATAATAGTATGGGTTGGTTGGGGATAGAGACCCTATAGTAACAGAGATCGGTCAACCTTCACCATCTTGGTACCCTTGGTATATATAATAGTATGGGTTGGTTGGGGATAGAGACCCTATAGTAACAGAGATCGGTCAACCTTCACCATCTTGGTACCCTTGGTATATATAATAGTATGGGTTGGTTGGGGATAGAGACCCTATAGTAACAGAGATCGGTCAACCTTCACCATCTTGGTACCCTTGGTATATATAATAGTATGGGTTGGTTGGGGATAGAGACCCTATAGTAACAGAGATCGGTCAACCTTCACCATCTTGGTACCCTTGGTATATATAATAGTATGGGTTGGTTGGGGATAGAGACCCTATAGTAACAGAGATCGGTCAACCTTCACCATCTTGGTACCCTTGGTATATATAATAGTATGGGTTGGTTGGGGATAGAGACCCTATAGTAACAGAGATCGGTCAACCTTCACCATCTTGGTACCCTTGGTATATATAATAGTATGGGTTGGTTAGGGATAGAGACCCTATAGTAACAGAGATCGGTCAACCTTCACCATCTTGGTATATAATAGTATGGGTTGGTTGGGGCTAGACACCCTATAGTAACAGAGATCGGTCAACCTTCACCATCTTGGTATATATAATAGTATGGGTTGGTTGGGGATAGACACCCTATAGTAACAGAGATCGGTCAACCTTCACCATCTTGGTACCCTTGGTATATAATAGTATGGGTTGGTTGGGGATAGAGACCCTATAGTAACAGAGATCGGTCAACCTTCACCATCTTGGTATATATAATAGTATGGGTTGGTTGGGGATAGAGACCCTATAGTAACAGAGATCGGTCAACCTTCACCATCTTGGTACCCTTGGTATATATAATAGTATGGGTTGGTTGGGGATAGAGACTCTATAGTAACAGAGATCGGTCAACCTTCACCATCTTGGTACCCTAGGTATATAATAGTATGGGTTGGTTGGGGATAGAGACCCTATAGTAACAGAGATCGGTCAACCTTCACCATCTTGGTACCCTTGGTATATATAATAGTATGGGTTGGTTGGGGATAGACACCCTATAGTAACAGAGATCGGTCAACCTTCACCATCTTGGTACCCTTGGTATATATAATAGTATGGGTTGGTTGGGGATAGACACCCTATAGTAACAGAGATCGGTCAACCTTCACCATCTTGGTACCCTTGGTATATATAATAGTATGGGTTGGTTGGGGATAGAGACCCTATAGTAACAGAGATCGGTCAACCTTCACAATCTTGGTATATATAATAGTATGGGTTGGTTGGGGATAGAGACCCTATAGTAACAGAGATCGGTCAACCTTCACCATCTTGGTACCCTTGGTATATATAATAGTATGGGTTGGTTGGGGATAGAGACCCTATAGTAACAGAGATCGGTCAACCTTCACCATCTTGGTATATATAATAGTATGGGTTGGTTGGGGATAGAGACCCTATAGTAACAGAGATCGGTCAACCTTCACCATCTTGGTACCCTTGGTATATATAATAGTAGGGGTTGGTTGGGGATAGAGACCCTATAGTAACAGAGATCGGTCAACCTTCACCATCTTGGTATATATAATAGTATGGGTTGGTTGGGGATAGACACCCTATAGTAACAGAGATCGGTCAACCTTCACCATCTTGGTATATATAATAGTATGGGTTGGTTGGGGATAGAGACCCTATAGTAACAGAGATCGGTCAACCTTCACCATCTTGGTACCCTTGGTATATATAATAGTATGGGTTGGTTGGGGATAGAGACCCTATAGTAACAGAGATCGGTCAACCTTCACTATCTTGGTATATATAATAGTATGGGTTGGTTGGGGATAGAGACCCTATAGTAACAGAGATCGGTCAACCTTCACCATCTTGGTATATATAATAGTATGGGTTGGTTGGGGATAGAGACCCTATAGTAACAGAGATCGGTCAACCTTCACCATCTTGGTATATATAATAGTATGGGTTGGTTGGGGATAGAGACCCTATAGTAACAGAGATCGGTCAACCTTCACCATCTTGGTACCTGGTAAACTATCAATGAAAGTTAAATATTACTAAGCTATAATGAATCAAATAAAATCAATCTAAATGAATACTCTATATCTAAGTTGAATTCAATCTGAAACAAGCTAATTTATATCCAAAGGTCTCACATAATAAATGTATATAATTATAGGGTAAGATTATAAGGGTTAATATTAGCCAGGAATTAACTCACCAATAGTTCCACGTGGCAATGAGGCAAGGGAGAACGTTTTACCCAATATGGCGGTGGACAATGGGGAACGAGACTTCGGTACTAAGACATGAGTCAAGTTAAAGAAAGAATAAATGATTACATGGGAATGGACATGATTATTATAATTTATGCTTATCTATCAGTCAGTCATGATGTCGATGAGAGCGTCGTGATGGTGTAGTTGTGTGTATTGCTGTATGTGTATTGTGATTAGAGGCACAAAAGCACGATCAACTGAGGGCGGAAAATTAGATGTTAACTGGTTGGTGTTCGTGAAGGCTCTGGCGTACCTCAAAAGCACACCTTGCTGCCTTGGCAAACCGCCAGGAGCCCAAATTATCGTACGGCATTTAGGTTGCTCTATACGATAAATTATATTAATATATACGATAAATTCATATATACTACATAAGACCATGGCAATATTGCTTAATAGCATATTAGGCCTTTTATAACTTAACTTATTTACAATCTTATAATATACGATCTACTCGTCCTACGTCGTGCTGTAGGAGAGATCGTGACGTCACAGAGACATACGAGATCACAAAAGAGTCATATTCTATCGTATTTATACGATACACTCCCCCCACAAAAAAGACCTGAACCCCACCTTAAACCTAAAGTTGCCCAGAGGCTATCTTCTGACGCCACAAGTCGACAGCGCCAGCAGCAGCGCGTCTGGGACGCGTCCTGGTCCGAGAATGATCACCATCAGTAAGAGGTGAGTCGTTCCTTGAGAATCCTCGGACCCAGCAATAACAGGTGGAGCCTCAGATTGCAATGCGGAATCGAGCTCCAAAGCGTACAAATGTGCGATAGGACGAACAGTAGTTCCAGTGGCTGTCTTCAATAGCGCCACCCGCTGTACAGAGTCTGCCCCCTTGTATACCTCCAATACGCGGCCTAATTTCCAGTATAAACGAGGACTATCTTCTTTAATTAAAACAACTTCGCCAACTGTAGGTGCCGTTGGTCTACCAGAGGGAGTAACACTCCTTTCCCTCAATGCTAGCAGATATTCACTAATCCACCGTTTCCTAAAATCCTCGATTATCCTGGATATATACTGGTATCTCTTAGACACCGCTACCTCAGAGTACAACGAGGGATCCTCTAACTCTACTATGGACTGAAAATCAGATGGAAACGCAGTCAATGGTTTTCCATATAGCAAGTGAGCTGGCGTTAATGGTAGTGGTTCTTGCAGGTCGGTGTACACATACGTAAGCGGGCGATCATTCACGACTGCCTCTATCTCTGTGAGGACTGTCGTCAACTCACTCTTCTTTAATAGAGCACGTCCTACAACCGCTCTTAGTCCTGACTTTACTATGCCGACACATCGTTCCCACATTCCACCAAACCAAGGTGCCTTAACTGGAATGAACCTCCATTCGCAATTCTTCTCTCCCCAAAAAAGTGATGATAGTAGGATCACTACTCATATCCTTTAGATATTTTGATGCTTGGACATAAGTGGGAGCATTGTCGCTAAGAATGAGTTGAGGGAATGAACGACGGGCACAAAACCGTCTGAACGCCAGCATAAATTCTTTGCTAGACATATTATCACATAGTTCTAGGTGTACCGCTCGAGACGTCGCACAGGTAAACAATAATATATAAACCTTCTCATGCTCCCTCGTCTTCAATGCCCCTGTGTAATCTAATCCTACCGCTTGGAAAGGTTCTATGTGCTTTACACGGCATTCAGGTAGAGGTGGAGCTGGTCCAGTTGCATAAGGTTTACCCTTTAGTCTCTGGCATATTACACACTTTCTCACTACGCGTCGAGCTACTTGTCGAACTCTGGGTATCCACCATGTGAGACGTAAATTGGATATAATATGACATACCCCGTAGTGTTTTACTTCCCTATGTGCACGTATGATCAATAGATCAGAAATGTGATGTCTTGTTGGCATAAGTATAGGTCGGTTTGTGCCGTCTGGTACACCCGACCACTTCAGGCGACCCTCACACCTGATGAGGCCATTGTCTAGGTGCAACCTTAGTTGACGCACTATATTAGGCATTAACCCTTAATTAGCGGCTCACCACATAAGTCGAGTTAAATAAAGCTGGACTATGTGGCGGCGCTCGACATAGGTCGAGTGGCAATTTCAGCACGTAATGTTGCTGAGAGAGAGAGACAAGTGGTGGCAGGAGACTAGCGAGCGTATGACTGCTCCAGACCACCGCGGAGAACCTACTGACACGAATCTCAGCTCCCTCCTCCCTCTCTCACTCGCTACATACTGAATTATATGGGGAAAGTACCGAATTACATGCTTTTTGCACTCGCGTTGCACGGTTATTGCAAGAAAACTAGCCATCATAAAAGGATCGTTATGGTGTCATTCGAAAGCTCTGTTTATGCCCTTTCAGGGATAGGTACTTGTTTTACGTTCTGGGTCTTATTTAGGCATGAAAATGATCACGTAAACAGCCCTATTTTGGCTAAAAACACCCCGCTGGGCGGTACATATAAATAAACCGCATAGGCCGCTCGTAAGGTGTTAATGTCTTATTCGAGCTTTTCAAGGATTCTAATTCATTGGAAAAGGTTTCTATTTGAACCCATTTGATCAAAGTTACTTCAGCTGCTTTAAATTCACGAGCATCAATGTTGTGACCCCTGTTGCAGAGTTGGCCCGTTACTTTAAGCTTGAGATTGGATACATATCGCAACACCCAAGCTACAACTCTGACTAGTTTATTATAGTCACCGAATCTTGCCCACTTCATGATAGGACCCGGTGGCTCATTTGGTTGGGCTATAACTGCCACTGTTTCCAGTGGCAGAAGTCCCTCACCAACAGCATGCCATATCGTCCATTCACTTTCATGGAGCAGCCACTTTGGACCATGCCACCACAATACGGACTTCATTAACTGGCTAGCCGTTATACCCCTAGTTATGAGATCACTAGGGTTTTCTTTTGTATTTACATAATGATAAGCAACGTCTGGCAAAAGGGCTCTAATCTCATCTACCCTATTCCGCACATAAACTGGCAGAGACTTCTTGCTATGTATCCAGTTGAGTGCGACCTGACTATCGCACCATACATGAACGATTTCAATATTTCATTCGCTCTCGTATGCTGCGCGTACATGTTGCACCAGACGTGCTAATAGCAGCATGGCAGTCAATTCCATTTTAGGGATAGTCACCTTTTTAACCGGGGCTACCTTAGCCCGGGCTGTAACTAAATGTGCCCCAAATGAAGTAACAACATATATGGCTACCCCGTATGCCTTGGCGCTAGCATCGCAAAACGTGTGTAACGTAACGTCACCGAACGCCGCCACTTTACGAAGTATAGGTTTAGTACATAGGATGGCATATTCATTCAACAACAATGTCCCTTGGTCATGCAGGTCCTCGGGCAAACTGTCATCCCATCCTATTTTACGTCTCCAAACTTCCTGCATTAGAATCCTAGCTCTTATGGTAATGGGTAATGCTAGACCCAAAGGATCAAACAATTGCGCAACTTTGCTCAACAGACTTCTTTTTGTGTGTGCTCCTGTCTGCTGAGCAAAAGACCTTGTTTGAAAAGTTAGTATGTCATGTTTAGGTTGCCAGATCATCCCCAAATTTCTGGACTTTTCCTGGTTAAGAGATGCCGTACCATCCACTTGTATTAAACTCTGAAGATCTTCACTATTAGTAACCCACTCGCGGAGAAATAGATGTGCATCCGCAAACAATCTGCGTGCTTGCCAGTATGCATACAACAAATCATCATGACTATCGCTAGTACCCTGCAAATTATCAATGTATAATCCGCGAGATAGTTTACTTGTGTCCTCATGAGTGTCAGCTAGATGTTTTCTGATTGTGGCATTTAACAAAAACTGCGAGCAAGTGGCCCCAAAGAGTACAACCCGAAAACGGTATATTATGATGGGACTTTCAGAGTCGCTAATGTCGCCGAACCAAAGAAAGCGGGTAACATCTCTATCTTCCTCCTTTAGCTTGACCATCAAGAATGCCTTCTCGATGTCACTGGTATAGGCGTACTTCCCCAGCCTAAACTGCAATAGATGTTGGGACAGGTCCGACACCATGGACGGACCTGTCAACAGGCAGTCATTTAGACTGGGTTGTTGTCCTTGGTGGGCAGAACAGTCATACACCACCCGTATTGGTGTGGTGACGCTGTCTTTCTTTACCCCATGATGGGCCAGATAGTGAACCCTACCCTTCTTACACGGTTCCTTGACATCGACTCTCTCTATAAAGCCCCTATCCTCATAACTCAGAAATACATCGTCATACGCCTGGCGCGTGCTCGGTTCGTTAGACAATTTCCGCTGCAATGCGCGCAAGCGACCTAATGCCAAACCATAGTTGGTAGGCAGGCTTATCTCACTGTTCTTCCAGGGTAAACTAACTTTATATTGCTTGTCTGAGGCACAGTAGCACACAGACTCGTCAAACCTTTGTAGCGCAACTTCCGAGTCATAATCAGTCTCCATAGGATTAATGCCTATGTGATCCAATCTCCACAGTCGTTCCAGGTCGAACTCGGCAGCCATCTTAGGGTCACTAGGTTGGGAATCCTCCCTTCCCAACTCCTCTGCTGCGGTTACATTGACTCTATATAGAGACCGTGTCGACCAGGACCTTTGAATGTGTAGTATGCACCTTTCCGCTCATGCAGTATCCAAATTTAGTGGGGATTAAAATTACACCACACATCTTTTTAAATCCAGGGTATACTACTTCATAATAATGATCCACACCAAGTAGAACATGCACCTCACTCTGATTTCCCATGGGATCTGACAAGTTAACCCCTTTGCTACGTAATGCGTGTTCCACCTTCTCCACACCCACAGATACATATTCTGGTAGGGTGTCTACTATGATACAAGTCATAAAGTACCGGTTTTTACGATAGAAATATGAAATCTCCGCTATCTCGTAGTCTTGTTTATCAGTAACCCCTGTGAAGCCCTGTAATCGAAGAGTCTCAGCCCCTACGATTCGGTGCTTCAGTCCCACTAGTACGGACCTCTTTATAAAGGAACGTTGAGACCCTTGATCTAGAAGTACCCGACAAACTTTGTTACTGTCATTACCTTCCATGGGAATCTGTATTGTGGGCAATATAGTGGTGTCTTGCGTTCTACCTAGTGTCACAGTTGTAGACGTACCCTCTGTATTGACGTCTTTGACTTTATCTGCTGTAGGACACAACTTATCAAAGTGATATCCTTTGCAGTGCCGACAGGGCCTTAAGTATGTAGCAGTACATTGTCCCTGCTTACCATGTTCCCCACTTAGACAACCTACACATATCTTCAATCTTTTCACCTGTGCTAGTTTTGTCTCATTTGTTGGGTATTTTACGCAGAAACTCCATTTATGTTTGTTGTTACATAGCTTACATAGAATCTGAGCAGGTTTCTTATACGCACCCTCTTTCTTTACTTTAGTCCCCACTGTCATGCTTAATGTTCCCCTCTTCTCCACATTCTCACTCCCTCCCGACACATACATTCTCCCTTTGTTCAACTGTAGATTATTGATCTCCTTACTGAACTGAGTTTTGAATTCCCCCAGCTCAAATGATCTTACCTTATCAAGTATTGCCATAGGAAAGCTTCTGACGCAAGATAATGACTATCATTTCCTGCGTGGTAAGCCCTAGGTGTCTAGCGATCGAGTATGGCACTCCATATTTGCCCTGAAGTTTGTCAACTCATCAACCTTATACTGTGGTTCTGCGAGCCCCAACAAGGCAACAACATGGGCCATCTTCAACTGCTCTCTATCCCTGTATGTGGACTCTAATTGGTGTACCGCTTCAAGATAACTACCACCCACTACTGCAAAACCCTCTATTAAATGTAAGGCCTCTCCTTCCATTTGTCCCTTCAGATAGTGAAACTTGCGGACATTATCCAAAGAGGATTCATGAAACCGTAGATCGAAATACGTCCCAGAAAGCTAACCACTCGGTTAACTTGCCCCCAAATGTAGGAAGATTGAGCTTTGGGAGGTGTACAGTATGTTTTGGGTCAGCCCTTCTATGGGCCTCATTATCGCCTCCCTTCTTACTTGCGACAGCACGCTGTAATAGGCGCTTCGCTCTAAAGACAGGTTCGTCATAGAGGGCGCGATTATCACACTCTGTAACTATCTCTTCCTCCTCTATCATGTCAGCCACAATCACCTCACTCAGAGCCGTAATACGACCGTGGGTAGCCTGGACGTTATCTAATCTAGCCTCCAATTCCTCTAGTTCAGCAGTAGTGATGAAAGTGTTTAAGTCCACAATTAGCCTATTTAATACTCCCCGAAGTCCTGCCCTTTGATTTTTAGGGGCTTTGATCAGCACCCCACTAGACGGTGTCCCTTTTTTTTATTTTTATCCATTTTGCATGTGACCCTATAGGCTATGTATCTAAATGTTACGTTACAAAAACAACGGCCAAATAGTAGTCTAATTAAGAGACGCCAACCGGCGGACTTCTATGTTATGGAGAAAAAATAGTAAATAGCAATACCTACTAATGGATCATATTGAACAAGAAAAAATGTTAGGTCAGGTCATATGTCACAGGAAGTCTGAAACGGAAAAGAAAATTATTGGGGAAAGATGATGGGTGGGATGCAGAACTTGGGCAGGTGCAACGATGTGAACCTGCATTCCGGCTCTAACCATCGCTTGGCTAGCCTTGCCAGTTTATCATAGAGTTGTTCCTGCATCCTGTTATATGTCCCCTTGTTCATTGCCTTAAAATCCCTTACTGGTAGCTAATTCCCGGGTCTGGGCACCAATGTGGTAAACTATCAATGGAAGTTAAATATTACTAAGCTATAATGAATCAAATCAAATCAATCTAAATGAATACTCTATATCTATATTGAATTCAATCTGAAACAAGCTAATTTATATCCAAAGGTCTCACATAATAAATGTATATAATTATAGGGTAAGATTATAAGGGTTAATATTAGCCAGGAATTAACTCACCAATAGTTCCACGTGGCAATGAGGCAAGGGAGAACGTTTTACCCAATATGGCGGTGGACAATGGGGAACGAGACTTCGGTCCCAAGACACGAGTCAAGTTAAAGAAAGAATAAATGATTACATGGGAATGGACATGATTATAATTTATGCTTATCTATCAGTCAGTCATGATGTCGATGAGAGCGTCGTGATGGTGTAGTTGTGTGTATTGCTGTATGTGTATTGTGATTAGAGGCACAAAAGCACGATCAACTGAGGGCGGAAAATTAGATGTTAACTGGTTGGTGTTCGTGAAGGCTCTGGCGTACCTCAAAAGCACACCTTGCTGCCTTGGCAAACCGCCAGGAGCCCAAATTATCGTACCGCATTTAGGTTGCTCTATACGATAAATTATATTAATATATACGATAAATTCATATATACTACATAAGACCATGGCAATATTGCTTAATAGCATATTAGGCCTTTTATAACTTAACTTATTTACAATCTTATAATATACGATCTACTCGTCCTACGTCGTGCTGTAGGAGAGATCGTGACGTCACAGAGACATACGAGATCACAAAAGAGTCATATTCTATCGTATTTATACGATAGTATGGGTTGGTTGGGGATAGACACCCTATAGTAACAGAGATCGGTCAACCTTCACCTTTGGTACCCTTGGTATATATAATAGTATGGGTTGGTTGGGGATAGACACCCTATAGTAACAGAGATCGGTCAACCTTCACCATCTTGGTACCCTTGGTATATATAATAGTATGGGTTGGTTGGGGATAGAGACCCTATAGTAACAGAGATCGGCTAACCTTCACCATCTTGGTACCCTTGGTATATATAATAGTATGGGTTGGTTGGGGATAGAGACCCTATAGTAACAGAGATCGGTCAACCTACACCATCTTGGTATATATAATAGTATGGGTTGGTTGGGGATAGAGACCCTATAGTAACAGAGATCGGTCAACCTTCACCATCTTGGTATATATAATAGTATGGGTTGGTTGGGGATAGAGACCCTATAGTAACAGAGATCGGTCAACCTTCACCATCTTGGTACCCTTGGTATATATAATAGTATGGGTTGGTTGGGGATAGAGACCCTATAGTAACAGAGATCGGTCAACCTTCACCATCTTGGTACCCTTGGTATATAATAGTATGGGTTGGTTGGGGATAGAGACCCTATAGTAACAGAGATCGGTCAACCTTCACCATCTTGGTACCCTTGGTATATATAATAGTATGGGTTGGTTGGGGATAGAGACCCTATAGTAACAGAGATCGGTCAACCTTCACCATCTTGGTACCCTTGGTATATATAATAGTATGGGTTGGTTGGGGATAGAGACCCTATAGTAACAGAGATCGGTCAACCTTCACCATCTTGGTACCCTTGGTATATATAATAGTATGGGTTGGTTGGGGATAGAGACCCTATAGTAACAGAGATCGGTCAACCTTCACCATCTTGGTACCCTTGGTATATATAATAGTATGGGTTGGTTGGGGATAGAGACCCTATAGTAACAGAGATCGGTCAACCTTCACCATCTTGGTACCCTTGGTATATATAATAGTATGGGTTGGTTGGGGATAGAGACCCTATAGTAACAGAGATCGGTCAACCTTCACCATCTTGGGTATATATAATAGTATGGGTTGGTTGGGGATAGAGACCCTATAGTAACAGAGATCGGTCAACCTTCACCATCTTGGTACATATAATAGTATGGGTTGGTTGGGGATAGAGACCCTATAGTAACAGAGATCGGTCAACCTTCACCATCTTGGTACCCTTGGTATATATAATAGTATGGGTTGGTTGGGGATAGAGACCCTATAGTAACAGAGATCGGTCAACCTTCACCATCTTGGTACCCTTGGTATATATAATAGTATGGGTTGGTTGGGGATAGAGACCCTATAGTAACAGAGATCGGTCAACCTTCACCATCTTGGTACCCTTGGTATATATAATAGTATGGGTTGGTTGGGGATAGAGACCCTATAGTAACAGAGATCGGTCAACCTTCACCATCTTGGTACCCTTGGTATATATAATAGTATGGGTTGGTTGGGGATAGAGACCCTATAGTAACAGAGATCGGTCAACCTTCACCATCTTGGTATATATAATAGTATGGGTTGGTTGGGGATAGAGACCCTATAGTAACAGAGATCGGTCAACCTTCACCATCTTGGTATATATAATAGTATGGGTTGGTTGGGATAGACACCCTATAGTAACAGAGATCGGTCAACCTTCACCATCTTGGTATATATAATAGTATGGGTTGGTTGGGGATAGAGACCCTATAGTAACAGAGATCGGTCAACCTTCACCATCTTGGTACCCTTGGTATATATAATAGTATGGGTTGGTTGGGGATAGAGACCCTATAGTAACAGAGATCGGTCAACCTTCACCATCTTGGTATATAATAGTATGGGTTGGTTGGGGATAGAGACTCTATAGTAACAGAGATCGGTCAACCTTCACCATCTTGGTACTCTTGGTATATATAATAGTATGGGTTGGTTGGGGATAGAGACCCTATAGTAACAGAGATCGGTCAACCTTCACCATCTTGGTATATATAATAGTATGGGTTGGTTGGGGATAGAGACCCTATAGTAACAGAGATCGGTCAACCTTCACCATCTTGGTATATATAATAGTATGGGTTGGTTGGGGATAGAGACCCTATAGTAACAGAGATCGGTCAACCTTCACCATCTTGGTACCCTTGGTATATATAATAGTATGGGTTGGTTGGGGATAGAGACCCTATAGTAACAGAGATCGGTCAACCTTCACCATCTTGGTACCCTTGGTATATATAATAGTATGGGTGGTTGGGGATAGACACCCTATAGTAACAGAGATCGGTCAACCTTCACCATCTTGGTACCCTTGGTATATATAATAGTATGGGTTGGTTGGGGATAGAGACCCTATAGTAACAGAGATCGGTCAACCTTCACCATCTTGGTACCCTTGGTATATATAATAGTATGGGTTGGTTGGGGATAGAGACCCTATAGTAACAGAGATCGGTCAACCTTCACCATCTTGGTACCCTTGGTATATATAATAGTATGGGTTGGTTGGGGATAGAGACCCTATAGTAACAGAGATCGGTCAACCTTCACCATCTTGGTACCCTTGGTATATATAATAGTATGGGTTGGTTGGGGATAGAGACCCTATAGTAACAGAGATCGGTCAACCTTCACCATCTTGGTATATATAATAGTATGGGTTGGTTGGGGATAGAGACCCTATAGTAACAGAGATCGGTCAACCTTCACCATCTTGGTATTTATAATAGTATGGGTTGGTTGGGGATAGAGACCCTATAGTAACAGAGATCGGTCAACCTTCACCATCTTGGTACCCTTGGTATATATAATAGTATGGGTTGGTTGGGGATAGAGACCCTATAGTAACAGAGATCGGTCAACCTTCACCATCTTGGTACCCTTGGTATATATAATAGTATGGGTTGGTTGGGGATAGAGACCCTATAGTAACAGAGATCGGTCAACCTTCACCATCTTGGTACCCTTGGTATATATAATAGTATGGGTTGGTTGGGGATAGAGACCCTATAGTAACAGAGATCGGTCAACCTTCACCATCTTGGCATATATAATAGTATGGGTTGGTTGGGAATAGAGACCCTATAGTAACAGAGATCGGTCAACCTTCACCATCTTGGTACCCTTGGTATATATAATAGTATGGGTTGGTTGGGGATAGAGACCCTATAGTAACAGAGATCGGTCAACCTTCACCATCTTGGTACCCTTGGTATATATAATAGTATGGGTTGGTTGGGGATAGAGACCCTATAGTAACAGAGATCGGTCAACCTTCACCATCTTGGTACCCTTGGTATATATAATAGTATGGGTTGGTTGGGGATAGAGACCCTATAGTAACAGAGATCGGTCAACCTTCACCATCTTGGTACCCTTGGTATATATAATAGTATGGGTTGGTTGGGGATAGAGACCCCATAGTAACAGAGATCGGTCAACCTTCACCATCTTGGTACCCTTGGTATATATAATAGTATGGGTTGGTTGGGGATAGAGACCCTATAGTAACAGAGATCGGTCAACCTTCACCATCTTGGTACCCTTGGTATATATAATAGTATGGGTTGGTTGGGGATAGAGACCCTATAGTAACAGAGATCGGTCAACCTTCACCATCTTGGTACCCTTGGTATATATAATAGTATGGGTTGGTTGGGGATAGACCCTATAGTAACAGAGATCGGTCAACCTTCACCATCTTGGTACCCTTGGTATATATAATAGTATGGGTTGGTTGGGATAGAGACCCTATAGTAACAGAGATCGGTCAACCTTCACCATCTTGGTACCCTTGGTATATATAATAGTATGGGTTGGTTGGGGATAGAGACCCTATAGTAACAGAGATCGGTCAACCTTCACCATCTTGGTACCCTTGGTATATATAATAGTATGGATGGTTGGGGATAGAGACCCTATAGTAACAGAGATCGGTCAACCTTCACCATCTTGGTACCCTTGGTATATAATAGTATGGGTTGGTTGGGGATAGAGACCCTATAGTAACAGAGATCGGTCAACCTTCACCTTCTTGGTACCCTTGGTATATATAATAGTATGGGTTGGTTGGGGATAGAGACCCTATAGTAACAGAGATCGGTCAACCTTCACCTTCTTGGTACCCTTGGTATATATAATAGTATGGGTTGGTTGGGGATAGAGACCCTATAGTAACAGAGATCGGTCAACCTTCACCATCTTGGTACCCTTGGTATATATAATAGTATGGGTTGGTTGGGGATAGAGACCCTATAGTAACAGAGATCGGTCAACCTTCACCATCTTGGTACCCTTGGTATATATAATAGTATGGGTTGGTTGGGGATAGACACCCTATAGTAACAGAGATCGGTCAACCTTCACCTTCTTGGTACCCTTGGTATATATAATAGTAAGGGTTGGTTGGGGATAGAGACCCTATAGTAACAGAGATCGGTCAACCTTCACCATCTTGGTACCCTTGGTATATATAATAGTATGGGTTGGTTGGGGATAGAGACCGTATAGTAACAGAGATCGGTCAACCTTCACCATCTTGGTACCCTTGGTATATATAATAGTATGGGTTGGTTGGGGATAGAGACCCTATAGTAACAGAGATCGGTCAACCTTCACCATCTTGGTACCGCTGGTTATAGGTTTGTTTGTTTACACTTAAGGATCTCCATTACCATAATAAACATTTGGGAATATCGGTACAGGATATATAGTTTGGTCTTTAGTGATACATTCTACATAATCAAACATAAAATATAACCTCGTTCTGTGATAATTGAAGTACCAAAATGGCGTCTAAATAATAAGATAGCCACACTCTCTCTCTCTCTAGTTGATAATTGAGATAAACTACCGGATGATACAGGCACTCTAAAAACAAAGGCTATAACAACATTATGATAAAGTTAAGACAATCATTGGCTATATTGATGGTGATTTACCTTTCCATTAACACATTACGAGCGGGTGGGTCGGTAACTTCTATTACCCGCCATGCGGGTGGTTTTACCCTAAATGGGGTTGATTCCGTGCTCTTTTTCATGCATAAACAAGACTCAGAGCGTAATACAAGTATCTAGCCCTGAAAGGGCGTAAACAGAGCTTTCCAATGCCACCCGAACCATCCTTCTACGACCACTGGTTCTCTTGCAACGATCGTGCAACACGAGTGCAAAAACCCTAAAATAAGGTAATTTCCTTACATAATTCCCTGTGTAGCTAGTGCGAGAGGGTGGAGGAGGGTGTAATAAATTTCAGTCGACCAACGGCGGTGGTGGCGAGCGGTCAGGTGGGACCTCCTCGCACCGCTCAACTCTCTTTCAGAGCACATTACGTGCTCAAAATTACACTCGATATCTGTCGAGACCTGCATATGGGCACGTTTTCTTTAACTCGACATATGTTGCGCGCCGATGGTTATGGGTTAATATAGTATATGAGTTTATTAATACCAGTATGCCTTTACAAGGGTATCTTATTATCTATCTATCTACATTATATGCTTTTATTTTTATTTTCTATTTAACTCTATTTCATTATATTTTTTTTTTTTTTTTTCCTTAGGGGTTGTCACCTCAAGACAGAGCAAGAACAGGGAAAACACAAAACACAACATAAAACAACGAACACACACAGACAAAACACAAATTCACACACATCTAGGTCACCCAGGAAAAGACCCAGACTCCAGGGTCACCAAGGTCGCTCCAACACTCCCCCGGCCCCCAACCACCCAGAGAGGTTCTGATCTCGGCAGGCAGACATGCAGCGGAGCCGAAGCCACAAGAACGCCCACCACACTTCCAGGAGCACCCTTCATATTAATCGTCTCCCCGGGCCAGGCGCCTGATGGACTATTAAATTATCTAGTCCAACTTGCGCCCAACCCCTTCCCCCAAATGACCACATGTTCACTCAACTATTCACAAGCAATCTCCATTCATTCCTGTTTATTACCACTTCCTCTGCCTGTTCTATAGTCATTCCTCTATCATCCAAAGTTTGTCTTACACAGTCTCTCCATCTCAATGGGGGTCTTCCTGCCCTTCTGTCTCCCCTTGTATCTGACTCACATATTCTCTTTGTAAGCCTTTCATCTCCCATTCGTTCAACATGACCATACCAGCTCTGCACCCTTCTGTCCACTCTGGCTGACAAATGTTCCTGCTGCCCCACTCTCCTACGTATCTCTTCATTCCTCAATCCGTCTCTACGAGTAACTCCACACATACTCCTCAAGCAGCTCATCTCCATCACATCCAGCTTTTTTCATTCCTTTTTCTTCAGAGCCCATGTCTCAGCCCCATACATCACTGTTGGCACAACAATTCCTTGATACATTGCATTTTTTACTTTCATTCCGAGATTTCTCGTTTTCCATATACTTCCCATTGCTCCGAAAACCTTCCTTCCTTCACACACTATCTGTTTTACCTCCATTTCTATACCTCTACTCCTGCTTATCGTTCCTCCTAGATATATAAAACACTCTACTTTTTCCAATATTTCCCCATCCAGCCTCACATCTAGATTCACCATACGATCACCCCTATTACACACCATTACTTTACTTTTATTGACGTTTTCTTGTTATGGATACATTAATTACCCTTTCCATACCCATATTGTTTTACAGTGTTCTGTATTATCAAAGTCAGGAAATTCCAACATGAACCAGAGAGGCACTCGGTAGAGCACATACCTCTGCCTATGCTGGCTGGTTCTTTACCATTAATATCATAGGCATATCCTATCTGTCCAACAAATGTTGTGAACATCTTTGGATCGTTTCCTTGGCGCACATCGTATAGCCCACTAAATTTCGTGAATAAATGTTAATAACTTTGAGAGATACCTTGTTTACAGACAAACATGGACAGGTAGACAAGCAGAGATAAAACATAATCTCCATCCAACTTCGTTAACAGAGTTAACAAAATATGAACGATTGTGGCAGAGGAGATAAATCTGAAGTCTATAAACTTTGAACTTTATGGACAGTTTTATTTTTGTTTTGTCTATGTGTATGCAGGAGACAAAATGTAGTCTCCCTCCCACCCAGCTTGAAACAGTATAAAGTATGGTTCACACATACAAGAGTCGGTGCCCAAGTCCAACACGAGTGAGGACATTTTCAGATTCGGCCATGATTCGGGCATACTCTTCGTGACTCGTGTTACACTTGTGTGAGTCATGTTTATATCGGGGTGTGTCCTGGGGACTCGTGACGTGGCCTAGAAATTTCATGCCTTCATAAAATTAAATTTCTTGTCCCCGTCAAGAGTCCGAAGGACACATGTGTAGACACGTGTTGACTCTCTGTGACTCGTGTTGACTCTTGTTGAACTCTGCATAACTCTTTGTAACTCGTGTTGATTCTTGTTACACTATTTGGTGAATCGGGCACCTGCACAATGGAGGCCACTCTTGGGAGCACTCTTCGTGACTCTAGTTACACTCTTGTTGACTCTTGTTACACTCTTGTTGACTCGTTTGGCTCACTCTTTGTTTTCGTACCCTGGAATTTGACCGTTATTTTTCAAATTTCCTCAACTCGTGTTGGGTTCGTGTTACACTCTTCGTGACTCTTGTTGACTCTCCATGACTCATACTGACTCTTGGATGAACAAGTACCGACTCTTGTTGACTCTTGGTGAATCTGGAACAGTGACCTACTCGGGCTGGTTCTTGCCAGAGTCACGAAGATCCACGAAGAGTGGCACTCATCGTTCACTCGTGCTGGACTCGGACACCGACTCTTGTATGTGTGAACCATGCTTAAGTCATAGGATGAGGGAAAGATGACTGAGGGGAATGTTCCAGAGTGTATTTGTAGAGTGAAGGAAAGCCTGGGAAAATTGGTTCACACTTGGGTTAGGGATAGGTATGGGCAAATGTTGAAAGGCTGGTGCCACCTAGTTTCCACAAGGGAGGATTTATACACTGAGAAAGCTCTGAAATATATCACTGATTATTGCATTAACGGTAGAAGAGTGAGAGATGCAACATTGCAGCATGTACACAGAGATTGTAGTGAATTAGTTAGAGGCAGTGAGTTTACACCATATAGTTTTGTAGATGCCAATAACGTTTCCGGTGGCTGCAAAACCATTGATACTGAAGTAGAATTAGAATGTGAACAAAATTTATGCTTGTCTATAATATAAATATTATCAAGTACGTGTAACATGCATGCGAAATATAGTATTGGTATAGACAAACATAAAATCATACTGCATAACAAACTCTTTAGAATAAGGACACTCACAGAAGCCACATACCCGACATTTTATGTTTGATTTGATGGATGGATGTGGACGATAGTAACCATCCACACACTATTGATGGATGGATGTGGACCATAGTAACCATCCACACACTATTGATGGATGGATGTGGACCATAGTAACCATCCACACACTATTGATGGATGGATCTGGACCATAGTAACCATCCACACACTATTGATGGATGGATGTGGACCATAGTAACCATCCACACATTATTAATGGATGGATCTGGACCATAGTAACCATCCACACACTATTGATGGATGGATGTGGACCATAGTAACCATCCACACACTATTGATGGATGGATGTGGACCATTGTAACCATCCACACACTATTGATGGATGGATGTGGACCATAGTAACCATCCACACATTATGGATGGATGGATCTGGACCATAGTAACCATCCACACACTATTAATGGATGGATGTGGACCATAGTAACCATCCACACACTATTGATGGATGGATGTGGACCATAGTAACCATCCACACACTATTGATAGATGGATGTGGACCATAGTAACCATCCACACACTATTGATGGATGGATGTGGACCATAGTAACCATCCACACACTATTGATGGATGGATGTGGACCATAGTAACCATACACACACTATTGATGGATGGATCTGGACCATAGTAACCATCCACACACTATTGATGGATGGATGTGGACCATAGTAACCATCCACACACTATTGATGGATGGATGTGGACCATAGTAACCATCCACACACTATTGATGGATGGATGTGGACCATAGTAACCATCCACACACTATTGATGGATGGATGTGGACCATAGTAACCATCCACACACTATTGATGGATGGGTGTGGACCATAGTAACCATCCACACACTATTGATGGATGGATCTGGACCATAGTAACCATCCACACACTATTGATGGATGGATGTGGACCATAGTAACCATCCACACACTATTGATGGATGGATCTGGACCATAGTAACCATCCACACACTATTGATGGATGGATGTGGACCATAGTAACCATCCACACACTATTGATGGATGGATGTGGACCATAGTAACCATCCACACACTATTGATGGGTGGATGTGGACCATAGTAACCATCCACACACTATGGATGGATGGATGTGGACCATAGTAACCATCCACACACTATTGATGGATGGATGTGGACCATAGTAACCATCCACACACTATTGATGGACGGATGTGGACCAGAGTAACCATCAACACACTATTGATGGATGGATCTGGACCATAGTAACCATCCACACACTATTGATGGATGGATGTAGACCATAGTAACCATCCACACACTATTGATGGATCGATCTGGACCATAGTAACCATCCACACACTATTGATGGATGGACCTGGACTATAGTAACCATCCACACACTATTGATGGATGGACCTGGACCATAGTAACCATCCACACACTATTGATGGATGGACCTGGACCATAGTAACCAACCACACACTATTGATGGATGGATCTGGACCATAGTAACCATCCACACACTATTGATGGATGGATGTGGACCATAGTAACCATCCACACACTATTGATGGATGGATCTGGACCATAGTAACCATCCACACACTATTGATGGATGGATGTGGACCATAGTAACCATCCACACATTATTGATGGATGGATCTGGACCATAGTAACCATCCACACACTATTGATGGATGGATGTGGACCATAGTAACCATCCACACACTATTGATGGATGGATCTGGACCATAGTAACCATCCACACACTATTGATGGATGGATGTGGACCATAGTAACCATCCACAGACTATTGATGGATGGATGTGGACCATAGTAACCATCCACACACTATTGATGGATGGATCTGGACCATAGTAACCATCCACACACTATTGATGGACGGATGTGGACCAGAGTAACCATCCACACACTACTGATGGATGGATCTGGACCATAGTAACCATCCACACACTATTGATGGATGGATCTGGACCATAGTAACCATCCACACACTATTGATGGATCGATCTGGACCATAGTAACCATCCACACACCATTGATGGATGGACCTGGGCCATAGTAACCATCCACACACAATTGATGGATGGACCTGGACCATAGTAACCATCCACACACTATTGATGGATGGACCTGGACCATAGTAACCATCCACACACTATTGATGGATGGATCTGGACCATAGTAACCATCCACACACTATTGATGGATGGATGTGGACCATAGTAACCATCCACACACTATTGATGGATGGATGTGGACCATAGTAACCATCCACACACTATTGATGGATGGATCTGGACCATAGTAACCATCCACACACTATTGATGGATGGATGTGGACCATAGTAACCATCCACACACTATTGATGGATGGATCTGGACCATAGTAACCATCCACACACTATTGATGGATCAATCTGAACCATAGTAACCATCCACACACTATTGATGGATGGACCTGGACCATAGTAACCATCCACACACTATTGATGGATGGACCTGGACCATAGTAACCATCCACACACTATTGTTGGATGGATCTGGACCATAGTAACCATCCACACACTATTGATGGATGGACTTGGACCATAGTAACCATCCACACACTATTGATGGATGGATGTGGACCATAGTAACCATCCACACACTATTGATGGATGGACTTGGACCATAGTAACCATCCACACACTCTTGATGGATGGATGTGGACCATAGGGGGGGAGGGGTTCTAGGCCTTGTGAGAGTTACAGGCTACAAAATAGCCTATGTCCCGAGGTGGGAGGCATTAAACAAAATAGAGACAACAACACAAATAAATACCTAAATTGTTTTCTACTGGATAAATTTCTAGAATCTATATTGTGGATGTGCCTCACCCTTATTCGAATTCACCATACTTTCTCAATGTCGATGGTTTAATTAGAATATGTTTGTGTCGAACGTCGAGATTACGCAAAGCCGGATGTCGAACGATCACTGATCAAAGGAACTTTGTTACTGTGTGTGTCTTTGCTTGTTTGAGAGTGTGTCAGTATTTGTGTGTGTTTACTTTAGTGTGTGCTTGACAGTATGCGTGTGTGTATGTTTGCTCGAATATATGAGTGTGTGTTTGCTTCAGTGTGTGTGTCTGCCTGAGTGTGTGTATGTATGTTTGCTTGGGTGTGTACGTGTCGGTGTGTGTATTTGTTTGCTTGAGTGTTTGTGTGTCTGTCAGTGTGTGTGTGTCTTTGTACTAGTGCATGTGTTTGCGTGAGTGTGTATATGCTGAGTGAGTATTTGCTTGAGAGTGTGTGTCAAATGTGTGCCTGTTTAAGTGAGTGTGTTTGCATGCGTGTTTTGTTTTCCCTTGAGTATGTTTGTGTGTGACCGTATGTGTGTGTTTTTGTAAGTGAATATGTTTGTTTATGTGTATGTGTGCGTGTGTTCTTGAATTATGATTAACAAATAAGAAATATATCAATAATTATATAAACAATACCCCCAACACGTCAGATTGGCTGGAGTTAAACTTGTGAGTGTATGGTGGCATCACACGATCGCTTTTATCGGCAATTGTCAACGAAAAAATTGTTTGCAATTATATGTTAATCCTTTGTATTGTTATCGGCCACTCAAGACAAGAGGTAGATGATTTTAGGAAACTAAAAAATTATACAACTTTAAATCAGAAGCTGCCAGACCAAAATTGCCCAACAAAATTGCCGGAAAAACTCGCTCGTGTCACACCGCCTTATAAGCATAATTATACATGGTGATTCAAAGAGTGTTTTCATACTTTTCAGGACGTAATTCGCCATACAAAAATATGATCTTGTTACTAAATGACTCTTGATTGTAATGGAGTCTTTAATTTTACTTCCATGGACAAAGGTGATTCTCTCTCTCTCTCACATTAGTAATATGCAATTATTTTATTAAAACGATGACCTTTTTGCATGCATACCGACTAACTGTTTCAATCAACTTATGATGAACCTCTTTACACTGTAAACAGGGTACTACAATCGCCCATAATATAAAGGTATATTGGTAGGTAGTGGATTGGTAGGTATGCATTTATAAGCTTAGACATGTAAAGCACTATCAATGTATATAATTATGTATGTCTTATCCATACACTTGATTTGTTTGTATATCATGAGGATCAGTAGTATATATTATAAAGTGTAATGGTGGCAATAAGACCATCTTGTATGAGGACACAATGGGAATTATTCTACATCTATATACACGATAGTCTTGTATATACACTTTTTCATACCCGCAGCCATTCATTTTAACCTATATATATATATATACTAAGCCTACCAATCAACCTCTCTTACATGCTCAATTTGCCATTCATAATCATTGTTCAAGAATCCTTGCCAGCACTGATGGCTCCCACCTCGGCACTGGCAGGACAGGTGGCGCCTACATTGTTCAATAACACACTGACTGTACCGTATTCTCCACCTACTATCATCTTCCTTGCTGGACTAGTAGTACAGAGTGTCAACTATCAGCTCTTATATCCGCCCTCATATTATCTGATCTCCGAGTCTTTATCTGCTATGGTTGTGTGCGACTAGTCGTTCTCTGTGAGCCACCTCCTCCCTCTTTCACTGGTCGACACACGTTGATTCCTCTCTATGTCCACCTCGAAATGTTCACCTTTTCCTTTGTTTGGATATCTTATACTTATGGCAAACGAGTTATTGTGATGTGGTTGTTGCTCGTATGAGGGTGGGAGTACAGTTACCTTTGGTAGTAAATGACCCGGCCTGGCTCGGCCCTGAGCCAGCTTTGTGGATAACGCGAGAAAGATCAGCTAAAGAGCAGCAGCCACGGCGAACCGGTGCTTTGTCTGGCAATTTGTAGTGAGCAAGTTTAAGTTTGTATTATAATGTTTTGAGGCTCTTTCACATTGACACCGGAATATTGAAGGTAGATTTTATGGAGCTAAATTCAAATATAATTTACATGTTAAAGCTGCTAGACTTAAATTGCCTATAAGTATTGACAGCAAATAATATCGTGCTGCACCGTATTTTACACCTTATACCAAGTAGGGAAATATTTTATGACAACTAAAAGGTACGGTCTTCCCTGCACCATAATGATCAACAACAATAATAGTAATAAACAAAAAATGCATTGTAAACAAAGAAGACCTTGGCTGCATGACCCGTTTCAGGTGAAAAAAACATGGAGAATAGCAAGCCAGGGATTTCCTGGCCACTGAGTGCATGACCTACACCAAAAACAACAATAATAACATTTGTACTGTATACCAAAAACACCTATTACGTCTAGATGTTATTTCACACAACGCTGTTAACTCTTATGTACCATCCCCTCCAACAGTTACATGTATTAGAGATATATATACATAAAGTATATATCCTGTTTTAGATAGTGATAGTGAGAGGGATAGGCAGTGAGTTAGAGCAACATTGTAGTAGTGTGGTGGTTGTAGTGTTGCGTGTGTTACTGAATGATAGTGAGAGGGATAGGCAGTGAGTTAGAGCAACATTGTAGTAGTGTGGTGGTTGTAGTGTTGCGTGTGTTACTGAATGATAGTGAGAGGGATAGGCAGTGAGTAGAGCAACATTGTAGTAGTGTGGTGGTTGTAGTGTTGCGTGTGTTACTGAATGATAGTGAGAGGGATAGGCAGTGAGTTAGAGCAACATTGTAGTAGTGTGGTGGTTGTAGTGTTGCGTGTGTTACTGAATGATAGTGAGAGGGATAGGCAGTGAGTTAGAGCAACATTGTAGTAGTGTGGTGGTTGTAGTGTTGCGTGTGTTACTGAATGATAGTGAGAGGGATAGGCAGTGAGTTAGAGCAACATTGTAGTAGTGTGGTGGTTGTAGTGTTGCGTGTGTTACTGAATGATAGTGAGAGGGATAGGCAGTGAGTTAGAGCAACATTGTAGTAGTGTGGTGGTTGTAGTGTTGCGTGTGTTACTGAATGATAGTGAGAGGGATAGGCAGTGAGTTAGAGCAACATTGTAGTAGTGTGGTGGTTGTAGTGTTGCGTGTGTTACTGAATGAAGTAATTTATACCTCTAATAGGTCCAGATATCTTCACTTTACAATTACCAGTAAGTAATACGTCAATTATTCTCATATGTGATTACTCAAATTACATGTATTGCAAGAACATATTGTTACGACCTGGCACTCGGGTACAGAAGGGCTCTCAATCAGGACTCGAATACGGCTCGCTGCCACAACGGAAACACACGATCCCAACCCCTGAGTACTGCCAGCCGAACAAAAAACACCAATACCCTCCAGAGTTCAATCTGCTATAACGGGGTATACAAGAACTCGGTACTAGTGTTCAACAACAGACTAATAAAGAGACAGGAATTCTCTAGTCTGGTCAACAATCAAACAAAGAAGTAAGAAACAACAACACCAAAGAATAGTGTTGGCCGAAGCCGAAGTAATCCACCCTTGACTAAGAACTTAAGAAGTCCTCCACCCTCTACTTCGGATCGGCACTATTACGTTACGTTAATTAATAGTCCTTAAGCATCGAGCAAGGAATCTTCTGAAAAAAGTTAGATGCTTCTCGGATGCTCGTAAGAAGTACGTATCGGATTTTGAACAGTAATTCAATAAGAAAAACACTGGCAATTAAATACTATTACAGGTTTAAATTGGCATAAGAATAATTAAAAGAATATGCAATAGTAAATGGCAAACATTAAAAAGAAGTACTCCGCAAATGCAACGGCAATAGCCTACTCGGATTGTGCTCGTGGGCCACTAATCACTAAAGTAGCCAAGCTTGCAACACATGAAATCAATAGTGCATAAACAATATCATACATAAGGAAAGCTTCAATACTATTCTGTATCTACTAATCGAGTAAAGTCTAGCTGGGGTACTGTGGGCAAAAGGTAGCAGTGACTGAGCAAAACGGCTCGTAGCCTAGCGAAGTCCTCACAACTGTTTAAAGTATTACGTTAACACTAACAAGTGCACTTTGAGAAATCCAGATCCCTTGTATCTGGTTTTCTCCCGGCTCCTTGACAAAGTAAAAACAAGCTGTTAATAAAATACAGGGTGGTTAGGCTCTTGCCCTCACGCACTGTAAATTATTAACTCAACACAGTCAGCCGCGAAGACAACCTAGGCTTCACAGAACCGAAACGAGTATGCAGGTTTATCGCTTAACCACTGCATCAAACAACAACTCGTAACACAGAAAAGCCTTACCCAGTCTAGCATTACCTAGACTAGCAGAAACCAGGAATAATAATAATAACACACAGGGAAATGCATAGACAAGTGCAACAAACATAAATCAATCCTATTCTAAGTTAACCCTTCCAAAATAGGCTATCTAATAGGCATGTATCTCATGAGAACTCAAGCGATAATACGTTGGCTGACTAGCTCTGCACCAACGGGACCATGGAAGTTAAAAAGGGTAGGGAAAAGAGGAGATAAGAATGTAAGGTAGTAGAGAAAGTTCACATCAGTCAGAAGAATATATATAGTTAGCAAGGGAAATGAGAAGTCGCTCTGCCTAATGAGTTCTGATCAAAAAATGGCTAGACTTCCCTTTTTATACTCGGCCCTCTAGTGAGCCCAACGTGAACTACTAAGGACCGCCCACTGACAATCATTACGTAATTTCTCTCTCTCCTCTGGGATAGACAAAGGCTTTCCTAGCACTGAGGGGAGGGGGGAGGGGGGGGGGAGTGCTAGTGAGTTAGGCCCACCTCCCGCATGGCGCACCCACTGACCCCCAACTGTGGCTGCCGCTTCTCCCATCATTACAAATAAGTTTTACACACAATACTTATAACTAATGATATAAAATAGAACTCGTTGACTCAGATGAAAACAAAATACATATTCATATTACTTATAGTACAACGGCTCACATGAACTAAGTTAGGAAACTCTACATAGACTACAGCCAAAGTTCCTGCCCTGACGATCCTAGCGAGAGTGGGGCATGACTAGGCGTTCTGTACAGCATGCTCACACTGGACATGCGTCACACCTCCCCCAAGATTTTACTTGCTCAACCCTGAGCTAAAATCTGACAAACACAGAACCCCATCAAGCCCCTCACACCCAGCGACCCAGCGACCGCATGGCACTAAAACAAAGCTGAGTTTATCACCAAAACGCATCTTATTATTAACCAAAAATTCACATTTTATAACTCCTCCCAACAATAGCAAAAAGACACAATATCATGCTCCCAGAGCGAGCTTACAGCAGCTCAGCCGTTTGATAGTTTGTGGACTACTCAAACTCTATAGGCTATGACAAACTTATACGATTACCTATATCAAAAGAAAGAGTTTTTTATATGATTTTTATATTTTAATATGTTTTTCCCGGCTGCACTATAAGGGCAGCCTATTTTCCTCCACTCAAACCCACACACCTGTGATAGCCTACGACTGATCATCCACCCTTGATAAACAATCCGCGATCACATTGTCACATCCAGCAATATGACGGATGTCCAGGTTATACTCCTGCAACATCAAAGACCACCTGGTCAGTCTCATATTGTGATTGTGAAATTGATTCAGGAATCTCAAAGGGTGATGATCAGTGTAGATAACCACGACTGGGCCATAGGCTGGAACATACACCTCGAAGTGCCTGAGCGACAGCACAATCGCCAGTAATTCCTTTTCTATTGTAGAATAGTTCTTTTGTGCAGCATTGAACTTCTTAGAAAAGAAACTTACTGGGTGTTCCACACCTTCATTGTCTGTCTGTAGCAAGACGGCACCAGCCCCTACACCACTAGCATCTGTTGCCAGCTGAAAAGGCCTGTTAAAGTCTGGGGCCCTGAGTATCGGGTGAGTACATAGCAAATGTTTCACCAAAGTGAAAGCCTTTTCACACTCAGGTGCCCACAAAAACTTTTTGTCTTTAGATAACAAATCTGTGAGAGGTGCCAACACCGTTGAGTAACCTTTTATGAAGCGTCTGTAGTAGCCTATCATACCCAAGAATCTCATAATCTGCTTCTTGGTTGTTGGGTGCGGAAATTTATTGATAGCCTGTACCTTGTTCTGAGGAGGGCACACCTGTCCCCTTCCCACTACAAACCCAAGGTACTGCACAGTGGCTTTTACGAAGTCACACTTTGCCAAATTTACTACCAGACCTGCTTCACTAAGTTTCCGGAACAAGGTCTCAAGGTGCTCACAATGGCTCTCAAAGTCGTCATCATAAATGATTACATCGTCCAAATATACGGTGCAATTTGGAATGTCCTTTACAATTTCATTCATCAGGTTCTGAAACGTTGCTGGTGCATTCTTAAGCCCGTAAGGCATAACATTGCACCGGTAGGTACTCCCGTCCACAACAAAACCACATACCTCTTTAGCACGCTCGGACAAAGGTACTTGCCAGTAACCTTTTACTAAATCTACTTTAGACAAAAAACGAGCATTACCAATTTTGTCAACACTATCATCAACCCGAGGAAGAGGATATGGGTTAGTTGGAGTCAAACCGTTTAACCTACGGAAATCAATACAAAAGCGTACCTTGCCATCTGGCTTAGGCTGCAGTGTTACAGGGGAAGTCCACTTAACTGTGCCTTTCTCTATCAACCCTCTACCGAGCATATACTCCAACTCATCCCTCAGAGCTGGTAGTTTTATGGGGGGCACACGGTACGGGATTGACTTAAAGGGTAGATGGTCCCCCACGTCAACATCATGCATAGCCTGAGTAGTGAGGCCTGGGTGTTCAGCAAATACAGTGGGGTATGAACCGAACAACTGACGGATAGCATCAAACTGCGGCTCAGGCAAATGAGCTATAGCCTCGTCAGCCCTTAGGCTCGAGTTCCCCGCCCACTGATCCGCTGAAACATGTTGATCCCAGCTATCCTCCTCTGAAGCTTGACTGTCCCCCTCTCCTTCTCCACCACGGCCGCAACAAGCCAACACAGGGACAGTGAGAGGCTCAGAGGGGCGCCTCACATACTCTTTAATAAGGTTCACGTGACATAACTGGTTCTTTTTCCTCCTGTCTGGAGTGGCAACAAGGTAATCTAAGTCTGAAATTTTTTCTACAATTTTATAAGGTCCAGTGTACTTCGCAGAGAGGGGGTTACCAACCAAAGGCAACAAAATTAATACCTCTTGTCCTACAGTGAACTTCCGGAGCCTCACTTTGCGATCATACCTGTCCTTCATCAAAGCTTGTGATTCTGTCAAATTTCTACCTGCCATCTCCAGACTCTTAAGCATGCGCTCACGGCTTTCAAGCACATACTTTAATAATGGACAAGGCTGCACAGTCCCCTCCCAAATTTCTTTCAGCATGTTAAGGGGGCCCCTGACACGGTGTCCAAAAATCAGCTCGTTTGGACTAAATCCCAGGCTCTCACCAGGTACCTCCCGAGCAGCAAACAGCACATAAGGCAATCCAAGATCCCAATCCATACCGTTGTCAGCACAATAACACCTGAGCATGCTTTTAAGTGTAGCATGCCACCGCTCAAGCACCCCTTGACTCTCAGGGTGATACGCTGACGATACTACTGCTCGTATCCCATGCTGTTGCATTGTTTGCTTGAACATGTTGGAGGTGAAATTAGATCCCTGATCAGACTGAATCTCCTCCGGGTACCCGTACCTTGAGAAGTACCACAACAAGTTACTGACTACCGTCTTAGCCATTCCATTTTTCATAGGGTATGCATCGGGGTATCTAGTGGCAACATCCATTATGGTTAACAAAAATTTATTTCCCGCCTTAGTGGGAGGGAGTGGACCAACCATGTCAACAATAATTTTACTAAAGGGTGGCCCAATCACAGGAATAGGGTGTAACGGAGCCTTAGGAATAACTTGGTTCGGTTTCCCGACACGTTGACAAATATCACAGGAGTTTATCCATGACTGCACATGAGACTTCATCCCCGGCCACCAAAACAATTTCCCCAAAGCCGCCACCGTTTTTCTCACCCCTAGATGTCCTGCCAGTGGTGTGTCATGCGCCAACCTCAGTAGGCTATCCCTGCACTCCCGTGGCACCACCAACTGGTCCACTACTCCGGACCCCTTTTGCCAACTACGTTTAGGGTCTTGAAAACGCCTATAAAGGATGCCTTCTAAATAAAAAAAATCTCCTGGCTGTGCATCGCCGTCCTCGTCGAGCTCTACAGCTCCATTAGCACACGTTTGGAGCTCAGGGTCCTCTAGTTGCAACCGACTTATATCTGAGGGTGCCAAGCGATCTAACTGCTCCCGGAGCAATGCATGACCTTCCCCGATACTGGGCTGCTCCCTCTGTCTCTCTCGATGTACATAACGTTGCTGTCGTGGAGACTCGTCATGCCCAGCCTCGTCACTCTCGATGACAGGCCCAGGGGCTACTCCAGAATTAAGTAATGGTGCTAATACTGAATCACCCAGGAGAGCCGCCGAGTCAAAACTCTTAAAACCAACTCCAGCTTTAGCCTCCTCCTGTTGATCGTTCCTCCGCTGGTCTGAAGGCGGAGGACTAGGCTGTGACACTTTAGCTGCCCGAGCTCGGGTGACAACACACGCCATGGGTTGTGTCTGGCACCGCTCGACCCACTCTTGCTCTTCCCTACTCACGTCGGCCGGCCTCTCGGCAACGACTAAGGGTAGAACCTCGGAAGCGGGCATTGCAAAGTCGTTGCCGAGAAGAAGGTCGACGCCCTCCACTGGCAGTTTCTCCACAATCCCGACATCCAATTCACGTGCCACACCATCCACCTCCAACTCCAACCGCACCAGCGGGTATGACCGAGTTGCATTAATACCCTGCACCACTACCACCCGAGCCGCGTTTATAGGGTAGCCAGTCAAGTTTTTCATCAGAGTCTGGGAAGCACCTGTATCACGCAAGACCTCTACTCCATGCTTGCGCCCCGCCCACATCACGCAACCCCGCCCTCTATGGTCGCAAAAAACATCCTGAGCAGGGTTCGAGCCTCCCAGGTGCTTCTGCATTGGCTGTGCCTCAGCCTCTGACGAACTGCCCCAGGCAAACTCAGATGACTTCGGAGACACACCAATGTTGCAGGCCAAAGACACAGCTGCTGTAGGTGGTTTGCTAGGACAGACTCTTGCAAAGTGCCCCTTTTTATGACAATGATAACACTCCACCTCCCCTTTGGGCTTCCCTTGGTACTGGGAAGGGCCCGGCCCCTTCTTAAATGGGACGGTGCTAGTCTTGTGGTCAGTCTTGGTATCATGGCTCTTGTACTTGTTTGCATAAGGTATATCACTAACTCGGGGGGGTGGGGCGTCACGCCCCTTGTTACCTGCCTCCCTACGCTGGGCAGACCCGCACCCACGAATTAGTGATAGCCGGAGGTCAGCCATCTCAGCTGCCTCCTGTAGAGTTTTTGGGTTCTTTTCTTTAATAGTTAAAGTCATTTCTGCACCAGTACACTTATAAAACTGCTCGAGCAGAAACAGCTCAGTCAACTGTTCGGCCGTCTCAGCTTTCTCAGAACGTGTCCAGTTTTTAAGTGCATCTTTTAAGTCCCGGGCATGTTCAAGAAAGGTCACCTCCCTAGTCTTTGTAACACCCCGAAACTTCAATCGATATGTTTCCGGTTGCAACTCGTATGCCCGTAGGACAGCTCTCTTCAATTCTGGGTAGTCAATGCAAGACTCTAAAGGCAGTGCATCATAAGCCTTCAGACCCTTACCCGTAAGTCTTGAGGAGACTAGAGCTGCCCACTTCTCTTCAGGCCAATTATGCTCCCTACATTTCTTCTCAAAACGATTAAAAAATTCTGTGACTTCAGTTTCACTAAATACCGGCACCAATTTGACTAATTGGGCCAAGGACTGTTCTCTTACTTGGCCCTCACGGCCCATCCAAGTCCCTGTCGACTCTGCACGAGACTTATCTAAATCTAATTTAGCACAATATTTCTCCGAGTCGTACTTAAGCTCAGCCTCATGCCTCCTAACCTCAATCTCATGCCTCCTCGTCTCATCCTCCTGCCTCCTGGTCTCATTTTCATGCCTCCTGGTCTCATCCTCCTGCTTCCTAGCCTCAATCTTAGCAAGCTCAAGTCTAAATACCATATCTGGAGACAGACAGGAAGAGGGAGCTGCCACTACTGAAGGAGGGGGGGCAAAAACTGGGGAACCACCATGTGCACCACCCGAGGGCACTCCAATCTGCCAATTCTCATCCCTCTGTGGGAGAGTGCTAACCTCCGGTAACTGAGTGGACGGCACTGTGGGAGTCGAGTGAGAGGGGATCTGGGGAGGAACCCCCCCAAACGCCCTCTCCTCCGAAACCCCATGTCGCCCACGCAACACCCAGGAAATCAGCTCCCCCTTGGACATCCCTACTACATTGGAAATTCCCAAAACCTTGGCTATCAGGTGCAAGCCACAAACATCCACCCCAGTCAGCCTCTCCTCCGTCACGTGGTACCGCTTACTCACAAAAAACTCTAGCATCCTCCTCACTGGTTACTAACGGCACACCTTCAAATGGCATCTCTCGCTCATCGTCAGTGCTAATGCACGACATACTGAAGTCCACAAAAAAATTCTCGAGACAAAAGTGTTTAACTTCCTATGCAAGCACTAATTACTAAATTAACTGGAGTCTCTTAAATGCTTTACTAATTGCCATACAAAAACAAATATTCTTCAATATGCACGCTAAAATACAAACAAACAAATGTTGTACAACTCTGCAAAAATTTATACTGTTCACAAAATCCTAAGCAAGGTCGCCATTTGTTACGACCTGGCACTCGGGTACAGAAGGGCTCTCAATCAGGACTCGAATACGGCTCGCTGCCACAACGGAAACACACGATCCCAACCCCTGAGTACTGCCAGCCGAACAAAAAACACCAATACCCTCCAGAGTTCAATCTGCTATAACGGGGTATACAAGAACTCGGTACTAGTGTTCAACAACAGACTAATAAAGAGACAGGAATTCTCTAGTCTGGTCAACAATCAAACAAAGAAGTAAGAAACAACAACACCAAAGAATAGTGTTGGCCGAAGCCGAAGTAATCCACCCTTGACTAAGAACTTAAGAAGTCCTCCACCCTCTACTTCGGATCGGCACTATTACGTTACGTTAATTAACTCCCTCCGACATATTATGTTCCAATAAGTCCAAGGAGGCGGTTGACAAGTATTTTGGGTCTTGAATTTGGCTCATGAGTGTTGTCGAAGCCTTACATTTTTCGCGATTTCCATCCACCAGAATGCTGTTTATTGTGATGTATCATATATCAATGGAAAGAGGAATATTTATAGTACATGATAAAATAAAAAAAAATGTAAATAAATCGAAATATGAATGTGTAAATGAATCCGGAATACAATTATTTCCCATGCAATTGTCTTCACACCGTCCTAGCTCTAAATTGTGAGTGATGACCATATATTGCTCAAATAATAGTATTTTTTCTCCTCTTTCCAAATCTGAAAACAGAAATTGTTTATCTTCAATAGTTCTCAAGCAGTGACCGAAAAAAAAAATATATGATTTTGATTTATATGGTTTATAACATTTTCAATTTATTTCGTTGCTACGAAGTGTATGGTTTTAAATTTAGGCTGTATGAATACGGCAAATAATGCTGATGAGTATAAAACAAACTAGAAGTTCCTAGGACAAATACTTTTTGCGCTATGAATATTTGAAATGAAGAGCCAAAATGCGAATATTTACGCTTCACCCATCTCTGTTCCGGCGATGCTAGCCGGGTTCCGAGCTGTTCCCCACCTCGTGGTTGCGTTATTTGCTCGGATACGTATATAACTGTATCTATCACCGGAATCGGAAAATTGTGCTCTTTCCAATGGTGAAAACAAAAATAATATAGCATAATTGGTTCGCGAGCTATGCACAATTGTTTCCATGCAGTGACCGAAAAAAAAAAAAAAAATGATTTTGATTGATATGGTTTATAACATTTTCGATTTATTTCGTTGCTACGAAGTGTAAGGTTTTAAATTTAGGCTGAATGAATACGGCAAATAATGCTAATGAGTATAAAATAAACTAGAAGTTCCTAGGACAAATACTTTTTGCGCTATTAATATTTGAAATGAAGAGC
>CM064581.1:50976024-51021024 GCA_032716605.1 Paralithodes platypus | reverse complement strand
TAGACAAGTGCAACAAACATAAATCAATCCTATTCTAAGTTAACCCTTCCAAAATAGGCTATCTAATAGGCATGTATCTCATGAGAACTCAAGCGATAATACGTTGGCTGACTAGCTCTGCACCAACGGGACCATGGAAGTTAAAAAGGGTAGGGAAAAGAGGAGATAAGAATGTAAGGTAGTAGAGAAAGTTCACATCAGTCAGAAGAATATATATAGTTAGCAAGGGAAATGAGAAGTCGCTCTGCCTAATGAGTTCTGATCAAAAAATGGCTAGACTTCCCTTTTTATACTCGGCCCTCTAGTGAGCCCAACGTGAACTACTAAGGAACCGGACACTGACAATCATTACGTAATTCTCTCTCTCCTCTGGGATAGACAAAGGCTTTCCTAGCACTGGGGGGAGGGGGAGGGGGGGGGGGGAGTGCTAGTGAGTTAGGCCCACCTCCCGCATGGCGCACCCACTGACCCCCAACTGTGGCTGCCGCTTCTCCCATCATTACAAATAAGTTTTACACACAATACTTATAACTAATGATATAAAATAGAACTCGTTGACTCAGATGAAAACAAAATACATATTCATATTACTTATAGTACAACGGCTCACATGAACTAAGTTAGGAAACTCTACATAGACTACAGCCAAAGTTCCTGCCCTGACGATCCTAGCGAGAGTGGGGCATGACTAGGCGTTCTGTACAGCATGCTCACACTGGACATGCGTCACAATATTGAAATTAAATGTCCGTGAGTTGAGCAATTGAGCGAGTGATTTTATGGTTAAGTGTTATCAATCATGACCACAATTATTGGGCCTCACATAATAGGATATATTGTAAGGTTAATGTCCTAAACTAAAGGAAATATTTACTGAAGGTCCATGCATTGTTCCTTTTTATGCCAAACTGCTCCATTACTCCCTGATGGTACTATAGTATGAGAGTGTGACCATCTTGTACTTTGGGCGCCATGTTGGTACCGTAATTATAAAAAAAAATGGGTCATAGCTTATGCTTGAACAGATAGAACTTAGATACAAATACCAAACAATATATCTTGTACCCATATTCCCGATTGTTTATTATGGGTATGGACATATATGAGTGTAGAGAGAGGTTTATGACACTTGTGGAACCAATATGGTGGAGGTTGGCCAATTATGTTCTCTATCCTCCCTACTACTGTCCACTACCACTACATAGTCCCTTCCACTCCTTACAATACTTCCTTCCATTATTACGCTACGCCAAACATTCAGCCAGCTAATAATTATATACAGTATACATAATATATTAAACTACGAGTATTCTAACCAAGACCTTTCAGTCCGGTGTGTGTGTGTGTGATGGTTCAATTCGTACATAAGTTCCGTTCTACTGTTATTAACTTTTTCATTATGATGTGATCCTTTTCAATGTATACAGGGTATCATTAGACGGTTCTATTCAGCTTAGGAAAGGCCTGCCGATGTTAAAGAGAAGATTGGCATAGTTTTTTAATTTAGATCTTAGAATTACTTCCGAAGCTCAATAATCTCGCCTAATATTTGCCAATATCAAAGAAATATGAGGCCATCCTACTTACAGCAATTTCACTGACGGTGTTAATACAATGGAACTTATAATGGCGACTGTACGAACTGTGCCATCACGGATGGAGGCTACACACACACACACACACACATGTGCACACACACATATACACGTACACTCACAGGACAGCAGCTTTCCAGTGAAACAGGAAATACAATGTTATTTAACCCACGGAGCCCCAGCGACGCAGCATTTGCGTCGGCAATGTATGTAACGCTAAACCCCAGCGTCACGAACATTGCGTCGGCCACTAAAACCTCTATTATTCAGCTCGTATGTTAGGAAATGGCTTGAGAATGGTAGGGGATATACCGTAGAGTGTTGCCGAACAGGGACGGTATGCGGAAACCGGCCAGCCAGGCCGCACGGGTGGTGGTGGGCGAATTTGTGGCGCCACTTTACCCACTTATTTCACCGCGACTTTGGACCATATTTACTCCTGTCGTATGGGAGTTAGAGGCTTGAGATTTGTGTGAGATACACCTTAGGATGTACGCATTACAATGCCATACTCAGTTGTCACCCAAGTGCTGCCGGGTGGGTGGTCATGCGGGGGAGGTGATGAAAAACACTGTACCCACTTATCTCCCAACGACTTTGGACCTTATTTACTCTTGTCTTATGGTAGCTATAGGCTTGAAATATGTGTGAGATACACCTTAGGATGTACGCATTACTTTACCATACTCGGCTATCCCACAAGTCCTGCCGGGCGGGTGGTCATGCGGAGGAGGTGATGAAAGACACTGTACCCACTTATCTCTCAACCACTTTCGACCTTATTTACTCTTGTCCTATGGTAGCTATAGGCTTGATATTTGTATGGGATATTCCTTAGGATGTAGGCAATGTATGGCAACCCCAAATCTAGGTTTGTTGAGACAAGGGACGTGCGTGACAAAGGAAAGTCAGTTTACCCATACATCTCACGAGTGCAACACCATGTCGGATTTGCCACGCCGTTACCCACGCAGGGGAATATCCCTTGCCGATGCCATGGCCATACTTGAAGAGAGTGATGTGCCGGATAGTGACACTGGATCATCAAATGGCGATTCAGAGGACGAATAGAGTCCCACTTTGGCCGAGATAGACGACATGCATGAGGAGGAACCCTTTGTCCCCATTTCTCATCGGTACGCCATGTTACAAGAAAGGGAGGAGATTAACTATCGTTCCCCAACCACTTCCCGTGGCCTAGTGGACTCCTCAGCAAGTGGGGAAGAGCATGATGAGGATGAGGCAGATGACCCAGACCCCATGGCCTTCTTCAACATTCCAGTTTCTCATCGTAGGGCTGAGAAGAGAAGAGGTGAGGATGAGGAGGAGGAAGAGGGGGAGGGGGAGGAGGAGGAGGGTGAGGTGGGTCAAGGTCCGACACCACACGTGCCTCGCCGTGGTGGTGCTCCCCCGCGTTTGCCTTCCCCACCACCCCGCATTTTGCCTCTCCACTAAGAGCGCCAACCCCTAACACTTTCTATGGGTTGCACAGGGGTGCAGCCATCTTAGCAGCGCAGCTATTGACTTCTTCTTCAGAAGCAACAGATGAGGATATGCCTGCCCTAGAATCATCACCACCACGCCACCCACGCCGGCCCGCACGCCGCCTGTTTCCCTTATCAGCCCGGATTGACCCGCCCCCACCTCACCTCCCGTACCACTGCCATACTCACCTGTACCTTCTCCTCAGCCTAGGCCCTCCCACAGACACGACACTCAGACACCATCACCGCCTGCATCGCCACAACGCCCTGATCGTGCACAACGCCCTATCAACATACGTGGGCGTGCCCGTGGTCCTGTGCGTGGGCGTGGCCGAAGGGGTTCTAAGGTGACCCTAATACGACGCCCCATCCCAGGCGGTGCGAGAGCAAGGGCTGGGCCGGCTCGACCAAGGCTGAGGTTGAGGGCAGGGGCAAGAGGCACGGCAAGAGGCAGGGCAAGGCCCTCCCGCCGCCCTGATGGTGACTCCCCTCCTGACGACTCTGGCGACGAAGGTGCCGCTCAACCCGACATGTGGGATTGGGTTGATGGAGACAACTTTGTGCCCACCGACTACAACTTTGTGGGCGCTTGGATTGCCGGCCCTACGCTCCCAAACCAGGGGCGGCAGACCACGAGACTTTAAATCTTCAGGCAGTTCTTTACTACAAATCTCGTGGCTCTAATTGTTGACCAGACCAACTGGTACAATTATTATTTCATGGCTGGGAAGGTGCAGTCCAAATACTCTGCAAGACTGTCATGGTCCGCCCTAGATGTCCCAGAGTTTTACACATTCTTGGGCATTGTCATCCTGATGGGGGTAACAAAGAAATCCTCCATAAAAAAGTACTGGTCCTGGGATCCCCTCGTCCGAACCCCTATTTTTGGCCAAATAATGAGCAGAAATAGGTTTACGGCCATAATGGGGAACCTACATTTCATTGACAGCCTGGCAGCACACACCACAAATCAAAGTCAACCAAGAGCAATGAAGGACCTCATGGAGAGGATAAGACCCATCTTCAAGTACCTGAAGGTGAAGCTTGCTGCCGCCTTCAAACCCCATCAGAAGCTCATTATTGATGAGAATTTGCTGCTGTGGAGGGGAATATTGGCATTCGGCAGTACATGCCCAGCAAACGACATCGATATGGCCTGAAGACCTTCGTGATGTGTGACCGTCAAACCGGTTACATCCTGGACCTAATTCTGTATATGGGCTAGAAAACAGAATTGGTGGAAACGAGGACATACGGAATTTCTGGGGCCGTCGTCATCACCATGATGCAGGGCTACTTGGACAGGGGCCACATACTGTACCTGGACAACTGGCACACCAGCCCCTCCCTTGCCAAGTTCCTGCATAGCCTCACTACAGGAGTCTGTGGCACCGTCAGGAGGAATCGGATCTTCATGCCCGAACTGCCACCCAGGCGGGAAAAGGGCTCCATCATCCACAAGCAGGCTAACAATGTCCTCCTGTTGTCCTGGATAGATAACCGGGATGTGAACGTCCTCACAACAGTCCACCGTCCAATCTTCCAAGACAGCAGACATCGTGACAGAGCAACTGGCGAAATTATCAAGAAACCTTTGGCCATCTGTGATTATAACATCAACATGCGGCTGGTGGATAAATCAGATGCTGTCATCTCGTCATGTGAGTGTGCGAGGTAGACGATGAGGTGGTATAAGAAGTTATTCTTCCACCTCCTCGATCTCACCCTCTATAACAGCCACATCCTCTACGCAACAATGACCGGCAAGCAGGAAACGATGGAGAACTTCTCCATCAAGTTGTCCAGGGAGATGTTGAGGGAATACATGACTGCCCCCCACCTCCAGCAACCCATTGACGTCCAGCAGCAGAAGGGATTGCCAGGGTGACACAACGCCATTTCGCTGAATATATGTCGGCCACAGAACACAATGACAAACCCAGAAGACGGTGTCATGCGTGCCACAACACGACACAGAGGGAGCCTGCGAGATCAGATACCAGGTATAAGTGCCGGGAATGTGGTGTTGCAGTGTGTTTCCCGGACTGCATCAGGGAGTATCACACCCTTGAGCATTTCTAAAACAGTGTACTCAGAGATTGCAATAAAATACGCTATGAAATGTGAAGTGTGTGTGTATATAAACCTAGTGTAAATAATTGATATATACAAAGTGCCGAACACAATATGTAAGTGAGATTGACACTCAAATATACGTAAAACAATGACGGACACCAATAAGTGTAAATATAGCATATTTCTAAGTCAAAAGTGCGTAAAACAATGTGTGAAACCAATATTTTATAACTATAAAACATATGATAAAGTATTAACTGAATAAAGAGGGGAAGTGACAGTATAAACTGAATAAAGCGGGGGAGTAAGAGAGAAAGACAATAAAAGGGAAAGTGTTGTGGGCGCGTGTGAGCGAGCTGGGTGTGTGTACGTGCGTGCGTTCTGTTATTATCCGAGACCATGATGGCCGCCAGTCTCCATGGCAACGGGGACGCGCAACGGTCTTGCCACTCGTGAGCACTTATCAAACTTATACCTAAGCACCTATCACACTATTACTTTACTTACGGTGAATTATGTGATACATGTTGGTAGTATGTGAACTATGAAGGCACACATGATGCTCGGGTGGAGTAAATAACCGTCACTCGAAAACTGGACGCATTGTACATCTGCCATGCTGCCGCGCTCAGCTGTGGCTGGCCGGGTGGGAACTTTGAAGGCCGCCCGGCCTCAGCTGATGTCTGAGGCTGCCACCCCCCCCCCCCCCCCCCATACGACCCCCAAATGACCGAGGTGAGTGATTTTTTTTTCCTCACCTTTTTCTGCCATTTTAGAAAAAAAAAAAACATTTGGCCAAATCGGCCGGTCTCTCGATGTACATTTATTTATAATTAGCTGGTGCTCAATGGGTTAAATATTCGACAAATGTCTTTATTTTGTAATCTATGTATGCGAATCAAATGGGTAAATACGATCTCAATAAACCCTCTAGTAACATAGGTTCTTCTTAGTTGCATAAACTCACCTAATTGTAGCCAGAATCAAAGTTAAAAAGGCGTCATGGTGCTGAAGGGGTTAATCTATTACTGTATTATTAGTGCAAATAATGTATTGTACCTGTAATCAACACACAGCCAAATACTTTATTGGACGAAAGATAATAGTCTATGAAAACACAGACCTAATGGAGTCCATCCTTCATGAAAAATTAACAACAACTGTTGTGGATTGCAGGTAGGTGGAAAGTTACCCTGAAGAAGTGAATTGCAGACACAGATAATTCGGGATAAAGCTAGAGTATTGCAAAGGAGAAAATCAAGAAGGTGTGATATTTGTAAACACAGAATGACAAGTATATTTTAAGAATATATAACTATTTTGTTCTGAGTTGGTGCCTATTGTTGTGCCTTCAGAGAGCGGAAGTGTTGGTATAATTATGGTGGTGGTGATCAGACTCCGCTCTCACTAACTCATCGACTGGGTGTGGCCGATCATCTAACTCCACGACCACCACAAGTAAGTCTTCATACTGATTTACTAATTAGATAAACCACACAAACCATTAGTCTATACACCAATTGGTTCAAGTGATCCATAATAATAACCATAATTAATAAGTGATATCGGACTAGCGGCTCGCTGGTGTAGTGACTAGCGTCTTGGACTTCCACCCAGAAGGTCCAGGATCGCGCCCACGCTCGGCGCATTAAAGGATTTTCACAAGCACTGAGTCGTTACCATCCCTCATGAGCAAGGGGATGGGGTAGTAGTACAGGACCCCAATGGAAATACGCCTAATCGGCCTTATTGGGTTATCCTTAGCTGGTGCATGCGCTAGCTTTAAGGACTATTATTACCCATACATCCAGGAAGTGGCTCGAATATTCAATAATTAATTAAATTTTTACCAAATCACAACTACCCAAAGTTGAATCCTTCATCTTAAATCGACCTTTTGCCGCTATAACCATTCCATGGTCCTATTTTTATCATATCATTATCAAGCTTACTCGATTACCTTTCTAAAACCACATGAAATGTGTATCAGTCCCTGGACAACATACCCACAATACAGTAGCACCCAACACACCACTCTGTTCATTAACCTTTATCATAATGTTTTTATAGCCTTTGTTTTTTAAGAGTTCCTGTGTCATCCGGTAGTTTCTCACTTATCAACTAGAGAGAGAGAGAGAGTGGCTCTCTGTATATTTAGACGCCATTTTGGTACCTCAATTATCACAGAACGAGGATATATTTTATGTTTGATTATGTAGAATGTATCACTAACGACCAAACGTACTATATATCCTGTACCAGTATTCCCAAATGTTTATTATGGTAATGTAAATACTTAAGTGTAAACAAACAAATATAACACCAACGCTACCAAGATCGTGAAGGTTGGCCGATCTCTGTTACTATAGGGTCTCTATCCCCAACCAACCCATACTATTATATATACCAAGGGTACCAAGATGGTGAAGGTTGACCGATCTCTGTTACTATAGGGTCTCTATCCCCAACCAACCCATACTATTATATATACCAAGGGTACCAAGATGGTGAAGGTTGACCGATCTCTGTTACTATAGGGTCTCTATCCCCAACCAACCCATACTATTATATATACCAAGGGTACCAAGATGGTGAAGGTTGACCGATCTCTGTTACTATAGGGTCTCTATCCCCAACCAACCCATACTATTATATATACCAAGGGTACCAAGATGGTGAAGGTTGACCGATCTCTGTTACTATAGGGTCTCTATCCCCAACCAACCCATACTATTATATATACCAAGGGTACCAAGATGGTGAAGGTTGACCGATCTCTGTTACTATAGGGTCTCTATCCCCAACCAACCCATACTATTATATATACCAAGGGTACCAAGATGGTGAAGGTTGACCGATCTCTGTTACTATAGGGTCTCTATCCCCAACCAACCCATACTATTATATATACCAAGGGTACCAAGATGGTGAAGGTTGACCGATCTCTGTTACTATAGGGTCTCTATCCCCAACCAACCCATACTATTATATATACCAAGGGTACCAAGATGGTGAAGGTTGACCGATCTCTGTTACTATAGGGTCTCTATCCCCAACCAACCCATACTATTATATATACCAAGGGTACCAAGATGGTGAAGGTTGACCGATCTCTGTTACTATAGGGTCTCTATCCCCAACCAACCCATACTATTATATATACCAAGGGTACCAAGATGGTGAAGGTTGACCGATCTCTGTTACTATAGGGTCTCTATCCCCAACCAACCCATACTATTATATATACCAAGGGTACCAAGATGGTGAAGGTTGACCGATCTCTGTTACTATAGGGTCTCTATCCCCAACCAACCCATACTATTATATATACCAAGATGGTGAAGGTTGACCGATCTCTGTTACTATAGGGTCTCTATCCCCAACCAACCCATACTATTATATATACCAAGGGTACCAAGATGGTGAAGGTTGACCGATCTCTGTTACTATAGGGTCTCTATCCCCAACCAACCCATACTATTATATATACCAAGGGTACCAAGATGGTGAAGGTTGACCGATCTCTGTTACTATAGGGTCTCTATCCCCAACCAACCCATACTATTATATATACCAAGATGGTGAAGGTTGACCGATCTCTGTTACTAAAAGGTCTCTATCCCCAACCAACCCATACTATTATATATACCAAGGGTACCAAGATGGTGAAGGTTGACCGATCTCTGTTACTATAGGGTCTCTATCCCCAACCAACCCATACTATTATATATACCAAGATGGTGAAGGTTGACCGATCTCTGTTACTATAGGGTCTCTATCCCCAACCAACCCATACTATTATATATACAAAGGTACCAAGATGGTGAAGGTTGACCGATCTCTGTTACTATAGGGTCTCTATCCCCAACCAACCCATACTATTATATATACCAAGGGTACCAAGATGGTGAAGGTTGACCGATCTCTGTTACTATAGGGTCTCTATCCCCAACCAACCCATACTATTATATATACCAAGGGTACCAAGATGGTGAAGGTTGACCGATCTCTGTTACTATAGGGTCTCTATCCCCAACCAACCCATACTATTATATATACCAAGGGTACCAAGATGGTGAAGGTTGACCGATCTCTGTTACTATAGGGTCTCTATCCCCAACCAACCCATACTATTATATATACCAAGGGTACCAAGATGGTGAAGGTTGACCGATCTCTGTTACTATAGGGTCTCTATCCCCAACCAACCCATACTATTATATATACCAAGGGTACCAAGATGGTGAAGGTTGACCGATCTCTGTTACTATAGGGTCTCTATCCCCAACCAACCCATACTATTATATATACCAAGATGGTGAAGGTTGACCGATCTCTGTTACTATAGGGTCTCTATCCCCAACCAACCCATACTATTATATATACCAAGGGTACCAAGATGGTGAAGGTTGACCGATCTCTGTTACTATAGGGTCTCTATCCCCAACCAACCCATACTATTATATATACCAAGGGTACCAAGATGGTGAAGGTTGACCGATCTCTGTTACTATAGGGTCTCTATCCCCAACCAACCCATACTATTATATATACCAAGGGTACCAAGATGGTGAAGGTTGACCGATCTCTGTTACTATAGGGTCTCTATCCCCAACCAACCCATACTATTATATATACCAAGGGTACCAAGATGGTGAAGGTTGACCGATCTCTGTTACTATAGGGTCTCTATCCCCAACCAACCCATACTATTATATATACCAAGGGTACCAAGATGGTGAAGGTTGACCGATCTCTGTTACTATAGGGTCTCTATCCCCAACCAACCCATACTATTATATATACCAAGGGTACCAAGATGGTGAAGGTTGACCGATCTCTGTTACTATAGGGTCTCTATCCCCAACCAACCCATACTATTATATATACCAAGGGTACCAAGATGGTGAAGGTTGACCGATCTCTGTTACTATAGGGTCTCTATCCCCAACCAACCCATACTATTATATATACCAAGGGTACCAAGATGGTGAAGGTTGACCGATCTCTGTTACTATAGGGTCTCTATCCCCAACCAACCCATACTATTATATATACCAAGGGTACCAAGATGGTGAAGGTTGACCGATCTCTGTTACTATAGGGTCTCTATCCCCAACCAACCCATACTATTATATATACCAAGGGTACCAAGATGGTGAAGGTTGACCGATCTCTGTTACTATAGGGTCTCTATCCCCAACCAACCCATACTATTATATATACCAAGATGGTGAAGGTTGACCGATCTCTGTTACTATAGGGTCTCTATCCCCAACCAACCCATACTATTATATATACCAAGGGTACCAAGATGGTGAAGGTTGACCGATCTCTGTTACTATAGGGTCTCTATCCCCAACCAACCCATACTATTATATATACCAAGGGTACCAAGATGGTGAAGGTTGACCGATCTCTGTTACTATAGGGTCTCTATCCCCAACCAACCCATACTATTATATATACCAAGGGTACCAAGATGGTGAAGGTTGACCGATCTCTGTTACTATAGGGTCTCTATCCCCAACCAACCCATACTATTATATATACCAATGGTACCAAGATGGTGAAGGTTGACCGATCTCTGTTACTATAGGGTCTCTATCCCCAACCAACCCATACTATTATATATACCAAGATGGTGAAGGTTGACCGATCTCTGTTACTATAGGGTCTCTATCCCCAACCAACCCATACTATTATATATACCAAGGGTACCAAGATGGTGAAGGTTGACCGATCTCTGTTACTATAGGGTCTCTATCCCCAACCAACCCATACTATTATATATACCAAGGGTACCAAGATGGTGAAGGTTGACCGATCTCTGTTACTATAGGGTCTCTATCCCCAACCAACCCATACTATTACAGTATATATACCAAGATGGTGAAGGTTGACCGATCTCTGTTACTATAGGGTCTCTATCCCCAACCAACCCATACTATTATATATACCAAGGGTACCAAGATGGTGAAGGTTGACCGATCTCTGTTACTATAGGGTCTCTATCCCCAACCAACCCATACTATTATATATACCAAGGGTACCAAGATGGTGAAGGTTGACCGATCTCTGTTACTATAGGGTCTCTATCCCCAACCAACCCATACTATTATATATACCAAGGGTACCAAGATGGTGAAGGTTGACCGATCTCTGTTACTATAGGGTCTCTATCCCCAACCAACCCATACTATTATATATACCAAGGTGGTGAAGGTTGACCGATCTCTGTTACTATAGGGTCTCTATCCCCAACCAACCCATACTATTATATATACCAAGGGTACCAAGATGGTGAAGGTTGACCGATCTCTGTTACTATAGGGTCTCTATCCCCAACCAACCCATACTATTATATATACCAAGGGTACCAAGATGGTGAAGGTTGACCGATCTCTGTTACTATAGGGTCTCTATCCCCAACCAACCCATACTATTATATATACCAAGGGTACCAAGATGGTGAAGGTTGACCGATCTCTGTTACTATAGGGTCTCTATCCCCAACCAACCCATACTATTATATATACCAAGATGGTGAAGGTTGACCGATCTCTGTTACTATAGGGTCTCTATCCCCAACCAACCCATACTATTATATATACCAAGGGTACCAAGATGGTGAAGGTTGACCGATCTCTGTTACTATAGGGTCTCTATCCCCAACCAACCCATACTATTATATATACCAAGGGTACCAAGATGGTGAAGGTTGACCGATCTCTGTTACTATAGGGTCTCTATCCCCAACCAACCCATACTATTATATATACCAAGATGGTGAAGGTTGACCGATCTCTGTTACTATAGGGTCTCTATCCCCAACCAACCCATACTATTATATATACCAAGGGTACCAAGATGGTGAAGGTTGACCGATCTCTGTTACTATAGGGTCTCTATCCCCAACCAACCCATACTATTATATATACCAAGATGGTGAAGGTTGACCGATCTCTGTTACTATAGGGTCTCTATCCCCAACCAACCCATACTATTATATACCAAGGGTACCAAGATGGTGAAGGTTGACCGATCTCTGTTACTATAGGGTCTCTATCCCCAACCAACCCATACTATTATATATACCAAGATGGTGAAGGTTGACCGATCTCTGTTACTATAGGGTCTCTATCCCCAACCAACCCATACTATTATACTTAGGGGAAACCCATACCAAGGGTACCAAGATGGTGAAGGTTGACCGATCTCTGTTACTATAGGGTCTCTATCCCCAACCAACCCATACTATTATATATACCAAGGGTACCAAGATGGTGAAGGTTGACCGATCTCTGTTACTATAGGGTCTCTATCCCCAACCAACCCATACTATTATATATACCAAGGGTACCAAGATGGTGAAGGTTGACCGATCTCTGTTACTATAGGGTCTCTATCCCCAACCAACCCATACTATTATATATACCAAGGGTACCAAGATGGTGAAGGTTGACCGATCTCTGTTACTATAGGGTCTCTATCCCCAACCAACCCATACTATTATATATACCAAGATGGTGAAGGTTGACCGATCTCTGTTACTATAGGGTCTCTATCCCCAACCAACCCATACTATTATATACCAAGATGGTGAAGGTTGACCGATCTCTGTTACTATAGGGTCTCTATCCCCAACCAACCCATACTATTATATATACCAAGATGGTGAAGGTTGACCGATCTCTGTTACTATAGGGTCTCTATCCCCAACCAACCCATACTATTATATATACCAAGGGTACCAAGATGGTGAAGGTTGACCGATCTCTGTTACTATAGGGTCTCTATCCCCAACCAACCCATACTATTATATATACCAAGATGGTGAAGGTTGACCGATCTCTGTTACTATAGGGTCTCTATCCCCAACCAACCCATACTATTATATATACCAAGGGTACCAAGATGGTGAAGGTTGACCGATCTCTGTTACTATAGGGTCTCTATCCCCAACCAACCCATACTATTATATATACCAAGGGTACCAAGATGGTGAAGGTTGACCGATCTCTGTTACTATAGGGTCTCTATCCCCAACCAACCCATACTATTATATATACCAAGGGTACCAAGATGGTGAAGGTTGACCGATCTCTGTTACTATAGGGTCTCTATCCCCAACCAACCCATACTATTATATATACCAAGGGTACCAAGATGGTGAAGGTTGACCGATCTCTGTTACTATAGGGTCTCTATCCCCAACCAACCCATACTATTATATATACCAAGGGTACCAAGATGGTGAAGGTTGACCGATCTCTGTTACTATAGGGTCTCTATCCCCAACCAACCCATACTATTATATATACCAAGGGTACCAAGATGGTGAAGGTTGACCGATCTCTGTTACTATAGGGTCTCTATCCCCAACCAACCCATACTATTATATATACCAAGGGTACCAAGATGGTGAAGGTTGACCGATCTCTGTTACTATAGGGTCTCTATCCCCAACCAACCCATACTATTATATATACCAAGGGTACCAAGATGGTGAAGGTTGACCGATCTCTGTTACTATAGGGTCTCTATCCCCAACCAACCCATACTATTATATATACCAAGGGTACCAAGATGGTGAAGGTTGACCGATCTCTGTTACTATAGGGTCTCTATCCCCAACCAACCCATACTATTATATATACCAAGATGGTGAAGGTTGACCGATCTCTGTTACTATAGGGTCTCTATCCCCAACCAACCCATACTATTATATATACCAAGGGTACCAAGATGGTGAAGGTTGACCGATCTCTGTTACTATAGGGTCTCTATCCCCAACCAACCCATACTATTATATATACCAAGGGTACCAAGATGGTGAAGGTTGACCGATCTCTGTTACTATAGGGTCTCTATCCCCAACCAACCCATACTATTATATATACCAAGATGGTGAAGGTTGACCGATCTCTGTTACTATAGGGTCTCTATCCCCAACCAACCCATACTATTATATACCAAGGGTACCAAGATGGTGAAGGTTGACCGATCTCTGTTACTATAGGGTCTCTATCCCCAACCAACCCATACTATTATATATACCAAGATGGTGAAGGTTGACCGATCTCTGTTACTATAGGGTCTCTATCCCCAACCAACCCATACTATTATATATACCAAGATGGTGAAGGTTGACCGATCTCTGTTACTATAGGGTCTCTATCCCCAACCAACCCATACTATTATATATACCAAGATGGTGAAGGTTGACCGATCTCTGTTACTATAGGGTCTCTATCCCCAACCAACCCATACTATTATATATACCAAGATGGTGAAGGTTGACCGATCTCTGTTACTATAGGGTCTCTATCCCCAACCAACCCATACTATTATATATACCAAGGGTACCAAGATGGTGAAGGTTGACCGATCTCTGTTACTATAGGGTCTCTATCCCCAACCAACCCATACTATTATATACCAAGGGTACCAAGATGGTGAAGGTTGACCGATCTCTGTTACTATAGGGTCTCTATCCCCAACCAACCCATACTATTATATATACCAAGATGGTGAAGGTTGACCGATCTCTGTTACTATAGGGTCTCTATCCCCAACCAACCCATACTATTATATATAAGGGTACCAAGATGGTGAAGGTTGACCGATCTCTGTTACTATAGGGTCTCTATCCCCAACCAACCCATACTATTATATATACCAAGATGGTGAAGGTTGACCGATCTCTGTTACTATAGGGTCTCTATCCCCAACCAACCCATACTATTATATATACCAAGGGTACCAAGATGGTGAAGGTTGACCGATCTCTGTTATTATAGGGTCTCTATCCCCAACCAACCCATACTATTATACCAAGGGTTTATATACCAAGGTGAGTTGACCGATCTCTGTTACTATAGGGTCTATCCCCAACCAACCCATACTATTATATTACCAAGATTGTGAAGGTTGACCGATCTCTGTTACTATAGGGTCTCTATCCCCAACCAACCCATACTATTATATATACCAAGGGTACCAAGATGGTGAAGGTTGACCGATCTCTGTTACTATAGGGTCTCTATCCCCAACCAACCCATACTATTATATATACCAAGGGTACCAAGATGGTGAAGGTTGACCGATCTCTGTTACTATAGGGTCTCTATCCCCAACCAACCCATACTATTATATATACCAAGGGTACCAAGATGGTGAAGGTTGACCGATCTCTGTTACTATAGGGTCTCTATCCCCAACCAACCCATACTATTATATATACCAAGGGTACCAAGATGGTGAAGGTTGACCGATCTCTGTTACTATAGGGTCTCTATCCCCAACCCCTATCCCAACCTACTATTATATATACCAAGATGGTGAAGGTTGACCGATCTCTGTTACTATAGGGTCTCTATCCCCAACCAACCCATACTATTATATATACCAAGGGTACCAAGATGGTGAAGGTTGACCGATCTCTGTTACTATAGGGTCTCTATCCCCAACCAACCCATACTATTATATATACCAAGGGTACCAAGATGGTGAAGGTTGACCGATCTCTGTTACTATAGGGTCTCTATCCCCAACCAACCCATACTATTATATATACCAAGGGTACCAAGATGGTGAAGGTTGACCGATCTCTGTTACTATAGGGTCTCTATCCCCAACCAACCCATACTATTATATATACCAAGGGTACCAAGATGGTGAAGGTTGACCGATCTCTGTTACTATAGGGTCTCTATCCCCAACCAACCCATACTATTATATATACCAAGGGTACCAAGATGGTGAAGGTTGACCGATCTCTGTTACTATAGGGTCTCTATCCCCAACCAACCCATACTATTATATATACCAAGGGTACCAAGATGGTGAAGGTTGACCGATCTCTGTTACTATAGGGTCTCTATCCCCAACCAACCCATACTATTATATATACCAAGGGTACCAAGATGGTGAAGGTTGACCGATCTCTGTTACTATAGGGTCTCTATCCCCAACCAACCCATACTATTATATAAACCAAGATGGTGCGGGTTGACCGATCTCTGTTACTATAGGGTCTCTATCCCCAACCAACCCATACTATTATATATACCAAGGGTACCAAGATGGTGAAGGTTGACCGATCTCTGTTACTATAGGGTCTCTATCCCCAACCAACCCATACTATTATATATACCAAGATGGTGAAGGTTGACCGATCTCTGTTACTATAGGGTCTCTATCCCCAACCAACCCATACTATTATATATACCAAGGGTACCAAGATGGTGAAGGTTGACCGATCTCTGTTACTATAGGGTCTCTATCCCCAACCAACCCATACTATTATATACCAAGGGTACCAAGATGGTGAAGGTTGACCGATCTCTGTTACTATAGGGTCTCTATCCCCAACCAACCCATACTATTATATATACCAAGGGTACCAAGATGGTGAAGGTTGACCGATCTCTGTTACTATAGGGTCTCTATCCCCAACCAACCCATACTATTATATATACCAAGATGGTGAAGGTTGACCGATCTCTGTTACTATAGGGTCTCTATCCCCAACCAACCCATACTATTATATATACCAAGGGTACCAAGATGGTGAAGGTTGACCGATCTCTGTTACTATAGGGTCTCTATCCCCAACCAACCCATACTATTATATATACCAAGATGGTGAAGGTTGACCGATCTCTGTTACTATAGGGTCTCTATCCCCAACCAACCCATACTATTATATATACCAAGATGGTGAAGGTTGACCGATCTCTGTTACTATAGGGTCTCTATCCCCAACCAACCCATACTATTATATATACCAAGGGTACCAAGATGGTGAAGGTTGACCGATCTCTGTTACTATAGGGTCTCTATCCCCAACCAACCCATACTATTATATATACCAAGGGTACCAAGATGGTGAAGGTTGACCGATCTCTGTTACTATAGGGTCTCTATCCCCAACCAACCCATACTATTATATATACCAAGGGTACCAAGATGGTGAAGGTTGACCGATCTCTGTTACTATAGGGTCTCTATCCCCAACCAACCCATACTATTATATATACCAAGGGTACCAAGATGGTGAAGGTTGACCGATCTCTGTTACTATAGGGTCTCTATCCCCAACCAACCCATACTATTATATATACCAAGATGGTGAAGGTTGACCGATCTCTGGTACTAAAGGGTCTCTATCCCCAACCAACCCATACTATTATGCATACCAAGGGTACCAAGATGGTGAAGGTTGACCGATCTCTGTTACTATAGGGTCTCTATCCCCAACCAACCCATACTATTATATATACCAAGATGGTGAAGGTTGACCGATCTCTGTTACTATAGGGTCTCTATCCCCAACCAACCCATACTATTATATATACCAAGATGGTGAAGGTTGACCGATCTCTGTTACTATAGGGTCTCTATCCCCAACCAACCCATACTATTATATATACCAAGGGTACCAAGATGGTGAAGGTTGACCGATCTCTGTTACTATAGGGTCTCTATCCCCAACCAACCCATACTATTATATATAAGGGTACCAAGATGGTGAAGGTTGACCGATCTCTGTTACTATAGGGTCTCTATCCCCAACCAACCCATACTATTATATATACCAAGGGTACCAAGATGGTGAAGGTTGACCGATCTCTGTTACTATAGGGTCTCTATCCCCAACCAACCCATACTATTATATATACCAAGATGGTGAAGGTTGACCGATCTCTGTTACTATAGGGTCTCTATCCCCAACCAACCCATACTATTATATACCAAGATGGTGAAGGTTGACCGATCTCTGTTACTATAGGGTCTCTATCCCCAACCAACCCATACTATTATATATACCAAGATGGTGAAGGTTGACCGATCTCTGTTACTATAGGGTCTCTATCCCCAACCAACCCATACTATTATATATACCAAGGGTACCAAGATGGTGAAGGTTGACCGATCTCTGTTACTATAGGGTCTCTATCCCCAACCAACCCATACTATTATATATACCAAGGGTACCAAGATGGTGAAGGTTGACCGATCTCTGTTACTATAGGGTCTCTATCCCCAACCAACCCATACTATTATATATACCAAGGGTACCAAGATGGTGAAGGTTGACCGATCTCTGTTACTATAGGGTCTCTATCCCCAACCAACCCATACTATTATATATACCAAGGGTACCAAGATGGTGAAGGTTGACCGATCTCTGTTACTATAGGGTCTCTATCCCCAACCAACCCATACTATTATATATACCAAGGGTACCAAGATGGTGAAGGTTGACCGATCTCTGTTACTATAGGGTCTCTATCCCCAACCAACCCATACTATTATATATACCAAGGGTACCAAGATGGTGAAGGTTGACCGATCTCTGTTACTATAGGGTCTCTATCCCCAACCAACCCATACTATTATATATAAGGGTACCAAGATGGTGAAGGTTGACCGATCTCTGTTACTATAGGGTCTCTATCCCCAACCAACCCATACTATTATATATACCAAGGGTACCAAGATGGTGAAGGTTGACCGATCTCTGTTACTATAGGGTCTCTATCCCCAACCAACCCATACTATTATATATACCAAGATGGTGAAGGTTGACCGATCTCTGTTACTATAGGGTCTCTATCCCCAACCAACCCATACTATTATATATACCAAGGGTACCAAGATGGTGAAGGTTGACCGATCTCTGTTACTATAGGGTCTCTATCCCCAACCAACCCATACTATTATATATACCAAGATGGTGAAGGTTGACCGATCTCTGTTACTATAGGGTCTCTATCCCCAACCAACCCATACTATTATATATACCAAGGGTACCAAGATGGTGAAGGTTGACCGATCTCTGTTACTATAGGGTCTCTATCCCCAACCAACCCATACTATTATATATACCAAGGGTACCAAGATGGTGAAGGTTGACCGATCTCTGTTACTATAGGGTCTCTATCCCCAACCAACCCATACTATTATATATACCAAGATGGTGAAGGTTGACCGATCTCTGTTACTATAGGGTCTCTATCCCCAACCAACCCATACTATTATATATACCAAGATGGTGAAGGTTGACCGATCTCTGTTACTATAGGGTCTCTATCCCCAACCAACCCATACTATTATATATACCAAGATGGTGAAGGTTGACCGATCTCTGTTACTATAGGGTCTCTATCCCCAACCAACCCATACTATTATATATACCAAGGGTACCAAGATGGTGAAGGTTGACCGATCTCTGTTACTATAGGGTCTCTATCCCCAACCAACCCATACTATTATATATACCAAGATGGTGAAGGTTGACCGATCTCTGTTACTATAGGGTCTCTATCCCCAACCAACCCATACTATTATATATACCAAGATGGTGAAGGTTGACCGATCTCTGTTACTATAGGGTCTCTATCCCCAACCAACCCATACTATTATATATACCAAGATGGTGAAGGTTGACCGATCTCTGTTACTATAGGGTCTCTATCCCCAACCAACCCATACTATTATATATACCAAGATGGTGAAGGTTGACCGATCTCTGTTACTATAGGGTCTCTATCCCCAACCAACCCATACTATTATATATACCAAGATGGTGAAGGTTGACCGATCTCTGTTACTATAGGGTCTCTATCCCCAACCAACCCATACTATTATATATACCAAGGGTACCAAGATGGTGAAGGTTGACCGATCTCTGTTACTATAGGGTCTCTATCCCCAACCAACCCATACTATTATATATACCAAGATGGTGAAGGTTGACCGATCTCTGTTACTATAGGGTCTCTATCCCCAACCAACCCATACTATTATATATACCAAGATGGTGAAGGTTGACCGATCTCTGTTACTATAGGGTCTCTATCCCCAACCAACCCATACTATTATATATACCAAGATGGTGAAGGTTGACCGATCTCTGTTACTATAGGGTCTCTATCCCCAACCAACCCATACTATTATATATACCAAGATGGTGAAGGTTGACCGATCTCTGTTACTATAGGGTCTCTATCCCCAACCAACCCATACTATTATATATACCAAGGGTACCAAGATGGTGAAGGTTGACCGATCTCTGTTACTATAGGGTCTCTATCCCCAACCAACCCATACTATTATATATACCAAGGGTACCAAGATGGTGAAGGTTGACCGATCTCTGTTACTATAGGGTCTCTATCCCCAACCAACCCATACTATTATATATACCAAGGGTACCAAGATGGTGAAGGTTGACCGATCTCTGTTACTATAGGGTCTCTATCCCCAACCAACCCATACTATTATATATACCAAGATGGTGAAGGTTGACCGATCTCTGTTACTATAGGGTCTCTATCCCCAACCAACCCATACTATTATATATACCAAGGGTACCAAGATGGTGAAGGTTGACCGATCTCTGTTACTATAGGGTCTCTATCCCCAACCAACCCATACTATTATATATACCAAGGGTACCAAGATGGTGAAGGTTGACCGATCTCTGTTACTATAGGGTCTCTATCCCCAACCAACCCATACTATTATATATACCAAGGGTACCAAGATGGTGAAGGTTGACCGATCTCTGTTACTATAGGGTCTCTATCCCCAACCAACCCATACTATTATATATACCAAGGGTACCAAGATGGTGAAGGTTGACCGATCTCTGTTACTATAGGGTCTCTATCCCCAACCAACCCATACTATTATATACCAAGGGTACCAAGATGGTGAAGGTTGACCGATCTCTGTTACTATAGGGTCTCTATCCCCAACCAACCCATACTATTATATATACCAAGATGGTGAAGGTTGACCGATCTCTGTTACTATAGGGTCTCTATCCCCAACCAACCCATACTATTATATATACCAAGATGGTGAAGGTTGACCGATCTCTGTTACTATAGGGTCTCTATCCCCAACCAACCCATACTATTATATATACCAAGGGTACCAAGATGGTGAAGGTTGACCGATCTCTGTTACTATAGGGTCTCTATCCCCAACCAACCCATACTATTATATATACCAAGGGTACCAAGATGGTGAAGGTTGACCGATCTCTGTTACTATAGGGTCTCTATCCCCAACCAACCCATACTATTATATATACCAAGATGGTGAAGGTTGACCGATCTCTGTTACTATAGGGTCTCTATCCCCAACCAACCCATACTATTATATACCAAGGGTACCAAGATGGTGAAGGTTGACCGATCTCTGTTACTATAGGGTCTCTATCCCCAACCAACCCATACTATTATATATACCAAGGGTACCAAGATGGTGAAGGTTGACCGATCTCTGTTACTATAGGGTCTCTATCTACTAGGGTCTCTATCCCCAACCAACCCATACTATTATATATACCAAGGGTACCAAGATGGTGAAGGTTGACCGATCTCTGTTACTATAGGGTCTCTATCCCCAACCAACCCATACTATTATATATACCAAGATGGTGAAGGTTGACCGATCTCTGTTACTATAGGGTCTCTATCCCCAACCAACCCATACTATTATATATACCAAGGGTACCAAGATGGTGAAGGTTGACCGATCTCTGTTACTATAGGGTCTCTATCCCCAACCAACCCATACTATTATATATACCAAGGGTACCAAGATGGTGAAGGTTGACCGATCTCTGTTACTATAGGGTCTCTATCCCCAACCAACCCATACTATTATATATACCAAGGGTACCAAGATGGTGAAGGTTGACCGATCTCTGTTACTATAGGGTCTCTATCCCCAACCAACCCATACTATTATATATACCAAGGGTACCAAGATGGTGAAGGTTGACCGATCTCTGTTACTATAGGGTCTCTATCCCCAACCAACCCATACTATTATATATACCAAGATGGTGAAGGTTGACCGATCTCTGTTACTATAGGGTCTCTATCCCCAACCAACCCATACTATTATATATACCAAGATGGTGAAGGTTGACCGATCTCTGTTACTATAGGGTCTCTATCCCCAACCAACCCATACTATTATATATACCAAGATGGTGAAGGTTGACCGATCTCTGTTACTATAGGGTCTCTATCCCCAACCAACCCATACTATTATATATACCAAGATGGTGAAGGTTGACCGATCTCTGTTACTATAGGGTCTCTATCCCCAACCAACCCATACTATTATATATACCAAGATGGTGAAGGTTGACCGATCTCTGTTACTATAGGGTCTCTATCCCCAACCAACCCATACTATTATATATACCAAGGGTACCAAGATGGTGAAGGTTGACCGATCTCTGTTACTATAGGGTCTCTATCCCCAACCAACCCATACTATTATATATACCAAGGGTACCAAGATGGTGAAGGTTGACCGATCTCTGTTACTATAGGGTCTCTATCCCCAACCAACCCATACTATTATATATACCAAGATGGTGAAGGTTGACCGATCTCTGTTACTATAGGGTCTCTATCCCCAACCAACCCATACTATTATATATACCAAGATGGTGAAGGTTGACCGATCTCTGTTACTATAGGGTCTATCCCCAACCAACCCATACTATTATATATACCAAGATGGTGAAGGTTGACCGATCTCTGTTACTATAGGGTCTCTATCCCCAACCAACCCATACTATTATATATACCAAGGGTACCAAGATGGTGAAGGTTGACCGATCTCTGTTACTATAGGGTCTCTATCCCCAACCAACCCATACTATTATATATACCAAGGGTACCAAGATGGTGAAGGTTGACCGATCTCTGTTACTATAGGGTCTCTATCCCCAACCAACCCATACTATTATATATACCAAGGGTACCAAGATGGTGAAGGTTGACCGATCTCTGTTACTATAGGGTCTCTATCCCCAACCAACCCATACTATTATATACCAAGGGTACCAAGATGGTGAAGGTTGACCGATCTCTGTTACTATAGGGTCTCTATCCCCAACCAACCCATACTATTATATATACCAAGGGTACCAAGATGGTGAAGGTTGACCGATCTCTGTTACTATAGGGTCTCTATCCCCAACCAACCCATACTATTATATATACCAAGGGTACCAAGATGGTGAAGGTTGACCGATCTCTGTTACTATAGGGTCTCTATCCCCAACCAACCCATACTATTATATATACCAAGGGTACCAAGATGGTGAAGGTTGGCCGCAATGTACACAGTTTATAATAATTGGTTTCATATTGTTGTTTACTATAGTTCGTGTAACAACAAAATAATGTAATATGTAGTGACTTTGATGGCCCCAGAAGGATATGACTAAATAAATAAAGCGTATCGAGTCCAAAGGCACGTAAGTGCCATTTGAAAAGTCTTTAGTAAATCGCGATTTACTCAATAAATAAAAATGGGACTTACGTCCCTTTGGACGGGGCGTGTCCCGTATATATATACATACATAGGCCAAAGGGATGTAAGTGCCATTTTTGTAATTTATTGAGTAAATCCCGATTTACTAAAGAATTTCTCATGATTTTCAAATGGCACTTATGTGTGCCTTTGGACTCAGGACGCCTCTTTTAAATACTGTCACACAAGGACACTATCACATTGTAGGATATACTTGCCCACAGGAAATACGTTATTGTACTATACGTATTATACAGAATAGAATTTGTTTTTTCCACGAACTACTAGAACCTGTTGATATGGTTGGGAACTGATTTCTAACAATACATCTTGGTATTATTCATTGATGATCTCCTCAATTGACCCTCTAGTCCCATCTAAACATTTGCTGATGACTCAACATTAACCCGTTGAGCCCCGGCTAGTTATAATATTTTGTTCACCCCAGTCCCAAGCCATTTTCACTTTTTTTTTTTTTGCTAAAATGGAAGACAAGGATGAGAAATGAAAAAAAAAAAAAAAAAAAATCACCTCGGATATTTTTTTTGGGGGGGGGGGAGCCTCAAAAAAATGTGTTGAGCCAAAATGGAAGAAGATGGTGAGAAATGAAGAACAAACTAAAAACAAAACTCACCTCGGTCATTTGGGGGGCGGGGGGGGGGGTCGAAAGTTCGTCACCCCCGCATGACCACCCGCCCGGGAGCACTAGGGTGAAAACTGAGTATGGCATTGTATGGCATACATCCTAAGGAGTGTCTCACATAAATCTCAAGCCTCTAGCTCCCATACGACTGGAGTAATGAAGGTTCAAAATGGCGGTGAACTAAGGGTGTAAAGTATCCCCCCTAAGCCCACCACCACCAGCCGCGCGGCTGTCTTGGCCCGCTCACACCTACCGGCCCGGCTCCCACACACACTACGGTACCTCCCCCTCCTATTCTCCCGCCATTTCCTACCTTACGAGCCACGTAACTGATTTTAATATGTCGGACGCACGTGATGCGTCTCTGGGAGTTGGTGATCAAACACTGCCAACGCATCACGTGCGACGGTGGGTCTCACTGGGTTAAGCATGGTTCACATATTCACGAGTGTAAAGCCGAATTACCACGGGTGTTTACTCATGGTAACTAGAGCAAAAATAACCCCGAGTGAGCACATTTCCATGAATCAACATGAGGCACCACGAGTCAACAGAGTGCAATAGAGTCCACTAAAAGTCACTAAGAGTCACAACGAGTGGGGCGCGAGTGACCTGCGAGTAATTGAAAATTTGAATTTTAACGGTCATTTTCGGATTAGGAGGAGATACGAGTCACTACGAGTAAGACACGATTCACTATGAGTTACTGAGAGTATGCCACATAGCCGAGATGGTCGCCACAGGGAAGGTGGACCGAAAAACCAAGAACCCGGTCCGGAAACCAGCTGCTGTCCTGGATTACAACCTCAACATGCGCCTCGTTGACAAGTCCGACATGCAGGTGGACTTCATCGACTGCCTGCGAACATCTTGCAGGTGGTACAAGAAGTTTATCCTGCATACGGTAGATATGTCGGTCCTCAATGCCTACAACATCTACCGTCTGAGGACTCCAGGAGCCAAGAAGTACAAGTGCCTGCAGAAGTTCCACAAGCAGGTGCTACTTGAGCTCCTGGCTAAACATGGGGGTACACCAGGGAGGCCACTACAAGGACCAGGCCAGCTGGACAGAACGGGGTGTGCTGATTTCTTCAGGAAACACCAGCTCAATGCCCTTCCTTTCAAAGCACCAGGTAGTAAGAGCAGATTCCAGAAGAGGTGCCATGTGTGCAGCCACACAACAAGAAGACCCTGCAAAGCCACAAAAGCCACTTGGGAATGCCTCGAGTGTCAAGTTGGACTGTGTGCTGGCACCTGCTTCAACGACTTCCACACTCTAACAAACTTTTGAAGTGGAAGTGACAAAAGTGAAAGTGACACTCAAATGTAGGCTAAGAATAATAATATAACTAAGTATAAGTGAAAAGGACACATATAAGTAATAATAAGTGCCTTGAATAACAATATGAACAAGTGAAAGTGACACTATCAATAAGCCTAGTTCGGTGAAAGTGACAGTATAATAATAATAAAACTGAGTATAAGTGAATGAGACACACAAGTAATAATAAGTGCCTTCATAACAATATGAACAAGTGAAAGTGACACTATATATGTTATTAGCTTACCTAACAATACATAAAAGTGAAAATGACACTATCAATTATCAAAGTCCAGTGAAAGTGACACTATAATCATAATAATAATAATAATAAAACTAAGTAATAAGTGACAGAGACACAAATAACTTCATGTAAATAACTTTATTGAGTGAAAATAACATAACTATAATAAATGACATAATAAACAATAAAACACTATCAAATCGCTTCCCGGCATAATTGCGGGTGGAGCGACGAGTGCAACTGGGCGTCGTAGCCGGGGCCGCGGTTGAGTGTTCGGATGCGCCGAGGTAAATACGGGCAAAAGTTCCCTCCACTTCCATTACCATCACTCCGGAACCAGTTGAGCTAGAGAGCTCTACTCAACGCCATTCTACGCGGCAAGGTAAGGCGCCCATTTATATATGTTTGATTAATGTAGGTAATATATTAAGCGAGATTAGCCTTAGTTTACTTTTGTTGATTTTTGGCCAGATCGCCCGGATACGAGGTACGTCCTTTGGAGAGACAGCCCGGGCCCCGAGGGTTAAAGACCAAAAAAAAAAAAAATCCAAATAATACAAAAAGTACCCTACTTGGTTGAGTTATGCTGGAGTTAGAAGAAGGGAAGAATGTCGGATGTAAGGTGTTTTATGTTGGTAAAATCATAAGTTGTGACAGTATGGAATATAATATTTCATTCTTGAGAATGTGCTCTAAAATTGGCAATAAAGACACTTTCAACATATGTTTTATTTGAGATCACCAGTTTTTACACTCACTATGCATTTTAATAGTGAAAAGGGTGGTGTTTCGATCACTCCCATGCATTGTTCGGACCACCCCATATGGTGGGTATGGTCCGAACAAGGGGTACCCTTTTTTAAAAATTCAATAAGTTGACCTTAACTACTACTTACACAATTAGTAAAAATCACCATGATAGGCCTTGACCCATAGTTTATTGTGATATAACTATTTTTCAATAAAGTTTGTTACCTAATTTTTGGTGATTATTTTTTCCACTAATAGTTCGGATCACCCCCAGCTCACCCTACATATAAAAAGCAAACCACTCGTACTGCAATTATAAGCATAAATATGAGAGTATCTAAGTTACAAATCACATGTTTTTGTATAAAATAGACAATAAATTGTCATCTTTCAACTGTTGAGGTCATAAGTAAAAAAAATCTGATACATTAGGAAAAAATGCGTTAAGAGTTGTGTTAGCGGGCGTATCGTCCGCTTTATTTACGTAGTCGCACGCTCGCAGTTACATTCGCGTCTAATTTGACTGTAGTTATTTGCCCCTGGTAATATATATGATGATGACAATAAGTCATAGGGGGATAAAGATCTCCTCAACCAATTATTGTATCCCACGGCCAGGTGTTGGGTAAATTGTTGTTACGGATGGGATACAATAATGGATTGAGGGGCTTTACCCCCATCAGTTAAAATAGATGCGAATGTAGGCCTAACTGCGAGCGTGCGACTAGGCTATATATACAAAGCTTTTGGTATGCCCACAAATACAACTCTTACCAAAACTGCAATTAAGCTAGCCTTTTTTTTTTTTTTTTTTTTCAGTCTAGGCTAAATTGTGGTAGGCTAGCCTATTCTTTATCATGTGTAGGCCTGTCTTCCAATAGAAGTACAAATATGTAGCCTAGCCTAATGCAATTTTACTAAAACCCAAGCCTACCTGCATATATGCAGAGCTGAACAGCACAAAAATAAATAAAAATATGTTGAGCAGTGAAATAAAATTAGGCTAGGACTAGGCCTGTTTTCTCATAGGCCTAATAACCTAATGAAGTTTACTATAACCTAATTTAAGTTATTTCACAAAATACTGATACCCAGCCCTCCGCATACATTATTTTCCATTGTTAAATAAGTTTGTGCTTCACTGCAGTAATGAAAGGTATAAATAGCCAATGTCTAAAGACTTGGAACTGGCATAATTGGCATCACACGTACTACGAAATTTAAGTAAAACTATGAGATAACCATGTTACTCAAGCAAAAATGCAATGCCGAAATTGCTAAAAAATACATTAGAATTAGTGTAAGTGTTTTCCTAAAGCAGAACAGAGGGTAAGGAATATAAGAACAAGAGCGATACGGCATATTTTGTGGTTAGAATGGCAATCGTGATGTCTGGGCGGTATAGCAGAAGTCTTCACAAATTACTTAAATATTACCCAATTGGATACTAATATTCTAATAGTGTCGATACCGACACAAATAGGCGTCTTATAGCATTGCTTTGTAATACACAATAAGAATGCAACACAAAAATGCCTTATATCTCGAAGGGGTTTGCGAAGAGGTGGGGTACTCCGTGACCTTCGTGTTCCAATAATATTACTACAAGTTCCTTCCCTGAAGACCCCGTTCGAGGCTTAAAACTGTTTAATAATACCGTCAAGGAGACGAACGGCCCGCTCGTGGGAAGGGGATGTTTAATAATACGGGTCTCTAACTCTTTGGAATCATGTTCTAACCTTAACAATATTTGTACAGTTTATATATGTTTGTACATTCTGGTAATCCTATATAGTTGCAACTATGATAGATCTCTTAAAATAAAAAAAATTGAACTGTAAAACCAGTTCGATTAATATCACAGCTCGTGATTTATCACGATCTCCGGCGGAAGGGGTCCTAGTGGGGCTTTGGGCTATTCAGCACCCCCCCCCCCCTCTTTTCTCACCTTAACCTTAACTCTTTCAGATTTATATGACGCTACCGCGTCATATGACAGGGTGAACCAAAAACTCATATGACGCTACTGCGTCATATGGTCTTATCTTCATAATTCTAGAATAAGTTATATGATGCCCTAGCGTCATATGGAGCTCAGTAAGTCCGGTAAGTTAAATGAAGATCTGTCGGTTGGTGGCAACTCCAGTTTTCCCCGACAATTCTAACGGTCAGCAGTGTGGTTTTGACAGTTGTGTGGTGCAGTGGCAATGATACCGGGCTCCTGCCTCCGTAGACTTACTGTAACATAATATGTCTGAAGGAGTTAAATAATAATAGCACATAGCCTACTGGACCTTCTGTCGTAAAGCAATACAGGTACGCTTTGGTTTGTCCAGAGCGACCGACAGGTATCGTGCTAAAAAAGTATAATTGGACGCCCACAATTGAGTCTTAGCAAAGTCTTCAATGGAGAAATTTTGTAAAAATCTAAGAGAGACGGCCCATTTTCTGATGTCATGGGTCCTGCCCACCACGCCGGGATTACTTTCTTAATAACATCTACTAAAAGAGAAGCTAATTTCCTCCTAGTAACACGAGTACCTGTCTGGTTCTCCCATTGAAAGCCTGGTTGTCGAGGGTGAGCTACCCTCATAAACTTAACTAGAGCCTGCACTGCACTGGTGAAGGTTGACCGATCTCTGTTACAATAGGGTCTCTATCCCCAACCAACCCATACTATTATATATACCAAGGGTACCAAGATGGTGAAGGTTGACCGATCTCTGTTACTATAGGGTCTCTATCCCCAACCAACCCATACTATTATATATACCAAGGGTACCAAGATGGTGAAGGTTGACCGATCTCTGTTACTATAGGGTCTCTATCCCCAACCAACCCATACTATTATATATACCAAGGGTACCAAGATGGTGAAGGTTGACCGATCTCTGTTACTATAGGGTCTCTATCCCCAACCAACCCATACTATTATATATACCAAGGGTACCAAGATGGTGAAGGTTGACCGATCTCTGTTACTATAGGGTCTCTATCCCCAACCAACCCATACTATTATATATACCAAGGGTACCAAGATGGTGAAGGTTGACCGATCTCTGTTACTATAGGGTCTCTATCCCCAACCAACCCCTACTATTATATATACCAAGATGGTGAAGGTTGACCGATCTCTGTTACTATAGGGTCTCTATCCCCAACCAACCCATACTATTATATATACCAAGATGGTGAAGGTTGACCGATCTCTGTTACTATAGGGTCTCTATCCCCAACCAACCCATACTATTATATATACCAAGATGGTGAAGGTTGACCGATCTCTGTTACTATAGGGTCTATCCCCAACCAACCCATACTATTATATATACCAAGGGTACCAAGATGGTGAAGGTTGACCGATCTCTGTTACTATAGGGTCTCTATCCTCAACCAACCCATACTATTATATACCAAGATGGTGAAGGTTGACCGATCTCTGTTACTATAGGGTCTCTATCCCCAACCAACCCATACTATTATATATACCAAGGGTACCAAGATGGTGAAGGTTGACCGATCTCTGTTACTATAGGGTGTCTATCCCCAACCAACCAATACTATTATATATACCAAGATGGTGAAGGTTGACCGATCTCTGTTACTATAGGGTCTCTATCCCCAACCAACCCATACTATTATATATACCAAAGGGTACCAAGATGGTGAAGGTTGACCGATCTCTGTTACTATAGGGTGTCTATCCCCAACCAACCCATACTATTATATATACCAAGATGGTGAAGGTTGACCGATCTCTGTTACTATAGGGTCTCTATCCCCAACCAACCCATACTATTATATATACCAAGGGTACCAAGATGGTGAAGGTTGACCGATCTCTGTTACTATAGGGTCTCTAACCCCAACCAACCCATACTATTATATATACCAAGGGTACCAAGATGGTGAAGGTTGACCGATCTCTGTTACTATAGGGTCTCTATCCCCAACCAACCCATACTATTATATATACCAAGGGTACCAAGATGGTGAAGGTTGACCGATCTCTGTTACTATAGGGTCTCTATCCCCAACCAACCCATACTATTATATATACCAAAGGGTACCAAGATGGTGAAGGTTGGCCGCAATGTACACAGTTTATAATAATTGGTTTCATATTGTTGTTTACTATAGTTCGTGTAACAACAAAATAATGTAATATGTAGTGACTTTGATGGCCCCAGAAGGATATGACTAAATAAATAAAGCGTATCGAGTCCAAAGGCACGTAAGTGCCATTTGAAAAAGTCTTTAGTAAATCGCGATTTACTCAATAAATAAAAATGGGACTTACGTCCCTTTGGACGGGGCGCGCCCCGTATATATATACATACATAGTCCAAAGGGATGTAAGTGCCATTTTTGTAATTTATTGAGTAAATCCCGATTTACTAAAGAATTTCTCATGATTTTCAAATGGCACTTATGTGTGCCGTTGGACTCAGGACGCCTCTTTTAAATACTGTCGCACAAGGACACTATCACATTGTAGGATATACTTGCCCACAGGAAATACGTTATTGTACTATACGTATTATACAGAATAGAATTTGTTTTTTCCACGAACTACTAGAACCTGTTGATATGGTTGGGAACTGATTTCTAACAATACATCTTGGTATTATTCATTGATGATCTCCTCAACTGACCCTCTAGTCCCATCTAAACATTTGCTGATGACTCAACATTAACCCGTTGAGCCCCGGCTAGTTATAATATTTTGTTCACCCCAGTCCCAAGCCATTTTCACTTTTTTTTTTTTTTTGCTAAAATGGAAGACAAGGATGAGAAATGAAAAAAAAAAAAAAAAAAATCACCTCGGATATTTTTTTTTGGGGGGGGGGGAGCCTCAAAAAAATGTGTTATGCCAAAATGGAAGAAAATGGTGAGAAATGAAGAACAAACTAAAAACAAAACTCACCTCGGTCATTTGGGGGTCGGGGGGGGGGTCGAAAGTTCGTCACCCCCGCATGACCACCCGCCCGGGAGCACTAGGGTGAAAACTGAGTATGGCATTGTATGGCATACATCCTAAGGAGTGTCTCACATAAATCTCAAGCCTCTAGCTCCCATACGACCGGAGTAATGAAGGTTCAAAGTGGCGGTGAACTAAGGGTGTAAAGTATCCCCACTAAGCCCACCACCACCAGCCGCTCGGCTGTCTTGGCCCGCTCACACCTACCGGCCCGGCTCCCACACACACTACGGTACCTCCCCCTCCTATTCTCCCGCCATTTCCTACCTTACGAGCCACGTAACTGATTTTAATATGTCGGACGCACGTGATGCGTCTCTGGGAGTTGGTGATCAAACACTGCCGACGCATCACGTGCGACGGTGGGTCTCACTGGGTTAAGCATGGTTCACATATTCACGAGTGTAAAGCCGAATTACCACGGGTGTTAACTCATGGTAACTAGAGCAAAAATAACCCCGAGTGAGCACATTTCCATGAATCAACATGAGGCACCACGAGTCAACAGAGTGCAATAGAGTCCACTAAAAGTCACTAAGAGTCTCAACGAGTGGGGCTCGAGTGACCTGCGAGTAATTGAAAATTTAAATTTTAACGGTCATTTTCGGATTAGGAGGAGATACGAGTCACCACGAGTAAGACACGATTCACTATGAGTAACTGAGAGTATGCCACATAGCCGAGATGGTCGCCACAGGGAAGGTGGACCGAAAAACCAAGAACCCGGTCCGGAAACCAGCTGCTGTCCTGGATTACAACCTCAACATGCGCCTCGTTGACAAGTCCGACATGCAGGTGGACTTCATCGACTGCCTGCGAACATCTTGCAGGTGGCACAAGAAGTTTATCCTGCATACGGTAGATATGTCGGTCCTCAATGCCTACAACATCTACCGTCTGAGGACTCCAGGAGCCAAGAAGTACAAGTGCCTGCAGAAGTTCCACAAGCAGGTGCTACTTGAGCTCCTGGCTAAACATGGGGGTACACCAGGGAGGCCACTACAAGGACCAGGCCAGCTGGACAGAACGGGGTGTGCTGATTTCTTCAGGAAACACCAGCTCAATGCCCTTCCTTTCAAAGCACCAGGTAGTAAGAGCAGATTCCAGAAGAGGTGCCATGTGTGCAGCCACACAACAAGAAGACCCTGCAAAGCCACAAAAGCCACTTGGGAATGCCTCGAGTGTCAAGTTGGACTGTGTGCTGGCACCTGCTTCAACGACTTCCACACTCTAACAAACTTTTGAAGTGGAAGTGACAACAGTGAAAGTGACACTCAAATGTAGGCTAAGAATAATAATATAACTAAGTATAAGTGAAAAGGACACATATAAGTAATACTAAGTGCCTTGAATAACAATATGAACAAGTGAAAGTGACACTATCAATAAGCCTAGTTCGGTGAAAGTGACAGTATAATAATAAAACTGAGTATAAGTGAATGAGACACACAAGTAATAATAAGTGCCTTCATAACAATATGAACAAGTGAAAGTGACACTATATATGTTATTAGCTTACCTAACAATACATAAAAGTGAAAATGACACTATCAATTATCAAAGTCCAGTGAAAGTGACACTATAATCATAATAATAATAATAATAAAACTAAGTAATAAGTGACAGAGACACAAATAACTTCATGTAAATAACTTTATTGAGTGAAAATAACATAATAACTATAATAAATGACATAATAAACAATAAATCACTATCAAATCGCTTCCCGGCATAATTGCGGGTGGAGCGACGAGTGCAACTGGGCGTCGTAGCCGGGGCCGCGGTTGAGTGTTCGGATGCGCCGAGGTAAATACGGGCAAAAGTTCCCTCCACTTCCATTACCATCACTCCGGAACCAGTTGAGCTAGAGAGCTCTACTCAACGCCATTCTACGCGGCAAGGTAAGGCGCCCATTTATATATATGTTTGATTAATGTAGGTAATATATTAAGCGAGATTAGCCTTAGTTTACTTTTGTTGATTTTTGGCCAGATCGCCCGGATACGAGGTACGTCCTTTGGAGAGACAGCCCGGGCCCCGAGGGTTAAAGACCAAAAAAAAAAAAATCCAAATAATACAAAAAGTACCCTACTTGGTTGAGTTATGCTGGAGTTAGAAGAAGGGAAGAATGTCAGATGTAAGGTGTTTTATGTTGGTAAAATCATAAGTTGTGACAGTATGGAATATAATATTTCATTCTTGAGAATGTGCTCTAAAATTGGCAATAAAGACACTTTCAACATATATTTTATTTGAGATCACCAGTTTTTACACTCACTATGCATTTTAATAGTGAAAAGGGTGGTGTTTCGATCACTCCCATGCATTGTTCGGACCACCCCATATGGTGGGTATGGTCCGAACAAGGGGTACCCTTTTTTAAAAATTCAATAAGTTGACCTTAACTACTACTTACACAATTAGTAAAAATCACCATGATAGGCCTTGACCCATAGTTTATTGTGATATAACTATTTTTCAATAAAGTTTGTTACCTGATTTTTGGTGATTATTTTTTCCACTAATAGTTCGGATCACCCCCAGCTCACCCTACATATAAAAAGCAAAACCCCACTCGTACTGCAATTATAAGCATAAATATGAGAGTATCTAAGTTACAAATCACATGTTTTTGTATAAAATAGACAATAAATTGTCATCTTTCAACTGTTGAGGTCATAAGTAAAAAAAATCTGATACATTAGGAAAAAATGCGTTAAGAGTTGTGTTAGCGGGCGTATCGTCCGCTTTATTTACGTAGTCGCACGCTCGCAGTTACATTCGCGTCTAATTTGACTGTAGTTATTTGCCCCTGCTGGTAATATATATGATGATGACAATAAGTCATAGGGGGATAAAGATCTCCTCAACCAATTATTGTATCCCACGGCCAGGTGTTGGGTAAATTGTTTTGTTACCGGCCGGGGGATACAATAATGGATTGAGGGGGGCTTTACCCCCATCAGTTAAAATAGATGCGAATGTAGGCCTAACTGCGAGCGTGCGACTAGGCTATATATACAAAGCTTTTGGTATGCCCACAAATACAACTCTTACCAAAACTGCAATTAAGCTAGCCTTTTTTTTTTTTTTTTTTTTCAGTCTAGGCTAAATTGTGGTAGGCTAGCCTAAATTCTTTATCATGTGTAGGCCTGTGCTTTCCAATAGAAGTACAAATATGTAGCCTAGCCTAATGCAATTTTACTAAAACCCAAGCCTACCTGCATATATGCAGAGCTGAACAGCACAAAAATAAATAAAAATATGTTGAGCAGTGAAATAAAATTAGGCTAGGACTAGGCCTGTTTTCTCATAGGCCTAATAACCTAATGAAGTTTACTATAACCTAATTTAAGTTATTTCACAAAATACTGATACCCAGCCCTCCGCATACATTATTTTCCATTGTTAAATAAGTTTGTGCTTCACTGCAGTAATGAAAGGTATAAATAGCCAATGTCTAAAGACTTGGAACTGGCATAATTGGCATCACACGTACTACGAAATTTAAGTAAAACTATGAGATAACCATGTTACTCAAGCAAAAATGCAATGCCGAAATTGCTAAAAAATACATTAGAATTAGTGTAAGTGTTTTCCTAAAGCAGAACAGAGGGTAAGTAATATAAGAACAAGAGCGATACAGCATATTTTGTGGTTAGAATGGCAATCGTGATGTCTGGGCGGTATAGCAAAAGTCTTCACAAATTACTTAAATATTACCCAATTGGATACTAATATTCTAATAGTGTCGATACCGACACAAATAGGCGTCTTATAGCATTGCTTTGTAATACACAATAAGAATGCAAGACAAAAATGTCTTATATCTCGAAGGGGTTTGCGAAGAGGTGGGGTACTCCGTGACCTTCGTGTTCCAATAATATTACTACAAGTTCCTTCCCTGAAGACCCCGTTCGAGGCTTAAAACTGTTTAATAATACCGTCAAGGAGACGAACGGCCCGCTCGTGGGAAGGGGATGTTTAATAATACGGGTCTCTAACTCTTTGGAATCATGTTCTAACCTTAACAATATTTGTACAGTTTATATATGTTTGTACATTCTGGTAATCCTATATAGTTGCAACTATGATAGATCTCTTAACCCTTATTTAGCGGCGAGCAACATAAGTCGAGTTAAATAAAGCTGGACTATATGGCGGCGCTCGACATAGGTCGAGTGGCAATTTCAGCACGTAATGTGGCTGAGAGAGAGAGACAAGTGGTGGCAGGAGACTAGCGAGCGTATGACTGCTCCAGACCACCGCGGCGAACCTACTGACACAAATCTCAGCTCCCTCCTCCCTCTCTCACTCGCTACATACTCAATTATGTACTGAAAGTACCGAATTACCTGCTTTTTGCACTCGCGTTGCACGGTTATTGCAAGAAAACTATCCATCATACAAGGATCGTTATGGTGTCATTCGAAAGCTCTGTTTATGCCCTTTCAGGGATAGGTACTTGTTTTACGTTCTGGGTCTTATTTAGGCATGAAAATGATCACGTAAACAGCCCTATTTTGGCTAAAAACACCCCGCTGTGCGGTACACATAAATAAACCGCATAGGCCGCTCGTAAGGTGTTAAAATAAAAGAAATTGAACTGTAAAACCAGTTCGATTAATATCACAGCTCGTGATTTATCACGATCTCCGGCGGAAGGGGTCCTAGTGGGGCTTTGGGCTATTCAGCACCCCCCCCCCTCTTTTCTCACCTTAACCTTAACTCTTTCAGATTTATATGACGCTACCGCGTCATATGACAGGGTGAACCAAAAACTCATATGACGCTACTGCGTCATATGGTCTTATCTTCATAATTCTAGAATAAGTTATATGATGCCCTAGCGTCATATGGAGCTCAGTAAGTCCGGTAAGTTAAATGAAGATCTGTCGGTTGGTGGCAACTCCAGTTTTCTCCGACAATTCTAACGGTCAGCAGTGTGGTTTTGACAGTTGTGTGGTGCAGTGGCAATGATACCGGGCTCCTGCCTCCGTAGACTTACTGTAACATAATATGTCTGAAGGAGTTAAATAATAATAGCACATAGCCTACTGGACCTTCTGTCGTAAAGCAATACAGGTACGCTTTGGTTTGTCCAGAGCGACCGACAGGTATCGTGCTAAAAAAGTATAATTGGACGCTCACAATTGAGTCTTAGCAATGTCTTCAATGGAGAAATTTTGTAAAAATCTAAGAGAGACGGCCCATTTTCTGATGTCATGGGTCCTGCCCACCACGCCGGGATTACTTTCTTAATAACATCTACTAAAAGAGAAGCTAATTTCCTCCTAGTAACACGAGTACCTGTCTGGTTCACCCATTGAAAGCCTGGTTGTCGAGGGTGAGCTACCCTCATAAACTTAACTAGAGCCTGCACTGGGCATAAAATATGATGTGTGTGTCCGCGTTTCAATGCCGGGACAGAAAATTCTGAGAAAACATGATCAGAGTGCAAATTTTTTTTTAATAAATGTGGGAGAAGGCGCGACCTGGACATTGTCGTACAGTCTCCCAAACCTAAGGCAATTAGGTTCGTTGCTCATCGCCGCCAGCTCATAGACCCTATTTCCTGTTGCCAAAGCCATAAGGAACACAGCCTTTTTTAATAGTGACTCAAAATCAGGCGTATTATTATATTTGCGCGATTGAAGCAATGATAAGGCTTTATCTAGCGACCAGGTGGGCATGAGCTGATGTGGTGGTGGGCGTAGCTTGAAACACGCCTTCATAAACCCTTTCTCCTCCGCCTGTGGTATCGATAGACCTGTGAGATCGAAAAAGGGGGTTCTGATGGCAGATAAGTGATTCTTTAAAGTAACAACTGAAAAGTGCTTCTGTTCAAACAAGTAATCTAGGTATTTGAAAATCAAGGCCACTGAGGCATCAGTTTGCTCTGATTCTACTATCCAGGTTGTGAAAGTTTTCCAATGCGATTGATAATATCTCCTGGTAGACATAGTATATTGATTCAGAAATTTACTTGTGACACTTTCCCCATACTGAGCTAGCCATTTTGCATTGTAAACGTCCATAAGGCAAAATTCAGCGAGGTCTGAAAGTTGCCAATTGTCTCTAAGTGGAATGCGGAGACCGGGAGCGACACTGGGTTCCTGCACCATTCTTGCAACTGGTGATACCACACCTGAGCCGGCCATAACGGCGCGATTATTGAGACTACGCCCCGGTAATCCCTTAGTTTGTGAACTATCCAACACATTAGTACAGAATCTGGCGGAGGAAATAGATAGATTGAATTCCACCTGTTCCAATCCTCCAGTAACGCATCGGAACCCCCCCCCGGGATTGCCTCCTGGCGGGTCAGGAAGAGAGGGAGCCTGTGATTCCCCTCGGATGCAAAGAGATCCACTTGTGGACGGTAAGGCTTGGCAATCATCTTGTTGAAGACGGTTTGTTTGAGAGCCCATTCTACTAAAGTGCTCTGTCTCCGAGACAGAGCGTCTGCCCAGACGTTCGACATGCCTGGGAGATATGATGCATGCAGATGAATGCTCAGTGATTCGGCAAGAGCAAAAATCTGTTCTGACACTACTAGCAACTCTCGAGACCTCACTGAACACTGTTTCTGAATACAATGGACTGCAATTAAGTTGTCCATTCGAAAAGCTACTGACTTCCCTTGCAATGAAGAGCCGTGAGTTTGGAGGAAAAACAGAGGGACTAGAAGCTCTTGTTTATTGATGTGAAACAATTCGTCTTGGGACCAAGTACCCTGCGCTTGATGGCCTAGATTGGACTGTTACCCCCACCCTAGTATCCCTGAAGCATCTGTGTCTACCCCTACCGTAGGTGGAGGAGAAACCCATGTTGTTATAGAGTGCAGTGTTTCGGTCTTTGCCCAGACCGACAGTATGTCGTGGATTAATGGAGGAATCGGCCATAATTTTCCTTCCGGCAATAAAGGGTAAACTTTGTTGCCTGCCATCATTAATCTCTTTACTTTCAACCGGCCCAACTTCACAGTTAATTGGATCCACTTGAGTGAGCCGACCAGGGACTCCCACGTCTTCCTTGTCGTATTCAGACTGTGGAGAAAATGAAACAGTTTCCTGCGAAATTTGTTGCGATTGTCCACACTCTGAGTAAGAGCTGTTAGATTGACAGTGTCCCAGACCAGCCCTATCCACTGAATTTTCCTTGAGGGAACAAGGAGACTTTGCCAAGTTGACCTTGAACCCTAGGGTTTGTACATAATTGATTACTTGGTTACATGAATTTGACACAACTCTTCTGACTCCGCCACCACTAGCCAGTCGTCTAGATACCACAACACCTTTAAGCCCTGGTCCAACAATGGCATGAGGGCTTGCCGGACTAATTTCGTGAAAATTCTCGATGCCAGACATTCTCTGAAAGACGTAAGTCTCTTGCCTGATCCTCAAGGCGAGAAACTTTTGGAACCTTTTGTTGATGGGGACATGCCAATAGGCGTCTTTTAGGTCTAATGAGCACATCCAACCTTGCAGCGGAAGTGTAAGCCTGATTTGATTTACTGTAAGCATTTTGAAAGGTGAATTTTGAATGTATGTGTTCAGACGCGAGAGATCCACTACTGGTCGCATTTTCACACTGTCCCTCTTTGGCACTAAGAAAAGTCTGGAGGTGAATACTTGGCAAGTTGGATTTACTGGGACAATGACCTGCTTGGAGATCATTTCCTGGACCAGGGCCTCCACCTCTTGTGAAACATTGTTGTGTTCTAGCGCCTGACGCAGTCGAGGTCGCCGGATCCACCGCCAAGTGATTTCTTTGTTTACTACTGTTCTGGCCCAAGTTTGCTTGGGCCAGGACCTGCGGAATATCTGGAACGACCCGGTTTGTAAACTGGGTCTGTCCGGTAGAGATACTCTCGTATCCAACACGCCTGAGCACGGCCCTGGGAGAGAGAGAGTTTGGTTGACTAGTTTTTTTGGAGGGGGTGGTGGGTTGGTATCAGCCAGCTGGTTAGTTTTGGCAGGTGTGGTGGAGTGGTCTTGCCACTGGCCTGGTAATCCAAAGGTCCCGGGTTCAAATCCCGATGTATCAATGGGAAGATATTATTGGGATGGAATTTGTGCTGTACCTGGTATCAGTGCATTACCACAAGCCCATCGAAACGTCAATAAAATACCCTCATTGTTCCCTGATTAAATAGCACTGTATGAATATTCCCATATTCAAAATATGCTATACGGGTGCAATGCCTGGTGAGTTATCTGCTCAACAGGTGGCGTTGTGTGTGTGTAAGTGTGACAGTCCGAGTGTAGGGGGTGAGACAGTGAAGCACGGGAACGAGGTGGCTTCAGAGATGAGGTCGTTTCGGGCCATGAGTGAGCACCGTGCCTCATGTGAAGGCAAGATGGCAGGTGCTCGTTGTACTCTACGTGCTTCACATGTCTCACTCCCTAGACTGGAACAAGACCTCACGGGCTTCACTGTTCATTGTAAAGCGGTGAATGTTAAGGCTCTCAGCCTATGCCCGAGAGGAAGTAAGTTGGAATATAGAAAAGAAAAAAAAAAAAAAAAAAAAAGGGTGTCTGTCCCTGATTTGGTTTTGGGTGTGACTTACCTCTATAACCTGAGTATTTACCTTGTTTTGGCTTCCGCTCATTACCTCCCTGCTGTGGGGGAGGCCTGGGATCCTGAAATGACTGTTTAGCATGCGAAGGTTGTGACTTTCAACCGCTTTTGGGCTTATTGTAAGGTTTCTTAAACGGCTCTCTCTTAGGCTGGGAGGTAATCTGCTTCAACCCATCTACCATATTGAAAACTACACTCCACGTTTCTGCATTGAGTAGGAAGGCAGTTAAGACTGGGGAAAGAGTTACCCGGCGACCAGTATCATCCGGCAACTTCTTGACCAAATACACCCTTAAATCCTGGCGGGCCCTAACCGCCTCCATGATAGCTATTCTAATATCACCCAAGGACTGAATTGAATTTTGTAATAAAATCCTACGTGACAGTTCTTTGGCCTTCCTAACATTTTGGTCAGCAATGGCCGAAATAGTTCTAGAGAGAGATACAGCAACCTGGCGACTAACAAGATATTGGGAAAACAATCTGAAAGCCTTGTTACGTAACTTAAAGTCTCTTTCCAGACGGGCTGGGGTAGGGGTACAAAAATGGTCATCTAATTGGTGGAGTGCCAGTTTTGGTGCCGCCAAACATGCGAACAGGGCCGGCGACACCCCCTCTGCCTTATTCACAGGTAAAGAGAACCAAGCATGTGTTTCTTGAGGGACCTGATGGGAGGATTTAGATGTAATAGTGGAAGCAAATATCTGCGCCTCTGATTCCCAGTCTATCCAAGGGCCTATACCTACCCGCCTCATCTGCAGAACTGGCGTGTGTGACTGATCTAGTACCAGGACTGTATCCAGTTCCAGCGTAAGTGCATTCAAAGCTTTGATGTCATTAACTCCTTCAGACATATATGACGCTACCGCGTCATATGGCCGAGTGCGCCAAAAACTTATATGACGCTAGTGCGTCATATGGACTTATCTTCATGGCTCTCTAATAAGTTATATGACGCTAGTGCATCATATGGAGCTCAGTAAGTCCGATAAGTTAGCTTACGATAAAACCGTTGGTGGCAACCTCAGCCACCTCCGATAATTCTAACGGCCGCAGTGTTGTTGTGAGTGTAGTGCGAGGCGGTGGCAAGGATACCGGGCTCCCGCCTCCGTAGACTTACTGGAACATAATATGTCTGAAGGAGTTAACCCCATCAGCTTTCGACCAGTCTGCAAAGAGTCGTGCAGATGAGGGCGGCGGTACTGCCGGGGAAGCCGAAAACACAAAGAAATCAGCACTATAGGTACTAGGTATGGCCTTAATAGTAACGTCAAGTAACCTCCTTACCTCATCCTTAGCTCTGAGTTTTCTATTCTTATTGATTTCAATAGTCCACTCACTAGGTCCCCCGATATGGTAGCTTATGCTAAGTGTGGTTTCAATGGTTTTGCCTGGATCCATGAGCAATCTGGACCGTAGAGGAGAGGCATAGGGCCTTTCCGCTGTGGTACCTTATCCAGAGGGGGGGGGGATTGATGTCAGAAATTACTCGAACATTAGTGGTAGTCATAGAGGCTGGCACTGTAGTGCCGCTAGCCGTGGTCATCGCCGGAATTACGTTAAATGTAGGCAAAGGAGACTGAGGGATTGTAATACCTGAAGGCTCTAAAGGTCTTATCGTGGAGTTACTCGGGGGAACTACCGATGGACTAGAGGGAGGATCTGGTGGAGTAGAGACATGATACTGACGCATGACCCTGTGCAATATATCACTAGTTTCATCTGTGGTTACACACTTACTGTGGGAACCTGTAGAAGACTGAGAACTAGCTTTTGATTCCTCACCCGTTATACCTGGTTGAGCTGAGGGCAGATGCACCTCCTCCGGCTCCCTTTGAGCACTTCCGGTGTAGTATGTTGTGGTTCCGGCGCTTGATCCGCCAGTGGCCAAACCAAATCAGGGACGGACGAGGGTATTATTTCAATTTCATTACACTCCCTATCTGTATCCTGATTCACTCTAGTATTTACTTGACATGGTTCCAACTATCGCCAGACCCCTTGGTCGCTCGCCGCAGGTGGCTGAGAGTCCTGTATTACCTGGGAGCTATCAAAAATCTGATTTGAACATGAAGGTAAACCCCTATACTGATCTGCTAAGACTCTGCTTGGCCCAACCGAGGGGCCTCTTCGTGGTACATAAGTCAGTTTTGGTATTGCAAATTTAAACTCCTGCGGTTCACTCAACGATTGTTCATGTCTCGGACTTGACTCCATGTCCTCCGGCCCCACCTCTGAGTCGCCAGATTGGACGTTAGGCGTGCTGGAGGTAGGGGTGGAGGGCGGTGGCATCGACCCCGGCGAGGGCTGAAGGTGTGTCTGTATGGTGTCCTTCCGGCCACTACTACGTCCTGTATTGGCCAGTGTCATCGGAGCAGTGACAGGTTCCTCCCTACGGCGTTTAGTCGATCTAGACGACTCTGCTGATGAGTGCTGGGACTGTTTCCTGGGAGATCTCGACTGAGATCTAGATTTCTGTCTTGGGGAAGGTAACCGTCTCCTCTTGGGTCGGTCGTTGGGGGGGGGAGCCTCGGTAATGTCACTCTCATTACTACTACTGCTACTCACTACCTCTTTCGAAAGGGTTTTAGATTTAGCTTTAGGTTTAGTAGATTTAACTTGAGATGATTTAACCAAGGGTGATTTTATGACTAAGTGTTCCCATAGGGTGTTGTCATCGCAATGAAGGGCCTTATGGGCAGTATCCCTTGCGTAAACGTTAACATTTTTCATTTCTTTTAACGCTGCCAAGCAAGACAGGTCTTTCTTATCAAACACGCCGCTCTCAACTCTGAACAAACGGAACAATGTTTAGACACCCATAACCCTCTTGAGCGATCAAGACATTTCACACATTTAATACACAATTTGTGAGCAAACACTGGTAAAAGTGAACAGGTAGGAGTAGCACACAGATCAAACCGAGGCATGATGGAACTAGGGGCCCTACCCCGCCGGAATCAGCCAACCACCAACCACCGGGACTGCTGCTACTGAAGCGCTGGGGATTCTGGAAATAGAAAATTTCCAGGAATCAATGCTCATAAGGATAACCTGCGAGGTGTTAACACATCCTACCTCAAGTCCGCCGGAAAATTAGCTATAGCCACTGCTACTCTAATCTTCCGCTGGACCCGACTATGAAAAACCTGGGGTTTTCCGTCTATACTGATTGGAACTGCTTACCTGTGACCAACTGTCACTGGCCCTAGTGACCTTAAGGCCCGAATTCAGAACAGTGGTTTAAACCTCCTCGCTGGTTTAAACCCGAGATTGAAACTCAATCCAGGACTATCAGTATTCAGAATAAAATCCTGAGCCGCTCATCCAGTCAATCCGTGGATTACTCGATCCGAGGTTTAAACCTGCGGGAGGGTAGGTTTGAAGTTAGATCAAAGTTATAAAAACCACAAATTACTCATGATAGCTTACAGTAATCCATAAGGAATCCATAATATAAATTAATAAAGACTGGCACTGACCATTTACAGTCATTCTAAGCAAGGATTTATATAAATAATGGATGACAAGTGTAAGAATACAGCTCAAGCAGTCAATCCGAGGTTTAAACCAGCGGGAGGCTTGACAGACGATCGATCGAAGGCTTCCTACTTGCTACTAAAATTTCTTATTATTACTCCCAACTAACACAAACTGTCATTAAACCGATTCTATTATATTGTAAACAAACGGCAACAGTTTTAACATTACGTTGGAAATTGTCTAAGCATACGAACAAATAAATAATAAGTGCCGAGGGAACGAAGCATCGCCGTAGCCTAATCACTAATGTGGTTATTCAATAATAGTTGTAAGTCTCTTGATAACCTGAGATGCCTCTATGCTGAATAAAATAAATTTTATAATTAAATGTCCACGAACAAAAATATTATAGGCTATATGTTAGTATTTTATTAGTTTATCATAGAACCAATAGTATTAGTTCAGTACATGTTGCACAGCAAATTATAGGTTTGACTCCTGTAAGGAGATAAAGAAAACCTAATATTTAGTAGTGGCCCCGTAATCATTGACGAACATGCCTATTACATAAGGCATCCTCTTCAAACACTAATCCACCGTAGTTTGAATCTACCGCGCAGAGCATTTAAAAACTGAGGAGCCTTCATCATGAGCGCACGCGACCTCACTCATGGATTCAGTCATTATGAATTGGGTTCTCACTACGAAAAAACTTCGTAAAAAATAAAAAGAAAAAGAAAATAAGAATAACTATCTAATAAGCTTTCCATCATATCGTGGATGTACTTGTCTGGATCTCTGACCAGACGCTGATTCAGGCGTCATTCCTCCTTCACTGACATATCAAGTAAACCAAAATCCTCAATACATCAACGAAGGGGAAGGGGACGGTCGGGAGGGCCCCAGTCGTCAATGATTACGGGGCCACTACTAAATATTAGGTTTTCTTTATCTCCTTACAGGAGTCAAACCTATAATTTATTAGTGGCCCCTCCATCATTGACGAACATGCCTGATTTCTAAGACTGGAGGGGGACATTCGTAATCATATCATAACTCTAGAAAAGCAGATAATAAAAACAACCACATAGTATTCTTACTTTTGAAAAATATATTTAAACATGGCATAGGCCGAAAATATACAAGAAAAAGGGGTTCAGGCAGGTGCGTGCTTCAAAGAAGCCTGCCTGACAAAAAATGGGTAACCCTGAAGATTCTGAACACAGATCTGTAGTTACAAAGGCACCCCACTCAACGAGTGTTGACAAAAATAACAAGTTATAAGTTTATATGTGCACATAATAAACCCCAAAATAATCGTGGAGTTAAATTGCAAAGGATCTCCACTGTTCTAATATTAAATTGCTTTCGCAGCTAAAACTACTATAACAACCCCGTTGTTTTGTACTAACATTGTACTAGCACAATTTCTCGCTGAGAAATATTCATATCACATTAACCTTAAATTGTATCACAGCTC
>CM064581.1:50918813-50975924 GCA_032716605.1 Paralithodes platypus | reverse complement strand
GGGGCGTCTCTCTTATATTGCTCAGTCTTTGTTCTATTGCATAGCTGAGGTGCTAATTTGACTATCCGAGTATGCAAAACAGGTGGATGGGTTATTGTGGGTATAGAGAAGTGAGTAAGGGGGTTAGACATGCATGGTTAGTTCATTGATAGGAAGAATTCCTAGGCTACCTGGCAATGACCCGGAAGTCAAAACAGGGGTCAGGTATACCTCCGCGGGGGTAGGGTCTCCCTCCTCGGGTGGGTAAAAAGGGGTAGCCGGGCGCTCTCCCTCTGGGATGGTCGTCCGGCGGCTGTGGCTAGGGGCTTACCATATCACCAGTGTTTGTAATAACCCTCTGTTCATGAGACAGATGTGGGTGTTCTTAATATCAAAATCGAAGGTGCCTTGGCTAGCTGGGTGTACTCGGTTGGCTGTTAATTGCATGGCTTGCTGGATGTGGTGGAGGCTGGTTATTAACCCTTATTTAGCGGCGAGCAACATAAGTCGAGTTAAATAAAGCTGGACTATGTGGCGGCGCTCGACATAACTCGAGTGGCAATTTCAGCACGTAATGTGGCTGAGAGAGAGAGACAAGTGGTGGCAGGAGACTAGCGAGCGTATGACTGCTCCAGACCACCGCGGCGAACCTACTGACACAAATCTCAGCTCCCTCCTCCCTCTCTCACTCGCTACATACTCAATTATGTACTGAAAGTACCGAATTACCTGCTTTTTGCACTCGCGTTGCACGGTTATTGCAAGAAAACTATCCATCATACAAGGATCGTTATGGTGTCATTCGAAAGCTCTGTTTATGCCCTTTCAGGGATAGGTCCTTGTTTTACGTTTTGGGTCTTATTTAGGCATGAAAATGATCACGTAAACAGCCCTATTTTGGCTAAAAACACCCCGCTGTGCGGTACACATAAATAAACCGCATAGGCCGCTCGTAAGGTGTTAACTCTGCCACATTTATCTGGAAGTATGGCAATAGAAATTAGTTATTGGCGAGGTGGCGAGCCTCGCACCGACGTCCATGGGGTGCAGGGTTGTGAATGGGTTGTAAGAGAATAGATGGCATGCAAGGGGTTAGTAAAGTTCTAATGTTGTTCTGGCCTACTAAGTGAAGGTAGGCTGGATAGGAGTATATATATAAAAGGTTGGAGAGCATTAGCAACGGAAAATTCAAGGATCTTCAAGAGGTATGAGAGAGAGGCTAGGTCGGACAAGAGTCGAGAAGCGCGGGTGTCTTAATGAGAGGGGGGGGGGAAGCTCAGGGGCTACAGGGAAATTTGCCCCTAAGGTCCCTGGGCGTGGGGGTGGCATTAGGCTACAATTGATATTGGAGTTTGAAAAGACAGTGAAAGTACGTTAGTCAAATGCTACCGGGGGATGCAAATACGGGGTGGTATATGAGGCGGGAAAAGATAGAATCATGTGGACTGTGGGGCGGTGGGGGAGAAGGAGGTTAACTGTAGGTGTGTGCGTGACTTGTGGATAAAGTAAGGAAAAACATGGTGTATTATTTCTCGTACATACGAGGGGTTATGGACCTATTATTTGACATGCTTTTTGTGTACGTCTAGGTGTCCCTGGGAACTGCGTTTTCTATGAAATATAGACCCAAGGAAAGCGGCAGTTCGTAGGGGTACTGCGTTATTGTTTCGAAGTACTATGATAGATACTGGTAACAAAGGTTATCTATACAATCTCTGGTTGGGGTAAGGATTACGTTACAGCATGGTGGCTAACATCTGTAGTCATGGCTGTCTAAGTCTTATGGGGGCAATGGTTCTATATCCTGGTGTAGCCGTGGGTATCTTTAATTTCTTATGAGTTTGGACATGTGGTTTCTTTATAACATCTACCTCTCGGATGTAAGAACATACATAGATATAATTATGGCTGTCTGATGTGTTGGCATTGGTTCAACGTAGGGACAGGGCATGGGTGTTTTTAATATGAATTTATATTCTTGTTCATCATCGTGTAGGTAGAATCGGGCGGGTAAGGGGTGTAGGACCCGAAGTAATATGGCGTAGTGTGGACTGTGGATACAAAGGAGGTAAGTGGAAGACGTATGACAATTATGGAAAAGTAAATGGAAAACGGTGAACACAATGGCAGATAAAGATACTTAACCTAAGGATTGAATACATAGATTTTATGGGCGATGAGTCTTCAGAAACTTAGTCTGGCAAGACAAGATATGTTAGGGAATGTTAACATTAATACTTAAACTAAGGATTAAATACATAGATTTTATGGGGGGATGGGTCTTCAGAAACTTAGTCTGGCAAGACAAGATATGTTAGGGAATGTATTAATACTTAACCTAAGGATTGAATACATAGATTTTATGGGGGCGATGTGTCTTCAGAAACTTAGTCTGGCAAGACAAGGTATGTTAGGGTATGTTAATATGAATATCTTAAACCTAGGGACAGCATGGGTGTATTAACTTCTAAGGTATATAACATCTACTTCTCGGATGTAAGAACATACATAGATATAATTATGGCTGTCTGATGTGTTGGCATTGGCTCAACGTAGGGACAGGGCATGGGTCTTTTTAATATGAATGTATATTCCTGTTCATCATCTTTGTAGTTAGGAGTGTAGGACACGAGGGGGTAGTGTACGTGAGGTGTGGAAAATGGTCAGTTTAGAAGGGGTATGTAGGTGCGGCCTGGAGCTGCTTAGCCCTGCGGGCTTGGGCCTGTCTGAATTGGCTGGCTCGGCCAGCTGGTCCTTTCGTTCTGTGGACCTTTCTTTCGGGTGTTTCTGTGTGGTGTTCGCTCGTGGCTTCTGTGGTGGGCTTCTTGTTCTGGGGCATTTTAACTATTATGACCATTATCACTACTACTAGTACTTTCACCATCATATCTACTACTGTCATCATCATCACTACTGTCATTATCATCACTACAACTACAACCGTCATCACCACTATTATCACCATCATCACTACTACAACCATCATCCCCACTATCACTACCACCATCATCCCCACTATTACTACCATCACTTCTAATGTCAACTAAACTAACTTAACCTAACAAATGCGGGGCAAGTTATTTTCGCTCCCAACGCCATCATTTGGGGGGGGGGGGGGGGGAGGGGGGGGGGTTAGCGGGGGCAAAACCATATTTTGGACCTAAAATCATAACTATTGCACAAATTCAAGAATATTTTTTTCATTACCGTCGCATTAACGCACCGAATGTTCGTGTGAAGTTTGGTGAAAATCTGTCAAACGGTCGAGAAGGAGTTCTCGGACAGACAGACAGACGTCTCACCATTATCATCACATCTGAGACACGTGTGTATGATGTGTGGCTTAGGTACAGGGTGGGGGGAGGGGGTAACCATTTTTAGGACCTAAGATCATAACTATTGCACAAATTCAAAAAATCTTTTTATAAGGTTCGTGTGAAGTTTGGTGAAAATCCGTCAAACGGTCTAGAAGGAGTTCTCGGACGGCCAGACAGACGGACAGACAGACAGACAGACAGACATTTTGGTTAGCATGTACCACTATACGGGGAGCGATACCACTCTGGTTGATTAAGATAATGTATTTACATGTGTATTAATTCAAAAAGCATCAATATAGACAGGTAGGCATTGAGTAGTCATATGACCAAGGATGTACACGTCGGTATGGTGATGTACAGCCATACACGGCAGGGGAAGACAAAATGAAAAATTATAATTCATTCATAGATGTACAGAAGTTCTGGCAGAGCAGATGGAAGACAATCCACATACTTTATTTACAGGACATGGGTATGAGGCATAGGCACACCAATACCCAGACCGAAGACAGATTAGTCATAAAGGATATACAGCAGAAGTACAAAATTACTTATAAGTAGACACACAGATATATAGGTAGTATATAAATTATACAATAGTCCCTTTTATTCTACATGAAGTAAGCCAGCTCCTTTGAAGGGAGCACCAGCCCCGTAATGGCCTCAAAAGGCACATTAATGGCAGACAGGTGGTTCTTAACCCTCTCACGTTCTTGACGCAATGTTGAGCCTAATAGGGATACTTTAAAGCCTTTGTTACCATCAGGGGTATTTAGAAACCTTTAGTTTAGTTACTTCAACCTATGCAGTTGTCTTTGAGTTAGCTGTGGGCAGAAAACTATTTTGGAGAGGTAATTATAAGTGAGAGAACTCTATTTATTATTGCTAATCTGGCAACCTCTGCATCATAAAAACGTGAAGAGGTTAACAGTGTTGAACATTTTAGCGCGTGGCCCAAACAAGCGGTTAAAAGAGTGGAACACCAAAGCAACTGTTTGTACAGTGTCAGTAATCCAAGTAGTGAGACTCTCCCAACGAGACAAGTAAGACTTCCATGTGGCCTTAGTCCAGCGCTGATGAAGCATATCAGTCAAGCTTCCAAAAGTCGGGAACCACCCTGCCACACAAACATCCATGATGCGAATGCCAACGAGGTCCCCAGGTCTCCAACCTGCTCCAATTGGAAGCTTGAGAGAGGCAGGGGAACAGGACTCGGGCACCATCGGTACAGCTGAGCGTACCAGGCTTGTGCCGGCCAGAGGTGTGCGATCAACCAAACTTTTCCGCGGTATTCTCGCAGCCTGTGGAAGACTCTTCACATCGAGAGTGCATTGGGTGGAGGAATAACGTATATTGACTGCCACCTGTTCCAGTCCTCACTGAAAGCAACCGACGTTTAAGGAAGTCCAGTAGCTTGGTCATCTCGTGTGAGGCGAACAAGTTCACCTGCGGATTGCCCCAGGATATGGCTAGGACGTCGAAAATGCTTTGTCTGAAAGACCACTCGACCTGGGTACTCAATCCTCTTGACAGAGCAGCCGCCCAAAGATTGGCCGTCCCGGGCAGGTATGGCGCATACAGGGTAATGCTGTGAAGGTCGGCCACATAAAACAATGTCTCCGTCAGGTCCTGGAGGACCACGGACCTGGAGCAGCTCTGATTTAGAATGCAAAGATCCGAAGATATGTTGACCATCCTGAAGGCCACCGACGTGCCTTCTAGGGCCTGCCCGTGAACCCTCAGGAAGAACAACGGCACTAAAAATTCCTGGGCATTGATATGTAGGCATGAGTGAGGTGACCACCTGCCTTGATTGTGATGACCCGTGGTAGATCGGTAGCCTCACCCCATTTCGCTCGACGCATCAGTGTTCATCCAGATCGGCGGCGGCAGAGCAGTCCAGGGCACCGCTGCTGTGAGCCTGCCCCGAGCGACCCAGTGTGACAATCTCAGACGTATGGAGTACGGTACCGGCCAAAGCCGAAGGAGGGGGTCGATAGAGGGAAGTGCCTGTTGCCCAGTTTAATGAGACTCTTGAGCCTGAGCCAGCCTAAAGGCACGGTCAGAGATACCCAATTAAAAGATCCCATCAGGAATTCCCAGATTTGACACACGAACAAGACAGAGTGCAACATGGCAAAAAGCTGCAGACGAAGTGCCGTTGCGTTCACCAGACTCTGGGTAACAAGAGCGTCCTCGAGGTCCCAGTGCAAGCCCACCCATGTCACTTATTGCGACGGCGTGAGGCATGACCAGGGCATGTTTAATCTAACCTTGGTTTGTGATGTGTTTGACTACTGTCAGCGTGTCCTGTACACATTGTGACGAAGAGTCTGCGGCGATGAGCCAATCGTCCAAGTAAAACAGGATCCGAATCACCTGAGCCAGAGCCAGTTGTACGAGTTTCGTAAAGACCTGCGGTGCGACATGCAGACCGAATGATAGTCTGTTGAATGTGAACACCTGGTGACCTGACTGGAGAGCTAGGTAATCCCGGAACCGAGGAGCCATCGACACATGCCAATAATGCAGCCTTTAGATCCTGGGTCACCACCTACGACATGGATCGGAGTACCAGTCACACCTGATTGACTGTCAACAATCTGAAATGGGTGTTCACGGTATGCTGGTTGAGTACCGACAGATCAACCACCGGCCGCATCGCATCGTAGCCCTTCTTGGGTACCAGAAAAACAAGAGACAGAAAGACCCTGAGGTGTGAAATAAGGTACTGTACTTTGGTGATTACACCCCCCCCCCCCCCCATGTTCATGGACTGTATCACTACGGCCACTGCAGGAGACACTGGTTGATGTCGGGGAGGGCGCCTGAGAGGAGGCCGATTCCTCCACCTCCAGGACAGACCCCGCTTCACCACCCGACGAGCCTGTAGGGAATTTAGATAGATAGGTAAATTTTCTAACTCACTGGTACATGAAATTATCCCAACAAATAGTTATATAATAATTACCAATGAAGAATTCGATGTGTGGAATCCGGTCCTCTACACACGGCTAATTCATTTGCATGACATGTAGGAATGTTCACATAATACAATATCGATACAATGAACTTTCTTAGAGGACTGGTGATGTAGGACTGTTGATATAGATTAATATTGGTAGCACATGGTGAACTATAGGTTGAGTCAGAGCCGGGGGGAGATGTTGATCGTATGGTTGATTTTGAGAGACTAACCGCCGGCGTTCTATCGCTTCGCGAAGTTACATAATGACTGCCGGTTCATAATAATTATAACCTATGATTTGGTTTCATGATACATCTAGAGCTGATGTAAATATTTATGCATTACAGTTAATATTTAACCTACACTTAATAACAAACTACAGTACATAAAGAACTAGCCGAAATCGTACTTGCTATACAATACCGCCAAATTCAAATGCCCAATTGGACTCAAACTGTAGGGATCATCACACACTATTCCCGACATACTGCCCGCCACCAAAAACAATATACAGTAGCTATATACAAAAAAAAGATATCAAAGATTCAAAGATCACCTTGGATAATCTTAGATCTCCAAAGATCCACGGAACTCATAGCTGCCCTCGTTTTGGGGCGAGCGCCACTGGAAGCCAGAGAAGGATCATCCTTCTCATTATCAACAGCTTCACCCTGAGGAGCACTGTCACCAGCACTCCCCGGTAGAGGTATATCAGTAGAGATACCGGTATCATCAGGCAGTTCTACATCCTGCTCCAAGGGGTATAAACTTACGACTGGGCGATTAGTAATCCCAGTCGAAGTCTGTAATCTAGCAACCCTAATATGACCATCAATGCCCTGGAACAAATTGACAATCCTACCAAGCTTCCAATGTATCCTGGGACGCTCATCATGAATTAATACGATATCCCCGATACGAGGCCACCGTTGATTCGTCCCCTTTATTATATTCGAGTGACGTTCGCGAAGAGACAGCAAATATTCTTGTGTCCACCTTTTCCATAAGTCGTCTGACACCATGATCATATGCTGGAAGCGACGACGTGTGGCGTCAGCATCCCCGAACGTAGGGTCTTGTATATCCTCGTGGGTTACTGACGACCTAGGAAAGGGATTAAGATTTCGTCCACGTGTTAGCATGGAAGGCGTAATGGGTAAAGGATCATCAAGCCGAGGTATAGGTCAAGGGCCTGTCGTTGACTTACATCTCAATCTTGCAACTCCCTTTTGTTGACCAGAGCCCTCCCTAATACCTTCTTCATGGCAGACTTGACAATTCCTATTGTCCTCTCCCAAATCGCCCCGAACCATGGTGCACATGCTGGTATAAATTTCCATTGACAACTCTTTCCAGTGAGGGTAGCACAACCTGCGGGTCATCCATTATATCCTTGAGAAATTTGGATGCCCCGACAAAACAAGTCGCATTATCGCTCAGAATCATTTGAGGGAAACCGTTGCGACCTGCAAAGCGCCTTAGAGTATGTAAAAAACCCTCACTGGATAAGTCGTCAATCAATTCAATGTGAATCGCTCTGGTTACCACACATGTGAAGTGTACGGCATATACCTTAGCGATATTACCGGGCGATTCCCTAATTTGAATGGCTCCCGTATAGTCTACCCCGGTTACCTGAAATGGTTCAGTCCTTTGTACCCTGAACTCAGGTAAAGGAGGTAGATCAACTGGGGAGTAAGGCTTATCCTGTAATCTTTTACAGATAATACAGCTATTGTGGATCCCCTTAACCCGGCAAGTGTGGGAAGACCCTTAAGAGTTAACCCGGATGACTGCGGAAAGACTCTTAAGATCCTGGGCCTAAAAAAATAAATTTAAAACACCCCAAAAAAACTTGAACCATTTTTTTTTTTTTTTTTTTGCCCCTGGGCCATGCCAAATATCACTCCTCCACATCCCCTCCTTCCCCACTTACCCCCCCCCCCTCCTTCAATTATCACCTATTTTCCCTGTTATTCCCTGATTCTGTGGTCTATTTTCGTGCTAACATTAGCGAGTTGCTAGCAGGGCGTTGTCATCACTGTTACCAAGCGAGTGCAAGAGAGAGAGAGAGAGAGTATCGATCGACAATCTCTCTCCAGACGTGGGGAGGAGTGGAGGGGAGGGAGGTTGCCTCAGCCATAACTTATGTAACTCCCGGCCTGTAGCGCCGATTTTGACCATCCAAACGCTGTTTCCACTTGTTTTATTGCTGTAACAGGTTAATACCTTTATAATCAACGTAAAATAGGTGCATATAGATAAGTATTAACCTCTGAAGTGCGCATGGGGGTAATTGGAAACGTCCCCCTTTGCTGACGTATTTGAGGTGTTTCCGTCACTAAAATATTCATTGTGCCATTAATAGCATTAATACTTATCCATATGCGCCTATTATGGGTTGATTATAAAGGTATTAACCTGAAACAACAATAAAACGAGTGAAAACAGCGTTTGGATGGTCAAAATCGGAGATATAGCCCGCGAGTTGTATAATGTATGGGTGAGGCAATCTGCTTTCCCGCCAATTTCCCCCAAGGCCACTGAGACACAGTCGATCGATACTCTCTCTCTCTCTCTTGCACTCGCTTGCTATCAGTGATGACCACACCCTCCAATCGGATTTCTAATGTTAGCACGAAAATATACCTCAGAATAAGGGAATAACAGGGAAAATAGGTGATAACTGAAGGAGAGGAGGAAAGTGGGGAAGGAGGGGAGGTAGAGGACTGAGATTTTGCATGGCCCAGGGGCCAAAAAAAAAAAAAACAAAAAAAAAAAAAAAAAAAAATATAATTTTTTTTTTTTTTTTCGATGTCAAAAGTTGATTTTTGTTTTCTCTGACTCTTAAGAGTCTCCCCGCAGTGCGCCGGGGGAACTCTTAAGAGTCTCCCCGCAGCTCCCGGGTTAATGCTAGTTATGGTAAAATAACGATGTTAGTGATGGGAACAGCTCAAATACGTGCACACAGGCGTGTGGTGTCTCATACCCCCATGCGCACGTCTTAGGTTATTAGGTCAGTTGCTGTAAAAACATACGAGCACGAATAGTGACAGGCAGCAAATAGCCTAGGGGATCAAACAACCTCGCACACAAGCTTTAGCAGTTGCGCTTCTGTCATAATCTCACTGTCGCATGGTGTGTGACAGAAGGAAATACAATCTGTGGTAGTGTCCCATTTGTGGCCTAAAAACTTCACCTCCCTATTCTCATTAGCTACACAGTCAAGCAAATTGACCTTTCATAAGATCAATATTAGTAGCCCATTCTCTCAAGTATAAATGAGCCTTGGCAAATATATCGCGGATCTCCCAGCATCTCTTGAGCAATAAATCCTCATCGTCTCCATTGCCTTGAAGATTGTCCACATAGATCCCCCGCGATCTAGTCCAGCCTCCTCAAGATGTCGCAAGATAGTAGCGTTGAGAAGGAACTGGGAACAGGTCGCTCCGAATAAGACGACTCTGAATCTGTAGACCAGATACTCTGAATCTAGATCCATTGGGTCCCGTGGCCATAAGAATCTTGTCGAGTCCCTGTCTTCACGATGGAGTTGAAGCATCAGGAAGGCCTTCTCAATATCGGCGACCCACGCAAATTTATGACATCTGAAGCGTAACATAATTTGCGCGAGATCAGAGACCAGAGACGTACCCGTGTACAGACAATCATTCAGGCTATAAGAGCGATCACTGGATTTTGCTGAGCAATCATTATACAATACGAACAGGAGTGGTGGAACTGTCCTTTTTATCCCATGGTGAGCAAGGTAATGAATGTTATCCCCATACTCACCGGGATCTACTCTCTCAACAAAACCACTTTGTACTTGTTCTTCTAGTACTGCCGCATAAGTCTCGCAATAATTTGGATCCTTGACAAACCGCTTCTGAAGGCCACGTAGTCTATCAAGTGCTAAATGGAAATTTGTAGGTAATTTACTCTTATTGTCATTCCACATACTGACCCCTGCCAGAGTCATACGTTACAGTTTCTTCGTACGAGCTTAACGCTAGCTTGGACTCCCGATCAAGTTCATGTGGGTCAATTCCAATATTATCCATGTCCCATAGCTTGTCTATATCAGTGCATGGATTATCAGGAACAGTAGACCTAACGTATTTGTCTATTGGGCTTACTGCTACTTTAAGGACCGTAACTACCTCCACCTTTGTGTCTTGAGATGAAGTTGCATAAGATCCAGAAATGGCATACCCTTGTATCGTGGGGAGCAATATCAGCTATCCGCCGATATCCAGGGTGAACCAGGTCGTGGTAATAATCAGCTCCGACCAGTAGCATAATTCCATTGTTAGCAGAGAGTTGATCATCAGCCAGTTTAAAACCCTTGCTTCTGAGATATTTCGATTGTGGTTGAATTTCTGATACCACATAGAAACTAGGAAGTTTGTCGACCACAACAGCCTTGATGGGACATATCTTCCTTCTATATACATATGAAATCTCCACTATATATCATAGTCACTGGAATCTACTTCACCAGAGAAACCATGGAGATGCAAATTCTCTTGACCCTTGCTGGTACACTTGAGCTGTGGCAATGATGACCGCAGAACGAATGACCTCTGTGAGCACTGGTCGAGTATGGTACGCGTCATTAAATGCTTATTATTACTCTCCACCACTGGCAGCATTATAGTAGGAAGCATTTGACACTCTCTAGAAGCAATGGACATAGAAGATACCTTGTTACTCTCGCTTGTATTTTTATCATGTGACTCTTTGGTGGTTCTCCCTTTATCTTTGCCGTCGACCGTCGTGCCGATCAGACTGGGTACAAAGGGAAACCAATTTTTCCCCTTGCAATATTTACAGGGTTTGATGAAGGAATTGGTGCAAGTACTGTTGAAGTGGTCTCTTGCCAGACAACTGGTACATAAATGAAGCGATTTATCCTTACCAATTTTCTGTGTAGCCTTAAGATACTTAGGACATTGGTACCATGGATGACCGCGTACACTACACAACTTACAACCTGATGATATCGTCCTCTTCTGTTTAGAAGATGTCTGTACCGGGAAAGCCGCAGTGGATGGCGACATCTCCACTTGTCGGTAGTGTCCAGTACTCTCCATATTGAAGACTTCGGTCTGGAATTTCTGCACCAACGCTTCTAAGTCCAGTGGAGTGTCGCTTAGTTGCCTTCTATTATTTCCTTAACCTATAAACGGCGAGCAGGGGGTATTGAACTCGATGCCCATGGGCGAGCATATAGGCTCCATTCAGGCCTATAATCGTCATTTTACGATAAATATCGTTATTACTTATTCATAATAGAGCCTATTTTACCTTCACTATGAAGATAGTAACCTGTAACAACAAAATAAAACAAGTGAAAATAAAAAATTTCTGGTCAAAATCGCGAATATACATGGACCAGCCCATTCATGAATTATGGAGCAAATTGAGGCAACCCCTCCCTCCACGAGGCCTCAAGCCACACTGAGCCTACTCATACACACTCTCGGTTATGTAACACACCCGCTAGGCACGTAAGCACATCCTCCACACAGTTTGCTATTGTTAGCACAAAAATATACCAACGAATTAGGGAATAACAGGGAAAATAGGTGATAATTGAAGGGGGAGGGGAAAGGGAGGAAGGAGGGGATGTGGAGGAGTGATATGAGGTATAGGGGAAAAAAACAAAAAAAAACAAAAAATATTTAGGCCTCCCTCTTAACCTAAGAAGTGCGCATGGGGGGTATGAGACACAACACTCCTGTGCTGATGTATTTGAGCTGTTCCCATCACTAACATCATTATTTTACCATAAATAGCATTAATACTTATCCATATGCGCCTATTATAGGTTGATTATAAAGGTATTAATCTGTTACAACAATAAAACAAGTGGAAACAGTGTTTGGATGGTCAAAATCGGCGATACAGGCTGGGAGTTACATAATGTATGGCTGAGGCAACCTCCCTGCCCTCCACCCCTCCCCTTGTCTGGAGAGACACTGTTCCGCAATAGTCTCTCTCTCGCTCTTTCCCACTCTTGGTAACAGTGATGACAACGCCCTGCTACCAACTCGCTAATGTTAGCACGAAAATACACCACAGAATAAGGGAATAACAGGGAAAATAGGTGATAACTGAAGGAGTGGAGGAAAGTGGGAAGGAGGGGAGGTGGAGGAGTGATATTTGGCATGGCCCAGTGGCAAAAAAAAAAAAAAAAAAAAAAAAAAAAAAAATGGGTGTTTTAAATTGATTTTTTTTTCCCTTACTCGTAAGAGTCTTCCCGCAGTCCGCCGGGGGAACTCTTAAGAGTCTCTCCGCAGTTCCCGGGTTAAGAGATTTGCCGCCCTCGCCCAGTAAAACTTCTTATAAGCTTTCTTGCCGTTGCCGGGTTAAGCGGAGGGGGTACCTTGCTCAGTATAGTTACACTGTAGATTTCCTCCTTCGTGATGGCCATCGTCTCGTCTCCATTGACCGGAGGAGGCTCCGGTCAAGAGGACGCATTTTGAGCGACTGTACACTTCTAAGATAAACTATATAATCACATATATAACTCACACCATTATAACTACCTTTGTAAAACAACTATAAGTGTGTTGGTGTGATCTCCCTATAGAAGCTCACACCATCACAATAGAAGCTGGTAACTTTCCACTCTGCTAAGGCAAGCACGGATCCCACGATCACCAAATGGTATATCGAATAAATCGAAATGGAGGTGTCGTTTTACTTTATATCAAAGAAAGTCTTAACCCTACCCTCTTGTCAAAACCTCAAATTGTGAACGTCGACACATCTTTTGTGCTAATAAAGAATAATAAAGGTACAAAAATAATACTAGCGTTAATATACAGACCTCCAGCTCAATCAGTGCAAACTGACCGAGAAATTTACGAACAAATTGCAGATGTAAGTAACTCATAAGATACCGTTATTTTTGGCGACTTTAACCCTTATTTAGCGGCGAGCAACATAAGTCGAGTTAAATAAAGCTGGACTATGTGGCGGCGCTCGACATAACTCGAGTGGCAATTTCAGCACGTAATGTGGCTGAGAGAGAGAGACAAGTGGTGGCAGGAGACTAGCGAGCGTATGACTGCTCCAGACCACCGCGGCGAACCTACTGACACAAATCTCAGCTCCCTCCTCCCTCTCTCACTCGCTACATACTCAATTATGTACTGAAAGTACCGAATTACCTGCTTTTTGCACTCGCGTTGCACGGTTATTGCAAGAAAACTATCCATTATACAAGGATCGTTATGGTGTCATTCGAAAGCTCTGTTTATGCCCTTTCAGGGATAGGTACTTGTTTTACGTTCTGGGTCTTATTTAGGCATGAAAATGATCACGTAAACAGCCCTATTTTGGCTAAAAACACCCCGCTGTGCGGTACACATAAATAAACCGCATAGGCCGCTCGTAAGGTGTTAATTTACCTGTGACCAAGTGGGGCGATACTCTTACTTCACACTCCGGACATGACTTGTATACGAACTTGCAAGAGAGTTCGCTTTATCAATTTGTTCGAACGCCGACCCGTGGTAATAACGTTCTTGACATTGTACTTGCAACAAAAGAAGAATTGATAGAGAATTTGAATGTTGGTGATGAATTCAGTAACAGCGACCATCGTACGATATCTTTCACTTTAAAGTTTACTAGTAACGAACCAAATAGTAGCATCGAAAAAGTCCCTAATTTTAAGAAAGCAAACTTCCATAAACTTAGAGCTATGTTTAAAGAAACTGACTGGAGCTTTTTAATTAACAATAACGACATAAATACATCTTGGAAGTTATTCGAAACCACTTACCTAAAAGCAGTGCAAGACTGCATACCATCGAAAATACGGCGTCCAGTCCATAATAATAAGCCCAAATGGTGGAATAAAGATATTTCAAACTGCCTGCTTGCTAAAAAGTTTGCTAATGATAGATTAAAATCCTCACAAAATGACGAAGAACGGGTGAAATTTGTAGAGCTACGACGCAAAGCCAAAAAGTTAATTAAGCAAAGTAAAAAGACCTTAGAGTTATATATTGCGAATCAAAGTAAAACAAACCCGAAAGAATTCTATAGTTATATCAGAAAGAAAAAAGTAGTTACTTCAACTGTTGGACCGTTAGTCGATGAAAATGGAGAATACACCAAAGACGAAGTACAAATGAGTAATGCCCTCAATACCTTCTTTGCATCAGTTTTTACAACAGAAGACCTCAGTGATATCCCTACACCATCGCCGATTCAGATTGATAATTCAGATGTTCTAAGCAATATCCCCTTTACAGAGAGAGAAGTATTGAGTTGTTTAGATAAACTCAAGGTAAATAAAACGCCTGGACCTGATACAATCTCGCCTAGAGTTCTAAAGGAAGCTAAGGATGAGCTCTCCAAACCACTGACATTACTATTCAATAAATCCTTGCAGTCTGGAACTATGCCTGATCAGTGGAAGCTAGCCAACATAACACCGATATTCAAAAAAGGCAGCAAATCCCTACCCAGTAACTATCGTCCAATTAGCTTAACCTCAGTTGTATGTAAAATGCTAGAAACGGTCATACGAGACAGACTCGTAAATCACTTAGAGGAAAATAACATACTTAAAGACACTCAACACGGCTTTCGTAAAAAACGTTCCTGTTTAACAAACCTCTTAGACTTCTTCCACGATATCCTCAACCTCTACGATGAGAGTAAAGCTGTAGATATTATATACCTTGATTTTCAAAAGGCCTTTGACAAAGTTCCCCACAAACGTTTACTGCTAAAACTAAAAGCGCATGGAATACAAGACGGTGTGTTGAAATGGATAGAAAATTGGCTCAGCAACAGAAAGCAAAGAGTAGTCATAAACGGTAAGGCATCTAAATGGACCAATGTAAGTAGTGGGGTACACCAGGGATCGGTACTAGGACCAATTATCTTTCTAATTTACATCAACGACATAGATGAGGGTCTCACCTGTACAATCTCAAAATTTGCTGACGATACAAAAATTGCAAATAGCGTACTCTCAAAAGAACAAGTTGACGATATGCAACACAATCTAGATAAATTGTCATGTTGGGCCCAAATTTGGCAAATGAGTTTCAATGCGGATAAATGTAAAGTACTACATATCGGATACCTAAATGAGAAAGCAAACTATTCGATGAATGGAACTCCGCTTAAGAATGTAAACAGAGAAACCGATTTGGGAGTAACAATATCGAGTAACCTAAAACCGAGCCAACAATGTTCAGAAGTTGTTAAGAAGGCAAACAAAATAATTGGCTTTATAGGCAGGTCATTTGAGCATAAATCCAAAGAAGTTATCCTAACCCTTTACAATTCATTAGTCCGCCCTCTTCTGGAATACTGCGTTCAATCCTGGTGCCCTTATTACCAAAAAGATATAAACAAGCTAGAACGAATTCAACGTAGAGTTACCAAAATGATACCTAGCCTAAAGAACAACCCATACGAAGAGCGTCTTAGAGAATTAAATCTATTTCCTTTAACCCAGCGCAGATTAAGAGGTGACTTAATTCAAGTGTTCAAAATCATCAAAGGCATCGACAATATGAACTGTAGTAAGTACTTCACTATCGACCAATCTAATTACACGCGGGGAAACGGTTGCAAAATTATTGGTAAATCTTTTAACTCGCACGAATCTAAGAATTTCTTCTTCAATCGAGTTGTCAACTTGTGGAATGGGCTTCCCCGAAACGTTATAGACTGCAGCACCGTTGATTAATTTAAACTCCGCGTAGACAAATATCTCGCATCAAACCCGCGACTGACTGCGTTTGTAAATGAATAACTTTATTTTATCCCCCCCTCAGTTACTAACCCATCTGTCCTCTACTAACTTCCTAATCCTGCCACGGACATTAGTTCCAGGGCAGTAATTCCCTTTCCAATGTTCCCTTACCCACTCTAAACCACTGTTTGGACACTTGATCCTCAGTGTTTTGGAGGACAAGCAACCTAGAAGGGTCACTATATATGTTGTTGCTTGATTTCCTTTGTACTCCTTTGTACACTTCCGTTGCCAAGATATCGAGAAGTAATTGCTAGAAACTTTGTCACATCCAGTTGTCACATGGTGTTGCTGAACCGTGCCCCTCCCTCAAGAGGCAGAGGGCGAGTCAGTCAGCACACCACCACACCCTAAGGAGGGTATCTCTCTCCAGCCCTCTGGGTAAAACTAGTGACCTGTATAAGTGTAGAAGTACCATATAAGTGACATACAAGTACGCAGTGACATACAAGTGTTCTAGTGATTCACTTCTAATCATTTTGTTCTCTCTCTTTACAGGAAGATCATTATTACTAGGAAAACAGCTCATAGTTCTAGGTTGCTATTATTAAAGTGTTATCACTAAGTATTAAGTAGAGTACTTATCTCGGTACACACTCAACATCGAGTATACACCACATTAAGAAGTACTTTATAATTACATTGCCCCAACGCATGGGACGTCTAGTGTAATATATTCTAATATCTCAAAATTAGGATTAAGGGTTAAAGACATATATTTTGCTGTTAAATAAACCAAACAAAGCCCCGTGCTTGTTTATTTTAAGACCTCCCTACATATTTCCAGTGGTTCCAGATTACTACAGAGTTCATTACAACGTACAGGAAATATTGAGGTAAGATAATAAGTTAACCCTAACCATTCCGCTCAGTGCCTCAACCATAAATCACCCGCTACATATTGGTTGGCAGCGTAAAAGGGATACGATTAACCCCTAAAGTAAAAAAATAAGCCTTCGAAGAACACCTAATAACCGCATAGCAACCTAGAAAAACAACTGTAGACAATATATAATACATGAGCAAAAAGGAAATAAAAAAAGAAAAAAAGTAGTGTACAAAGACAAAAGTATTCAGTGAAGAAAGATGTACAGTGAATATCAGAGTGAAGTGGTACTGGAGGAGTAGATTACAGACGTTAGCTACAATAATCGTTGACCAGACACTCCCCACTAGGCACCGCGCATCAGGAGGCAAACTCTCACCAGACTCACCCCACTGACTCACCTGAGTCACCCACTGACTCACCCGTGTCACTCACTGAGTCACCCTACTCACCCCTCAGACCTCAGCTCACGTCTGACGTGGCGGTGACGTCACAGCAGAGAAGGGAAAGAAAGAGAGAGAGTGGCCTAGAGTAAAACTCTACGGATATTTCACTAAGTTCTTCAATCAACACAGCTGATAGAAGTCTTCAAGCAACACAACCTACAAGCAGTACCAATTATTGTATTAGGTTAGTGATTAGAGTAACACTGCAATACACACGTAATAATACTAGTGAATATAGCCTACTAGTAAACTTACAACACAGCAATGCCACAGTGAATTATTTTTCTTGATATCTAACTACTAATTACTTAACGAATTTTGAAGTGTTACTGTACGTACATTTTTAACCATATTTTCGGTTTAGTCAATTCAAGTATTGTTTCAAGAACTTTAATCTCACTAAGAGAAAATATAATTACTTCCTTAAATAGTTCGCCCTTAGACGTTTTACATTTAAAGGTCTCACAGTAATATATTTTATTTGCAGTAACAGTACAAAATTAAGAGGTTTTCTAACAGTGATCAAACCCTTCTTTCTGTTATTTCGTGTTGTGTGTGTCTTTTTCAATTTCTTAGTAAGAGAATAGGCTATCCCTATAGTGCCTTACTAATCTGAATTTCTTAGTAAGAGAGTATCCCTATACAGTGCCTTACTAACAAGAGGGGTGGAAATAGGTTACTTGAGAAGTGCGTACGTAGTTAAATGGAGGGATTGACAGACGAATGAGGAAGTACGAGAGAGGTGTTGTGTGGATGTAGATGTGGTGGAAAGTGTGAAAAAGAACACCTTGACTCTTTGAGATGGTTCGGTCATGTGGAATGCATGGGAAGTGAGAGAATGAGTAAAAGAGTGTACGAGAGTGAGGTGGAAGTACAGAGAGAGAGGGAGAGGTAGACCAAGTGGAAGGATGGAGTTAAGAAGTATATGAGTGAAGGCGGTGCTGGATGGGTGGAGGGGAGTCGACTGACTGGGGACAGAGGTACATGGAGCCTTTTGTTTGTGGCCACCCCTTTGGGGATCACAGCGTCCGACAAAATATATATATACCAGGAGTGTTGGACCAAGGAACCTATGATCTACAGGGGAAGGGATTAGAACATTTAAACATGCTAAAAGCTTGGCATTCAGATAAAGCTATTGCCCAAATAGCAGAAACTGTATGCTGTACAGGAACTCCACAGAGTCTCATTGGTCACTGATTAAAATAGGATGTGTGATAGGATAGCCATACAGCTTTCCAACAACTGACAGTAAAGTAATACCTCTATAGCTTGAAAACTCCAGCCGGTCTCCCTTCCCCTTGTACAAAGGCATTATACATGCGCTCCTCCAGTCTGAGGGTACAATTGACACATCAAAACACATACTGTATTGAAAATTCTCACCAGCCAATCTATTATCACAGCTCCACCCATCTTAATACATTCCACAGCAATACCATCCATATACCTTATACTTTACCCGTTCACATTTGTCTCACTGCTTCTTTCACCTCATTCTTCTCAATCCTTTCATTTATTCCCTCCCGCCACTATAGCCTACCTCCATCAGCCACTGCTTCAATCACCGCCTCTCATCCATCTCTTACATTTAGCAAAGATTAAAAATACTCAACATATCTATTCCTCACTTCCATACCTTCCACTAATAACTCTCCATTTGCATCTTTCACCGACTCCTCCCTCTTTTGTTCTCCTTTCCTTACTCTATTTACCTCCTTCCAGAATATCTTCTTACATTCCTCAAAATTCTCACTCAATCTATGACCCCACCTTTCATTTACAGTTTTCTTCGCTTCTCTAATCTTCCATTTTGCCTCTATCCTCTTCTCCTTGTACTTCTCCCATACCTCAACACTTCCATCCTGCAAAACCCTCTCAGACTACGGTCTCTTCTCCTCAACTGCCTTTCTTACCGGTTCATTCTACCACTTGTTTCCCTTCCTGATACCCTGCCACCTACTATACTTTTACCACAAACTTCCTCTGCGCTTACTTTCACTCCTTCCTTAAACTGTTGCCATTCATCCTCTATCTCTCTCTCTTCCATCCATTTCTCATTTAGCCTCTCCCGGTGCTCCCTCTCTTTTGTAGTTTTCTCTAACTCACTAACTTTTATTAGATATTACCTCTCTTACTTCTTGCTTGTCTTGCATTCTCCTGCAACTCCTCCTCTCAGCTTTCCCTCCACAAGATACAGTAATGACCAGACATACCCTCAGCCTCACCTCTCAGCACATTCACATCCAGCAGTCAACACAATCTTTCAATTATCACCAATATATAATCCATTAACGCCTTCTCTATAATCTCTCCCCTCACAAGTTATGCCATCTATACTTGTGTATACATCTCCTTTTGAAGAATGTATTACCTACACTCATTCTACTCTCCACATATATAATTATTCATTCTCCACTCTTGTTTACACTATCCACACCAGAACTACTTATCACTCCCTCAACAGATTCAATGCCTAACCTAGCATTCAAGTCCCTTAAAACTATCACATTTTAATTTTCCTCAAACCCTTGTAGACAATCCCTATTTTCCAAAAACCCTCCATGTCCTCTATTATCCTTTCACTTCCTGGCTCATATGCACACAAATACCAACCTTTCACCCGTAAACCGCATTCGCACCCACATTATCCTTGATGACACACTCTCTCCACTCTTATATAAACTCTCAGTTCCTGTTACAATAATAGCCATGCCCTCTTTTGCTCGGACTCTCTCATCTACTCCAGACTTTTTACCTTTCACATTCCAAAAATCCACTTCACCCTCTCTTTAATGTAGCTTTAAATGTACGGGATGTCGAATGAATGAGAAGAGAGAGGACATTGGCAGGTTCTTTGAAACAAGTATGACGTGCTTTCGCTGAGTGAAACAAAATAGCGTCCGGGACCACGATCGGGTTCCCTCGCCTCTATCTCTAGTCTCTTTTAGTAGGTAATTTTTTTCAAAGGAAGGAGGATCCTAGCTCCCGCCCCAAACCCCTTTCAGCCGACGTTTACGCCTCGCAGAAAAATGCGGTGATGGAAAATTCTTTTCCTTCCAACTCTGAGAAGGCTATCTACACCGGCTAGTGGCGGGCGCTGGGGTCGCCGCATCCCTACGCCATTAGAAACGTAGAAAAATAAAAAGATAGAAAAAGACTATGGGAGGTAGAGGACACCAACCGTCACTCTGACAAAGAGTCAGCTCACCAATACAGTACTGTACTGTACTGTAAAAGACTATGGGAGGTAGAGGACACCAACCGTCACTCTGACAAAGAGTCAGCTCACCAATACAGTACTGTACTGTACTGTAAAAGACTATGGGAGGTAGAGGACACCAACCGTCACTCTGACAAAGAGTCAGCTCACCAATACAGTACTGTACTGTAAAATATCTGAATTGGGTGACCCAGTTTTCTCCAAATGTTTTTGCAATAAACTTACTGAACCCATTTATGAACATTCCTGCTATAAACTTACTGAACCCATTTATGAACATTCCTGCTATTTTAAAAATATACATCATAAAAAAAATTGCATTGCAGGGTTATTGATTAATCTAATAGCTTTATTTTTAATTTTGCTTAACTGCCTCGATGCAACCAATCCATAAAAATCATGTTGGACTCGGAAAGATTCTGCCTGTTTGAAATTGTATGTACTTCATTGTCTGTGCATTAACCCTTTACGAGCGGCCTATGCGGTTTATTTATATGTACCGCCCAGCGGGGTGTTTTTAGCCAAAATAGGGCTGTTTACGTGATCATTTTCATGCCTAAATAAGACCCAGAACGTAAAACAAGTATCTATCCCTGAAAGGGCATAAACAGAGCTTTCGAATGACACCGTAACGATCCTTTTATGATGGCTAGTTTTCTTGCAATAACCGTGAAACACGAGTGCAAAAAGCATGTAATTAGCCACTTTCCCGATACAATTCCGTATATAGCGAGTGAGAGAGGTAGGAGGGAGGTGAGATTCGTGTCAGTAGGTTCGCCGCGGTGGTCTGGAGCAGTCATACACTCGCTACTCTCCTGCCACCACTTGTCTCTCTCTCTCAGCAACATTACGTGCTGAAATTGCCACTCGAGTTATGTCGAGCGCCGCCACATAGTCCAGCTTTATTTAACTCGACTTAAGTTGCGCGCCGACTTTTAGGGGTTAAAGGAAACTAAAAAAAAAAAAAAATTCTCTCACCTCCTCCTTTTCTCACTTGCACCTTTGCTAGTTGCCTACACGTGCCAGCTACTTCAACTTCCGACCACAGCTACATGATGTTTTAGACAAAGAAACAATAAATAAATAAATGTATAATTACAATAAATAAATAAATAAAACAAAACAAATACTGGGATGCGGTAATGTGCTTCCAGCATGTTGATGTACTTTTCGTTGTGTTTTGCAGGAGTCGTATGTTGCACTCCTTGGGTTAAGTCAATATACACCAGTTTGTTCCAGGGTGGATGGGACTTGTTAGCCTTGGTAGGCAACCCATATGTGGGAGATGACCTTGTAAAAATCTGGGTGGATGGGACTCGTCAGCTGGTTGGCCACTGGTCTAGGTGGAGTAAACCTTACTGGTATACAAATCCATATTGCTTACCTAAGGGTGAAGCAGGTTACTATATGGACCAGCCGTACACCACTGTAGAAAAATAGTGCTAACAAAATACCAGTAGGCCTATATAAAAGGCCTCGAAGTCGGAAGGACCCTTAGTTGAGTGGTCAATCTTGTAAACTGGCACAGGTCCTCATAGGGAATAGGTCTGCTTGGGGGCATTTCATGTATGGCCAATTGGCCACCCTCATAGAGGGGAGAATGGCATCGAGCAATAGATAGATAGATTGTTCACTGATCTTGTAACTTGATAGATAAAACCTTATATAGTGTCTCCCAGTCGATCTAAGGAATATTAGCTCAAACATTACAAATCCCATGTATAGGCCTACCACATAAGCTGTTATCAGTATTATTAAGATCATTTGAGATGGATGCAGATGCAGTGTGAAGTGACATTGAATTATCAGTTACTGGAAAATGTCAGGTCATTTTAGTAAAGATGAGAAATTTGGAGGATGAAGTGTGAGATATGGTAGCGTAAGGGAGGAGGTTTAGCCCTATAGGAATGCTGAAAGCAGTGACAAGGTATACGGTGAGGAGCATGAAAGTAATAAAGTTTATCTATCTATTGTCGTATGCCATGATCCCCGAAGGGGTGGCCACGAACGAAACAACCCCATGCTCCTCTGTCCCAAGTCAGTCGACATACGTACCACATGACCGAACCATCTCAAGGTGTTCCTTTTCACACTTTTCAGCACATCTACATCCACACCACACCTCTCTCGTACTCCCTCATTAGTCTGTCTATCCCTCCATGTAACTCCGCACGCACTTCTCAGTAAAAAAGTAACTGCATGAAAATGTAGTAATCCTGACGTTGATGTACGGGAGTGAATCGTGGATGTTATTGGAGACATAAATCATGAGTGAGGAAGGAGAGCGTGTGGAAGTGGATATGTAGGAGAGTGTGAAGAAGAACACCTTGAGGAGGTTCGGTCATGTGGAGTATATGGCGAGTGAAAAAAAAAATACTAAAAAAGGGAAGGAAAGCCAGAGAGGATGAGGTAGAGGAATGAAGTTGAGAGTTGAGAGGCCAGATGACAGAGGAGTATTGAGGTGATTTATTTATGGTCACTGCTCAAGGAGCAAGGTGTTTGACAATAGATAGATGTATACAGTATATAAAGGACTTCTGGATACATCTTTGGGATAGATTTGCAGTGACTATAACAAAATGTTGGTACTGTATTATATTGTACAGTAGGCCTACTTCTTAAAAAACTAAATACTATATTACAGTATCTACCTAGCATGATTCAAGTTAGGTTAGTAAATTATTCTGTACCATAATTTTAGATTGAGTGGGAAAAATAGTCGACAAATAACCAATATATGAGATAATTTTTCAGTAATGTAACTTTACACTACTGGGTCTCTAATTCAGCAATGGTTTCAGCTTTTTTCCTGTTTTTTTGTTTTATATTTTTATACTAAATTGGTCATTAATAACAAGGTTAAAGTATCACATCACCTAACTATCCTATTTTATCCATATTTTAAGTTCTACAGGTGTAGTATAGTAGAAATCCACCCGACATCTCAACTGCAGTCAGAAGCAGACTTGTCCTGAAGATTTACCGGATTCCAAACACTTACGCCAAATATTGTAAAGTGTTATTGAATATTACTTGTTAATCTTGGTTGGTTTGGGTTTGGGTGGCGAGATTAAGTTTTTAGTGAATACCGGTAGCTAAAGACCTAGTGGGTTTTTTTTTTTTTATCTTGGCTTCCATTCGAGGACAATTACTTTTGCTAATTACTCGTCCAGTGCTGAAGGATTTTGTGCATTCGTCTGTAAAGTATTACAAAAGTTTTAGATAGTTAGGTTGGGCAACTTAGGCTTAGCCTAGGTCTAATGGGCTATTGATAAAATATAGTACACTACCATAGTTTAGGTCTACAACAAAAAATAAGTATATTTATAATGCCAAAGCTTAAAGCTATTATTCACAAGTGTTTCAGAATATAATTATACAAAAAACTAATTAACCTAGATTTTAAGTTAGGCCACTCCTTCAAGCCAAAGCTTTGATATCATTTAAGAAAAGAGGTGTGCGTGCTATTTTCATATTCATTTTCTGAACTTGCGCATTGTCTGTTCTTGTAGTTCCCCAGACTTTCTGGCCAAATAGTCTTGAGTTTGGTAGACCGAAGCCGCTCCAGTTGCTTGGGCCCCCGAAGGAGCCAGGACATCAGTGATGCATGGGGTATAAATGTACAGTTTGTCGCACATATTCCATTTCTCAACCATCCCAGCAAATCGTAACTTGGCAGCGCCTCACCCACCTCCCTCATTCCACCTCTTAACAATAGTGGAAGGGAAGGGGTTTAGAATATGTGTGGCAAATTGTACAAGAGAAAAGAAGGTTGAATGTGATAGAGATGAGCTGCTTGAGGAGTAGGCTATGTGTGGAGTGACGCGTAGAGACAGATTGAGGAATGAAGACGTATGTAGGAGAGTGGAACAACATGAACCCTTATGAGCTAGAGTGGATAGAAGGGTGCTATGCTGGTATGGACATGTTGAACGAATGAGAGATGAAATCTTACAAAGAGAATATATGAGTCAGAAACAAGGGGAAACAGATTGAGAGGAAGCCTCGGAGTAGGTGGAGAGATGGTGTGAAACAAGCATTGGAAGATAGAGAGATGACTGAAGAACAGGTAAGAGAAGTGGTGATGAATAGGAATGAATGGAGAATGTATGTGAATAGATGAGTGATAATCCAATCATAGGGAGAGGGAGTCGGGCGCCAGTTAGACTAGATAATAGTCCGTCAGGCGCCTGGTCCGGGGAGCCGGTGTACTGTATAATTGTCGGTTTATTGTTCACTTGTAGCCGTAAGGCTGAAAATCTAGTTTTGTTTTAACCTACTGTAGGTACAGTCAAAGCTTATTCTACCTAACTACTAGGTCCCCTGCGACCTTTGACGACTGTGAGGTGCCTGGGTTCCCACCATGGTACGTACATATGCAAATGCTCTGGTGAGAAGAATGTGCAGGCTAACACAAGCTGATAGTTGAGCAGCCTGGTAAGGAAGCGACCACGATACAATCCTCTCCATCAGGATGGCTGAAAAAACCCTTTATGATTCTGATGGATTTGAACCCTTGACATTGCGGTTATAGTGCGGACACCTTAAACCGTTGGCCATCCCGATCCTTAATATATGATCCAGATATATGAATGACCATGCCTGGAAGTAATGTGGGCAGGCATTGTGGTGTGCTCCGCTGCGTGTCTGTCTGCTGAGACTAGAATCTCTCTCGAAGGTCTGCGACCTGCGGGTTGCTGGAGGTCTCTGGGTCTTATCTTGGGCGACCTAGATGTGTGCAAGTTTTTTATTATTTTTTATTTTGTTGTTTCTGTTCAGGGTCTGTCTCAAGTCAGCTCCCTCCAACTACAGTATGGGGTATGTGTCCGAGTATATACATACATACAGTGCCGTACTGTATTTGTATTCACGAGTGGGGGGCAGCAATCTTTGTTTGGACATTAAGCTAGGTTAGGCGAAACTGTTCTAGCCTACCCTGTACCAGTCTGCATTTCCTCCCATCCAAAATTCCCCTCGGGGGAAATCTGGCCCAGTATAGATATTCCCCGGAGGGAATTTTGGCCCAGGATAATATTCCCCCTCACTCGCCTGGTTATATGGCAAGTGTAGTTATGACTTTAACATAACAAAACATCAAGAAATGGCTCAACCAGGTTAGGTTAGGTTTGGATACCTTAGAACAAACATTATTTTATATTTTTTATTCAGTAAACTATACCACCATCCATATTTTTTTGTTAAAATTATGTGCACTTAAGTAACTATGTCAACTTCTCGTTCATATGTAAGATGGAAATAATGGCCAAGAGGGGAGAAAAATGTCCTAGGTCTGATTCCCCCCACTACAAAAAAAAAACAAAAAAAACAGCCTAGGCCATCGTTTCCATGGGGAAAGTGAGCCTAGGCTAGTTTTATCCATACTATTCAAGCAACCTTTCAAACGATTCGCACGATCTGAGTCACGACAGTTACGTTCGCTTCTAATTTGACCGTTTTTGGGTTGAGAAGTCAGGACTTACTGTCATCATCATATATGCTGACAGCAGGCGGCAAATATCAGCTGACCGTGGGATAATTTTGATAACAGAAAATAAAAACAACAGGAGTCAAATTAGACGTGTAACAGTCGTGACCGAGAGCATATGAACATCGCAGCGAAAGGTTGCTTGCATTTAACCCTTTTGCCGGGGGGGAATTCAATGAGGGGGAAAAAGTCCTGCTCATAATTCCTACCCTATCCTAATCTAACCTAGTGTCTTCAGTGGGGCTGCTACCCGCCAAAGTTAAAAATGCACGCCAATCTTAAACAAATTGGATTTGATATTATCATTAAGGATGAGATCTGTGCAGCATGTGAGGAGGTGTGTGGAGTGAGGAGAAGAGGGAGGGGAGTGAAAGGTACAGCATGGTGGACAGAAGAGGTAAGAATAGCTGTGGAAGAAAAGAAGAAAGCATACTTTATAGAGAGTGGTTGGGTAGTAGAGGGAATGAAGATTTCGAGAGACAGAAACGAGCGAGGTATGTGGAGAGTAAGAGGGTGGGGAAGAGAGTAGTGAAGGAAAGTAAGAGAAGAGTAGATGAGGAATTTGGAAGGAATCTGAGTGTAAAATGGCATGGAATGGTATGAGAGGGAGAAGAAGAGAAGTAGTGGAGGAGGAGGTGGGGATCAGGAGGTCAAAAGTGTGGGAAGCCATGAAAAGAGTGAAGTTGGGGAAAGCACCAGGAACAGATGGAGTGTGTGGGGAAATGTTGAGGTATGGTGGTGAGATAGTGATCGAATGGGTATGGAAAATGTGCAAACTAGCATGGGAGAAGGGGAGTTCACCCGATGACTGGAAGACTGGCATAATAGTCCCCCTATATAAGGGTAAAGGGGAAAGAGGAGTGTGTGGTAACCACCGAGGAATATGTCTTCTAAGCGTAGTAGGGAAGGTATACAGTAGGGTAGTGATTGAGAGAGTGAGAGTGAGAACGGAGAAATGGATAGGCGACGAGCAGGGAGGTTTTAGGAAGGGAAGTGGATGTGTAGATCAGATTATTACCCTGAATTGTGTTGTGGAGAAATATCTGGAGAAGAAACAAAAGGTGTATGTTGACTTTATGGACTTGGAGAAGGCCTATGACAGAGTGGATAGAGAAAGTTTGTGGAAAGTACTTAGAATATACGGAGTAGATGGCAAGTTGCTGAAAGCAGTGAAAAGCAGTTCGACCTTGGAGGAAGTGGAGGAGATGAGCAAGGTGTTTAAGGATGAGATCTGTGCAGCATGTGAGGAGGTGTGTGGAGTGAGGAGAAGAGGGAGGGGAGTGAAAGGTACAGCATGGTGGACAGAAGAGGTAAGAATAGCTGTGAAAGAAAAGAAGAAAGCATAATTTATAGAGAGTGGTTGGGTAGTAGAGGGAATGAAGATTTCGAGAGACAGAAACGAGCGAGGTACGTGGAGAGTAAGAGGGTGGTGAAGAGAGTAGTGAAGGAAAGTAAGAGAAGAGTAGATGAGGAATTTGGAAGGAATCTGAGTGTAAAATGGAGGGAGAGTAAGAAACTGTTCTGGAAAGAAGTCAAGAAAGTTAGGGAAGGTAGCAAGGGAAACAGTAAGGGTGTGAAAGATAAGAATGGGAAAATGTTAGCCGAGAAGCAAGAGAGAGTCGAAAGATGGAGGGAGTACTTCAATGAGTTGCTAAATGTAAGGAATGATGAGCCAGCAAACATAGCTGGGAATGGTATGGGAGGGAGAAGAAGAGAAGTAGTGGAGGAGGAGGTAGGGATCAGGAGGTCAGAAGAGTGGGAAGCCATGAAAAGAGTGAAGTTGGGGAAACCACCAGGAACAGATGGAGTGTGTGGGGAAATGTTGAGGTATGGTGGTGAGATAGTGATCGAATGGGTATGGAAAATGTGCAAACTAGCATGGGAGAAGGGGAGTGCACCCGATGACTGGAAGACTGGCATAATAGTCCCCCTATATAAGGGTAAAGGGGAAAGAGGAGTGTGTGGTAACCACCGAGGAATATGTCTTCTAAGCGTAGTAGGGAAGGTATACAGTAGGGTAGTGATTGAGAGAGAGAGTGAGAACGGAGAAATGGATAGGCGACGAGCAGGGAGGTTTTAGGAAGGGAAGAGGATTTGTAGATCAGATTATTACCCTGAATTGTGTTGTGGAGAAATATCTGGAGAAGAAACAAAAGGTGTATGTTGACTTTATGGACTTTGAGAAGGCCTATGACAGAGTGGATAGAGAAAGTTTGTGGAAAGTACTTAGAATATACGGAGTAGATGGCAAGTTGCTGAAAGCAGTGAAGAGCATGTATGAGGGTGCAAAGGCGGCAGTACGTGTGGAGAGTGAGCAGAGCGAGTTCTTTGACCTGAATGTTGGTTTGAAATAAGGGTGTGTGATGTCCCCGTGGTTGTTTACTGTATATATGGATGGAGTCATGAAAGAAATACTATCAAGAACAGTGGATGTTGGTGTATCGCTGAAAAGGGAGGGAATTGAGTGGAAGCTACCTATACTGCTGTTTGCGGATGATACAGTTCTGATGAGTGATAATGAATGGGAGTTGCAGGGTCTGGTAAATGAGTTTGGAACAGTGTGCGAAAAACGGAATTCGAAGGTAAATGCGGGGAAGAGCAAGGTTATGGTCTTCGAAAGGAGTGAAGTCACAGAGTGTGAGATGAAGCTGAACGGTCAGCCTATGGAGATCGTTAACTCTTTTAAGTATCTGGGCAGTGTGTTGAGTAAAGATGGGACTATGGATGAAGAAGTGCGGGAGAGGGTACAACAGGGGAAGAGGGTTGTAGGAATGCTGAATGCAGTAACAAGAAATAGGGTGGTCAGTATGGAAGTGAAGAAGTCCTTGCATGACAGTGTGGTAATCCCGACACTGACTTACGGAAGCGAAGCATGGACGTTGGTTGAGAGACTCAGACCAAGAGTGAGAGCAGTGGAAATGAATTACTTAAGAAGTGCGTGCGGAGTTACATGGAGGGATAGACAGACTAATGAGGAAGTAAGAAGGAGGTGTGGTGTGCAGGTAGATGTGCTGGAAAGTGTGAAAAGGAACAACTTGAAATGTTTCGGCCATATGGAACGTATGGAAAGCGAGAGAATAACTAAGAGGGTGTACGAGAGCGAGGCGGAGGGATAGAGAGGGAGAGGTAGACCGAAAGAGAGGTGGAAGGATGGAGTGAGGAAGAATATGAACGAATGCGGTGCTGGTTGGGGGGAGGGGCGTCAACTGACTGGGGACAGAGGTGCATGGGGGCGGTTCGTTCGTGGCCACCCCTTCGGGGATCACGGCATCAGGCAATAGATAGATAGATAGAATAATGTGACTTATCTGGGAGTATGATGTAAATACAGTACTGTAATACAGTTGATAAGGGGGGATGGGCTTATATATTTCCTCATTTATATATTTATATTATTTATTGTAGTTTCCTCCCTAGACCTCCATCAAGCTTTAAAAATAGATATATGTGTACATTTTTCGATAGAAAAATTTTCCGGCCTAAGGCCGGTTTGTCTTAAATTACAGGCTCGCTATTGCTAGCCAGGAAAAATTCGACCCGTAAATGACTTGAAAAACCATAATACTGTATTGACAAAGAATTTGGGTGAAAGGTCTTAAAATCGGCAAACTAATGGGATGTCAAAACTAATAAGATGTCAAAGCTAATTGGTATAAGCATTAGGGAAAGGGGGACCAGCAAAATAAGCCATCTCCCCTTAACACTGTTTACTGCTTTGATTGACAGGATATTCTGTCTTTTTTCAACTGATGGTCAATTGGTATATCGTCATCCTGATTTGTTTCCACATAGCGATTTGTTTCCACATAGCGATTTGTTTCCACATAGCGATTTGTTTCCACATAGCGATTTGTTTCCACATAGCGGTTTGTTTCCACATAGCGGTTTGTTTCCACATAGCGATTTGTTTCCACATAGCGATTTGTTTCCACATAACGATTTGTTTCCACATAGCGGTTTGTTTCCACATAGCGGTTTGTTTCCACATAGCGATTTGTTTCCACATAGCGATTTGTTTCCACATAGCGATTTGTTTCCACATAGCGGTTTGTTTCCACATAGCGGTTTGTTTCCACATAGCGATTTGTTTCCACATAGCGATTTGTTTCCACATAGCGATTTGTTTTCACATAGCGGTTTGTTTCCACATAGCGGTTTGTTTCCACATAGCGATTTGTTTCCACATAGCGATTTGTTTCCACATAGCGATTTGTTTCCACATAGCGATTTGTTTCCACATAGCGATTTGTTTCCACATAGTAATTTGTTTCCACATAGCGATTTTGATTAGTTAAGTTTTACATTATAATTTCATAATCATATTTTGCTTAACCCTTTGTGTACCGGTGCCGTCCTTTTACCTATATTCTGGCTACTATTAGACGATTGTATTCAGTTTAAAAAGGGCCTTCAGCAATTAACAGGCTTCGAGCTATCTCACTGAACCCATTTACTACCACAGATCCTTCTTAAACTGCACAAAATCGTCTACATCTAGCTAGAATAAAATAAAAAAGCCGTTGCTGGTACAGAAGGGGTTAACACCTTGCACTGCCTTGATTAACAGAGCTATACCATGTCTTTTTCCAAGTGATGGTAAAATTGATATGTCGTCATTCTGATTACTCGACTATTCTTTTATTTCATAATCATATATTGCTTAATAAGCGTTGTTTCCACATAGCATTTTTGATTAGTTCTTTTGCCTTGATAGCGTAATGCATAAATGCGCGGAATTTGGGTGTGAGTATCCTGGGTTCGAGTCCTTGGAGTGCCACATGTATTTGTTGATTTCATTAATTGAGTTTCGATGTGAAGTTGGTTGGTGTAAAAAACATAATAATTCATAATCGTATTTTGCATAAGCGTTGTTTCCACATAGCGATTTTGATTAGTTCTTTTGCCTTTTATATTGTCACGTCCCTGTTTAGATTTGTTTATTTTGCAAGTTTTAGCATTTTATTATCAAGATTTTGTAGCGAAATAGGTTTTCAATGTTTCCACATAGCAATTTTGATAAGTTCTTTTGCCTTTATATGGTGTCGTCCCAGTTTTGGTTTGTTTATTTTGCAATTTTTACATTAATCATTACATAATTCTGAAACTGTCTTGATAGCGTAATGCTTAAATGTGTGGAATTTATGTGTGAGTATCCTAGTTTTGAGTCCTTGAAGTGCCATATATATTTGTTGATTTCCTTAACCCTTTCGCTGCGGGTGACGTTCTGGAACGTCCTGGCAATTTACAGCAATTTCCAGGCTTCAAAAACCTGTAAAAAAACGTAAAAATCGAGTGTCAGTGGGCGGGAGCGTGAGGGGCCCACCTCCGTTCCTCAGAGCAGCGAGCGGCTAACTGAGGTAGACTGTGTCTCGCGCAGGTCTCTCACTGCCTCTCACAACAGTGTTGCCAAGCGAGCGAGTGCTAACAAATAGCGGGTTTCCCGCGTTTCTATGGCACCACTGCGGGTGAACCAGACCATGTACGAGGCCCGTTCTGGTCTCAGTTTGAAGCTATTTTCGCCTAGTTTTCGGCAGAATACAGTTCATTTAATGCAGATGCTTAATTCATCATTCAGGAGCCCAAGATTTTGTAACGAAATAGGTTGTACATTTTTCCACATAGCGATTTTGATAAGTTATTTTACCTTTATCTCGTATCGTTCCCGTTTTGGTTTGTTTAGTTTGCATGTTTTAGCATTTAATTACCAAGATTTTGTAGCGAAATAGGTTGTTAATTTTTCCACATAGCGATTTTGATAAGTTATTTTGCCTTTCATCTTGTGTCGTCCCAGTGTTGGTTTGTTTAGTTTGCAAGTTTATATTTTAATTTATTTCATATTTGTTTTGTGCTTCATTGTTGTTTCCACATAGCGATTTTGATTAGTTATTTTGCCTTTATATTGTCTCGTCCCAGTTTGAGTTTGTTTAATTTGCAAGTCTTAGCATATAATTACTAAGATTTTGTAGCGAAATAGGTTGTTAATTTTTCCACATAGCGATTTTGATAAGTTCTTTTGTGTCGTCCCATTTTTGGTTTGTTTAGTTAGCCAGTTTTACATTTAATTATGAAAACGAGTCCATAATATGAAGCAGACACATAGCAGTATCATATCAGTATCATCTCAGATATGTTGGTGTGGAAGAGTGGCTGGTGCGTGTGATAATGAAGATGTATGAGGATTCGCGTAGTGCGGTGAGGGTGAAGGGTGTACTGAGTGATGAGTTCGCAGTCCGTGTTGGAGTCCATCAGGGTTCAGTGTTAAGCCCCCTTCTCTTTATTATGGTCTTGGAAGCACTGTCTAGAGTTTTTAGAGGCGGACTCCCGTTTAACTGTTTTATGCAGACTATTTAGTCCTAATAGCTGACAGTATGCAAGATGCTGAGGCCAAATTCAGAGAGTGGAGAGAGGGCATGGCGAGCAAGGGTTTAAGAGTCAATATCAACAAAACCAAGGTTATGCATTGTAGATTGAGACGAGGCAATGTGGAAAAGAGCGGTGGATACCCATGTGCAGTGTGTGGAAAGGGAGTGGGCATTAACTCAATTCAATGTAGCATCTGTCGATGTTGGGTACACCATGGGAGTAAGCGATGTAGTAGAATAAAGGGACCCCTGCCAAAGGATAAGTGAGAAATAGAGAAATTTGAGTGTGTAGTGTGCAAAGGCGAGCTTGTGTTAAGTGATGATCCTGTGGCTGTGAATTTTGGAAATTAGTCATTGGAGCTGGTGAACAAGTTTTGTTACCTAGGAGATACCATCTCTGCCGGTGGTGGGGCCGAGGCTGCCACTGTTGCTAGAATTAGGTGTGGCTGCAGGAAGTTCAGAGAACTGATGCCAATCTTGACCATGAAAAGAATGCCTTTCCCCCTGAAGGGAAAGGTGTATGCCTCATGTGTTAGAAGTGCAATGACGTATGCCTCAGACTGGGAATGGTAGTGCACTTGTGGACGAATGTGTGGGGAGGAGGCTGTGGATAGCCAACACCTTCTTCCGACACAGAATGATCCACAGGTACATGTGGAAACGGGTGTGGACGATGGAGGATGAGACAGTGGTGGAACGAAAGTCATTGATTGATTATGTATGTGTGGATGAACGAATGAAGAAATCTGTGATGGATGCTAGGGTGTATAGGGGTATTAGAGGGATCTGTCTGATCATTATGTAGTGGTAGCTAAGGTTAGGATACAAAAGAAGTGGGTGAGGAGAGTGAGAGGAGGGTGGAATGGTGAGGAGAGTGGAGAGGTTGCAGGAGGAGGAAGTCAGGGAGGAGTACAGGAGAGCAGTGAAAACACGACTAGGTGGGTTCGACCTGGAAGTTATGGAGGAAGTGGAGGAGATGAGCAAGGTGTTTAAGGATGAGATCTGTGCAGCATGTGAGGAGGTGTGTGGAGTGAGGAGAAGAGGGAGGGGAGTGAAAGGTACTGAATGGTGGACAGAAGAGGTAAGAATAGCTGTGGAAGAAAAGAAGAAAGCATATAGAGAGTGGTTGGGTAGTAGAGGAAATTAAGATTTCGAGAGACAGAAACGAGCGAGGTATGTGGAGAGTAAGAGGGTGGTGAAGAGAGTAGTGAAGGAAAGTAAGAGAAGAGTAGATGAGGAATTTGGAAGGAATCTGAGTGTAAAATGGAGGGAGAGTAAGAAACTGTTCTGGAAAGAAGTCAAGAAAGTTAGGGAAGGTAGCAAGGAAAACATTAAGGGTGTGAAAGATAAGAATGGGAGAATGCTAGCCGAGAAGCAAGAGAGAGTCGAAAGATGGAGGGAGTACTTCAATGAGTTGCTAAATGTAAGGAATGATGAGCCAGCAAACATAGCTGGATATGGTATGGGAGGGAGAAGAAGAGAAGTAGTGGAGGAGGAGGTGGGGATCAGGAGGTCAGAAGTGTGGGAAGCCATGAAAAGAGTGAAGTTGGGGAAAGCACCAGGAACAGATGGAGTGTGTGGGGAAATGTTGAGGTATGGTGGTGAGATAGTGATCGAATGGGTATGGAAAATGTGCAAACTAGCATGGGAGAAGGGGAGTGCACCCGATGACTGGAAGACTGGCATAATAGTCCCCATATTTAAGGGAAAAGGGGAAAGAGGAGTGTGTGGTAACCACCGAGGAATATGTGTTCTAAGCATAGTAGGGAAGGTATACAGTAGGGTAGTGATTGAGAGAGTGAGAGTGAGAACGGAGAAATGGATAGGCGACGAGCAGGGAGGTTTTAGGAAGGGAAGAGGATGTGTAGATCAGATTTTTACCCTGAATTGTGTTGTGGAGAAATATCTGGAGAAGAAACAAAAGGTGTATGTTGCCTTTATGGACTTGGAGAAGGCCTATGACAGAGTGGATAGAGAAGGTCTGTGTAAAGTACTTAGAATATACGGAGTAGATGGCAAGTTGCTGAAAGCAGTGAAGAGCATGCATGAGGGTGCAAAGGCGGCAGTACGTGTGGAGAGTGAGCAGAGCGAGTTCCTTGACCTGAATGTTGGTTTGAAACAGGGGTGTGTGATGTCCCCGTGGTTGTTTACTGTATATATGGATGGTGTCATGAAAGAAATACTATCAAGAGCCGTGGATGTTGGTGTATCGCTGAAAAGGGAGGGAATTGAGTGGAAGCTACCTATACTGCTGTTTGCAGATGATACAGTTCTGATTAGTGATAATGAATGGGAGTTGCAGGGTCTGGTAAATGAGTTTGGAACAGTGTGCGAAAAACGGAATTTGAAGGTAAATGCAGGGAAGAGCAAGGTTATGGTCTTCGAAAGGGGTGAAGTCACAGAGTGTGAGATTAAGCTGAACGGTCAGGCTATGGAGATCGTTAACTCTTTTAAGTATCTGGGCAGTGTGTTGAGTAAAGATGGGACTTATTCACTCTTATTCACTATGGATGAAGAAGTGCGGGAGAGGGTACAACAGGGGAAGAGGGTTGTAGGAATGCTGAAATCAGTAACAAGAAATAGGGTGGTCAGTATGGAAGTGAAGAAGTCCTTGCATGACAGTGTGGTAATCCCGACACTGACTTACGGAAGCGAAGCATGGACGTTGGTTGAGAGACTCAGACCCACAGTGAGAGCAGTGGAAATGAATTACTTAAGAAGTGTATGCAGAGTTACATGGAGGGATAGACAGACTAATGAGGAAGTAAGAAGGAGGTGTGGTGTGGAGGTCGATGTGCTGGAAAGTGTGAAAAGGAACAACTTGAGATGGTTCGGCCATATGGAACGTATAGAAAGCGAGAGAATAACTAAGAGGGTGTACGGGAGCGAGGTGGAGGGACAAAGAGGGAGAGGTAGACCGAAAGAGAGGTGGAAGGATGGAGTGAGGAAGTATATGAACGAAGGTGGTGGTGGTGGGGGAGGGGCGTTGACTGACTGGGGACAGAGGTGTATGGGGGCGGTTCGTTCGTGGCCACCCCTTCGGGGATCACGGCATCAGGCAATAGATAGATAGATAGAATAATGTGACTTATCTGGGAGTATGATGTAAATACAGTACTGTAATACAGTTGATAAGGGGGGATGGGCTTATATATTTCCTCATTTATATATTTTTCGATAGAAAAAATTTCCGGCCTAGGGCCGGTTTGTCTTAAATTACAGGCTCACTATTGCTAGCCAGGAAAAATTTGACCCGTAAATGACTTGAAAAATCATAATACTGTATTGATCGTGTCGTAAGAATGCGGGAGGGTTAACAAATTAGTTCATGACTTTAGGCGGACTAGTATCCTTCTCCATAGTTTCCTTATTAACAAATTAGTTCGTGATTTTAGGCGGACTAGTGTCCTTCCCTAGACTTGATCAGCTCAGTATAGCTGATCTATCGGGCAACTAAACAAAACTTTTTCCCCTTAAACTTATTGGTTGCCCCTTAGTCTAGAAGAATGTATCTTTCCCTCCCCTCTTTACTTTATACTTAAATCTTTCCTATCAGATCCTATCTAATAACAACTCTTGGCATTACGCCTTTGCTAACAAAAATAATTAATTAATACACATCATCATTTTACAGATACAGAATAGTCTAAATTCTTTTTCCTTTAGTCTTGTCCTAGAAGAACACATCAATTTCTATGGGAACAACCAGGGTTGTCAAACATTTTCTCTTTCTCCTTGAATCTTATGCGAGCCCAATATGGGTCCTTAACCCTTAACCATCGGCGCTCGACATATGTCGAGTTAAAGAAAAGGTGCCCATATGCGGGCCTCGACATATGTCGAGTGCAATTTTGAGCACGTAATGTGCTCTGAGAGAGAGCTGAGTGGTGCGAGGAGCATAGTTGCTTCCTGACCGCTCGCTACCACCGCCATGGGTCGACTGAAATTTATTACACCCTCCTCCACCCTCTCTCACTCGCTACACAGAGAATTATGTAATGAAATTACCTTATTTTAGGATATTTGCACTCGTGTTGCACGATCGTTGCAAGAGAACCAGTGGTCGTAGAAGGATGGTTCGGGTGTCATTGGAAAGCTCTGTTTACACCCTTTCAGGGATAGATACTTGTATTATGCTCTGAGTCTTGTTTATGCATGAAAAAGAGCACGGAATCAACCCCATTTAGGGTAAAACCACCCGCTTGGCGGGTAGTAGAAGTTACCGACCCACCCGCTCTTATTGTGTTAAACAAATATATTTATAGGTGCTGGAATCAGGTGTGTGTACTGGAACTGTGTGTTACCACCTCAGGGCCCGGATTCACTAACGGTCGTAGCGTGTGATGTCGTACAGCAACCTACGATCGTTCCTGAGGGAGTGCGGAATGTGTATTCACGAACGCATCGTTAAGCTCCCTTACGGATCCCTTTCGGTTATTTTCACCGAGGCTTCTCTTGACCAATCAGGCGCTTGGCCTCTCACTGAGTTTAAGTCAGTTTGTAAATAAACAATATCTCACCCATATGACCGAAGCGCCAAGAAGAAGCTAATATAATTTAATTTATGAGCCTTTCATTGTTTAGCATGGCTAATTCGATTCCAACAGGAAGAGGAATAGAGTATCTTGTGAATTGATGATAAGAAATTAGCCAAGCTAGGCTACAGGGAAGCCTGTTAGTGGCCCAAGTTAAAGGATTTCTGATGGATTGATCATTGATAATCATCTGTTAGGCTAGTTGGGACATTAGTGTATTATTTATACCTTAACCACAGTATATTGTTCTACTTTACCATGTCTACACCTAGACAGGGCTAGCCAAACCAAAATGCCAGACTTTACTATGTCTATGCCTACATAAGTAGTTCTACCCAAGCCAAAATGCCAGACTTAGCCTAGGCCTAATTTTCAAAATAGGCCTAGGGTAATATTTTTGTATTCACAACATCTCATGGCCTACCTACCTTTTCAAAATAGGCCTAGCATAGGCCTATATATTTATATATATATATATATATATTATTATTGATTTTTTTATTGATTTTTTTTTTTCGCTATAGTCTAGGGTAATATATTTTTTGTATTCATAACACCTCCATTTTTGTGGAGGGGCAAAGCCCCCCTCAACCCATTATTGTATCCCACGGTTGGTAACAAAACAATTTATCCAACATCTGGCCATGGGATACAATAATGGGGTGAGGGGGGCTTAGACCCCCCCCCCCCCCCCTACTCCTCATGGCATTTTCATCATATATTTTACCAGCAAGGTCAAATAACAGCAGTCAAATTAGATGTGAATATAACTGAGTGTGGGACTATGTAAACAAAGCGGACGGTACACCCGCTAACACAACTCTTACCTTGGTAAGGGTGGTGTTAGCGGGCGTACTGTCCTCCTTGTTTAGATGAAGTTGCAGGCTCGGTTATGTTCGCGTCTAATTTGACTGCATTTATTTACAAAATTATCCCACGGCCAGCTGTTATTTGCCCCCCTGCTGGAAATATATATGAAAACAATAAATCATGGGGAATGAGGGGGGTAAAGCCCCCCTCAACCTATTACCCAACAGTTGGCCATGGGATATAATTATAGGTTGAGGGGGGCTTTGTCCCCCTCAACCTATTACCCAACAGTTGGCCATGGGATATAATTATAGGTTGAGGGGGGCTTTGTCCCCCTCAACCTATTACCCAACAGTTGGCCATGGGATATAATTATAGGTTGAGGGGGGCTTTGTCCCCCTCACCTCCCATGACTTATTGCCATCATCAAATATATTACCAGCATGGGACTAATAACAGCTAGTTAAATTAACAAGGAAGACGGTACGCCTGCAAACACCATGTTTACCTTCTAGGCTTCTACTTTACTATGCTTAGGCTACACCAAGCTAGGCATTGCTAGCCTAACCAAATTACCATACATAGGCCTAACTTTTCTAGCCTAAATAGCCCTAACATTTAAAACAAAAAACGAGGTTATAGCCTAGGCCTAGGCTAGGCTAAAAAAAAAAAAAAAAATCACAATACCATTTATTATTTATTTTCTTAGGCTAGGCCTAGGGTAATTCTTTTCATATTTTTTTTCCTGTGATACTTTCAAATTTGTTGAGGAAATAGGCTACCCTAATCTAACCCAGAGGTGGTGGGGAGTTGGAATGATACATTTTCGCAATAAATGAGGGTTAAAATCTACGAATGGTAAGCTACGTGTTGTCGCAGCACATTAATTTGTGCATCAATTAACCCAAACTAGGTCTAGGCTGGCATTGGTAGGCTATTCATAGCTTAATTCGGCCTGTCATAAGACATTAAAAATGATTAAGGATACAACTATTATCATACTTTGTATTAAATGCCCTAATGGTGTTGTAAACATAAGTTAACAATCATATCGCGCTATTATTGCCTCAGTAATGACTTAGTGTGTCATAAAGAGCTATACAGCAGACGAATTTGTTATGGTCGCGGGTTGTGTTAGATATTTGTGTACCTATATCCGGGTCATATTCATGTAAGGGTGGTCCGGACCACCCTTTGGAACGGTAAGGGAGTTTTCGGATCGTACGACCGTTAGTGAATCCACCCCCAGAGCTGGCCAATAGCTCCTCTGGAAATCCTCACTCCCGTCCACTGTCTGTTGTCCCTCTTGAATTGCTTGATTGTGTGTGTGTAGACTAGCAATGTGACGACAGGCGGCAGGATACTGATGGTGGGTTATGCTGAGTGGGCATAAGTGAGGAGAGATCAGAGGTGGTCTATGTTGTTGCTGGAGATAAAGGCAGGGTAATTGGAATGGTTGGCTCCTGGTTTCCCTTTGTGCCCGAGCGAGAGAGAGCAAGCGGGTTGCAAGAAGTTAACCCGGTGAGTTCCGAGGGGTGAGTGACCCCTGTAACCCCTCCGCGCCAGCCTTTATAGTCTCGCCTCCCGGTATCCTGTGCTGTGATTGGCTGAGCGGCCCGCGCGGCAGGCCGCTCGCTTTGAATTCTTGCCTCCTCCACCTCCACTCTCTTCTCCTCAAAATAAGTTCCTGGAAGCTGGTTATAAACATCTTTCAGTGGCTTACGGGAGTATAGGGGTGGCACCGAAGTATTGGATCGAGTATAACCAGAGGAAACTGCTCGGGAAGAGAAAGAGAGCGACTTCTGAGGTGAGGTAGAGAGTTCAGCTCGGTGCTCCGATAATGGAGGCCGCTGATTGGTTGGCTGGGGAGGTGTGGCATGTGGTGGCCGAGAACTGTCAAAGTCAGCTGATGGTGCAAGCATATAGAAGGGGTCGCGGTGATTGGCGGAGAGCTTTTCTACTTTATCACCCACTACTAACTTAAGGCGAGCTCCTGATCACCGCAACACCGTTCCCCTGAAGTTTTTGCCATCTGGCTGCCACTCTACCAGTCCACTGTGCTCACAGAGACATCTGTGTAGCTGGAGGGCAGGATTTTGATTCCCCATGACAGTTTTGGCTACTATAACCTTCCCGGGATGACTAAGAAGCTGTTTGAGAGCTCGAGTGGTATTTATTCTTTGCCCTTGTCCGTCGACTATTGCTACTAGTCGACGGAGTCGGTACTGAGGGTCAGAGGGGAGAGGCATGGGCTTTGCAACTGGCAGGCATGTGCCCCGGGGGTCCTATTTATAGCCTCGTCCGGGTACCTAATTGGTGAGCGGCTAATCCTACCACTACTAGTGATGGTCTCGGTGGGGCCCGTGGAATGAGACGCTCTAGCTGGAGTCTTATCCTGAACGTTAGGTAAGGGATTTTTTATAGATTCATTTACTTTAGCTGGGGGAGAGCCATTTATCGTCTTGCTTTCAAAGGATACGTCTCTCGTTTCATGCTTGTCTCGAACACACTCGTCCTCACTACTTAAGGTCTTATTGAAATCTCTCGGGGAAACTGAAACTTCGCTGTCTGGGACCGTAGACTTTTCATCCTCGGTAAGCTCATAATAGTCATCTTCCCCACTGAGTACGATTTCCTCGCTTCCTACCTCTACTGCTGGCCCAACCTCAGGGAGACTTTCGTGATTTTTACGACTCAGTGACCACCAGAACGGAGAGTCCTCCAAGTAGTTCCTGTTCAGAGTAGGACCCCTAAAGTCTGGCCAAGCTGAGGAAGTACCAGGGTTATCAACCCCGGATTCTATCTCCTCTCCGCTCCCTTCCTCGCTACTCCACTCGCTCATATCTGGGGGAAGCATACCTTCATATCGTTTGGTATGACGAATATGGGTAACTAACACAATATCTCCATGATGCAAGTACAACACTTGATAGGGCCTATTTATCTCTACAACCCTGAAGGGACCCTCGTATTTCTCCTCCAGTTTACCAGCTCGGGTGGGATCATGTCTCTTCACCAAAATATATTCCCCCCGGTAATAAGGATTATTCAGAGAGACTTTCTTAGGTTGTCGCTGGGCAATATAATCATGAACTTGCTGTCGTCTCTCCCCTTGTTCCTTCCAATATTTTCCAGGTTGGGAATATTGCGCGGAAGAACTGGAGTAGGGTAATAATCGTTCTTGAGGCAATTTCGGCGTGCTGCCAAAGATAATCTCATAGGGAGAATACCCAGTAGTTCTACAAACCGTGGTATTTATTCCCCAGACAATTTCTGGCAGAAGTTCCGGCCAACCTCGGGCGATTTTCTCCCTTTGTGAGCTCAGACTAGCTTGGATGCAATTGGCTAACACCTATGGTTCCTTTCACATACAGCATTTCCCTGAGGGTAATACGGGGAGGTGTGCTGTATCTTGTAGCCCAAGGTTTCTCCCAAGTGTTGCCAGATCTCGTTATTAAAATTTCTTCCCTGTCACTCAGAATACCTCCAGGGGTGCCATATACAAAAATTACCTTTTCCAAGATAATCTTAGCCACCGTTTCGGCTTTCTTGTCTGGAATAGCACAAGCAACCGTGTATTTGGAAAAGATATCGACACAGGTCAAGATGTACCTTTTATTTGTCTGTCTGGGCAGAGGTCCCATAATGTCCACGGATAATTTGGCCCAGGATGTACCAGCTGTAATATGTCCGGGTGACTGTCTAGGTTCCCTTCCATCTTTGCCCCTCTGGCATCCCAAACAATTCTGAACAACTTCTTTAACGATCTGGTCGGCCCTCTTGGTCCAGTACCTTTCATTAAATTGTTTCAGAACCCGAGACTGTCCCAAATGAGCCCCCCTTCCTGCTTGTCCGTGGAGAATTTGAATCATGTGTTTAGCCTCCGAATAATCAAGTACGACCCGATCTTTAGAATCCCTCCAGTCTCCCTTCGAAAACTTTACTTTTGTCACCATATCTAGGGTCATGTTTTTCCCTGTGAGGTTCAGTGGGCAGGACGGATGCTACCGGTAGTCGAGACAAGCCATCGGCATTAGTGGGTAATTTACCTGGTCTATGTCTAACTTCAAAAGAGTATTCTTTCAAAATCCCCTTCCACCTGACAATTAGTCCGTCTTCCGTTTTCACTTTCCTGAGCCATTGCAAACTATGGTGATCCGTAATAACTTCAAAGTGGACCCCGGCTAGATAGGGACGGAAATATTGTACAGCCCACACTAGAGCCAAACATTCCTTCTTAGTAACACTGTAATTATTTTCGCCCTTATTCAGTGTCCGGCTAGCACAGGCCACTATATATGCTTTCCTTTCCGTCCACTTTCTGGGCCAATACGGCTCCGAGCCCTTCATCTGAAGCATCGGTATATAGCTGAAACGGCTTGGTGAAATCCGGATGACAAACTATGGGGTTAGAAGTTATTTTTTTTTTCAAGTCATGGTCAAAAGCTACCTGGCCACTCTGATCCCAGTCGAATTTCCTCCCTTTTTCCAGTCTCTGAGTCATGGGGCGAGCAATCTTTGAGAAGTTTGGTATAAACCTTCGATAGTAGGATCACCATGACAATATCAGAAACACTTATTCCTTTACATGGGATAACATCACCTTAATCATATTAGACACAAATAATGAACCCGTAGGTATTTACATCACCATGACAATATCAGAAACACTTATTCCTTTACATGGGATAACATCACCTTAATCATATTAGACACAAATAATGAACCCGTAGGTATTTACATCACCATGACAATATCAGAAACACTTATTCCTTTACATGGGATAACATCACCTTAATCATATTAGACACAAATAATGAACCCGTAGGTATTTACATCACCATGACAATATCAGAAACACTTATTCCTTTACATGGGATAACATCACCTTAATCATATTAGACACAAATAATGAACCCGTAGGTATTTACATCACCATGACAATATCAGAAACACTTATTCCTTTACATGGGATAACATCACCTTAATCATATTAGACACAAATAATGAACCCGTAGGTATTTACATCACCATGACAATATCAGAAACACTTATTCCTTTACATGGGATAACATCACCTTAATCATATTAGACACAAATAATGAACCCGTAGGTATTTACATCACCATGACAATATCAGAAACACTTATTCCTTTACATGGGATAACATCACCTTAATCATATTAGACACAAATAATGAACCCGTAGGTATTTACATCACCATGACAATATCAGAAACACTTATTCCTTTACATGGGATAACATCACCTTAATCATATTAGACACAAATAATGAACCCGTAGGTATTTACATCACCATGACAATATCAGAAACACTTATTCCTTTACATGGGATAACATCACCTTAATCATATTAGACACAAATAATGAACCCGTAGGTATTTACATCACCATGACAATATCAGAAACACTTATTCCTTTACATGGGATAACATCACCTTAATCATATTAGACACAAATAATGAACCCGTAGGTATTTACATCACCATGACAATATCAGAAACACTTATTCCTTTACATGGGATAACATCACCTTAATCATATTAGACACAAATAATGAACCCGTAGGTATTTACATCACCATGACAATATCAGAAACACTTATTCCTTTACATGGGATAACATCACCTTAATCATATTAGACACAAATAATGAACCCGTAGGTATTTACATCACCATGACAATATCAGAAACACTTATTCCTTTACATGGGATAACATCACCTTAATCATATTAGACACAAATAATGAACCCGTAGGTATTTACATCACCATGACAATATCAGAAACACTTATTCCTTTACATGGGATAACATCACCTTAATCATATTAGACACAAATAATGAACCCGTAGGTATTTACATCACCATGACAATATCAGAAACACTTATTCCTTTACATGGGATAACATCACCTTAATCATATTAGACACAAATAATGAACCCGTAGGTATTTACATCACCATGACAATATCAGAAACACTTATTCCTTTACATGGGATAACATCACCTTAATCATATTAGACACAAATAATGAACCCGTAGGTATTTACATCACCATGACAATATCAGAAACACTTATTCCTTTACATGGGATAACATCACCTTAATCATATTAGACACAAATAATGAACCCGTAGGTATTTACATCACCATGACAATATCAGAAACACTTATTCCTTTACATGGGATAACATCACCTTAATCATATTAGACACAAATAATGAACCCGTAGGTATTTACATCACCATGACAATATCAGAAACACTTATTCCTTTACATGGGATAACATCACCTTAATCATATTAGACACAAATAATGAACCCGTAGGTATTTACATCACCATGACAATATCAGAAACACTTATTCCTTTACATGGGATAACATCACCTTAATCATATTAGACACAAATAATGAACCCGTAGGTATTTACATCACCATGACAATATCAGAAACACTTATTCCTTTACATGGGATAACATCACCTTAATCATATTAGACACAAATAATGAACCCGTAGGTATTTACATCACCATGACAATATCAGAAACACTTATTCCTTTACATGGGATAACATCACCTTAATCATATTAGACACAAATAATGAACCCGTAGGTATTTACATCACCATGACAATATCAGAAACACTTATTCCTTTACATGGGATAACATCACCTTAATCATATTAGACACAAATAATGAACCCGTAGGTATTTACATCACCATGACAATATCAGAAACACTTATTCCTTTACATGGGATAACATCACCTTAATCATATTAGACACAAATAATGAACCCGTAGGTATTTACATCACCATGACAATATCAGAAACACTTATTCCTTTACATGGGATAACATCACCTTAATCATATTAGACACAAATAATGAACCCGTAGGTATTTACATCACCATGACAATATCAGAAACACTTATTCCTTTACATGGGATAACATCACCTTAATCATATTAGACACAAATAATGAACCCGTAGGTATTTACATCACCATGACAATATCAGAAACACTTATTCCTTTACATGGGATAACATCACCTTAATCATATTAGACACAAATAATGAACCCGTAGGTATTTACATCACCATGACAATATCAGAAACACTTATTCCTTTACATGGGATAACATCACCTTAATCATATTAGACACAAATAATGAACCCGTAGGTATTTACATCACCATGACAATATCAGAAACACTTATTCCTTTACATGGGATAACATCACCTTAATCATATTAGACACAAATAATGAACCCGTAGGTATTTACATCACCATGACAATATCAGAAACACTTATTCCTTTACATGGGATAACATCACCTTAATCATATTAGACACAAATAATGAACCCGTAGGTATTTACATCACCATGACAATATCAGAAACACTTATTCCTTTACATGGGATAACATCACCTTAATCATATTAGACACAAATAATGAACCCGTAGGTATTTACATCACCATGACAATATCAGAAACACTTATTCCTTTACATGGGATAACATCACCTTAATCATATTAGACACAAATAATGAACCCGTAGGTATTTACATCACCATGACAATATCAGAAACACTTATTCCTTTACATGGGATAACATCACCTTAATCATATTAGACACAAATAATGAACCCGTAGGTATTTACATCACCATGACAATATCAGAAACACTTATTCCTTTACATGGGATAACATCACCTTAATCATATTAGACACAAATAATGAACCCGTAGGTATTTACATCACCATGACAATATCAGAAACACTTATTCCTTTACATGGGATAACATCACCTTAATCATATTAGACACAAATAATGAACCCGTAGGTATTTACATCACCATGACAATATCAGAAACACTTATTCCTTTACATGGGATAACATCACCTTAATCATATTAGACACAAATAATGAACCCGTAGGTATTTACATCACCATGACAATATCAGAAACACTTATTCCTTTACATGGGATAACATCACCTTAATCATATTAGACACAAATAATGAACCCGTAGGTATTTACATCACCATGACAATATCAGAAACACTTATTCCTTTACATGGGATAACATCACCTTAATCATATTAGACACAAATAATGAACCCGTAGGTATTTACATCACCATGACAATATCAGAAACACTTATTCCTTTACATGGGATAACATCACCTTAATCATATTAGACACAAATAATGAACCCGTAGGTATTTACATCACCATGACAATATCAGAAACACTTATTCCTTTACATGGGATAACATCACCTTAATCATATTAGACACAAATAATGAACCCGTAGGTATTTACATCACCATGACAATATCAGAAACACTTATTCCTTTACATGGGATAACATCACCTTAATCATATTAGACACAAATAATGAACCCGTAGGTATTTACATCACCATGACAATATCAGAAACACTTATTCCTTTACATGGGATAACATCACCTTAATCATATTAGACACAAATAATGAACCCGTAGGTATTTACATCACCATGACAATATCAGAAACACTTATTCCTTTACATGGGATAACATCACCTTAATCATATTAGACACAAATAATGAACCCGTAGGTATTTACATCACCATGACAATATCAGAAACACTTATTCCTTTACATGGGATAACATCACCTTAATCATATTAGACACAAATAATGAACCCGTAGGTATTTACATCACCATGACAATATCAGAAACACTTATTCCTTTACATGGGATAACATCACCTTAATCATATTAGACACAAATAATGAACCCGTAGGTATTTACATCACCATGACAATATCAGAAACACTTATTCCTTTACATGGGATAACATCACCTTAATCATATTAGACACAAATAATGAACCCGTAGGTATTTACATCACCATGACAATATCAGAAACACTTATTCCTTTACATGGGATAACATCACCTTAATCATATTAGACACAAATAATGAACCCGTAGGTATTTACATCACCATGACAATATCAGAAACACTTATTCCTTTACATGGGATAACATCACCTTAATCATATTAGACACAAATAATGAACCCGTAGGTATTTACATCACCATGACAATATCAGAAACACTTATTCCTTTACATGGGATAACATCACCTTAATCATATTAGACACAAATAATGAACCCGTAGGTATTTACATCACCATGACAATATCAGAAACACTTATTCCTTTACATGGGATAACATCACCTTAATCATATTAGACACAAATAATGAACCCGTAGGTATTTACATCACCATGACAATATCAGAAACACTTATTCCTTTACATGGGATAACATCACCTTAATCATATTAGACACAAATAATGAACCCGTAGGTATTTACATCACCATGACAATATCAGAAACACTTATTCCTTTACATGGGATAACATCACCTTAATCATATTAGACACAAATAATGAACCCGTAGGTATTTACATCACCATGACAATATCAGAAACACTTATTCCTTTACATGGGATAACATCACCTTAATCATATTAGACACAAATAATGAACCCGTAGGTATTTACATCACCATGACAATATCAGAAACACTTATTCCTTTACATGGGATAACATCACCTTAATCATATTAGACACAAATAATGAACCCGTAGGTATTTACATCACCATGACAATATCAGAAACACTTATTCCTTTACATGGGATAACATCACCTTAATCATATTAGACACAAATAATGAACCCGTAGGTATTTACATCACCATGACAATATCAGAAACACTTATTCCTTTACATGGGATAACATCACCTTAATCATATTAGACACAAATAATGAACCCGTAGGTATTTACATCACCATGACAATATCAGAAACACTTATTCCTTTACATGGGATAACATCACCTTAATCATATTAAACAAATAATGAACCCGTAGGTATTTACATCACCATGACAATATCAGAAACACTTATTCCTTTACATGGGATAACATCACCTTAATCATATTAGACACAAATAATGAACCCGTAGGTATTTACATCACCATGACAATATCAGAAACACTTATTCCTTTACATGGGATAACATCACCTTAATCATATTAGACACAAATAATGAACCCGTAGGTATTTACATCACCATGACAATATCAGAAACACTTATTCCTTTACATGGGATAACATCACCTTAATCATATTAGACACAAATAATGAACCCGTAGGTATTTACATCACCATGACAATATCAGAAACACTTATTCCTTTACATGGGATAACATCACCTTAATCATATTAGACACAAATAATGAACCCGTAGGTATTTACATCACCATGACAATATCAGAAACACTTATTCCTTTACATGGGATAACATCACCTTAATCATATTAGACACAAATAATGAACCCGTAGGTATTTACATCACCATGACAATATCAGAAACACTTATTCCTTTACATGGGATAACATCACCTTAATCATATTAGACACAAATAATGAACCCGTAGGTATTTACATCACCATGACAATATCAGAAACACTTATTCCTTTACATGGGATAACATCACCTTAATCATATTAGACACAAATAATGAACCCGTAGGTATTTACATCACCATGACAATATCAGAAACACTTATTCCTTTACATGGGATAACATCACCTTAATCATATTAGACACAAATAATGAACCCGTAGGTATTTACATCACCATGACAATATCAGAAACACTTATTCCTTTACATGGGATAACATCACCTTAATCATATTAGACACAAATAATGAACCCGTAGGTATTTACATCACCATGACAATATCAGAAACACTTATTCCTTTACATGGGATAACATCACCTTAATCATATTAGACACAAATAATGAACCCATAGCTATTTACATCACCATGACAATATCAGAAACACTTATTCCTTTACATGGGATAACATCACCTTAATCATATTAGACACAAATAATGAACCCGTAGGTATTTACATCACCATGACAATATCAGAAACACTTATTCCTTTACATGGGATAACATCACCTTAATCATATTAGACACAAATAATGAACCCGTAGGTATTTACATCACCATGACAATATCAGAAACACTTATTCCTTTACATGGGATAACATCACCTTAATCATATTAGACACAAATAATGAACCCGTAGGTATTTACATCACCATGACAATATCAGAAACACTTATTCCTTTACATGGGATAACATCACCTTAATCATATTAGACACAAATAATGAACCCGTAGGTATTTACATCACCATGACAATATCAGAAATGCTTATTCCTTTACATGGGATAACATCACCTTAATCATATTAGACACAAATAATGAACCCGTAGGTATTTACATCACCATGACAATATCAGAAACACTTATTCCTTTACATGGGATAACATCACCTTAATCATATTAGACACAAATAATGAACCCGTAGGTATTTACATCACCATGACAATATCAGAAACACTTATTCCTTTACATGGGATAACATCACCTTAATCATATTAGACACAAATAATGAACCCGTAGGTATTTACATCACCATGACAATATCAGAAACACTTATTCCTTTACATGGGATAACATCACCTTAATCATATTAGACACAAATAATGAACCCGTAGGTATTTACATCACCATGACAATATCAGAAACACTTATTCCTTTACATGGGATAACATCACCTTAATCATATTAGACACAAATAATGAACCCGTAGGTATTTACATCACCATGACAATATCAGAAACACTTATTCCTTTACATGGGATAACATCACCTTAATCATATTAGACACAAATAATGAACCCGTAGGTATTTACATCACCATGACAATATCAGAAACACTTATTCCTTTACATGGGATAACATCACCTTAATCATATTAGACACAAATAATGAACCCGTAGGTATTTACATCACCATGACAATATCAGAAACACTTATTCCTTTACATGGGATAACATCACCTTAATCATATTAGACACAAATAATGAACCCGTAGGTATTTACATCACCATGACAATATCAGAAACACTTATTCCTTTACATGGGATAACATCACCTTAATCATATTAGACACAAATAATGAACCCGTAGGTATTTACATCACCATGACAATATCAGAAACACTTATTCCTTTACATGGGATAACATCACCTTAATCATATTAGACACAAATAATGAACCCGTAGGTATTTACATCACCATGACAATATCAGAAACACTTATTCCTTTACATGGGATAACATCACCTTAATCATATTAGACACAAATAATGAACCCGTAGGTATTTACATCACCATGACAATATCAGAAACACTTATTCCTTTACATGGGATAACATCACCTTAATCATATTAGACACAAATAATGAACCCGTAGGTATTTACATCACCATGACAATATCAGAAACACTTATTCCTTTACATGGGATAACATCACCTTAATCATATTAGACACAAATAATGAACCCGTAGGTATTTACATCACCATGACAATATCAGAAACACTTATTCCTTTACATGGGATAACATCACCTTAATCATATTAGACACAAATAATGAACCCGTAGGTATTTACATCACCATGACAATATCAGAAACACTTATTCCTTTACATGGGATAACATCACCTTAATCATATTAGACACAAATAATGAACCCGTAGGTATTTACATCACCATGACAATATCAGAAACACTTATTCCTTTACATGGGATAACATCACCTTAATCATATTAGACACAAATAATGAACCCGTAGGTATTTACATCACCATGACAATATCAGAAACACTTATTCCTTTACATGGGATAACATCACCTTAATCATATTAGACACAAATAATGAACCCGTAGGTATTTACATCACCATGACAATATCAGAAACACTTATTCCTTTACATGGGATAACATCACCTTAATCATATTAGACACAAATAATGAACCCGTAGGTATTTACATCACCATGACAATATCAGAAACACTTATTCCTTTACATGGGATAACATCACCTTAATCATATTAGACACAAATAATGAACCCGTAGGTATTTACATCACCATGACAATATCAGAAACACTTATTCCTTTACATGGGATAACATCACCTTAATCATATTAGACACAAATAATGAACCCGTAGGTATTTACATCACCATGACAATATCAGAAACACTTATTCCTTTACATGGGATAACATCACCTTAATCATATTAGACACAAATAATGAACCCGTAGGTATTTACATCACCATGACAATATCAGAAACACTTATTCCTTTACATGGGATAACATCACCTTAATCATATTAGACACAAATAATGAACCCGTAGGTATTTACATCACCATGACAATATCAGAAACACTTATTCCTTTACATGGGATAACATCACCTTAATCATATTAGACACAAATAATGAACCCGTAGGTATTTACATCACCATGACAATATCAGAAACACTTATTCCTTTACATGGGATAACATCACCTTAATCATATTAGACACAAATAATGAACCCGTAGGTATTTACATCACCATGACAATATCAGAAACACTTATTCCTTTACATGGGATAACATCACCTTAATCATATTAGACACAAATAATGAACCCGTAGGTATTTACATCACCATGACAATATCAGAAACACTTATTCCTTTACATGGGATAACATCACCTTAATCATATTAGACACAAATAATGAACCCGTAGGTATTTACATCACCATGACAATATCAGAAACACTTATTCCTTTACATGGGATAACATCACCTTAATCATATTAGACACAAATAATGAACCCGTAGGTATTTACATCACCATGACAATATCAGAAACACTTATTCCTTTACATGGGATAACATCACCTTAATCATATTAGACACAAATAATGAACCCGTAGGTATTTACATCACCATGACAATATCAGAAACACTTATTCCTTTACATGGGATAACATCACCTTAATCATATTAGACACAAATAATGAACCCGTAGGTATTTACATCACCATGACAATATCAGAAACACTTATTCCTTTACATGGGATAACATCACCTTAATCATATTAGACACAAATAATGAACCCGTAGGTATTTACATCACCATGACAATATCAGAAACACTTATTCCTTTACATGGGATAACATCACCTTAATCATATTAGACACAAATAATGAACCCGTAGGTATTTACATCACCATGACAATATCAGAAACACTTATTCCTTTACATGGGATAACATCACCTTAATCATATTAGACACAAATAATGAACCCGTAGGTATTTACATCACCATGACAATATCAGAAACACTTATTCCTTTACATGGGATAACATCACCTTAATCATATTAGACACAAATAATGAACCCGTAGGTATTTACATCACCATGACAATATCAGAAACACTTATTCCTTTACATGGGATAACATCACCTTAATCATATTAGACACAAATAATGAACCCGTAGGTATTTACATCACCATGACAATATCAGAAACACTTATTCCTTTACATGGGATAACATCACCTTAATCATATTAGACACAAATAATGAACCCGTAGGTATTTACATCACCATGACAATATCAGAAACACTTATTCCTTTACATGGGATAACATCACCTTAATCATATTAGACACAAAATGAACCCGTAGGTATTTACATCACCATGACAATATCAGAAACACTTATTCCTTTACATGGGATAACATCACCTTAATCATATTAGACACAAATAATGAACCCGTAGGTATTTACATCACCATGACAATATCAGAAACACTTATTCCTTTACATGGGATAACATCACCTTAATCATATTAGACACAAATAATGAACCCGTAGGTATTTACATCACCATGACAATATCAGAAACACTTATTCCTTTACATGGGATAACATCACCTTAATCATATTAGACACAAATAATGAACCCGTAGGTATTTACATCACCATGACAATATCAGAAACACTTATTCCTTTACATGGGATAACATCACCTTAATCATATTAGACACAAATAATGAACCCGTAGGTATTTACATCACCATGACAATATCAGAAACACTTATTCCTTTACATGGGATAACATCACCTTAATCATATTAGACACAAATAATGAACCCGTAGGTATTTACATCACCATGACAATATCAGAAACACTTATTCCTTTACATGGGATAACATCACCTTAATCATATTAGACACAAATAATGAACCCGTAGGTATTTACATCACCATGACAATATCAGAAACACTTATTCCTTTACATGGGATAACATCACCTTAATCATATTAGACACAAATAATGAACCCGTAGGTATTTACATCACCATGACAATATCAGAAACACTTATTCCTTTACATGGGATAACATCACCTTAATCATATTAGACACAAATAATGAACCCGTAGGTATTTACATCACCATGACAATATCAGAAACACTTATTCCTTTACATGGGATAACATCACCTTAATCATATTAGACACAAATAATGAACCCGTAGGTATTTACATCACCATGACAATATCAGAAACACTTATTCCTTTACATGGGATAACATCACCTTAATCATATTAGACACAAATAATGAACCCGTAGGTATTTACATCACCATGACAATATCAGAAACACTTATTCCTTTACATGGGATAACATCACCTTAATCATATTAGACACAAATAATGAACCCGTAGGTATTTACATCACCATGACAATATCAGAAACACTTATTCCTTTACATGGGATAACATCACCTTAATCATATTAGACACAAATAATGAACCCGTAGGTATTTACATCACCATGACAATATCAGAAACACTTATTCCTTTACATGGGATAACATCACCTTAATCATATTAGACACAAATAATGAACCCGTAGGTATTTACATCACCATGACAATATCAGAAACACTTATTCCTTTACATGGGATAACATCACCTTAATCATATTAGACACAAATAATGAACCCGTAGGTATTTACATCACCATGACAATATCAGAAACACTTATTCCTTTACATGGGATAACATCACCTTAATCATATTAGACACAAATAATGAACCCGTAGGTATTTACATCACCATGACAATATCAGAAACACTTATTCCTTTACATGGGATAACATCACCTTAATCATATTAGACACAAATAATGAACCCGTAGGTATTTACATCACCATGACAATATCAGAAACACTTATTCCTTTACATGGGATAACATCACCTTAATCATATTAGACACAAATAATGAACCCGTAGGTATTTACATCACCATGACAATATCAGAAACACTTATTCCTTTACATGGGATAACATCACCTTAATCATATTAGACACAAATAATGAACCCGTAGGTATTTACATCACCATGACAATATCAGAAACACTTATTCCTTTACATGGGATAACATCACCTTAATCATATTAGACACAAATAATGAACCCGTAGGTATTTACATCACCATGACAATATCAGAAACACTTATTCCTTTACATGGGATAACATCACCTTAATCATATTAGACACAAATAATGAACCCGTAGGTATTTACATCACCATGACAATATCAGAAACACTTATTCCTTTACATGGGATAACATCACCTTAATCATATTAGACACAAATAATGAACCCGTAGGTATTTACATCACCATGACAATATCAGAAACACTTATTCCTTTACATGGGATAACATCACCTTAATCATATTAGACACAAATAATGAACCCGTAGGTATTTACATCACCATGACAATATCAGAAACACTTATTCCTTTACATGGGATAACATCACCTTAATCATATTAGACACAAATAATGAACCCGTAGGTATTTACATCACCATGACAATATCAGAAACACTTATTCCTTTACATGGGATAACATCACCTTAATCATATTAGACACAAATAATGAACCCGTAGGTATTTACATCACCATGACAATATCAGAAACACTTATTCCTTTACATGGGATAACATCACCTTAATCATATTAGACACAAATAATGAACCCGTAGGTATTTACATCACCATGACAATATCAGAAACACTTATTCCTTTACATGGGATAACATCACCTTAATCATATTAGACACAAATAATGAACCCGTAGGTATTTACATCACCATGACAATATCAGAAACACTTATTCCTTTACATGGGATAACATCACCTTAATCATATTAGACACAAATAATGAACCCGTAGGTATTTACATCACCATGACAATATCAGAAACACTTATTCCTTTACATGGGATAACATCACCTTAATCATATTAGACACAAATAATGAACCCGTAGGTATTTACATCACCATGACAATATCAGAAACACTTATTCCTTTACATGGGATAACATCACCTTAATCATATTAGACACAAATAATGAACCCGTAGGTATTTACATCACCATGACAATATCAGAAACACTTATTCCTTTACATGGGATAACATCACCTTAATCATATTAGACACAAATAATGAACCCGTAGGTATTTACATCACCATGACAATATCAGAAACACTTATTCCTTTACATGGGATAACATCACCTTAATCATATTAGACACAAATAATGAACCCGTAGGTATTTACATCACCATGACAATATCAGAAACACTTATTCCTTTACATGGGATAACATCACCTTAATCATATTAGACACAAATAATGAACCCGTAGGTATTTACATCACCATGACAATATCAGAAACACTTATTCCTTTACATGGGATAACATCACCTTAATCATATTAGACACAAATAATGAACCCGTAGGTATTTACATCACCATGACAATATCAGAAACACTTATTCCTTTACATGGGATAACATCACCTTAATCATATTAGACACAAATAATGAACCCGTAGGTATTTACATCACCATGACAATATCAGAAACACTTATTCCTTTACATGGGATAACATCACCTTAATCATATTAGACACAAATAATGAACCCGTAGGTATTTACATCACCATGACAATATCAGAAACACTTATTCCTTTACATGGGATAACATCACCTTAATCATATTAGACACAAATAATGAACCCGTAGGTATTTACATCACCATGACAATATCAGAAACACTTATTCCTTTACATGGGATAACATCACCTTAATCATATTAGACACAAATAATGAACCCGTAGGTATTTACATCACCATGACAATATCAGAAACACTTATTCCTTTACATGGGATAACATCACCTTAATCATATTAGACACAAATAATGAACCCGTAGGTATTTACATCACCATGACAATATCAGAAACACTTATTCCTTTACATGGGATAACATCACCTTAATCATATTAGACACAAATAATGAACCCGTAGGTATTTACATCACCATGACAATATCAGAAACACTTATTCCTTTACATGGGATAACATCACCTTAATCATATTAGACACAAATAATGAACCCGTAGGTATTTACATCACCATGACAATATCAGAAACACTTATTCCTTTACATGGGATAACATCACCTTAATCATATTAGACACAAATAATGAACCCGTAGGTATTTACATCACCATGACAATATCAGAAACACTTATTCCTTTACATGGGATAACATCACCTTAATCATATTAGACACAAATAATGAACCCGTAGGTATTTACATCACCATGACAATATCAGAAACACTTATTCCTTTACATGGGATAACATCACCTTAATCATATTAGACACAAATAATGAACCCGTAGGTATTTACATCACCATGACAATATCAGAAACACTTATTCCTTTACATGGGATAACATCACCTTAATCATATTAGACACAAATAATGAACCCGTAGGTATTTACATCACCATGACAATATCAGAAACACTTATTCCTTTACATGGGATAACATCACCTTAATCATATTAGACACAAATAATGAACCCGTAGGTATTTACATCACCATGACAATATCAGAAACACTTATTCCTTTACATGGGATAACATCACCTTAATCATATTAGACACAAATAATGAACCCGTAGGTATTTACATCACCATGACAATATCAGAAACACTTATTCCTTTACATGGGATAACATCACCTTAATCATATTAGACACAAATAATGAACCCGTAGGTATTTACATCACCATGACAATATCAGAAACACTTATTCCTTTACATGGGATAACATCACCTTAATCATATTAGACACAAATAATGAACCCGTAGGTATTTACATCACCATGACAATATCAGAAACACTTATTCCTTTACATGGGATAACATCACCTTAATCATATTAGACACAAATAATGAACCCGTAGGTATT